>CM057810.1:86757091-87444591 GCA_030067965.1 Latrodectus elegans | reverse complement strand
ACTATAAAATCCAAAATCAAAATTAAAAGTTTATTATGCATTTAAAACAGAAATAGGAATTTATATTTTTTTGCTAATTTATTTTCGTGAGTTTTCAAATCTCCAAAAAGACCAACTTCGTCTCTTTTTCGATTTTTATTGGATGCACCCAGTAAATCCTAACCGATTTTTTGGTTTCGTAACCAACGGTACAATAACAACAGAGCAATGATACATCTGCTATCCATGATGCAACTGAAGTTGGCAGGAAAATAGTTCAGTGAAAATATAATGAAATATCTTACGATTTTTTTATAGTCCACGATAAAAGTCGTTCAGTGTGAAATATTATTGTCACGATAAAATATTAGAGGACTTTTTATCGTAGGAAAAATGTCGTCTAGTGTGAAAGAGGCCTTTAGTTTATAATATCAAATTCAAACGATTTCTGTGTGCATAAAGCTTTTTATTTATAAAAAGTAAATGCAATCATTTTCTTTATTTTTGGATCCAATTATACCACACTTACAGAAATGTTATAGTCTGGACTGGAAGAAATAAATCAGAATAAAAAATTTATTTTATTGATATGTACTTTACCGAGTTATAAATTACATTCAAACCACCAAGACATAAATGAAAAAAAAAATTAGAATATTTTACTAAAAAACTTGTAACAAAATAATTTAAAAATTTATTCTACATTTTCTTAAAAGTAATCCATTTAGTTATTTATTCAACTACAAAATTTTCTATACTCAAATTTTTGTTCATTCGCAATTCACATTCTGATTTTAATATTTTTAGCAAATTTTATTTTATATAAGAAGGCAAATGATTAAAATCTTCATACACTATAAATCTTGTATTATTATTGAAAACTCAGAATTTCGTCATTTATTCAATTATCGTTAACATGTGTGTTATAAAAATTTTGAAATTAAACACAGTGAATAGTGTTCTGTAAAATACATTTATATTTTCAGATTTTCAATGTATATTATTTTAAAACTGCATAAATTTATATGAAAAATAAATCTTGAGTCATAAAATTATCGATTCCATAAAATTTAGCGTGATTATTTTATAACGTGAAGTCATTGCTTTAGCATTATTTCACTTTATTTAAAATCGTCTTTATCAATTACATAAGTCTAAGATTTGATATTCACATAATTGATGAAATGGTTCTCATGTTCTTAAAATGTTTATTTAAAACTAAGAAATTAATAAACAAATATCTTTGGTAAAAACTAAACTTTAAACTTTCTAAATACTATTTAATTTTGTTAAAGAAATTTACAACAATGTACTGTGAATAAATAAAAAAATGATTGAAATAATTATTTTTTTAAGGAAACGCAGATCATCCGCAGTTTTATTTTTAATAACAAATCAGAATTAATAATTTTTTAAATGACTTTTTAATGATATAGTTAAGTTTTTGTGATTTAAAATAGACAGAGGATTTCCTATTAAATGTATTTAGTATCAATTTTAATAAAATCTATATCTAAATTTATTTATATTTAAATTTTCTACATAGTACGAGTAATATTTTACTGGATGACCAAAAAAATAAGTACATTGACTTTCCAAAATAAAAACTTTAAGAAATACTGGGGCAAGCATTAAGAATGCATTCTTTGTAGTAGATGATCCTGAGTTTGACACCAACCACTGTTGCGTAATCGTAGAGGAACATTGTCTTCCATATTCACTTTTAATTGTGTGAGTGCTTGGGAATTTTCTTTTTTAAACGCTTGAATATGGCTTATTATCAATAAAAAGTTCTATAGGATAGTACAGAAGTGGTTGGTGCTCTAAAGCTTGGCACACAGGTACCGTTTAATCCAGGATTACAAATTCTGAATTTTTTCGGCGATGGAGAAATGTTGCCAAGATGACGTATCGTGACGTGCGCAATGACATAAATACTAGGGTTACAAAAATAGAATCTTCTGCATAATTCTTATAGAACTCCATATCTATGACGTAATATAAATGAGGTTTCCAGATACATTAGAAATTCCACCAAAAAAATCGCCAAACTCAGGATTTAGCATCCTGAGTTATACCGACCTGTGCCTTATGCTATAAGAAATATCTCGGGTGTTAGGTACCCTAATACACGGCATCAAAAGAAATTGAATGTTTCTTAAAATGTTGATTTTGATGTGTGTGTGTGTGTGAGGTATAATTAAAAACATTAACTAAATAAATTATATTCTAAAATGGATTTTTGTGAAATTCGTTATTTTTCTCTCTCATATTAGAAAAAATAATCAAATGATATTTCTTTGAATTTAGTATTCAATAAAATAGTAAATTTTGTCGTACTTCAACCTATATTACAAAGAAAGATTTTTACGTGTATATGCGCATCGAAATAAAATTCTCTCTCTCATGGCTACTTTCAAATAAATATGTTATGTTTTACTAAGATAATTTGGATCTTACCAACTAGATTAAACATAAAAAGAAATGATTCATAACAATTTATGTTTTTTTCTCAGCAGCAATTTATATTTAATTTATATATATATATATATATATACATATATATATAATTTCTTCGATATATATATATATGTATAGTAATGCCCTTAAAGAAATGTTAATATCTGCTCAAAAAAAGGTTTATTCTTTTGACTTAGAAAATATGTGTTTAGATAAAAATTCTATTCCGAAATGTGATTTGTGAATAAAGTCGATTTTTCACAAGCTGTATCAATAAATTTACATGAAATGCCTTCATGCTCATCAAGAAACTTTGAATCACGAACAGTTCATGATGAAGTCAATAAAAATGCATTGAAACAGTTTAACAGAAAATAATTTTTAATATCACGAAAAAAAAAAAAAATTGACAGCGCTTATTTGAACACCGTCATTTCCGAATGAAAGTCCTTGGATTATTTTAGCTTCTTATTATTATTTTTTTTAAAAGCTTCCAAGAACCCATTTTGACAGTTGTGCTAAGAGAAAACACAAGCCCAACGTAAATTTTCTGTTGTTTTACATTAGCTGGGATCGAACGCAAAACTTTGCATTCACATTTGCACGGTTCTACAAGCCCATGGTTGGCATGTAATAAAAAATTGGTTACTTATTTGATTTTTCTGTAAGAACATAATATTTTTCTCTAGATATTCATGCTTTTTCATGATTTTCCGTATGCAGCGATGTTTAATATAGTTGAAAAATACACGAATAATGAAATTTCTAATCATAATTGTAAAATAGCAAAGGGATGAGGAACGTGAACGAAATGAATGATTTGAATCCTGTATTATGCATTATATTATTTTTTTAACTGAGGAAATTTTTACGTTTATGATTTACATTACATGGACATAATCGTTGGTTCACCTAAGCGTTAAGATTGGACGAGCATGCATAAATTAGAAAAATGTGGGAGTTTTATTGAATGCATTTAACGGTGTTTAGCAAGTCATGTTGATCTGAATTCGTTGATTTACAATTTGGGCTTGTTACACATCCATGTTTGTGTAATACCTTGCATCTTGTTAACTTATGTAATCATTGGATGGATTCAAACTATAACGGAAAGAAATATTCTTTTCATTACAAATATTTATTATCAGTAATTCAATTTAATATACAAATGAATATTTGAAGTTAAGTATACTACTATATTTTGATCATCTTTATTTCTTATCGAAACATGATAGAGATTTTATAGCTACAAAATAGAGAATCCTTTTCTTATGGCAATTTTTCTTAAATGTTTAACGATTGATAAATATAGCCTATTTACATCATACTCATTAGTTATAACTCCAATGGATACGTGCAGCACACGCATGTAGGAACTCGACCGTTTTAGATAATGTATATCAAGTTATAAATTTTGAAATATTTGCCTTTGTTGTTAAAATTTATTATAACTGAGTATATTATTGGAAAATAATTAAAATACCAAAAACAAATTAAGTTTATTTTGTTCTCAAAATAAAGTATGAGAATGAAGTTTCATCAGAAAAGTATTAAGGTCAGTATATTTGCAAAATAAATGAGTGTAGACTTTCTTATTACGTACTAGTTGGGTATGTGGGGTAATATAAACTTAAAAACAATTTTGATTTAAATTAGCATAAAAATAATTTACTCTCGATAAACATAAATTTTGACGAATTAAAATTTTTAATAACATTAAATAAACCTTCAAAAATTTTTTTTAAATTAGATAAAATACTCAAGTATAATACGATTAAATGTAAAATTTTTATTTTCTTTATTAGTTGTTAACGAGTTTTTCATATATGAATGTAAAAAGATATGTAACACCAAAAATGATAAGGAACTCCCTTAGATTAGAACATAAATAGCTAAATAGAAGACGAAATGAATGTGTGATCCCAAAGTGAATCAATGTCGGTATGCGGGAATGCTTATTCGAGCAAAAAGAGCTCTGGAATTTAATCTAGGACATTCCTCGCCGAAGAGCAGTGATAAAGTAGTCTCACGCAGACGATGTGCACATATCTTTGAAACAACAACTGAAGTAGAGAAACGATAAGATACGCAGTCAGTGTATGGTTATTCAAGAAAATAATCGAGGTGGTGAAGAATTAATTTACTGAAGCGTTGTGTCTGATTGGACTTATTTCTAATCAGCGAATGACAAAATGACTGTCTTTCTGTCCTTTCACTGTTTATCACCGAACTTTACAATTTAAAGATTAACAATTCGGCGTTAATTATTTAAAGTGAAAGGATGGTATATGTGTGACAAATAAATTGATTATATTCTCCATTTGTAGATGATTGTTTTCAAGATGGATGGTCAAGATTCATCTGAAAGTTTAGTTTTCTGATATTTGGATTAGACTGGTCCAAAGTTTAGTATTCAGATATTTAAGTTCATATGTTCAACCGCTATTGCAAATGTGAATATTTTTCATGTTTCATAGTCCATTTTAAATTATACGTTTCCACTGAATTAGGCTACGGTACAAAAAGTAACCGTATCAAAACAAGATAAAATTTCGTCTGATTGTGAAATTACAAAGTTATTATATTATTTTATGAGATAAAAATATTTTTTGAAATAAATCGAATTGGTTTCAGAGAAGAAGGGCATTGAATAAGTCATATTTTAGTTATACCGGATAAAATTATAGAATTTTGCCTGTTTGCTTGAAAGTAAATAATTTCAGAATCTACGAAGAGAGTATATTTTACTCTTAAGAAGGGTGCACCAAAAATGGTTGAGAATTAAGAATGAGTGTCAATATATACTATACAGTTCTATTGATGAGAATGAATTAATGTATATACCAGTATTCTCTAATATGGTCTCTCACTCACCAGTTTTGCTAACATTTTTCTTCAATGGAAGACAAATGTTGTATTTTTTTCCATGAATATCGATAGTAATTAATGCACAAAAGTTCCTCTGGTTTCTTCCCTTGCTTATCGTAGTTAGGACCTACTATAGACAAAAACTTTCGAAAGGTTAGGATTAATTCAGTGGATATTTTGAAAATTCTCAAATAATATTATTGCTAGTTAGTCCCCTACAAGGTGTCAAATCTCTCTAGGCATACAGTAGTCTATTGTTAAGACCACGCTACTTGGATTGAAAAGCTTTTGGATCCTCTCAGTCAAGTTGTCATAGTTCAATGGAAAAGGGGATGTTGCATGGCTATTCATTGAAAAAATATGTACGAAAAATCATCCAAATTTCCTCAGTGAACAAGAGTGAAATATTTTTAGGTATCACCATTTTGAGCACGATATTACACAGACATCACTTCTACTACCCCCAGATAAGTTAGAATTTTAATTGGGCCTGACACGAAAAAATTTTTTTTTTTGAGCTTGAAACCGCATTGCACCAAATTCTGCGTTTTCGTCAATCATTTCTTAAGTTTACAAATGAACTATGAGATTTGTAAGGTTTCGTACTATTTTCAAGTTTAAAATTATGTCAGCACAAATGTGTGCTTCTTTTTGTTTTTAGGTGAGTGAGAACGTGGCGGTGAAGTGAATATTTGTTTTCCTGGTTCTGTGATGCCTTAGCTGTTTCCAGATAAGCATTGCACTAGTTTGCTAAGTTCTGCGATCTGTGTTCGCAATTCGAATTATTCGGAAAATTAATTTTTAGATGTATGAATTTCCTTAATCCTAATGTCTGTAGTATCGCGAGTTTTAACAGCCATCAGAGCAAATTTCCAAATTTATCTTCGGAGACTGAAAGGATAGTTTTGGCTCGTAGAGTTAGGCACTGTAGCTTGAGGTTTTCAAAAAATTCTTACTCGGGTATTTGTTCAGAAGCTGTCTCAGTTTGCGTAGCCAATAAGATATCTTGACATCTCCCAATACTAGTTCCTAAACGGCAACTTTAATTTGTCTTTACTCCGAATCTGGTAATTCTTCAACGAGTTGAGACTTCAGAGTCCCGTATTTATTTTCTCCTGGAAGCGGGAGCACGATATCCCTAATATAATTTGGAATATTCGAAGTTAAAGTGGGAATCAAATAAATAGCACTTAGTAGTGCCCTGTTTAATGCCAAAAAACTGTAAACAGTACCTTGATGTTCACAAACTACAGTACAAAATGTTTGTCTCAAAGATAGGGGTAATTTTATACCTACTTTAGCCACATCCACCCCTACCTGTGCACCGTTATTCGGCATAATAAACGAACGTGAAAAACTGCAGACCACAAAAATTGGAACAGATAAGGAAGTCCTATCTTTGCTGAAGATCAAAAATCTGTCACTTCGGCAAATGCCGTATGCAACTAAATAAAAAATATTCAATGAAATAGAGTTTAATCCAAGAAGACACATAATTTATCTCTGGACTATATAGATGAGGACAATTTGAACGAACTCATGAAAGAAAAATAATACAAACAGATGCTTTTGCCTAGTTACATGAACTCGCAGTCATGAAGGGAAAGAATTACTGCGGAGATTCGTATAGGATTAGCTCCTATAACCTACTACACATGGTCTTTAAGAAAAGATCACAATAAAAACTTAATAGAAATCTAATTAGAAGTAAATAGCGTGCTAATAATAAGAATGCATACGTTACACAGATGAGATAACAGCAACAGGGCAGGATTTTATTCCCCGAAATCCGTTTCTGATGCAATGCAGAGTCCAATTAGGCTGCGTTCTGGACAACAATTTTGTCTATTCAGCCAGATTGGGAGTCACAGTATGTGATGATGCAAATGCCGTGTTGGTACGTCCATTGCACGTGTAAAAAGTAACTTTTACAGAACCATCGTCTCTAAAAATATCTTCGGATGACATCATTTATAGAAGTGCCTTATTGGCTGTCTTAGCTGTTGGATGCATTGGCCCTATCAGTAAATATCACTCATGATGAAAAAGAAAAAAAAATCACCTCTTTTATTGAATAAAAGGTCGTTTATATAGTTTTACAGAAAGTTTTTTTCATGAGGACTAATGTCACTTAGGTTTTACACCTTAAAGTGAATTCTGAACTACTTCAAGTAACTACGCCCATGAAAAAATTAAAATCGTGAGTTTTGGAGATTATGAGAGCACTGACCATAGCAACTACAAGCTCTAAATGAAATTCAATTAATTGTAAAATATTGAGAAAAATAATTAAGACTTCATCATTGTAATTAAAATTATTAATGAGACTTTATTTTTTTCTTAACTATATATTTAATAAGAAATTCAAACTAAACTTTATTGAAATTGATGAAACATGCATGCAAAGTGATAGCAATCAAATGTTTGCGTTTAAATCACTAAATGCAGTGGTTACCAGCCTGTGGGGCGCCCCCCCCCAGGAGGGCGCGAGACAGTTGCAAGGGGGACATGCACCTGTTTCCAAAATATCATTTTCGAATACGAACCAAAAAGTGAAATAAGTGTCAAAAATGAATCAGCAGTATACATAATCCACAATCTTCGCCGCGAATTTTTCGGGTACAAATGCTAAAACATCAAATCCATATTCTTCTTGGAACGAAATATCTTGCTTTCGCGTTTGGAGTCGAGCACCGGTGGGGCTTGGAATCAAAAGATAAACACTGACAACATTCCGAGAGTTCTCGTGCTTACTCGCTCCAAACTTCAGTAAACAGAAGCCTCTGATTGTTCCTGTTTTCTATGAACAGAATTAGTTCGTTAGCAGTGCTTGCGATAATCACGTTGATATGTACAGGGTCGTCCCCAGGGTAGGGCGGTCCGGGTGTCCGCCCTGAACGCAATGATCTAGGGGTGCCAAAATCATGGAAAATGAAAATAAACCTGTAAAAAGAATTGAGTTACAGGCTTTTTAAAATGCACTAAAAAGGTAAATATTTTTTATCATTCTTACATATCAATAAATTATTTTTCATAATATTGCGTTGTCATCGGACCCTTATATTGTAAGTATACCAAATATCACTGAAATCGGTTCACGGAAATTTTCACAAAATCGCTTTGCAAGATTTGACCGATTGTTTTGATTTTGATTTCGAAACCAAGCGAAACAAGATCTACTTTTTAACTGCATATAAAAAGGAAGTAGACTTAAAACAATGTTTTATTTGCCACTAATTAAAAACAATGCATTATTAGCCACATGGGGGCGCACCAATTTTTTGTTTTTAAAAGGAGGGGCGTCGGTACAAAAAGGTTGGAAACCACTGACTAAATATATCAATAAAAAAACTGATTCTTAAAAAAATACCAAATTGGCTTATTTATTTAATAAAAAATTGTCGTCTTAGTAATAAAAATGAAAATTTTTAATTTTAGTTCGAGTTAACTTCAAAACAATATATTAGAAATGTATTTAAAATTAATTAGTCAAGTCATGAAATATAAGAATAAAATTTAGATTTTCCGTATTATGGGATAAATCTATCTAAATACCCTGAGGAACTAAGAAAAGTCCAATGTTTGAAGAATGCGAGTGACAACTGCGGATTAGTGAGGAATTTATTTTCTGACAATGCCGGCTTAGAAAGTTAGTTCTTTTTTGTGAAAAATTGACAAGCAGTATCTTCTTAGAATGTAGATTAAAAAGATTTTATAAGCCTTTTTGTATGGGCTATAATTTTTAATTTAAAATTCTTTTTTTTTTCTCTTTTAAACCTCTTTAATTATATACCCTTATCTTTCGGTTCTAACTCATAAAAAATAAAAATAGAGTTTTCACCAACACTTCATTTTAACTTTAAGAAAAAAGAAAAATAATTGATTGGAAAGTATTTAAGTAGAATTTATCCACATGACATTAAATAACTCTATAATATCCTTCATATTGTTTACTCTATTAAATAAAATTGAAAAATATTCTATCTGTACCATTTTGACTCAAAAATTATATTACAGTTCTCATCACAAAACATGCAATAAATTTAACTTTACTTTTTTAATAAATGTCTGTCTTAAAGCATATATGTATTATGCTAATAATTAAGCTATTAACATAAATACTGGATTCCTTGAAAATATGTGGACACATATCAGCGTTATAAAATCAACATTATTTTTTTAAATATACGTATATTATTTTTTTAAATATACGTACATCTTTTAACAAAAATAATATACCAATGCTTGTCTTAAATTCTCCAGATAACAGGAGCAGAACCAAAATTATTTATAAATGTTTTGATGAAGATTCATAAGTTAAGAAGAAAATTTCAGTTAAAAAATAGCATAATTGCAATAGATTCAAGCAATAAAAATAAACAGATAACAAGATTATATTTTGTATGCTTAATTACATAAATAATGAAACTGGGAACAGAAAATTTAATAAAAGAATCTATTATGTAAGAATTATCTTGCTATTTTTTTCTTTTTGATTTTCAAAAAAATGTAAAAAGTATTTTTAAAATTTATTTATGATTTTAATAAATAAACAGTATAAATTAGATACATTTTTGATATTATACTTAAGAAAAATTCTTTATTAAATTAAATCCATCATTAATTTACTTCAAGCATTAAAATTTTGCCAGGATTATAGACATTGCATCAGAAATATCATAAAATATGTGATTCATCAGCTGTTATAGCATAAAGGTTTAAATATATTTTAACATTTAATTTAGAATAAATATTGTAAGAAAAAAAATGCTTCATGTAAGAAGAAAATCAAAATGCGAGTGTGAAGAAGTAAAATTATTTAAAAACACAAAGCAGTGATAAATTTAGATAAAACAAATAGTTCTATAAAAATTTTACAAGGAAACTGACATTTATTTTTAGATTAAGCATTGAGAAATTCCATGCATTCTGACATCTGGTTTAAATCAATGCCGAAATATATCATTTATCACAAGTTGGTGCCTATTTATTCTAATCAGAAAATTCTAATAATGGAATAACTCCAGAGTCAGTAAATTACACGGCTTTATCAAAACCTACAAAATTAAATTTATTTAATTTTTAAAATAATTTATGAATCAGTATGATTTGTTATTCAATTTTCTTAAGTAAAATACTGAGTATTTTTAAACTTTTACATCATGACCACAATATTAACTATATATATTGCACCTAAACATAGAAATTCAATTAGTCTTTTAAAGGAAACAGTTACAAAATTATATTTATATTCAATTGAAATAAAATAACCAGTGGATTTATCAATTTCATTTCGCAGTTTTCATATCTCAGCAAAAATAGGAGTTTTTAAAATTAATGTATATAATAATGATACTTATTTTTGACTGTTAATTAAGCATAAATTCATCCAAAAATTAAGGAAGACTTATTTTTTTAAGTTGTTTTGAAGTAAATTCACATTTTAGTCAAATTAAATAGAATTTCGTTCTGCTAGAAGTCAAACTTCTTTGGTATTTATTGAAAAATATAAATTTTTTTATCTGGAGGTAATTGCTTATTGTAAAAGAGTGAAAAATAATCTGAAGAACATGTGAAGGACTCTTTCAAATGAGGAACTATTATACATCAAGTTTAGATTGGAAAAATTATCGCCTTTGAATTTATCTCTAACCATTTTTAATTTTCTTTTATTTATTAAAGTTTATATATTAAACAAACTTTTCATTCATATAATGTAACATCGACTAGAATTGTTTCAACAAATTGGAACTTTATGCTTAAAAAGTTGTATAATTAGCATTTATAATATTTAAAGGAAAAAATTTAAAATGAAAGCATAAGAAGGAGATTTTCTTATTCAAAGTAATTACAAGTGAAAAAAATCCTATTATTACAAAAGCAAATACACAGGGGATTATTTTATATTATGAATCCGCTCCTAAAGCGGATGGACCAATCAGCAGATAAGAAATAGCCAGGGAAAATTTAAGTATATATTTTAACCTCAATCATTATATTTAGATAATATTATACACTTCTATGTGAAAAGATTGCTAAGCATAATAAAATAAACATCCAAAACAATTTAAATTTTTTAAGTAAAAAAGAGAATAAAATGGTAAAATTATTAGGATATAATTTGGTAAATCAAAATTAAATATGTGATGAGATTTTATTTTTTGTTTAAAATACTTATTTCAATAAATAGTTCGTATGTATAATATATATTTTGCTTATTTTCGGTACAACTAATTTTCCACTATGCAAAATTTAGTATTTTCAGTTATTTTATATTAATACAACAAAATATAACACGAAAAATATCACTTAGCTTTTAAACAGAATAATCAGATACAATAGTTTTATGATACAAAACTATACAATGTAAAACTTGGTAAGAAGAAGAAGAAGTATAAAAAATAAAAAATTAAAGCGTAATAGTAAAAGTGTAATGAAGATCAACTTTCTTCTGAAAATCTTTTTATGTATTACATTAAAATATATATTTAAAATTATGCAAGAGAAGTTTATGGAAAAAGGGAAGCATCATATTACATAAAATTGTTTTCGGATAGCCCAACAGCCAGAATCGCACATCATTTAATCATCTGTTACAGTCTGTTTTCTCGGAAGATTTTTTCATGGATAATGAAAGAATACTTTTTTGTGTTGAAAAAAGAAATTTGAAAAACGTTTAGTCATCTATCCGGAGAGAAATAAATAAATCATATACAGCAATACCCGTAATTATGCAACACTGTATAGAATTTTAGATACATGATTTATTCTTATAGACAAACTATGCATAATTGTTTATTATAAATATATGCGTAAAATGTATTATTATTGAATATTATAAATTATGATGTTAATTAATTTTCTGAGACACAAAATAGACAATATGAGACACTCTTAACTTTGGATAATAAAATAATAAAAATATCAATAGCATTTTAAAGGCTATATCTGATATTCTATCTGGGATATAGTTAAATTATCATAAACTACCTGAACGAGTATTATGATTTTCCCTAATTAAAAAGAATTAATTATCAGTAAAAAATTAAGACATTCCGTCCTAAATTTAGAAACTTGTAATAGTTTATGAGAAACAATAAAGTGGTGCAAAAATTCACAAACATATTCGTAGAAGTTGTTTCCTATGAATAAAATTTCATTAAACGCTTTCTGAGGCAAAATATCGTTGAGAATATTTTTTCATTTAGAATTGTCTCCAAAGAAGCTTTATCACTCAAACATCTCTTTCAGAAGTCTACTGAGATCCTGGTACTACAGCAATCAGCCGCATGATTTATCCTGGTTAAGGAACTAGACAGGAACACAATCCGCCAGTCCCTCGATTGTCTGAAAAATTATTTGCCTTGTTCCAAATTTAGCCATTGTTTTATTTCTTATCGGTCCAGGAATTCCTTGTTTTCATATGAGGTTACTTGTTTCACCTTTTTTATTTTCTTACCATTTGATTGAATACACCTTGAGCCGAAATTTGTAACTATCAATGTATCTTCAATTGAACAAAGTTTAGCTGGAGTTCTAAGCATCTAACTTTTCATGTTTCAAACTTTTCTTTTCTTGAAACTGGATTTTTCCAAATCTATATGAATATCTAAGGGCCCTGAAGAGAAGGTAATGAGGAGGAATTATAATTATTTCCATTAAAACAGTTTGAACTGCTTTGTATAAAACTAAATTTGCTTAGTGATATTCTAATTCCAACATACATGTATCTTTATTAAAAACAGAGAATCTTTTAATAAAATAAAAGTCTTACAATTTCTTCTGATAAATTTGCGCATTTAGTAAAATTATTTTTATTTCATTTTCATTTTATTCAATAAAGTATATTTTTAGCATAAAATAGAAACTATTTATAGTTATCAAAAATCATAGTTATCATAGATAATATTAAGTTAATATAATATATATACATTAAATTTTGCAATTACTTTTATAAGTCAAAATTTTACCATATTCTTTGTAAACATCATAACATATTTCAAATCAATTTCTACTTTAACCAAGATGTTTCGAAATTTAAATTTTTTGAACTTGAAAATGTGTGTGGGTGTATTTTCTCTGTCAAAGGTAAATGTTTTAAACTTTTCAATAAAGTTTTTTAAAAATTTATTATGTGAAATTATAATGTTTTAGAAAAAGTAATAATAATATTTTTTAAAAGCTTTTAAAGAGCGAAAATTAAATAAATAAATTTAAAATTAAGCAAAATTTTAATTTAAAAATTTCATAATAATTACTTGATTTTATTCTGTTAAAAATGTTATAGAAATTTAAACTTTTGTTTTATGGTTTTGTTTTCAATTTTGCTTAGAATGTAAAAAGATTTTGGAATTACTCTTACATTTTAAATATATTTTTAGATCATTATTCATGTTTATACAGGTAAATTTCGTTCCGCCAAATTCAGCCGCCTACGCTAATCTATGACTTTTTGTTACCGCGCCAAATCACTTTGTTGATTCCTCGCTATGAACTGCGAGATAAGCATCCAAACAGCTCTAAATCAGCTAAAAAATTTTACTTGATTTGTTGAAAATATATCTAAGATCAGGCATTTCCAATACATATTCTTAGGTGTCTAGATTTGTCCTATGACAGCCTATTACATTTATCGATGCCAATCTATGAATTTTAGAGGGTGAATAAACTCGTCGTATCGTCTAGTAGATGTATCTCGTATGTATCGTCTAGCAGAGGCTGGACACGGAGGTTAAAAACAACAACAAATGAATTTCATATGTATTAGAGAAAGTACACAAATGGAAACTATGTACTCCAAGAAATTTTGAATATAATTGTAGAAAAATAATATCCGTTATAAAAGGATTATTTTCAATGATATATTAATGTGTAAGACGTCAGATAAAGGTGATTTTATAATTAAATTTCCTTTTGTTTTACCAAAAATGTTTTTGGGTTAATTTTTATCAAATCTGATTATAGTCTTCAAGAAATCTGAAATTTTATTTTCGGCAAAAAATATTCAAAAGTTCTATACTAGCAATCAATTGCGATGCATATAGAATAGTTTAAAGCGTATTAACTTGGCGGGGTAAGACACTGTTATATTGAAAACGTGTTTAATGGGAATCACACTTGACCATGCCAAAGTCTGCATTGTGAATATCTATGGACGTAAAAAACTACGTAGGGTATAGAATCTTTCTATAAGTGTAATATGTGTGTGTGTGGTGTAGAGAAGAAACGGCAGTTCAGAAGTTGGCCCGTCTTGATCGTGGGTTAAAAGTATGAGGTGATTGCGTATTTAAAGTGGTTTCGGTATCCAGAAGTAAGTAGCTTCAAAGGTATTAAAAAAAAAAAAAAAAAAAAAAAAAAAAAAATGTAACGTCATCCAACATTATTTACATCTACAGTAAAAAGGCTGGTTCGAAACTGAAACAAAGCAATTAATTTAAATCGATTGTTAATGATTAAGGCATGTCTGTGAGATTCTGATCGTACGCAAAAAGCTAAAGTCGATGATGCAATCAATCTCTTTCGTTGAAAAGAAGTACATTATACATAGCTAACTACCTCTAAAATGGCGATGTTGCATTATGTAAATCTAATGAAATTACTGTTCATAATTAGTAAGTAGGTGTTAAAGAATTGTTAAAATAAACTACCTTAAAACACCATACGAGGTATATCCCCAAAAATAAGTTCCGTTTCTATTTCTATCCGTGGTAGCTCTGCGATTGTAGTTCTGAGCATGCGCGATAGTTAATCTGATTCAAGGAGAAGAAATGAGCGCCATTTTTTAGATTGCTGCAACTAACGTGTTGCTTGTAGTACTTCTTTATAATGTCAGCATTAATAAAAATCCTCCGCTTGTGAAATCAGATCTGTGATTCGTTTCCTAGAGACAAAAAAAGTTAAAACAAGTGAAATTTATCGGCAAATCTGCGAGGGGTACGGAGGAAAATGATATAAGTGATTCAATGGTTAGAAGATGGGTCAGACAGTTAATGAAGGACGTGATCAAATGCACGATGAAGAACAAAGTGGACGTCGGTCTTCAGTTACTGATAGACTGGATCACGCAGTTGAAGAGAAGCCTTAGCAAAACTGTAAGTTTACAATTAAAGCTTCTGCTATGGAATTTCCGCAAATCTCACGATCACTAATTCATGAAATTGTTACTGAAAAACTGAACTTTTGAAAACTTTGCTAACTTGAGAGCCCAAAATTCTAACTGCAAAACACCAAAAACAACGGATGGGTTGTGCACTTCAGTTTTTGTCACGATATAATGAAGACGTGATGATTTTCTTTCTCAGATAGTCATGGGAAATGAATCTTGGGTATATTATGACACCCCTGAAAGCAAACGGCAATCAATAGAATGGAGGCACACTTACTCCCCAACGCAAGTTAAGCCTAAGCAAACCATGGCACCTTGAAAAGTCATGTACACCGTTTTCTGGAACAGAAAAGGCATTTTGTCTATTGATTTCTTACCATGAAGCCAATCAGTCAATGCACATGTTTTATGTGAGACCATTAATAAATTGCTCCGCGCAATACAAAACAAGTGCCAAAAATTACTGTCAAAAAGTGTTTCTTTGCAAGATAATCCCCGACCTCACATTGCGAACGTGACATATCAACTTCTACAGAAATTTTGGGGGGTGTTTGAACATTCTTCATTCATGCCGGATCTCAGTCCTAGTGACTTTCATCTCATCATACACCAAAAATCTTTCTTTGATGGTCAGCATTTTAACGATGAGGGTGAACTGAAAGAACATGTTACCACATTGTTGAAAACACAGGTGGGAACATTTTATGAAGAGGGAATGCAAAAACTTGAACCACGCTATGAGAAACGTCCAAAAAATTTCGGAAGCTATGTAGAAAAATATTTTAACAGTTGTAGGTTTTTGTACAATAAATTTTCTATTGAATCTGTACACGTTTTTTTTATATAACCAAACGAAACTTAATTTGTGTATATAGCTTGTGAATATTTGCTTAGACAATGCTAATATAACTAATTTTTACATTAACCTCTGTTTGCAACTTTAATATTAATCATTGCAAGTAACAGTTTGATTCGAATGAATGAGTATCCCCATTTTGCGAATTAGTTTATTTGACAAAGATTTAAGTACTAAATATTAGGTATTAGAAAATGATGAGCAAATGATACAAGATGCTTTGTAAGGCGTTTTATCCGTATTTTTAATGAAATCTCTTCACTTCCTACTTCTTTTACAATATTAAATACATCTGAAGAAAATCATTATAATGACTTTTTGAACTTTATTTGAGGAAAATAAAATCTCATGACCTTTTTGTGCAAACATAAGTTACACAATATCCTGACTAGTAATTGTTTTTCATAGTGAAATTTTAATATAAATAACCTTATCGAAATAAATAGTATATATGTTTATCTCATTTTAAGAAAGCCACTTGTATTTATAAGTCAAATAATTTATAATTCATTGATTAAATTTTATCATTACATACTCATTAAACATTTTTAATGTCTATTAATTAAATGAAATTGTAACTACCCTATTAATAGGTTAGGTAAAATATTTTACCTTTTTGAATTTGAACTTTGCATTGTTATACTTATTATTATCAAAAGAGTGTATCAGATAATCTAATAAAAGAAAATTCCTGTAAAACATTTAAAAATTCACCTCTTAGTCATTTCTCCAATAACTTTTATATGTGGTAAACCATATTTATATAATTTGCAAGGTAAATGAGCCAGAAAATTCGCAAACACTGAATCTAATAGAAGTATAGGTATAAAAATAAGAATGCAACATTTATCTTTCGTAGCTTAACTGTAGACTTCATTAAATGCAGAATATACAATGGTGCTATATACAATGGTGTTTCCATAAAGAAACTGTCATATCTATATCTACTGGTGCCACAATATATCTATTATTTATATTGATAATATAAAATCCCTGGATCCACATTAATGAAGAAGCAGCTTAATTCTCTCGTTACGACAACTTAGATATATTAAGAAAAAATTCGCTAAAACAATTATCAAAAAGAATATGATTTATTGTGTTAAAATTTCATTATAAAGTTTTAAATTTATATTGGTACTAAGTGAGTTGATGAAAACGCAAGAAAATTAAAATTGTAATGCATGCATCCATATATCATTTAATTTAATATAAAGTATGCTGTGAGTGATTTTTTTAAAGGAATACAGTGTTTGAAAAACATATTCTTACTTTTCAGTAAAATATCTAATTATTTGTTGAAAATCACATTTATTATGCTCTTAATTAATAGTTTATTTATGATTCTTATTATTATCACTTATGCTAATAAAATTTTCATTTTATTCTTACACTTAGAAAAAATAAATTAATTGCAGTCACATGCCATCAAATAAGATACATATTATTAAAAAAAGTGAAATAGTTTTTACTATAAAATGTAATAATTTTGAAAATGTAGCGGTGACCAGTGTTTAATTGAAAATGCATAATTATACTTTCTTAAGTAACTCACATTCAAAAATTGTGTACTTTTCCATTGTACCCCGTACGATAATCGTCCTTACGGAAGCAAAAATCATTAATACTGTCGTAAATATTTCATTTGCGTAGTATAATATACTAATAGTATAATATTTATAAATATAATTCACAGTATAATATACTAAACTTAAAATAGTATAAAATTTTTATTACATATTAAAAACTAAATAATTATCATTTTTTGAAAAAAATTATTACTGCCAAATTAAACTGTTTAGCAATTATTTCGATGATTCGAAAGGAATCTTTTCCATTCACTTTCAGTTTTTTCTTCTGTCAAATATGAGGGAAAATGTTATCTGTTGGTACCGAAATGTTGCTTGTTCCTTTCTTTGGCGGATACGCATAAGTGCTGCACCGTTTACGAATGAACGCTGATGTTTGGATCCACGATATACTGAAAATGTGATGCATTTTGAAGTGTTTATCAGCAACTTTGTGGATTTCAATTGAGAGTAAATTACTTTGTCTCTGGTTAAATTACATGCTTAATACTTTGATTTAGATAATTTTAAAAGTCTTTGGGGGGGGGCTTGGACTTTCACGATCTGAAATTTACGAGACATTAAAATAAGTGTGAATGAAAGTATTAGTTAAAATGAAAAATTAATTATATAAAATCATTATGATCAATTTTATTACAAGAAAATAATTTTTCGTTAGGTAGAGTGCAAGGGTATTTGAATTAATTTCAAATTTTGAGCTGAATTTTTATGTCTCCAAGCAAATACTTAAGGCAGATTTACTATAAATGTCAGTCTGGAAGTACGAAATCGGTCGCTTTCAAATCAATATTGAAAAACTTCGAACCCCTACAGACATACAAATCCGAAGTAAGAGTAAACATAAGTGTAAAATAATGAACTGTTAAATTGAAAGTCAGAGTACTAAACATTCGATTTCCGTTGTGGACTTAAAACTTTAGGGTATTACTGTAAATGTGAATAATAGCTATGTATGAGGTATATGTGCAGTATTAAACGCAGAATAAATACTTTCTAGCATAAAATGTATAAATTAGATAAGCTGATGTAAAGTTATGAAGCATGTTATCACATAAAATTAGTTTTAGTTTCAAATGAAATTAACGATCCCTAATTTTATTTAAAATATAATATAATATAGTGATATAAAAGTAAATTGTAATTATAATTATATATCCAATAATTTTTACTAAAATCTTTAATTTAAAGTATAGTGTCAGAAAATACAAAAATAATCACATTTTATGTTTTTAAAATGTATTCTCACAATAGTTTCATTCCATTAATATAAAAATACAGCAGTTGAATGTGATAAGTCGAAGTTAATCATTTATGACTCTTATTCAATACCAAAGAAAATATTTCTCAATAAAGGGAAATTTTCTCAAATTATAATTAAGGAAGAAAAATTTATGATGATTTTGATAAGAAATTATTTAGAAAAATAAGCAGTTACATCTAGTAATTTTTAAAAATTAACAAATTGTTTTGTTTTTAAAAAACTTTTTCGTTACCTTAAAATAATCCATTTTAGACTACATTCAAGCATAAGGAAAAGGTACAATTTTTTGATCAATTGATGATAAAATATCGTATTGTCTTTTTGCGTATTGTTAAAGGAATAAGTGTAAAATAATAAATTATCTTTTCCTCAAAAAATATTAAAAAAGTATCATTCCTCAATTGAGTAATTAACTTAATATTTTTCCAGCATATTGCTTAATATGGTTGAAATATCTGCCACATTTATGAATAAAAATGAAAGAATTATTGGTAATTGCATTTATCAGGAATTCCTTACATTTTATAGATTACTTTTGTAATGAAATATACAATTTTTGTTTTCAAATAAAATATTTAATTTATTAAATTATTTATTAATGTTGTCAGAAATAATTGTGAGATTAAATCAACATTTTGTGTATCCTACATCGTCTTTTAGTTATAAAAATAATTGCAATGAAAATGTATCATTTTCTTTTCTTCCCCCCTTAAAAAAAAAAAAAAAAAAAAAAAAAAAAAAGTTTGGAAAATTATACGTATCTATAATAGTTGTAACTGAGAGTAAAATTTACTTGTCCCCGATATTCTTAATTGATTTGTAAAAAAAAAAAAAAAAAAAAAAAAAAAAAAACTATTTTAATTTTGAAAAAAAAATGTGTTAGTTGGTAATTGTTCAGAGAGAGGATGTATCATTTTCTTTTTACTTCCTATAAAAAGAGACAGAAGCAAAGAATGTTAGAAAACATGCACTACTTTTTTTTCTATGTTCTTGAGAAAATACAGTGACAAATTAAACTCGGTTAAAAGAGATTTCTTACATAGACAATTATAAAATATAATATTATAGAACTTAAAAGGTAAATTCAAAATGGACAATTAAGTTTTTAGATGGCATTCTATGATTTCAACTTAATTTTTTTAAAAATTAAATAAAAATAAATGTTTATAGAAAAGAAATGAAATGTTAAACAAAAAGAAAAAAAATTGTTAAACAAAAATTAAATATAGCAAATGAAATTATTTTACAGAATTTTTTCATTTTATTTTACTACAGACTATTCCTGTTTTCGTCAATTTTTATCAATATAATCAAAACTAAAATCTTTTAGGAAATAAAAACATATTGCTCGAAACTTATGAGTTGATTTACTTGTTTCCACGTTCACATCTACTCTTTGATATAAATTATTACATTTAGTTTAGAACAAAAATATGAAAATTATTTTGTCATTTTACTTAAGTAAGTTAAAAATGGCTTCCAAGATGCTCATAAACTTTGAAAGTCATTATAACTTAAAATGTATCTTGCTGAAATTGCATGAAATAAATGTCCTCTCTTATTTAAGTTTATTTTTTTAAATAATAGATACTCCAACCAAAAATCTTCTTAAATATTAAATTTTTTAGTGTGAGTTGCACCGTATTAGTTTAAATGTAAATTTTCCCCATATTATTCCGCTTTGTGTAATAATATTTCCAAATTTAAATTTTAAGAGGAAAACTGCTTTCGATATTATTGACTGTGAATAATAGTATCTCAAATTAAAATCTTATTGGGAAATATAATTAAAATGAAGAAAGATAATTTTTAACAATTTTTTATTATAAAATCAAAATCATTACTTCAATTTGTTTCTTAAGCCAACCATTTGCTTCCAGTAACAAATTAAGGCAGTAGTAATTAATTTTTAACGAAGTGAAATATCGAAAAAAGAAAACAATATACAATGTATTGAAAATATTTGATAAAATTAATAGATTGCTTATATTGTTATAATAAGATAATATTTTTAAGAATAATATTAATAAATAAAATTTTTATACACTGTTTTGGGTTGAAACTTTTTTTGAATTAAAAATTCAGTTCTATGGAATAAAACGGAATTTACATTAGGATGGCGTTTCTGGCTAATTTAAAGCAAAAAATAAGTTTCTTCTTGAAATTTATCTACAACGTTTATCATAAATTTAAAAGCAAATTAACTGGGATGTAACTCCCTACTAAGTCGTTTATGTTACGATATGACTATTGGAATGGTGTAAAATTTCATTTCTGCACTGTTTCCACTTTAAAAAGAAGCATTTAGTTCCTATACTTTTAGAATAATCACCTGTGCAAAAGTTTGGAATAGAGAAATACGGATTCACGACATCCCAGCTTTTTTTTTCTGTCAACGTTCCAACAGCGCAACTTTATTCAAACAATAACGAAAAATTTTAAGTAAATGTCATTTTTTTAAAAATTATTGCTACTTTTTCTACCTAAAAATAATCTTCACTTTTCCCAATAAGGCACCACTTGGAAACATATAATAAAGCCGATGAAAAGAAACTTAGCTTCATTATTTAATAACTTCGTAACTAAAGAGAGTTTTCGAACATTAAACACTCAATTTGAGTTGCTTTCAGATTATGCAGGCTTGAGGATTCATTTCAAAATGTCAAACATCGTTTTGAGAAGTTGTTAATCAAATTATTTTGTAATGTGTACATTTTTATGTTTCCACTTTTAAGTTAAAATTTTTGTCAGAAGTGATTTCATTTTACTTCTTTGAATTTTTGATGATTTAAGTTACCGTATACAGAAATGTCAGATTAAGTTCTTTTTCTGCTTTCGTATGATTATTTTAATGGTTATTTTTTCAGTTCATAATTAAAGTGAAATTATTTTGTAATGCAAAAATTTTTGTACACACACACACACATTAATGAATTAATGAATATGTTAAGTTTTTGTTGCTAAGCAATAGATTGAGATGAAAAAAATTATGAATATTATAAAAACAAATTGAACCTCACCTTAGCTGTTTATGAGAAGATTGTTTACGAATGCTACATGAGTTTAATAATAATTTTTACTTTTTTATTGTTTTCCCAATAAGCTGAATATTTAAAAAAAATTATTTACTTTATAAGTATATTCCAAAGTTGTATTAAAAAATTTATTGAGTTAAATTGGAAAATTTACATTGAATTGAAAATTAAAGTAGAACATGTAACTTCAAACTATAATGAGAAAGAGAAAATCGTTAAAAATGCCAACAGGTTTTCACACCTAGCTGGAACGAGAGAAATACAATGTTAACTGAACAAAAGGTTTATATGATTGATGTTTGAAAAGCCGCCCACTAACGCCATTGCAGAACGATACCCAGATTCAACTGGGTCAGTAATAGCAGTTACTGTGAGGTATTCTTGTTATGTGTCCCCAAGCACCACTTCAACGAGTGATTTATAGTATTTTATAAAAAAGTTGCTTAAATTGTGATCCATTGAAGAAGATGGCAATCAACTTGTGCCCAGCTCATGTCCCAGCAAGATGAAAATGTTTAGTCAAAATGGTCTTCGATTTTGAAAAAGTTAAGTTAAAGCCTAACGGCTTAAAGCTTCTTTAAAAATTTTAATATACATCGAGTAAATTGCCTTCAAGGAAAACTTTACTCAAATAGTTATTCAAATTCAGGAGAAAAGGACCCCGAAAAACTACATTTTTCTGCCCAAAAGGTATGCGTGCACAGTCAGAAGCGTGGTTGTTTAATTGATCGTTATATGTGTGTATTGTGATTTTTGCATGGAACAAACTTTAAGCAACCGTTATAGCTATGCATCATTTATTAATTAAATGAACGACGTCGCATGTCATCATAAATGCTGTCATACACATCAAGCATTCTAGAAAGTGCAATTTCATTTTTACCAATGGATACATTATTTTTGTATTTGTACTTGAAGTTCTCCAATACTAATTCATAAGACCTTAATGTCCATTACATAAACATATTAAAACTGATTTTTTGATTTGGTTAAGCAGTTAGAAAGTGAACTGCATTTACGAATTTTAAGATTGTAAATGAAGAAGACTGTCATCAGACTAGATTCGCTATATTTACGACAGAGTTTTGATTGTTGGGACACTATTTGTTAACTTTTGTAGATTATTTACTGGATTAAGATTGGTTTTAAGAATGATAATATTAAGTCAAAAATAGCGTAAACTTACAATTTAAGACAATTTAATTACTTAAAAAAGTAAAGCAACAAATCTGGAGAAAAGCAGAAATTCAAGAATTGGATGTGGTACTAATTTAAAGTATAATATTCAACCTATTATAACTCACACTTGTTTGTGAATCTCCTTTTGTCATACAGAAAGAAAAGCAAAGATCTTTCATTCATAATTAAACAAGATTTATTTTACGTCAGGGACTCGTTAATACCTCCATCAAAGCATCTAAGCAAAAGAGCTTCCTGCTAGAGTTCCGAATTTTAATCGCAATATGTACGGCCATAATTAAATAATTTCCCCAACCACGCAGCAAGAAAACCATCGCACAGAAAATGCTGATGGTTAAAGAGTTTCTCAGAGATGTTCACGGCAGTAAAAGAGGCTGTTCTCATCCCGGAAACAACAACCAGAATAATGCAGCAGACGCTTCATATCCGGTCATAAATTCAGGAGCTTTTCCTGGAGAAGCAGGAAGCGTTTTATTTCATTCATTATGAGGAACAGCTTATACCGTTTATGAGCTTGCTTGCAGTTAAGTGGCAAAGAATTCCCTTTTAATTCACTTAAAGCATTTAATGCGGCAATGAAAGGTAGGGAATTTTATCCCTTTGAGTGATCCTTAATTAGATTTTTCTTGATCGCTTACTGGGAGTGTGTTAATTCAAGATGGGATCTCATATTCTTATCTTAAAGGGATTCGAAACAGAGAGGAAGCCAAGAAAATAATTATGAAAACAGTACAGTTAAAACTTATTGCGAAGGCATTCATGTTCTTTTCAATTTCAAAATAACAATTTACAAAATTTAGATGAATGCTTTGTATTGTTATCTTCAGAAACATATTTTATTTTTAATGTGAATTTAGAATCATAAAATTTGAGTTCACTTCGTACATTTTAAGAATGTTTGATTGCGTATTCTTATCTTAGGACAAAATTTCTTAAATTGTATTCATTTATAGTCATATATAAATCATATTCTAATTGAAACAAAATAAAACCTGTGGAAGGATTTTCTTAGTTAATTTTAAATTTTCTTCTTTATGAATGAAAAAAATTATGTCAAATAATTTTTGTATTTGCATTTAATTTTATCAATGATTAAAAGAATAGGGAGGGATTGATCGTTTTAATAATTAATTCGAATTTATCCATAGTTTCCCAATTTTGAAAGAGTCAAAATCTTCCCAATATTCTCTGGGTAGATTTATGTAACGATTAAATTATATTGTGTCTAAGGATGCACCAGTAAATATTTTTTGAAAATTAATCGCGTAATTTGAGTAAAAATTATGGCACTATAAGTAAAATTAAATGGTATACATGAAAAAGAGAGTTTGAAGTTAATTTTAAGAAAATATCACTATTTTCTATGCATCATCTGATTATTCTAGCAAGGATCAAATGATTGCAAGCATCGTTCATAATTCTAAATTTAAATATGTAATTAAAGCTAAAACCTAAATTTTCTGTTGAAATGATATTGTTATAAGATATCCTTTGATAATGCATGCATCTAAATTAAGAAAAATGAGTATTAGATTTAGATGAAACTAAAGATTTTAACAAAAACGTTAAAATAATATGAAAAGAATATTTATATTCACATAAATTATATTTAAAGAGAATATTAAAGAATCAGATGTGGAATAGTAAGAAAAACCTAAATTTAATATTTTTATTACTTATAAAAATTATTTTGAGCTATTACTTAAGTGCATATATTTTATTTTTTTTTTAGATTTTTCTACATTAGACAAATATAGACTGAAATTAGATTTTACAACTATGATGAAACTTACTAAAACATGAAAGCATGTTAATGACCTTCCTAAAGTTTATTAAATACTATTATAATCATTTAAAAATTTATCTTAGATTAAAGAAAGTCAAAAATATGTATTAAATAGTTTTACACCACTTTTTTAGATCATTCTCAAAAATACTTTTCATGTTACGAAATGTTTACTTTGAGTAATTCATGTTTACATAAGAAATTGATTGGTAGCATTAATGACTGTTTAAAGGAAAATTGAAATGCTTTCTTTAATGCTTAATATATTATAAATGTATCATTTGAGATTTCATAATATTGTTATGAATGTAGTGAGAATGCTTTATTTGTTGAAAAATTTTGAATTTATAGAAAAGTATAGATTGATAAGCCATATTTCCAACGTTTTACTTATTTATTCACATGCTTATTTAAATACATATACAGTTATTCCTAAAAGTGTGTTAGAGTTTTTAAACTATTGAAGCATATATATAAAATCCTGTCTTCATGAGAATTAACTCACTTCTTTTAAAGCATAACTTTCTAATGTACATATTTAATGATTTATTCATTATTCATCCATTAAGGGATCTCTTTTAAATTTTTCTGATAATGGTCGTTTGTAATTCATAATAATTTCAGTAGTTTTAATATTTCCATTGAATTTAATTAATTAAATATATTAAATTTAACATATTGTTAACTACGGAATTTTTCTATGTGATGTATTAGGAGGCTTTAATTCATTAATGAAATAAAAAGTTTTCTTTATTACTCGCATTATCTTATATATGCTTTATTAAGTTCGATATATTGAATCAATTAAACTGCTTTATACCAGTGATTAATTTTTTGTGCGATTTTATTTTTTTATTAATTTCTGCTACGATAAAAATATCAGCAGTTTTGCGAAGTTAAATCAATTTAATAAACTAATGTAGTTGAAATAAACTCCTTAATTTAAAAATTATTTTCTAATCATTGTGGAAATTTGCAGTCGCACCATTTATTCAGTGATTGCGGTTAAAAAGTAATATTTTTAATTATTAAATATCGGTTCCATTACAAACCTTGATTTATTTATTACGTCTCATTGTATTTCTAAAGTTAATTTATATTTTGTTATTAAATGTAGTTGGAATTTTTTTTAAAAAATTGTAATACTCTGAAGTTTTCAATTTAGTTAGAATAAGAGAGGAACTTAGAATTAAATACTGTACAAAAATCAATTACTGTGAAATAAATAAAGTTTTTGCGTAATGAATGTTTGGGGTAAAATATTTCTAATTTAATGTTGATTTCTCAAATTATCTGAGACAATTTCTTTTCCATTTTAGTACTAATTTATTATGTTTTCTTATTTATAGTTATTTTAAGGCTATTTCATAAGTTATAAATGTTCACGTTTTTTGAATTTTTTCCTATATATATTTTAACATGTAGATATCTAAAATCTTGAGGGATCACATTACTGTTTTGAATGTATTACATTTTAAAATTAAATTTTGAAAGCGGAGGAAAATGATAAATTTTATCACATTTTCTATGGATCTTTTATTAGAAATATAAGATTTATAAAAAATGAAATCCTACAATTTATTATGAAATTCATGCATTAATAATTTTTTAGAAGTTCAAGTTACAAACACAGATAAAAAAAGATTATGCTTTAGAAAAGAGGTAATTGCTTAAAACATGCTTAAGTATGAAAAATATAGAAGCTTTGTAATGAAAGCAAATGTAAAATACATCGATATCACACAAAAAATGTTCATACTAGAAAATAGTAAAACTAAATACACCACGTTTTAATTTTTTTTATGTACAGTGTCTCAGAAAAGTGATGGGGCGTTTGTGCTCTTTACAAAAGGAAACTGAATAAAATTAATCAAAAATACATGTACAAGTTTTTTGTGGGTGTATTTCATATTTAAAGTTAGTAACAATTATTATATAGCATACATTTTGTCAAAATATTAAAGTATTAGTTAAATAAAAATACAATTACTTAGAACGGAGCAAAACAAAAGCTCACATAAGAGATGGAACACTTACTTTTCCATCAAATATTTATCCAAAAATTTTACTTTTTAAAAGGTTTTGATATTTTTTGGATTTTCTTTTACTTTTAAAACATGATTTCATCTTCTTGGGATGGATTTGACTGCTTTTTTTTTGTCATTTCTGGAGTGGTTTTACACCATTATTTTTGATGCCCCGATTTTAATTGTTGTTTTGAAGAAATGGTGTGTTTGCGAATTTTTGATTCCAATTCTCGCCAAATATTCTCTATGGGATTTAAGTCTGGAGATTGTGGTGATTTTTTATTATTTTAGGACAGTTATACAGCAGCCAGAGTCTAACGTTCAAAGTTGTGTGCTTTGGGTGATTGTCCTGGTAGAATTTAAAATCGTTATGAGAGTTCAATTTTCATGCTGAAAATTTCAAATTTTGCTTGAGAATGTCAATATACTTGTACTGATCTATTTTACTATCAATAAAAAAAAGATTACCAACTCCAACGTACGACATGTATCCTCATACCATAACTCCTCCACCATGTTTTACTGTTGGCACCAAGTTCTGTTTACGAAATTCTTACCTCGGTTTTCTTGTCACCAAGATTCTACCGTCAAAACCAAATATATCAAATTTACTCTCATCAGCAAATGTAATTTCATTCCAGCAATCAGAAATTTTAATTATGTTGGATTTTGCGAAAGTTAGTCTGAGTTTTCTATTTTCACTTACTTAAGAATTTTTTCCTGATATCCAGCAGATCGAATTACTCTTCTAATGGTCTCAGGGTTAACAATTACTCCATATAATGCTTGTAAACCAGCAGTAACTTTGGGAACACTCATTCTTGAATTTTTTTTTTAATAATTCGAACGACAATTCGCTTTACTCCATTGGATAGCTTTGATGGTCGGCAATGTTTTCTTTTATTCTGAATCACATGATTATTTTTATATCGCTTAATGATATTAAAAACTGTTGAATGACTCAAGTTCACTGCTTCAGCAGTTTCTCTAATAGACTTTCCACTTTCAATATGCAAATGAATAACTATTTTTCGAATTTCAGGTGAAGTTTCTTTTCGTTTAGCATTCATGGCTGCAGGCAGCTAAAAAAACAAGAAAATTCCAAAACAATCTGGAGATAAATACTGCAGACAAAATTTTATAAATTATTGCCAATTGCTTTTGAGTAAAAATAAAACACCCAAAAATATTTTTATTGCTTATTTCAGATTATTTTTGTTGCATATCTAATGGTATACCATCATTTATGTGAGCTATTTTTTACTCCGTTCTAAGCAATTATATTTTTATTAAATTAATATTTTAATATTTTGACAAAATGTATGTTATGTAATAATTGTTACTAAATTTAAGTATGAAAAACACCCACGAAAATTTTGTACATGCATTTTTAATTAATTTTATTACAATTTCCTTTTGTAAAACACATGTGTCCCATCAATTTTGTGAGATACTGTATGTGTAGGAATTAATATTGGGAGAGAAAGAAAGCTTGCTATACCGTAAATTCAGTAACTATTTCTTGAAAACCTCTTACTTAAAATTAATTTCTTATTAAATTAGAATAATAATTGAATTAAATTTTCTCCTCTTTAAATGTTATTTGATATTTTAGTAGTGTTAATCACAAACATTTCTCTTTAATTGAAAATAAAACATTTATTTACTTGCATTATCAAAAAAATGTTTAGGAGTTATTTTAAAATAGAATTTTTTTACCAAGTTTATTTCTTGCATTTTAACAACTATATCTTCAAATTTAGTTAAAAAAATTTTGAAAGATATAAATTTATGTTTTCCTGGATTTTATTTAATTTTTTAAAAAGATAGGAAATATAATTTAGGTTTGGAGAACATAAAATATTTTTTCAATAAGAATAAATTTTGGCACATAAACATTTTCTAATTAATTTTTAAAAAGAAATGAAATATAATTTAGGTTTGAAGAATACAAAATATTTTTTCAATAAGTATAAAATTTGGCACATAAACATGTTCTAATTCTAAAAAAATAAATGTAATTCATTCATTTCTGCACGCTATGCTTTTATTTCAATTTTTGAATAAAATAAATTAATTAACATGTTTTAATCTTAAATATGAATTTTATGAAAATAACAATTTTTGTGTAATTTAACACATTTACAAGTATGTGTTAAATTAACACTATTTTTACAAATTTCATCTCGGTACTATAATTTAGTTCATTCATAAGTTTGCTTGATATTTTTTTTTCTGCAATATTTTCACCTTAAATTTCAAATATATTTTGCAAATGATTCAAAATAAAAGACAAAAATTAAAATTATTTTTAGAGCGAAATTTCATTCCAATCAACATTATCTTGAGCTATATTTTCTGTCCTAATTTCATATGAAGAAATTTAAGACGTATTTAATTTACTAACATTATGTATAATAATAAATAGCTTATGGATTAATATTTTAATATTTATAAATGTGCTTTTATATACCCTGGATAAAGGCTTGATAATATATTTGGCATTTCCATGATCTATATTCTTGATTAGATAGGTCTGTGTGTCTTACAAATATTTAAAATTTTAGAGAATTAGAATTGAATAAAAAGTAAAAGTTACTGCCATGTATTCCTTAAATAAACTAAATTATTTAAATATTATGATTTGCATAAATAGGAATTTGTGCCTAGCTACTTCAATAGATCTTTTTATAATTTATTTTATAAAATTGTAATAATTATAATTATAGGTATGTATATTCTAAGTTCTGGACAAATCTTCATTACTTTAGTTCAATTAAATTTGATTTACGATCTCTTTCCAGATGTTTTGTACTTTTATAATATGATTCATTATATAGTTATCGGTTCTAAAATTGATATCTTTACTTCATTCTAAAATTTCATTTTGTCTTGATTAAATCTTGTGATTAAAAAAGCAACTATAAAAGTACCGATTTAAAATTTATTTGTGATATTATAATAATGCAAATATTAATTGATTGAAAATGCTGCTTAATGTGAGATAAACAAAACAACTAAATCAATAATCAGGGTAATCTTACCAATAACGCACTGCAGTAAACTTATGACTTTTTATAAGTTATTGGAAACATGGTAGAGAGAGTATTTTTTTTTTGTCTTGTGCCAGCTAGGCTGACAGTATGGGGTGTGCTGCTCCACTTTTTCATACTGAACCATATTTGGTGTGGAGTCCGACTGCTTCAGTGCACACATGCCATAGGGCCCCGCTTATATGGTTAATATTCACGCCACATTCATACACATAAGGGACAAAGACAGGATAGATAGAGAGAGAAAGTACATCCATGCTCCAACCGGGATTCGAACCCAGGACTTCACTATCCGCAGTCAGGCACTCTGACCACTAGACAGCGTGGTCGGCGTAGTATTTGTTACTTCCATAGATAAACCAAATTTAATGTATGTAGATTTAATAAAAATTATGTATAGAGTTACAGATATTAACAAAGTAGAAAATTGGTTTTAATATTTTAAACAAAAGAGGTCAATTCTTAAACAATTATTAAATTTATACTCGAATGCTCTTTTCTCAAATAAATTAGAAATATAAAGTCTATAAATTACATTGTATTAATATAACTACAGTTTGTTTTTTTGAAAAAATAATAAAATCATTTTATTATATATTAAATTGATTGAAAATATTTATGGTTTTCGAAAAATGTAAGGAATTATAAATTTTTGGTATTTTGAAAACGTATATGGATATTTTCCAAAACATGTTTTGCCATTTTCGTTAGTGTTTTAATAATTTTTTTTTGTTTACAACATTTGAATCTCAGGAAATTATTACATTATATTTAATTTTATGTTTCTCAATAGTATTCATTTGTTATTATGTAGAACTGTCCGCAACCTTAAAATGATTTGCATTCTGTGAAAAATAGAAAGTAAAAGAAAGGCTTTTTCTATTGTAAATTTTATTTAACTACAAAAGCATATATATTTCGCCGTGCAATGTCTAAAATATCTTTCATAACTATTGAATATTGCTTGTTATTACAATATTCTTATTTTGAGACTTTTAAATTTTAAGCACTGAAAAGTTTTTATATCTTTTTTTAAAAACATATTAACTTTTAATTTCTGAAGTAATTTTTTTAGCGATACGCGTGTAGTTATTTTTTAACAAAACTTTATTCATAAATAACTATACATAAATTTTCTGGTGTGAAAAAGTAATACTGTTATATGTAAATATGAAAATGTATATATTCATTATATAGAAAAAGAAGAAATGCAATTTTGTTTTCAATAACCTTGAAATGGGATAAAATTTATGATCTTGAATGTATTGAAATTTTGAACTTGAAATATGATAATAAATGATGTTTTAGTTTATATTATAATTGAAATAATCTATACAGATATTCCTATTTTACTTGACCAACCAATAAAATATTTCAGTAACCAAAAAAAAAAAAAAAAACAAAAAAAAAAACTGTTTTTAATTACGTTTTTGTTACATGTGATAAAACTAAGAAACCATTTCTAAAAGCTATTATTTGGTAATTTCATATATATGTTTTTCTTAAATTCATTACTGATGTTATTTGTTCAATTGTCTTTATTATTTCTTTATTTTGTCATGCAAAGTTTGTAAGTTGATAAAAATAAATAAATAAATAAAAAAGGATAATCCGTAAAAAACCTTAATATTGATATCGACTATATATGATATTGAATTTCTTTTCTATATCATTGCATCCTTTTTATTTTATGTAATGAGACTTTCTTTAAAAAGCTTTTATTTTAAGACATTTAATTTAAGGAAATTATTGCAGTCTTCCAACTCGCATTATCTCTTGCTTTATTTCTGAAATACTCAGTTTGCTCTCTTTTTATTACATTTTGTGACATTTTAATCTCCAGAATGCTAAAAGAATTCACTTTGAAAAAATTTCAAAAAGTCTGCCATTTTTTATTTAGTTTTTTCAAAATAGTTATGCGGAATTAATTTTTTCTTAGAAGCTTATCTTGAAAGATTAGTGCAAAAAATGTTGAGATTACAAATTATTAATCGCGCATACAGATTTAAATGTAAGTAGTTTAGCTACACTTATCAAAATTATTGCCCATCTGATCGTAAAATCTGGGAATTTAACTTTGGATTAAATATTTTAAACATTTGTTAGAATGAAAAAAAAATATACGTACTGACCACAAGTTTTTAATTTAGTATTTTTTACACAAATGCCCGATAAAGCATTTCCATGGCAAATAATTCAACATCGGTATATTTCAGAATTTACAACAGACGTTAAATTCATTACTGGAGAAGATAAAGTAGCAGAAAAAACATTGTCTAGAATCTAAGAAATCGCCTTAATTAATTAGGATAAAATTTTTATAGAACAAGAGCAAAATTATGAATTTGAGGCATTGCAAAAATCTACAATTTTGAGTTTCTAACTCTAATACAAGTACTTTCAAGCTGAAAAGAATTTATAAAGGGATACTTCAACACAGAATATTAGATGCTATGTATCTAAAAGTTATCTTATGAAAATATTACATCAATTTCTCAGATTGTCCCCTCTTGGAATTAAAACAACATCAATATTAATTTCTTTGAAATTTATTTGGCCAAATTTTGAGAAATATATCTAGCAGTAGTCAAAAACTTGTGTCTGATTGTAAAAGTGAAAACATTTCATAATACGAAATCAATAGTTGGCGAATATGAAAAATCTTCAGAAAATGTGAAAAATCATCAGAAAGAATTAAAGGAATGCATATCGATCTTACTAACTTGTTATTCCTGTGAAATGGTAACTCCTAGTATGTGACATGAATAAAAATACACAAATTGTATGGAATATATATATTTCTATAGAAAACATTTCTACAGAAACTATAATAAAAATTCTTTATAAGAACTAAATAACAAGATTTTTAATACCCTCGCATCTAAGTACTGATTGGGGAATTTATTGTTCATCCGAAATATTTCAAACCTAGTCAAGAATCAGTTTTCACGTACTACAGCAAAGTTAGAACAACTCTGCTGATCAATAAAGGCTACCATAAATGTCCATAATAACGAAACTTTGAGTTAATCATGACCAATAATTCTTATAGGCTTATGAACACAAATACAAGACGATACAAACTAAATAGTAGCATGAATGGAATACAGAGAAAATATCAAACTTGCTGGAAAAATCTTTGAAGCAGAAATTACTCACTCACCACCTGGCACTTTTTTAAGTTACAAATGTAGAATACACTCTGGTGGGAATCAGGATAAAAAAAAACTTGCCAGAGTACCCAAAATTTGTATATAATAATTTAAGATAAATATCTTGCTTTTTTTATTGCGTAGAATGAATCAGGAAGCAACTCAATCCCTATATAAATGCCCCTTTCCTGTTATTTATTGCACATTTTACTCTCAGGATTCAAACAAGCAAATTGAATGTATTGATGAATTGAAGTCTGTATATATTTTACCACGGAAAATTTTGGAAATAAAGGAAATTATAATTCCCAAGTGTGTAAAGAATACTCCTAATCCAAATGAGAACAACTATATCTCGATCGACCCAAAATAAAATCAAATTTAAGGCAAACCCGAATTGGTAGAATTATCAAAACACCATTGAGATTCAAAGACTGTTATTTCACACACACACACACACGCGCATGAATTAATTAAAATTATGAAAGGGTCAAAGTAATATTTGTTCAAGATCTTACCACATATTCTTATATCAAAAGCCATTAAATTTCTTAATGTACTTTAATTATTCTAAAATTTTTTTTATCTTACAAGATACTACTTAAATTGTAATGTTTCCACTATTTTAAGCATTAATATTTCATACTTTATATATATTATAAATTTTATAATTCCTCATATTTTACAATTTTCTTGCAATGCAATGTTAATGAATAAATCCCAGATGGAAAATTTCACACTGAATGAAGAATCTAAAACATAGTGCTCAAGTAAATATGCTGAAAAAAATATCAATGAGTTGAGTAAAATGACAATACGGTCCCGAAAACTTTACTAGAAGCTTGTAAAACATTAATCAAAGATAATTAACAAAAAAGTGATATTTCATTAAAAATTGTGACGACTAATACACCAGAAAATTTATTTAATAAAAGAATCTAAAAAAAGCCATGCACAATAAAAGTTTGTCAAAATATGTGTATTGATATATCCTTACAATATTTTACGATATTATTAGTTGTACTTTTGCATATATTTATTTTGCTAATATTAAAAGTTTAATATTTACTGTGTATTAAAAGCACTGCTTTTAATCTCACATAAAATAAAAACTTTTTTCTCCTTAAAATACTAAATAGAAATTATAAATTAATTTTTTTTATTTATAGTATCTGATCTCTCTTAGAGATTCTTCTTGCGGATAGTAAATAGATTTTTTTTGCAATATGTTATGGTCTTAAAACTAAATATTTAACAAATGAAATCTGGTTTAAAATATTCTTCAATTAAGTAATACAACAAAGGTTTAGTTGTTGAAGCACGCAATTTCAATTTAAGGAAGTTCGAAAATTCTGAGATCGATAAATGTAACCTAATCTTCTAAATTATTGATTCCTTACAGATACTTAGATCTCTAACGTTTTCCACCCTTCTCTAAATAAATAATTTCACCGAGATGTGGAATAGTAACCATAATTTTCTCGAGGCCTTCCGTGTCCATGGGACGTTCTTGTAAGTGCATCCGAAGAATCTCCATTTAGAAAGTTAACCTTAGAAATGAAAAGTTTTCTTCTCCAATTTCAGATTGCTTAGTAGTTGAATCAAAGTTTTTGAAAATCACAAAGAATTTCACTTTTAAATAATATATATTATTAATATAAATGCAGTAAGTTTTCATTTCTGTAATTCCTTAAATAAGAAATGAAAAAAAAGAAAGAGCCATGTTACATTTTTTCTACACATTCAAGGGAGTTTTCCAAAATTAAAATTAATTAGATCAGATAGTATAAAAAATGACATTGATTTAGAGGCATAAATTTGCGAATTTAAGTTCATATTAATGTGAATGAATTATAATTTAAAATAAATTAAAATTAAAATGTAAGAATGTAAATATACATAAATAATTAAAAATAAACATATTAAGTAAAGCCTATTTCTTTCACTTACTTATTTTTTATTCACTTTCATAAAAGATTGTAATATTCTTGAAATCTGATATTTAATCAAGAGAAAAATTACTTTTTTATTAATAATCATTTTTAATAAGCTGTTGTGGTAAACTCGGTAATTTTAGAAAACTCCGAGGAAAACCCAGATTCGTTATTTAAATAATTGAATGACAGAGATCAACTCAAAACAAAATACAATAAAACTTAACAATTTATTTTAGCAAATTCATTACAAAGTTATTTTTATTTATAATTAAAACATTCTTGATTAAATAATTGAGAAGATTCTAACATTATTATTATTTTTATGATATTTACTCAAAAACCATAATGTCCAGAGGGAAATGGAACGAGAGATCAGACTCACATCTTTTAGAAGTAGTATTGTGGTGTCTGAGACTTCGCCGCTCCCCGGTGTCGATGATTCTCCTTTTTCATCCACTTCCCGTCCACTTCTCAGCATCTCCGCTTTGCATTTCCATTCGCTGATATCTCCGCATCTTACTTGACTTGCTGCTCAGTATACCTCTTTTCAGACTTTGTCACCTCTTCTTTATCTATTAGTAGGACATCTGCATTCCCATTCAGGACAGTCGAGGCAGGACTTCTCCAGGCCAGTGCAATCATACTCCGTTTACTCCTTTTCTTTGTCGGGCATCTTTGGGGCTTCTCTGCCTTGTGTATCTCAGGGACTTCTGTGTGTGAGGACTTTCTCTGTCTCTGTGTCTGCCTGTCTTCCATTCTTAGATGCAGTTTTTAAATTCTCATCTTAGCTCCTCCTCTTTACACCATTGGTTTTCCAAAGTTCCATATAACGTCCTACAGTCCTATGGGATAGGTCAGAAATCTCTCCCCCTTAATCCCGATTGGTCAGATTTACAAACAAAACATATCATAAAACATAAACTTCCCTTGCAATTTTCTCACAATCATTCATACCTTCCGAAAGGAAGAATTTATTCTTTTATTGCACTTGGCTCCTTGTGCCAATTTTTATTGCATCCTTTCCTTTATACTATTACAACTTAGTTTGAAAGGAAAAGAGGAAACTCTTAAATTTAAAGTGTAATAAAAATATACATATCTATTTTCCCAGGGTTTGGTTATGTCGTTTTACACTACGACATAAGCTAAATAATCAATTTTAAAATACTATAATAGTAAAAGAACAAAATAATCATTGGTTAAGTAATTTCTGCATGAATATTTATATATGTAGTACAGTAATTTTTGAGTTGCTTATCTTTCTATACCATAAATGTTTGCTCACAATAATTACTTTAACCGTGGTCTATAATTTAAAGAGAATTTTCAACCAAAACAATGTTCAGTGTTAAAGTAGGGAATTTGAATTTAAAGGTTGTTATACCGGAAGACAAACAGGTGATTCTTTTTCGAAATAGAGTGGTTCATCTCCTCATCTAAGTGATTCATTACATATAATTCCATGGAGAATTTCTTAAAACTCCAATGGAATTCCTTTCTTAATACTCTTCCGAATTTCTTTTTATACAAACAGAACTATAATTGATACAGTCACGGTGCATGCTTGTGTAAAACCGTGCTTATTTTGTGTTCTGAATGTAATAGTTTGATTGTGTGGCGATGAAGAAGACTGTTGGATTGAAAGTAAACTGTTCATTAAATTCACGTAGTACTTTTTCTTTTATTCACATAGTACTTTTTGTGTATAATCCCAAATTATAATAAATATTAATAATTTTGGATTATACACAAAGGAAAACATCAACTCCTCATCACTTACCCCTAATTATAATTTACATAGTTTAGGTGTGTTAATCATAATTATTTAAAAAGCATGCAATCATGATAGTCAACTTTCGCTAACTTAAGATGAAATGTCTTGAAAAAACAGTATCCCTTATATTTATTTGCTGAAATTACGATATTTGAATTCAAAACTCTAAATTTCCTTGCATCTTTAATCAACAGGATTTATGAATACAAAAAAATGCATTTTTTTACTTTAGTAGAAAGAACCAAGGCATGTAAAATATGTAAATTTTGCTATTACTTTAAAATCTTCTATTTTTATGGAGAATATCTGAAACTATTTCTTAAAATAAATGAATTTTAAGTATTCCTAGCTCATTGAGCTTTGAACATGTATAATTGATTGAATGTCATGTACGAAGATTTACCATCATACTTCAGGAATCAAAATTTTATCATTGAAATATATATTTTGCTCTTTCTAAATTATACACAGTTTGTCTCGTTGATATGAAATTTTAAATAAGGATTCTAATAGTAGACATCAATGCCGTTAATTCATGGTATACAGCAATTTAACCAAAAATGCTGGTTAAGAGAAATGTGCAGTGGTATAATTTTAAAAACAAAGGTTGGGTAATTTATCATGGCGTTTTCTTTAAAATTACATTCATTAAAATTATTCATTAAAATTACATTCATTAAAATTATTAGAAAGTAATGTAATTTGTATAAGAATAAAGTAATGAGGTTTACTTGCAAAGGAATTTATTGGGCGTTTCCGCTTTGAAAGTAAGGTAACATACGAAGATTACCCAACAATGTTTGCTGATTTCATATTCCTCACCATTCTTACGTTATACGGAAATGACAAGTTTTATATCCAACATGATGTCTTATCATCACGATGCAAGATCATTCCGGGATTAAAATTTTATCATCAAAATCGACAGGATGCAGAGGACCAATCAAATTTCTTCTACCTTCCCCAGATCTCACACACATTGCTATCTTCTTAACAATTCAAATAAATTGCTTTTGAAAAATAATACGTACATTTAAGTTCCTGAATTAACTTCCGATTGTGTGTGTGTATCTAAATATTTTGCTTACATAATATTTTAAATTTTCAAGAACTACTAAAAGTTAAATTCAATAAAAATCATGAAATCTTTATTTTTAAGTTTAAATTTACTAAGCAGATTTTGGAATACTTTTAAAAGCAGGTTTTGGATTACTTTTAAAGTTACTTAATATCGGTTTCAATGAAGTCTATTTAAAAATTTTAAAGTTAAATTTATCGATGTGTTAAAGCAGTAAAGGAATTATTATGAAGAATACATTTTTAGTTCGGCCGTGTGATAATAATGACCATTATCATAGTTGTATAATAAAAATACCAAAACAGAGTAAAAAAATATATAACTCCCTTGTCATAATTTAACAAAAATCTTAATCTTTGTATATAAGTAATAATAATAAAATTATTTTGTGGTATATATTTTTGCAAAATAACATATTCTTGGCTTATGTATGGAAAACAGATTAAATGATATTCTTTTCAATTCATTTTGTCAGTATGTTGAATACTAATTTTTTTTATTCTTTAAAAAATGCTATACAGAATATTTTATATATTTATCATCACATCAAAATAACATTCACGGTTTCCTTTATTTGAAATATGAAACATTTTGCCAATAAAAAAAGAAGAAAATGGAATCTCACCAACTAATTTATAGGGAATAAAACCGATGTATCACATACATCTACTCAATTCATAAAGATGCTTCTTTAACAACAAGTTCGTGGATACAGAATCAAAAATATTTCTTTTACGTACACATTGAAGCGTGTTTTAAAGATAAGTTAATATCTTCCCCATGAGAGTACAAACCTATATAACATTTTATTTAGAAAAATTTGTAACTCAAAAATCTCTTTCTGCAAATATGATTTGTAGATTCAAATAATATTTTACATAATATATCAAAACACTTCTGTGCATGAAAACAAAAAATTCAAAATAATCTCAAAGTTTAGTTGGTGAAAGCCAAATATCACACATCTGGCTACATTTTGTTAAATATATTTTATCGATAAGTTCTACGAAAATATAAAGAAATATTATTAAATTTAATCATAATTTTTCTATATTTTCTACAAGAGCAACTTTATGACAATACCAATAATGCAAATTTTAATAAAATAGTAATGTATTTCATTAACGTATAACAACAGGCTTAAAATTGATTTCTTCCGTTAGCTAATATCAAATAAAAAAAGAAAAAAATTAATTTTCATAATGATAATAATAATAATAAATAAATAAATAAATAAATAAATAAAAATAAAAAATAAAAAAAAACCACGTTTAAAGTTGTGTTTTTTGCACTTATGTAAATGTTTTTCCTTCTTCATTTTTTTACTACGTTTTAAATTGTGGGACTTTAATTTGGCGTAGTATTAATAAATATTTGCTTAATTATTTAAAATCATACTATTTCATGTTACACCTAAGCAATATAAAATTACTGTAAAAATGCTTCTATAATCAGAGATAAAAAGTTCACGAGGGAAAATAAATTGTTCTCGCTTTAACAAAGTACACATAAAACTGGAAGTTTTTGTAACCGACCCAGTGTTTGAACACAATGAGACAATATTAAAATTTAAGGAAATTTTTGATGAAACTTGAAATCGTAAAAAAACACTTCAATGTTCACTGTTTTATTTAGAAATTGAATGTAAATTTTTTTATTATTATAAATTTTACTTATTAAAATTATTTATTATTTTTTTTGAAAATGAAAACTTATTTTTTAGAATTGGAAACATATATTAGTAAAATGTGAGGGCAAGTGATTTAATAAAATCAATATTTTGCTTAGATGAATATCCGTCTAATCTGATAAAAATCAGATTACTTACTCTAAATCCAAAAATAGTTTTAATTTTTGAATGATCTTGAATTTAACTTATGATTCTATATACTTGAAATACTTCTCACAAAATGTTCATTTACCAAGAATATTCTTATAACATTATTTGTAAAAATTGTCTTGTTATAGAAATTCTTATTTAGCATTAAAAATATTATGCTTTCCTTTAATATATGCTATTTCACATTCTATGTTTTATTTTTAGGAACAATTATATGAAATATTTTTGCACGATTTTAAGGTTTATTTTTATTTAAATTTTACATTTAATTCAAAATAATTGAGATAATTTTACCATTTATAGTTATGATAAAATTTGTTTGACATTTGCACTAGTGCCTTGGTTGCCTAGTAGGCAAATACGTTATTCTCATTGTTAGCTGGTGGCGACTACGAAACCCAGCTCATCCAAAGACCAATCTGATGAGTGGACCCATTTACTTTAGTAAAAGTGAGGTCTTCATTGGCCTTTATTTGTGTGGCATAAGGATGTGTGTGCTAATTTATGTGTGGATCATGTAATTTGGCCATCTTTTAAAAAATTCACATGGTTAAAAATTTTATTGTTTTTGTTGGTAGAAATAAGAAGCCTGAATTCCTAAATTAACTTTTATATCTATTTTACTTTTGCTTGTGTATAAATACTTTCCCCCTTTTTTATGATTTTTTTATTCTGCAACCACTTTTTGTTTACAATTTACTTTTTATAATGTTGATAAATCTTAATATTTATTAAAAGCTTAAGAAGTTCCCATATGTGTTCAACCAATTTTTAAAACTCGTTTTAAAAGCACCCTCATCTACTGAACTTTTAAAAAGCTGACTTTATTTTTATTTTTATCACTCGAAGAATTTCAAACATACTAAAATAATTTTTAGCGTTAAATTTATGTAGTTCTATTTTGATATTAGGAATAAAATGCACTATCTAACATATTTATGGTATTTGTTATTACTGAATTTATTATATCCATTCCGACAAGGCAATTCTGACTAAGCAGGGTTTATGGTACCTCTTTGGTGTCGTAAACTTGTTTCAGGGATATATACGAGTTAAACAGGGACAGTTTGTAATTTCGGTATTTTTATCGCCAAATGTTTATAAAAGAAATTCTTTGTTTCTTTTTGTATGTACTTGGAAAATTTCTGATCACGAGACAACAGTGAGAAGTCCGGTGGCAAACTGCCCATTGGCCGACATTCTTTGTGAGATTAATGTCTCCCCACTTTGCAGTTACGTCCATTTTATGTTGGAAGTACCTTTGGTTTTAAAGCTCCTCTGAGGGCAATGATCTCCGTAAATTTTTTTTTATTATTGTTTTTAGATCTTCCTCATCTTTTAGAGGCACCGCATTAAGGGAAGTGGTAAGAATTCTTTCGCTTTTTTGTTAGCTGACAAAAAATAGTGAAAAAAATGTCAACCTCAAAACCTACAGAGAGCATTAAAATAAGAAAATAAAATAAAAGAATAAGAAAATAAAGTAAATAGATCTCAATTCCAAAATATATAGAATTTTACATGTACAGATTAATAATGTGTAAACTAATGGTAGGAAAAAATTACAGAAGGATTTTACGTTTAAGGGTTTGGATAAAGAATTGTGTGTGAATGTTTTTATTGAATATTAACTATATATATATATATATATATATATATAATAGGACTGTAAAATTATGTATATTTGAATATCTTAAAATATTTACTTTTCATAGAAAAAAACATTAATAATTAATTCTGTGTAAAATATTGTGACAATGCGATAATTGCTTAATTTAAATTACAGTACATACATATAATACTTGAGATAAAAAATTAAATTTAAACCATTCCTTAAAGAAAGTTAAAATGTTTATTGCAAATGGATGTAATTATAAGCCTTCTATTTATGATTTATATCTCTTTAATGCACAAATTGATTCAATTATAAAAAGAAAACGAATCACGAGTAGCGAAATTCAATAACAAAAGAAGGGTTGTTACTATGTTTACGTTTTTCCGATTTCTTGTCCTGAAACTGTTTTAATATATTTTAATTTTTCGTTTTATTTATTTATATATTTTTTATTTGACAAGGAAAGCATATAGGACAATTATAATTACTTGTAAAAAAACTTACAATTGTGTTTTTTAAAACAATTCTGCATTATTTTGTTTCTTATCTATTAATGAATAATATTCACCTAACTTTGAATCCCTTATAATCACCTAATACGTTACAGATAATATGATCCTGTTTATTATATTATCTGTATTTCTTGTTAGAAATAAAAAAAAAAGTATTTCAACCTAAGCCTTATTTGGACAATTTAATTTTAAATAGTTTTACAATTTATTGTGCCTCGCTTGTACTAAAAGATGAGAATTTGAAAAGTATATTAGTTATTACGCACCTAAAAATATAATGATGAAAAGGAGTCATGGGTTCTTCTAGAAAACAATAAAAATATTTTCATTACTTGAAAGTTGACAAAAACTGGTTAAAGGGGAAATTAAATTTAAAAATTCTTAATATCATATTCATTAATGTAATCGAATTGATATTTTGTTCCGATTGAAACTCAAAGATATTTATTTCGAATGTAAAAAATTAGTAAATTTACCATAAATTAAAAAAAAAAGTTGTATTTTAACAAATTATTTCGTCTTAGCTCGATACGCATTCACATATTTGCGTAATTTATTATATTTGGCGAATTTAAATCTTTCGAATCAAAATAATCATAATACGAATGAAGAAACCCTTATTAATTACTCCCCTTTTTCTATCGCAATTTATGGTTTTTTAGTGTAAAATAACATTTGATTTCCATTTTAAAGTTTATGAAAAAAGAAACATTTATGAAAAATTGAATTATTACCATTGAAAGATAAATTATATACCTTACAATTATTTTGTGCCTTACAAATTTATGGTAGTGTAGTAAAAGTTTAAGCTTAATATAAATACTTATGATATTGAGAAATTTGACTATTAAAAAATTAAATTTCTCAATATTATAAGTATGTAAAGTTAATGGAGAGCTTCGAGGAAAAATTCAATTATATTTGAATTAATATTTCACTTTTTATACATAAAAATATGACTCATGTGCTAACTATTTATCATATTATAATATTTTTATTCAATATATATTTATTCTTTAGAAATTTTCTTCCACATTCATTTTTTGCACTCTCTTCTTCATTTATTCGATTTAATTTTTTCCTTTCCGATTTTAAAATATCTGAAGAAAATTTTTTTTATTAAACTAACACTGCTTTATATTTTAAATAAAAGTAATTTGAGAGCATTCAGAAGGACAATTGACAGTCTAAAAATGTTGTAAATAATTTTAATATTTACAGGACAAATTACCTTTGAGGAAAGATTTACAAGGATAATGAGACTTGTTCACTTATTGCCACGGAGAAATTCCGGAAAACTTCCAAGATGTTTAGGAAAAAAGTAGAAAGGTAGAACCCCTCTCTGGATTTTTCAACAGATGCTGGAATTGAATCGTATATCCTTTTTTCAAAAGAACTGCATGCATCAATCAGAAGAGTAACATCAATCTCCCCTGTTCAACAATAGCTGCTATGAAGCCCTGGAATTTCCACACTGAAAAGTACTGTCTGGCTACTAAGCCATGGAGAGTCTTCCAGCCTAGGCACTTATCAAATAAGTGTGAAATTGTTTATATTTTTAAAAAGCCTGCAGTTGGAATTATTGACCTTTTTATATTTACAGGTCAAATACTCATTAGCCTGGATATCCAGAAAGCATTCGACTCTCTGTGGTGGCTATGTCTTAAATCAGCACTTACAAGATGTAACGCCCCGAAAAATGTATCCCAGTGCATTTTTAGCCTCTTAAAAGATAGAGAACTGATAGCCATAGGTGACTTTCTGGCTTAGTACAAAAGGAACATAATGATTCTTAGATTCGATAGCAACAGTAATGATTCTTGGTAAGAAAAATAAAAGTCTAATATCCAATCCAAAAATTACCTTAAATAAAGAGAGTCTAAGGCATGCAAAATGCTTGGTTTACTTAGGCACACATCTAGATTCAAAGCTTTCTTTCCTACCACATCTTCGCTACATCAAAACAAAAATGATACCAATAGCACAAAGACTAGGTGGAATAATCGGCTAGAGCTGGGGTATAAAATGAAAAATTTCTAAAACAATATACTTAACCATTATCGAAAAAATACACTACTGGCCATTACAATTGCTACACCAGGAAGAAATGCAGATAACAAAATGATATTTATTGGACAAATATATTATTCTAGAAATAACAAGTGATTAAATTTTCAAAAATTTGGCTGGATAGATCCTGAGAAATCAGTACCCAGAACAACCACCTCTGGAAGTAATAACAGCAGTTATACGCCTGGGCATTGAGTCAAACAGAGATTGGATTGCATGTACAGGTACAGATGCCCATGCGGCTTCAACACGATGCCACAGTTCATCAACCGTAGTGACTGGCGTTTGGTGAGGAGCCAGTCGCTCGGGAACCATTCACCAGATGTTTTCTATTGGTGAAAGATCTGGTGAACGTGCTGGCCAGGGCAACAGCCGAACATGTTCCGTATCAAGGAAGGTACGTACAATACCGGCAACATGCGGTCGGGCATTATCCTGCTGAAACGTAGGGTTTCGCAGGGCTCGAATAAAGGGTAGAGCCACGGGTCGTAACACACCAGAAATGTAACGTGCACTGTTCCAATGGCACCCCATACCATCACGCCAGGTGATGGTTCAGTATGACAATGACGAATGCACGCTTCCAGTGTGCGTTTACCACGATGCCGCCAAACACGGATGCGACGATCATGATGCTGTACACAGAACATGGATTCATCCGAAAAGATGACGTCTTGCCATTCGTGGGCACAGGTTCGTCTTTGATCACACCATTGAAGGCGCTCTTGTCTATGACCCAGCGTCAAGGGAAGCCGCAGCCATAGTCTCCGATCTGAGAGTCCATGCTGCTTCAAAAGTCGTCGAATTGTTCGTGCAGACACTTGTTGTCTTCCAAACGACCCCGTTTCTTGACTCACGGCTCGTGACGTGGTTGCACGAACCATTACGGCCATGCGGATAATACGCCTGTCTTCGCGGCTGCTAGTGATAGGTGGCCGTTGAGATCCGGCATGGCGTTCCGTATTACCGTCCGGATCTCAACGTCCTGAACCGTCCTGAACTCGAGATCCAATGTCTGTTAGCAGAATATGGAATCGATAGGTTCAGGACGGTAATGATATTACCGTCCTGAACCCATCGATTCCATATTCTGCTAACAGACATTGGATCTCGACCGACGCGAGCAGCAATACTGCAATAAGATAAACCGCAATCCCTGTACGCTACAATTCGACCTTTATCAAAGTCAGAAACGTTCTGGTACGCATTTCTCCTTCTTATACGAGGCATCACAGCAACTTTTCACCAAGCAACAACGTTCAAATGCAATTTGTGTATAGGTACCGGATTAACAATTTCCTCATATAAGCAGAATGTAGGTGTCACTACTGGCGCCTGCTTTGTCTGAATGCGCTGAAAAGCTAATCATTTGCATATTACAGCACCTTTTTCCTTTCGTATAAATTTCACGTCTGTAGCAAGTTGCCTTCTTGGTGTAGCAATTTTAATGGCCAGTAGTGTAGTTATGTAGGAATGTTCAACTTGGGCAAATCATATGACAGTTAGGAAAGAAAAATTATTAAATAATATTTAACGATTTTTGCTGCTACTAATAACAAGAGCATTTGAAACAACTTCTAACATAGATCTAAATACTATATCAGGCATTCCACCTTTACCATTAACAATCGAAGCTGCTAGCCTAAAAGCAAAAATCTTACTGCTTGAAAAATCAATATAAATAGATGGTGCACACTACAACCCGAAAGAATTTGAAGATCCGCCGCACAAAGATTCTATCCATCCCTTCCATAGATTCAGAAAATGCATTCAACCTGCCTGAAGAATTCCTAAGATTATGTAAGCCTCCGAAGTTTATACCAACAGCAATAAATCTATTTACAGAATTATCAAGGCATGACGAAGGCAACAGGAGCAGCATTCGTGGTTACTCAAAAACACCAAAACATTTCTCCCAACAATTTAAACTTAATAATTGTAACTCAATGTTTCAAACTGAGGCATTAGTGGTCAGGGAAGCGGTAAAACCCATAATTACCAATAAACTAGCCCCAACAACAATATGGACTGACAGCCAGTCTCATCATTGCTCAACCCAGTCCTGTAATAACTCATCAAAAATATCCAGGAGTGTCTTTACGCAAACACACCATGCAGAATCCAACTAAGCTCGATTAAAGCACACATGGGCAATTAGGGGAACGAATTGGCGGACAAAGAAGCAAAAGAAGCGACTACCAATGAGGAAGTGTCAGTCATAAATCTGCCGAAACAAAGCTGCTTCCCAAAACTTCTCCTATATAAAAAAACCATCAGAAGTTGTCAAAGAACATGAGAGACATCGCAAAATGGTATGTTCACGCACCATTTACTTCCAACAGTCTCCACAGACTTCCTCATCTCATACCCTTTTAATAATTATATAATAACGAATCATGGACCCTTCCCTGAATACTTCGCAAGATTTTGCAAATCCAATTTGAACATCTGAAAATGTGGTGATTTTTGAACTGCCCTTCACTACATAATGAAATGTACATCTACAATGTCCCTCCACATAAAAATGCACCGTAGTCAAACAGATCTTCAATTTGTGAAATTTTGTCTAAAGGACGGTTAAAAAAATAATTCAAATAATCAAATTCTTAATAGTACAGGTATTCACACTATGCCGTTACCCTGTACAATCATCAACAATGGTAAATGCCGAACTTTATTCGTCATCAAATTCATTAGATGAACAATAATGCTTCCATTTGTTTCGTTTAATATTTGCTTATATCTAATGATGTTCATAATAGTGTAATTATTTTAACTGTTATAACTAATGGCTCATGTAATAGGTAACATTAATGTCTTGTCAATTTATGCAAAATTTTAAAGGAAATAATGAAGACCAGTATTTTTATACCAATTATTAGTGCTCCATAACATCATGACTTAATATGTTACTTGAGTCAACTGTTTAAAAAATATATATATCTTGTAAATAGTGTCATCTAAGCTTGCATAATAATTCCACGTAATTATATTTTCATTTAATTCTGTATATATAGCATTTATTGTTCATAATAGTATAGTTATTTTGTTAAATTTAATGTTTCAAGTAATATAATACATTATTGTTTTGTCAATTCATGTAAACTGTTATTTATTTAACATTGTATAACTCCTTATTTACTTTTCCTGTAATTACTTCTACTTTTCCCTAATGTTATACTTTCATTAAATTTCATAACTAGTTTCAATCATGTAACTAAACTGTGATGCAGACACCTACTGTGCTAGGATGTCTGCAGGCTTTCAATCCCTACTAATGTGATTATAATTTTAAATAAACCGAAGGCTAGGTCGTAAGTGGACCCCCGTAAATGTTACAGAAGGCTCTCGCAGATCGTGGGGCATAACCCGATAACCAGTTGGTAAAATCCGGGGTCTTGCCACTTTGCTATGTTATGTTATACTTACCGGTCCTTTCTGCATATCTGTCGAAATCAGCCACACAACATGTTCCCAGAAACGGGATTTTTAAAGTAGAAAAGTACTTCAGAAAATAAAAAAGGGTTATATTACGTTTAAACTTATAATAATACTTATAGAATATTTTATGTCATTTTTTTGGCTAAGTTTGGTAATTGTAGCCTGCTTAATAACTCATTTAACCCTTCCCCCTATATAAATTGGAATGCCTACTAGAAGTAGATTGGAACATAGTTGTCAACCATTGGTTTAAATACATTAAATTTTTATGATGTTGCCTCTGATGTTAAAGATTACGTGAAAAGACGCTCCAATTTTACCTTTAATCAAAAGTTTCGTTGTATCCTTAATTACAACAATTTAGCAACTCAATATGACGGTGAAACTGCAAGAGGTTAACTTTCACTTAACTGTATCATTCCTTCCCAGACCTAGCTCAAGGTCTCTTCGAAAATCGCTTGTCACTCTTTGGGTAAGGAGAAATTTAATCAGGACTACATTATCCTCTTGAAGCTAAATAGCTTAAATTTGAAACTTCCAACCCTTAAGTTTAATTCATGGGTACTCTAAAACTACAATGTAGTAAAGTATCGCGTTGTTTATTCCGCCTGTCCTAATTGGTTACAAGATGTATCTCGCGTTCATTGACGAAGCTAACTTTGATTGGTTGCGTATATGAGTTGGTGATATTAAATGTATCGTATAAAAATATTTTATTAATCAAACATATTTTGAAGTAATAATTCAAATTAAGCCGTTTAATTACATGATACTTAAATACAGAATTGAATATGAATGCGTGAGTTCATACAATCCATTTTAATTTATCTGTTGTGATGAATTATTAATACATAATTTCGATATATTTCTGAGCCGCATATATTATGTTTAAATTATTTGTTTGTTGATTTGAATTTCATTTTCTGGACTGGCAAATTTTATGCATTTGTTGACCAATACTTTTCACATTAGCAATCCTCACATTTGACCCTGTAACGTCGATCTCGTCTACAAAGGGCTTTGCTTGCGAAGAATACAAATTTTTTGCGCTCTTTAGAAAGTAATCGGCTGAATTTTAAAATTGAACTAACTGAAGATGTTGTGTTAAATTGTGTTGGAAACGTTTACTCTTTTATGAAGTATTCTTTTGTTTATTTCATTAAAAATATACAAAGATGAGATTATTTGTTAATTTTATGATTCATAAACTTATACTATAATACATGTCAATAACTGATATTTGCTTTTTGTATCACTGGCATTTGATGTACCGTAGTTTCTAAATTGTGTTATCATTTAATCGAAGAATACTTTGACAAAAATACTATCAGAATTTTATAAGTATGAAGTTTATAAATCAATGATAATTAATAAGTAAGTCAAACATACATTTCTAAGAAAATCATATTAATCGCTTGTTTTTCTCAACTTACCAACAAATCATACATTCCAAAATAATGCAAGTTTCAAATTTTCGTGTATAATTTGCACAAGTACCATATGCAATTATTTCATAGGCTGTTTGCTATTAACATATAGTGATTTCTAATTGTAATCCGGAATTAAATTAAACTAATAGAAACATTTTTGATTAAAATCGATAAAAAGTCCTTAAATAAATATTTGATTAACAATGTTGCTAAATAAATTATAAAATATAATATTTAAATAACTTTGAAAATTTCGGAAAATAATCTTCGGAATCATATATATATATATATATATATATATATATATATATATATATAAATTATAATTATAATATTAGATATAAATAATAATATTCAATCATAATTTAAATAAGTTTCTGTATTTAATGTAATGTATTGATGACTTATATTAGTATATTAAAATTCAAATATTAACGATAATAGATTAAGGATATGTTTATGATATTATCTTACATGTCCAAAAATTAAGGTTAATGCCGGAACAGGGAACTAAAGTTTCAACAACAAAGCAGACGTGATTTATTCATATAGCCCATAATATGAAGTAAAGAAAAGCCTGTATTTTAAAAGAAGATCTCTTTAATGCTAATGTCAAATTAAATGGTACAATACAGTGTAATAAAATTATTATATTTAAGGAGGAACTTTAATTAAATAAAATTAAATAGCTTGATAAAAGCATCTTATAAATTAAAGTGGGAAAGGAAAGGATCTTAATTGGTTGAACAGTATTGCTATGATTCTGAGAAGAGTACTTCAGAATATGAAGGATAATTTGATTGGAATTTGTGATTTAAAATGGATAGCAGATATGCTATAGACAACCAAACTCCAGTATAAAATCAAAATCATAAAGTGGTTTGTCACGAACCTGAGAATGAAGTGTAGTGAGAGAAAAATATAAACTCGTAATTAAAATTTGTAATCAAACTGTTTTGAAAATTGTATTTCATATTCATAATTTTAAGAATTATTTTTTAATACAAATTCTAACGAATCAAGAATTTTAATGACTCCCTATGTTCTTTAAACTGAGATTATTTATTATAATTATATTGATATTTATATATTCCATTGCAGTTTTAATTGATAGTATCTACTTATAAGGTTTTACCTAATTTTTTACAGTTTTTTTCCATTTTTTAATTAGAATTTTACACATACGATATTTCAAAACGTAAATAAACTTCTCAAAGCTAAAATGTTTAACAGAGTCTTTTAGATGTAATGGCATAGAGAAGGTCAAGTTGTCGATCAAGGTAAATCATATCGAGTTTCATTTCAACGGAACACTTCAGCCAATCAGCGAATGAAAAGAAATTTTTTCTATCTTGAGGAATCCGAGTTCTAATGAACGAAAAGTATTGATGTATTTGGTTACCGAGAACAAAGAAATATTGAGCATTTGAACTACTACAACTGGCAGAGTAATGGATGGAGAGTTGAGGGTAAAATGAAAAATATTTTCAGTAAGCATGCCGTAAAATCTATGCTTGCGTTTACTTTTTTGAATTGACTTGAGACAGAAAAAGAAATAGAATATTTGAAAGTACAGCAGCTATACTGTTCTTAACATAAACTTCCTTTCTGGGTAAAACTGACTTGTCTGTTTTTCAACGTTACTTGAAAAGAAAGAATTATTTCACTCTGTATTTATGGCCAAAATATTTTTTTCCTGCACCATTTTTACTATCGTTTTCAGAATTTTTATGAAAAAAGAAATAAACAAACACCATTTGTCCATATCATTAACGTTTTATTATGCTATAAGTAAAATAATTGAATTTTCGTGCGAATTTTATTATTCATAGCCTCATGCTTTTAGATTTCTTTGAAATAAGGTGTACATGAGTGTTTTTTTTAATAAAAAAGTCATGCAAATACACACTCTCTCTCTCTCTCAAACATAATTTTTAAAATATTTCATTATATATATTATATATTATACATATTTCATTATTCAAAGCGGCACATTTATTTACATTTTAAACATTTTTATTTCATGTGTAATTTACATATGTAACACCATCTGAAATGAATTTCTTGGAGATAAATGTGTTGTTAAATTTAAATACATATTATAACGGATATTTCTCAAAATTATGGCAATATTTAAGCAATATAAATAAAGTAAAAGTGTTTTTTACTGTTACTTATTTTAAAATCTACATTGATTAATTAACGCGTTTAGGTAACCAATATGATTGATGAATTTCTGAAGATTAAATTATCAATATAGCTATATCTTTAAAAGCTCTTTCTAAAAGGTAAAATTCTTAATAAAATTTTTAAAAATATGAACATTATGCTAATTAAAAGTGATTGGTTGCTATAAATAAAATAGATGCAAGCAAATGAATTGTAAATTGACGCATTTGGTATTAGATATAGTGTGAAAAAAATTATATTTTAAAATAAAAATAACTGTCTTGAAATGAATTGTTTTCATGTTACTAAAATCTTGCTTGAGTATAAAAAGATATTTCTTGTACATATTTTTTCATTAATTTACAAAAATATGAACTTGAGAGTTCTTATAGTTCCTTTTATTTATTATAGATTGGTTTCTGTAAAACTATGAATTCATTCTGACAAGAATTCACCTTAAAGCGTACTGGAATCCCATCAATAATTTTTGTGGTCTTTATGTGGATATCATTCAATAGGGTTAATTTAGATCTTGGATGTGTGTGTGTGTGAGAGAGAGAGAGAGAGAGAGAGAGAGAGAGATGATCTCATCTAAAAATGATTTTCAACATAGTTTTATCATGTTAAGGGCTTATTTTAAGTATTTCTTATCATTGTAGCAAATACAGTTGATTGAAAGGACTAATATCCGGCTTACTTCCCTCCATGCAAGCACTTCTTGACAACTTCATTTAGTAAAAGCCTAACAAAAATGAAAAAGGGCACTTTTAGCCCCACACTGCATACAAATTCCATTATCATTATGTTAATATTGTTTGAAACCCAGATAAAATTTTTGACAGCATTATCTTACTTTTTAAGAACTTCTTAATATTGACGTAGCGTCAGTGGGTGTTTCTACAATGGATTATAACCGAGTAATTTTATCCATCTATTATACTTCACCATGTTTTCTTAAGATTAATTCTTTTCTTTTTAAATTTTTATTCAAATGTTAAATAAAAAGAATCCTCTTTAAGTAAATGGACGAACTTCATTCCATTCCTATATATTCTACTATATTTATATTCTGATACTTTTCAAATAATATTAATTATAATTTAATAAGTTATTTAACGCCAATAAATATTAACTTCATTCTATTCAGTCAGTAATTTTCTATGTACAACTTATACCATAACAGATTTGCAGTTATTTACAGTTATGATTTATATACCTAAAAATTTAATCCTAAGCTAATGCAAATATTATTTCCTCCTAATTTGCTGTTTCTCATAGTGAAAGATTGAAGATGAGTTAACCATGAAGAAGCGATGCATACCTTGTGTCAAAAATACCATGCATTTATTTTTATCAGTATTCATTGGTTGATAAATTTTCACAACATATACTTTTCAAAAAGGGATTTATTAATATAAATACATATTATTTTTTATCCCTGAATGGGGAAAAAAAGCTAAAATATATTTTATATTTTGTATTTTCAATTTAGAATTTTTTAGATTTTTTTAATCTAGTTACTGATGTTTTTTATTCTATTGATTTCATATTTTATATTTATAATTTCATTGTTTTAGGTATTTAAACTGAGTAAGGAGTTTTTCAGCCGATAAAACAAATCGGGTATATTATTGTTTTCCTAAAGGTTGTCAAGCGCGTGTCGTTTTCTTATCTTTCCAGCGCGTGTTTCTCTCAATGTTAATTTATTTTAAATTTTTTAAAACTAACATTAATGTATATATATATATATATGTGTGTGTGTGTGTGTAAACACGCAGCTTATTTTAATCCAACGTTGTGCTACTAAACATTATTACTTTTTCATAAAAGTATTTTCCTTCGTGATTATTCTCTTTCATTTCTGTAAATTTGGCTTATAATTTCTGAATGAAAAATAGACCATATATCTGAATCATATTGTGTATGTTTTTATTTTGATAATGTGTTAGTAGTGATCAACTAAATAAGATATATTAAATATTACGAGGAAAATTAGCTTTCTCTTTTATAAATTTGGGAAAAAAATGTCACTCTCAGAATTATATTTATTTTTACCTCAATGATTAGAATTATTGTGTTATAATTAAAAATGCCATCGAATGTAAAACTGTAATATCTCATTGGAAATAATGTAAATCTTTCGATGTAAAACGAGTTTCCTTCAAACTGTTTCACAGAAAACCACTGAAATTCATTACCAGAATATGAAGATTGGTAATCCTCCAGTGAAAAGTTTCAATATTTTCAATCTTTTTGGATCAAATTGTAACAATTAACTCATATAATTTTTTTCTTTTATATTAAAATGCCTAAATCATCTTTAAGAAAATACTGAAAATTGTATATTTGATATTTAAAATTTATTATAATTAATTCTATACCTGAATGTGCCTCCAAGTTACAATGATTGATATTGGAATATCCAGAGATTGATATAGCTCATAAGTCCTTTGATTGAAGCTGTTTCCTTGTAGGTATTACAATCCGCTTCCTTTCCCTCACTGCGTAGATTGATTCTTCTTTCATCCATACTTAGAATATCTTTTCATCCACCACTTTGTATCACAGATTTGTGTCCCATTTTGTGTACACACATTGCCATAATTTTAGATGCTATACCTTTAGTAATGCCTAAAAGATAAGATGCTTTTATTACATTTGCTAACTAATTGTGCTCCTCTCTTTGGATTTCTTTAAAAATCTGTGATGTCTGCTTTTTTATGTTCTTTACAAAAATCTGTGGTGTATACTATTTCATCAAAGTTAAATTTTACAGTCATGATATATGCTTTGTATATATTACAAAAGATAATAGTCTTTAGTATTTAGATTTAGTTAATAGTTTTTATACTGAAATTTTATATTTTAGTGATTATGAAAAGCACAATCAAAAATGTTCCTTTGATATTCTATTATTTTAACTACTACCATTCGTATTCCTAACTATACGTTTTCCAACAAAATAATCAGCCGAATTTGACAAAATTTGTTGGATTCCTAACATAAATAAAAAAAATTGTAATATAAAGACGTTTTTCATTGTGATTTTTGACAGTGTTTAGTTTGTCATTTATATTTCAAGTATGATTAAGATAGCTCAAATTGTTTTTATAAAAAAATAATTACAACACTGAATAATAAAAATTAATATCTTATTAAATAAATAAAATTTTACGCATTAATTACATTTTATTTATACGCATAACAAACAAATAAAGTTTTTTTATGTAAAATATTTTGTATTTTTTTTTCGTTAGTATTTAGTTTTTCTAAATATCATAGAATCTAAGCTTAACATTATTTCTTAAGATAGTGACTTTAACACATTTATTTTGCAGCAAATAGGGACTTAATTTTATAAAACACAAAAGGAGAAAAACCTACCCACATACATGCAAATATATTAAACTATTTTATTACAGAAAAGTAGAGATAATGTCATTTTTAGTTATGTGATGAAAAAATTTTTACATAATATTTGCTCATAATAAAATGCAATAATTTGAGGTTAGTTTCGTTTGAAATTAATGAAATTCTCTGGAGATTTTATACATTACCAGAAGCAAGAGAGTTTGTAATTGTACTCATACTCAGAAACAGCCAATTATTAATTACGAAGACAATGTTTTGACATTAATGTTTACATTTTTATTATTTTCAAAACAAATATTTTTTCTACCAAATTTAATTGTGTCCTCTTATTCTAAGTTTTTACGGTTGCGTATTTTTCGATATATTGTTGTTGTTTCATAAAGATAATATCAAAGACAATTTCAATAGAAAAGTATACATTAATGAAGGCAGCATAATTCTAGAAAAATTTTTTTAATCTTATTTTTTCACGATCATATATTAAAAATGTGTCAGATGTTAAATTAGTTATTTTGCATTTTCTGAAATATAAATTTTGTTTTTTCTGTTACTTCTGTTTTCATGTTTTAATTTTTAGATAAACTTTTTGTTTGACTAAAAAATATAATTATAAATACAGAAATATCATAAATATGATACATTAATTAGAAATACTATTTAGACGTCCAAAATCTCATAACTTAGTTTAAAAGTTATAATCAGCTTTTTTCTTTAAACTGTTTTATTTGATTTAATATTTAAGTATTTTTTATACATATATTTCAAATATTCAGATAAACTTACAGAATTTACCTTTTATATAAGCAAAATCATATCTGCTTCAAAATATAAGAATTGTTCATTATAAAATGATAGCAATCAATATAAAAATTATATTTGAGCATTTTTTCCATTAAATATAATTATTTAATTATCATTTTATAATTTTTAATTAGCTATTATTTATTTACAAATACTTTAGTTTTTTATCAATAAAAGAAATATATATATAAACTTATTTATTAAATTTTATTTATTGAGTTTTTTTTAAGATATAGCATTTTAATTTTACATGCATTTATAGACAGATTAGAACTATTTGTTGTTTTTAGAAGTGTTTTCTTTTTAGATTTCAGAGAAATAGGTAGCCAGTTGCTTTTTGTGGTGTTAGAATTCATTCAGTGCTTTTTAGCTAAAAATTATTTATTGTTTGTCAACCCAACATCAAAACAAGTAGATATAAAATAAAACTTTTTTTAGTAAAGAGTTTTATTTTATAGAGTATCCCCAGAGTTTGTTAGGGAAATCACTTGCTTTCAAATTTTTCTCCAACTTATGACCTACATTTTAATATTTCTTTTTTTCAGTGTTTAATACAGACCTTTACTGTTAGAAAGCGCATTCTAGGCGACATACCTCAGTTTCTGGAAGTTTTGTTTCTTCTGAAAAACAATATAGTGTCGACTACCTTCACTATCAACTCTTACCAATAAATAAAAACTATTTGCAATATTAATTAAATATCTTTCATATTGAGTAACAGAAACATTAAAATTTAACCGAGAATATTGTTTATATGTACCATAGCTTTTTTATGTCTGGATATTTAATCCAAAAAAAGTAAAATTTTGAATTTTTAAATGTAAAATACCACTGACTTTAAAAAGCGAGTTAAATTAAAAGTATGTATCATATCAAATGTTTTTATTTTATAAATAGAAATTTACTCTTTTATTACAGTTTAAATTGTGGTTTCTCAAAATATCTTATAAATAACAAGATTCGCTGTAATTCAAAAGCATCCATCATCAAAGCTGAGGTTGCTTATTTCATTGGGTATTTCAATGTACTAAATATTTAAATATTGAAAGAAGAAGAATTCAGAAATATTGCCTAGTATTTGGCATACATATATACTTAATTAATAAGAGATTTATATAATTATTTTTTTCGTGCTGTTTCAATTCCATGTACGTCAGTATTTGTTGAGAAATCTAAAACTAATTAAATAAGGAATAACCTATAAGAGCAAAAATCTTAAATATAAAATTAATTGTAAATAAAATACTGTTGAAAATATATTTATTATTTGATTTTTTATAATACCAATAGAGAAATATAAGAAAAAGATAAAAAATGCAATTCATTTGAGAGGAATTACACATTATAAGACATTGTGTATTTTACGAACAATTCTCTCAAAGCATAATTTTTTTAAAATATTTTATATCCAGAGATAATTACAATTATCAAAAATTTAAATAATTTTTAATAATTCTGCTATTTTGAATGTATTATAGTACCTCAAATTAATAAAAACTGCAATGAAATAAGGTATTTTCATCTCTTAACAGCAAAGAAAAATATCTAAATTCCTAAGAAAAAGTAATGTGGAGAGAGAAACTAAATGTTTTTTTTTAAATTAACTTTATGCCTTAAGAAACGCTGTATGAAACTTATGCATTTATAATAACTTATATTGTCTTTTTGACATTCTTGAAAATAACCGTAAATTTGTCTCATATTAATTCATAAGTATATTTCTGACAGATGGATATTGAATTAGTGATTTCTAGATGTCAAAATAGTTAATTTTTTTTATAAAATCGTCTTTACATAAAGACACATTTTAACAGATATTATTCTACTAAAGGATATATATTTTAGCAGTTCTTTATCAATTGATTGATTTTATACTTATCACTCTTGTAAATTGATAGATTTTCTAAACAAGAAAATGTTTAATTAAAAATTGCATACATCAGTTATTTTATATAAACAGGTTTTATTTATTCAAAATAATCCCACTTGCATTGGTTTATTTCCAGTTTTTAAATCTTAATATATTACATACTACAAATACTATATACATGTGTGATTCTAATTTTTTCCAATTTTTTTATTTAGTTTTCTGCTTTTTCTGTGACGATTTGATATTTTTTAACAAGTGTAAGTGAAAATTTAAAATAAGAAACAATGTTAAGGATTCTAACATTAAATAAATTGAATTTCTATTTAAAATAATGATTATTATTTTACATTTTATTGCATAAATATTACAACATTTAGAATTACATTCCACGAAAAAAGTGATTATGCAATAAATTAAACTTAATTTTATAAAACGTAATTTATATTCTTTATGTAAGTAGCCATTTTGTTATAGAATGCAATCTAGAACATATATAATGAATAGGAAGGCAATTTTTGAGACCCCATGGTTTACAAAGCTGTATTATGCATTTAGATTTCCTCGAAAATATATTTATTAGAAAAACTAAATCTGAACACTTAATAAAGTAAGAATCATTGTTTAAGAAACATTGTAAAAGTGAAATGTATTAATTAGGAAGTATAATTCAACATTTTATGCAACTTAAATATGTGCTTCACAAACACATTATATATTAAATTATATATTTAAACAAAACACAAGAGACAATGAGTTCATGGTTTAATGTTATTAGTATTGTTAAATTATTTTCCGAAAATGTACTTCTATTGGACGCCTGTAGGCAAAATTTTGTTTACGCAGATTTAAAGGTGTTCTTGTTCGTTGGAAGATAATTATTTGAATGTGATTTTATTTGCTACCAACTGGAATATGACCAAAGTTAATCGTGTCACGCAGATTTAAAATTAAGTTAAGAGAAAACATTGAATCCAGATTTTACAATTAGTTATATACAAGCAATTGAATTGAACAAAATAAAGAATATTGTAGACATGTTTTATAAAATGTTTCTTCATTTTTTGTATAATGTGTATACGGAGTAAATATGATTTTATAGAATACCATATCTGAATAGAAATCTGAATTCATACCATAAAAAATTTAAAATAATAATCTTTTATTATTGAGTCAATATTTTAGATTAATTTAAAAAAATAGTTTCTTTAAAATAAGCTTTATATGCATTTTAATTAAACATACGGATAAAAATATCGCGTCTATTGCAATGTAATTTATTTTTCACAGTTTACTTTATACACGAAAATTTTCAGTTTGTATTTTATGGAAGTATGTGTGATTATTCTTTTTTGAATTTTATTTTAATGATAGGCATGATATTTCACAGTATAATAGCTTTCGTCTATTAGAAAATATTATATTACAAAAACATCAATTTAAAATGAATAACAAACATCTAGAAAAGATATTTTTAATTATTGTATCTGTTCAGTAGTTAGTTTTTTATTATTTACCTATGTTAGTTTTATAATTCACGTCTGTTTTTAATACTTTACATATGATTGGGATAAAATTGTATTTATATTAAATTTCTTATATATAGAAATAAATTATAACAGTATAACTCAAATAATGTAAAAATAAATATCAAATTTTTCACAATGAAAAAGACATACTTCAAGTTAAGTTTCCAGATGTTATTGCAAATATGTGGTGGAAACATTAACACAACAAATAGGCGATCCTTTACAATAATGTGCTTATTTTGATTACATTCGTTAATAAATGTTGACACAACGATCAAATTCTTTGATCTAGTATTTCAAAATATCGTATTGATTGCTCACTATTGTCCTATATGATACCAATCAAATGCATCTTGGTGGTTTTTTGTAAATTGCTAGGGTTTCTCAGATCTCAGGGAAAGATTACGGGTGATAGGAAAAATGTCACTTCTGTGTTTATCTTACATGCCTTATAATTCTTGGCATTTGGTGACAAAGATTTGTATATATATATATATATATATATATATATATATATATATATATATTATATATATATATATATATATATATATATAAATATACATGTAAACAGGGAGAGAGAAAATGTTGTATTATTGGTGTCTACGTAGCCCGTAAATATTGATAGATTTTCTGAATTGCTTTCCTAATCTAGACGAAATTCTTTTATTTTACGTTTACAAATTTATTGTCATCACTTTAATTATTCAACTGTAATGATTTTTTAAGTTCTAAAAAATAATTATTCATTAAATTATTTGCATCAAATTTTTTTGGATTATTTTCACAATTTTATTTGGTGCTATTATTAGAATTAATTTTGGCCACTGGCGAACAGTAAAATCCCAAGGTGAATTTGACTACTATAGTTATTCTGAATTGATTCCAAAAGACATTTTATTTTTTGCCAAAATTACATTAGAAGAGTTAAACATTATAATACGCTTGTGACAACTAGAATTTTATTTCCATGCTATAATTAATGAGCGATTTATTACATTAAATTTTTTAAATAACTGTGAAATACATTTTTATAATTTTTTAAGCAAAAGTATTCAGATAACTGCAAATTAATGACTGAAGTATATCATACACATTGAATTTATCAAAAAAATATGTTAGTTCCGTTTCAAGAAGAAAAGGCGCTGTTTTTATTGGACAGCTGAGTTTTATTTTAATGAATGGACACTTTAGTTACAGTATAACAAAGGAACAATGAGAGTGACTACGATACACGAAGCTATCCTTTGAGTATTGGGTTACAAGTGTAATTTTTATTAAAACTTAATACAATATAATTATTCTTTTCCTATTTTAAACTATAATCAAGGATTATATTTTTATTTTTTGAGCTTTGATAAATTTCTTAACAATCGAGAGAAAATTATTTTGAAAATCCAATATAAATGTAAAGTATTATATGTCATTTTTTTCAAAAAAAAAACCACTCTATTTTTATAGCTAGGTGTCAATTGAATGTTATTGAAGCGACAAATTTTTCATGATTTCATTTTTATGAATAATTTTGCAAGAAATTAGCATAAACTTACACTTACAGTATTATTATAATATGATATTTTATTTATAAATTATTATATTAAACCAGTAATTGCATACATTTTTTTGTATCTACAGACAATAATTTCAAAAGCTTTATAAATTAACCTCTAAAATATAAATAATATGGCAGTCAGTAAAAATGTGTTAGTTAAAATTAATTACAATTTATATAACAGGCTAGTAATATTTTCTTTTCTTCTCAATTTAAATTGGAAGAAATTGATGTTTAATTCAAAAAGAATAAATTGAATAATATAATTAGCCTTTATAATAATATAATATGCTAGAATTACAAAAAATTAAATAATCATTAATCTTATCTTACAGAATAATATTCTAGAAGTAAATTAATAACATTTGTTTATGATGAAGCAAAATGATTGAAGATAGACGCTATGAGTATATACTTCTAAGCATATTAGAGAATGGAAATACTTATATCTAACTAACAAATTCATCCAAAGTTGCGTTTGTATATTTTTGAATAAAAATATTATTAAAATTTGCCCTTTATTAAATAAAATGTTTTTTTCCCCATCTTGAATGTCAATGGAACTTCAGGATTGGACTTAAAATGGTTCAAATGCCATTTTAATTTGCTTATTGACATCAGTGTAACATTTTAATGAGAAGTTATTGAAAAAGTGTGATTTATTAACTTCTAATCTTTTAAATAATTTTCTTTCTAACTGCTACCACAATGCATCCCACTATTATTTGTTTTAATATTGAGATTCTACTACATGTTTACAAATACAGATTCAGATATTTACAAATGAGCAATAAACGTCCTGGGCTGTGAACTAGCATTAATGCTTTATCCATTGCTTGGCAATGTGGATTTAATACTATAAAACTGATATAATTGATCAAGAATTTTAGATGAGAAAATTTAATGAAACGATAATCAAATGATTTCATTTTTATTCTGCTTAAATCAAAAGATCAGAAATAATGCTTAATCAGAAATAATGTTTAATCTATGTTTATTTAATCTGATCAGAAATAAGGTTTATTTTATGACAGCATTTATGAATTTCTATGAAGTTCATAAGAAATTAATACCATGATCTTAGTAATTTTTTCATGATTCGTGAGACAACATAATAGGTACATTCAAATCTTTGAAGGTTTCATTTTTAAATAAAATATACATAAATTATAAGGCTGTTAAAAAACTTCCACTGAATATATATGAAATCAAAGCTAAACAAAAATACTTTCTCAATCTGAAATAACTGTATTTTAATTTATAAGCTACTGAAACATATATTGATTAACATTTGAAAATTTTTTTTTAGGGAAAAGATGATATTTAGATGAAATTGGTGATAAAATACCTTTCTGTGAAACTCAGAAGGCAAATACTTCGATAGTTCCTTCAATACAATAAATTAATCTTGCAGAAACAAATTAAAGATGCTATATATTTTTGGGTTCTATTGTTCATCTATTATAAAGTGGAAACTTTAAGAAGAGGATGCCAGTTTCCTCTCCAACTTCTTTTGAAATCGTACTTTATGCACTGCTGGACAATTGCTAAGGACGGATGAGAAATTGCTATGTAGCTTAACATTAAGCAAGACATGAGGCCTAGTAGGATAAAATATAGTTACCACACTGTTCAGACATTACAATAAAGAATAATTATTGTTCTGGAAAATACAAAAGCTATGAAACATCAGAAAGAAAAAATAATTAATTTGATGCTGCATACGGAAAAATGCATCAAAAATCAGCAGGCACCATGAAGAAAGGTATCAGTACGGGATATGTCCACCGTGGAGTGTGATGCAACATTCCACACTTCGTATCATACTTTGCACAACATTATCCAGCAGCTTTTGAGACAATTTATTCCACTCCTCTGTGAGGGTGTTCTTGGAGGATAGTTTCGACCTGCAACTTGCCTCCCCAAAGCATCCCACACATTTTCAATGAGGTTTAGATCTGGAGAAGTGATGGCCATACCAGGCGTTGAATACCTTCACTGTCTAGACAATCCCGAACAGCGAGTGTTCAACGACATGTTTCGTTGTCATCCATAAAAACAAATTTATCACCGACAGCACCACGGAAAAGACCAACATAAGAAAGTAGAACTTCATTAATGTATCGTTGGCGCATCATAGTCCCATTCGCAACCACATGTAGGGGGCACGGCAATTGATCATGATGTCGGCCCACACCATGACACTGCATGTCGGATATCGGTCGCTTTCCTGAATATTTTCTGGACGATAAGCAGTACCACTCTCGCGCCAGATCAGTTGGCGTCTACAGTCCGATGACAGTCTCATCTGAACCTAGTCTCATCTGAGAATAGTACGCATGCCCAGTCCTTTTGAGTCCAATTGCGATTCTGACGACACCATTGCAAACGGGCAGTACGGTGCTGCCTGGTCAATGGGAAGCATACAACAGGTGTGCGTGTGTATTGTCCTCCTGTCCTCAAACGTCTGGCAATAGTTTTTCGGGAGATCTGCTTTCCTGAGGCAACAAGAAGCTGATTTACCACCTGCTGAGCTGTGGTGCGCCTGTTCCTTTTTGCTGATAGGACGATATATCTGTCATCTGCAAGCGTCATGCTTCTAACACGACCTCCCCTTTGCCACCTACTACACATTCCAGTAGTTTCAAATGACTTCCACAGCCGTGAAACAACGCTGTGAGTGATGTTGAACTTCCTGGCAACATCTGTTATTTTTCTCCCTTCTTTGATGTTTCCAATAATTCAGCCTCGCCTAAGATCAACTAAGTGATGTCGGGAAGACATGCCAAAAATTTCAAGTTCGTTTATTAAATCTTTCCAGTAAAACTTTGACTTGAAGCAACAACTGTCCACATGCGTCAAAACCTTTAAAACTCTTACGAACGCTATCACGTGATAAACAGAAATGGAAAAAAAAATTGCACACGCATACTTCTTCTTACTCTATCCCGCACTTATTCTAATTTTCCACCTTTTGCTTCCTTTGTTTTTGTGGTTGCTATGGATGATAGTTTTATCCTTCCTTAGCAATTGTCCAGCAGTGTAAAAACTCGGTAGTAAGCTCACTGTTTCTATAGTTCACTGTCAATGTTTTTTAGTATTTAGAAAAGCAAAAATGGGTAATTGGAAACAATAATAGTTTAATGGAATATTTATTTTTTGCATAAAATTAAAAAGGAATGCAATTTTAAATGAAATTTATGGTTTTTCAGATTTGAAAACTAAATCTAAGTTGCTTTGTCTGCTGCTCTACATTATTTTTTATAAAAGGTTTAATTGAATCAGTATCAACAGATTAAAGTTGATTTCTAGTTTCTACAAACATCCCGCCCCAAAGCCAAATTCGAACGACAAACTGTTGACTGTGACGTCAGAAAGCTACCATTCATCTACTTGCTCTGATCTGAACGATAAGGAAGTTTGTAAAGACAGTTATAACATTCATGCTATGAGAATTGAGATAGATAATTATAATATATCCGTTCTACATATGCTTATTTCCCTTGGAAACCGGATATGGATTTCATTGAAAGATGTTTTCAATAAATTATTAACCAAAATTGAAAAATAAAGTTAAATAAATGTTACAACTAATTTCTTATAATTATCGTTTGATGTGCATTGACAAATTTCTTCTTAAGTGCACAATACGAATAATAGTTCTAAATATATTAGTAGTTATATAATATAGGGATATATATATATTATAACATAATATATAATTATAATGAAAGAATACATAATAGTGTTATAGTTAAATTAATATCCAAAACTCTGTACTGAATTTGTTTTAATGAAATAAACTTCTTCCTCTGAATGAAATAAACTCTTTATACTATTAAATTGTATACTATTAAAAATGTTTTCAGAAATAGTATTCGTTATACTTTAATTTATCGTTTACGTAAAAGTTAATTTTTCTCAACTTTACTTTAGATAATTTATTATAAATTTTTCTTTCAGAGTTGAAGCTCGATGAAATTAGGTTTCCTCGTTTTGGAAAATAATACATTTCGAAATTGAAAAGTATATATGTATATATTAACTCTATTTGTGTGTATGTAATATAAGGATATATATATTATACCCGGATATATTTAACTAAGCATTTCATATTTCTTAAAACTTTAATTTCATTTCTTCAGTAATATAAATTAAGGATATGTAATGAATCTTCCGCCTTAAATTCTATTTTTAAATTTACAGACGAATAAATTTTTATCTTTCGATGTAGGAAAGAATTCATTAAAATAAAAATTAACTTTATAATGGGTGGTTTGATGATTTATTGTATCGTAACACTTTGATATCTCAAAATGGATAAGGTAATTTAAAATTGCTGATTAAACTTTTTATTATTTGACATTTAACATCCTTTCATATAATGTTATTCTACATTCTTTATGAACATTTTTGACTAAATCTGATAAGTAAATGGATGTGTCATCTCTTTCTATGTATAATGATTATTTCAATTTATGTAGCTGCAAATAAATAATAAATACTGAACGTTAAAAATGTTTTTGAACAGATGGGAGCAAAAATTAATATGATATAATTGTATTAATTGAATTAGATTTCCTATACATTTATCTCTAATGCATTTGAATTTCTACATTCTTAATATAAGAAATATATCATATTATCATAAGATTTCTCCCCCTAAAATAAGAAAAAATGAATCTGTTAAATGAATGAGTTTCTCAGGAAGAACTATAATAAATAATCTAAGATTTTTGATATTATATAACAAATTTAACAAGTGTTTTTCTTGCTGTAGCTTATAATGGACACATTTGGAGCTATATGCTGAGTTGTTTGTAGCTCACATTGAAGAACATAACTAGAGAAGATATTTTTGTAGCTAAACTATTTATAAATTGAAATGAACAATTGATCATTTGATATGTAGCTTATTGTAGTATCAAGAACTTAAGATAATCAATTATATTATAAGCCGCAAACTTGAATGTTCGCGTGCTACACTCTATCACAGTTGAGTTTTAATGGTGGCTGACCTATACCATTTGAAAAAGTAAAAAAAATATTATAAGGCATTTTTTTCAAGAGCTTCGTCGAAATTCTAAAATGTGTTTCTTTTGCTGTTGACTTACAATGCCATATTGTATGCAAAAGTGAACATGTGTGAGGAATTTTTTCACTTATATATCTACTCTGACTCTCTATATATAAATATTAATGTGATCATAAATTAGATTATATGCGAGTACAGAAAAAATGTTTTCAACCAAGGTTATGCTCAGGATCGAACTGGAGAACTCTTACAGGTAAAGCGAACGAGATAACCACTGCACTACAGAACCCATTGCCCGAGGAGAACAAATAAAATATAACTCTTTCTCTCTCACACACACTAGAACTTACTTATAGATATCCAATTGATTTGGCTCACAATATTGTAGTAGGTTTGGTTAAAAAAATGTTTGTTAAAATTTTTATTCACATTCTGAATATAATTAAATAAAAAGTTTGTTTAATATTAAATGGTATGCTTATACAATGACCAATTTTGTTCATTTTCAGAAATAGGTCCTATTATAACCTATCAAAGTAAATTTACACACACATCAAATACATGTGTGGTAAAAAACCCCCCTACAAATTCATAAACCATATTTAATGAAAACTGGCTGTTTAGCAATATTTCCAAATATCTATTTTTACTTTATACCTAACATTCTTTATTTTATACATGCCATAGAAATGCATACTTCAAACTATTCACTTTTTAAAGGTTCAATGTGAATCAGTAGTAAAACGCCACTCTTTAGAGTGAAAATTTTCGAGTTCAATCCCAGCAACTATTGACCAACGAGAGATGGATACTGCGCTTTTGCTTTCTGCATACATGTCTATCGGGGTGGATGCTTGTCAGTTTTTTAGATTTTTTCCCTTGCAAGACGTGAATATGACTCACTATCTATGAAGAGTTCTGGAAGGCAGTTTATGTGGTTGATTCTAAATTTTCTTACAAAGAATTTAGGCCTTCAGGTTGTCCAGTACATGATGCATGGTGTCAAATGTAATCAATTTTGAGCTCAACATAGCCTAAAAGTAGGACAATACTAGGGACACAACGGTATATGTGTATAGCCCTACTGCATTCTGCATGCATGTCTGTCATTGCGGTTGCTTGAAAGTTTTCCAGGTTTCCTCCCTTGGGGTACTTGAATACGACAAACAGCGATTTACGTGATGATTATTTAAACGCTTTACAATACTCTGTTAGACACTACATTATAGCTGTTAAAACTATACAAGTAACAGAGATAGATTTTGCATTCCTGTCTCATGCACTTCTACTTATAGCCAATATATTTGGAAAGTCCATTCGGCAATATTTTTAAGCTATTCATGACGTGATGTTAAACTTATTTCCTTCAGAGCTCTCCGTGGCCCAGTTTTAGGACTGCTTTCTTAGGAGATTAAGTTATTTAGTTCGATTTAGGAAACAGTAAGCAACAGAAGGTGCATACTGCGCTTCTGTTTTCTTCATGTAAATCCGTCAGGGTGAGTATTTGAGAGTTTTTTTGGTTTCCTCCTTTGCAATTCGAAAATATGGCTCACTATCTATGAAAAGTCTTCCCCCATTAGAAATTATAATGCCTTATAATTATTCAAGAAATGATCTTCAGGCGTTAGGCTTTCCCTTTTGTGATGTCAAATGTTTTCACTTTTTGTTTGATCCCAGCCACTGTTGAACAATGAGAGATGGATATTGTGCTTTTGCATATGATTCTATCGGAATGTGAGAGAGATTTGGATATTTCCCGTTTTCTTTTATGGCATACGTGCTCACTATCCATGATAAGTCAATCTGAAAGAAAATCATTTTGGGGATAATAAAATACCTCACAACAGTCTTAAGTCGTTAAATAGTCCACAACATGGAGTAAAAATAATTCGCTTTATGCTCATTGTGATCTCGGGTAGAACACCACTTGTCAGAGTAAAATATGCCGTATTCAATTACAGCCACTGCTGTGCAAAGAAAAATGTATATTCTATTTATATCTTCCTTCTACTTATATGTAATTCAGAGTAAGTGCGTGAGAGTTTTCTATGTTTCTTTCCTTATGACGCATGAATGCCGCCCGATAGCTATGCAAAGTCTTCCTAGAGGACAACTAACAAGGTAGGTACTGAAGACCTTAAAATGACTTTTGACAGCTATGATGTCCACTACCCTGAGCTAAAATTAGTCACATTTATTTTAGAACTAACTGTTTGATTCGTTGTAAATGCTTATCAATAATTATTAATCTAAGATTGTATATTAGCTTTATTTGTTATATTATTCCTCATTACTGATGCACATAAATAAAGAACTGTTATTTGTATAAAAAAACCTTAATCAGAAATAATATTTATATTTTTTTTTCTTATTTTTTAATATGTTAAAGATGTCGAAAATGGATCACACACATTTTGTTTAGATTATGGACCTCCTTCTAATCAGCTTGTCTCTACTTGGAATAGATCACAGATTTGACAACGAAATTATTTGTATGAAATGTGCAGTTGAATTGAACATTTAAGTAAGATTGAAGATTTAACATTTTAAGCGAGAATTTGGAGTTATCAATCTTTCTGTGGTTTTGATATTTAAGGATATGCTTTGGTAATAAATTTATTCCAAAACTCTTCAGTGTTCAATAAAAAAATGCAAGCATTTTCACATACCACTAGAAGTTATTCTTGATGATTTCGATTGACTGACTGACAAAAGTTAATATGGTACTTTTTAAAAGCTTTTTAAATCTGGAAAGGAATTGTACTTAATTCAATTATCAATAATGATCTCTTGGGGTAAAAATCCCTAAATTTGCTGTATTATTATGGATAATTTTTTTCACTCCAATAGGTATATTTTTTTCTAAGAATTCTCTCTTCAAACTAACACCACAATGTTTCTAATTTTAACTGCTCGGGGAGGAGAAAAAAAAATATTAGATAAATCAATCAATTTCATTTTAAATGTTAAAAGAATGTGGGATATTTTAAAAATTTGAAATGTTGTGCATCAAAAATAATAATTTTATATTTTGTAATAAAACTTATATTTTGTAATAAACCACACAAGACTCTAAGATCTTTGACACTCTCGATTGTTGAAAAAAGTAATCTCTTCTCGCGCGAAATTCTTTACTAAATTGGAGGCAAAGTTTTGAAAGTAGTTTGTGGCATCTTTTCTTTTGAATAGTCGCTATTTTACCCGGCAGTGGACCAAATATTTCAGCTAGTCTTGAAATGTCATACTTGTCATATACACTTCACTTTTAAAACTGCTTAAATATTTCCGATTCTTTCCTGTCTTGAAGATTATGCTTAACTTAAAAATAACTTCCACAGTGATTTCTAAAAGAAACTAAGATTAAAGCATACAGTGATTTGTAAAAGAAACAAACATTTGTTAGTTTTAGGAAGCATTAAAACTTGGTGACTGAAAGTTTTCTTTTTTAAATAGCCCGATAACTTCAGTCACACAACATACTATTTTTCGAAAATTTGATAGTAAAATAACATTTACTTTATGGCAATTACTAATATCCTCTTTATGTTTTTTATTAAGATTTATATAAATTTTTTTTAGATACATTCTGCTTATAAAATTAATTACCAAGTGTCGTTTTGGTATATATATATTTTTTAATTTTAATACATTGCATTATTTTTATTTCTTCTATTTCAAAAATATATCAAAGTTTGAGCATGCGTTTTTCAATGTTGATATTTATGTGTTATAATATATTTTAATAACATAAGGGAAATCGACTTATAAAAAGTTTTATAAGAAATATTTGAAGACGAGTATTGAGGTTGCATTTGTAAAGTGTACATTCGTAGTGATGGATGTTTGAGAATGTTTTGGTTTTCTATCCTTGTGATAAAATTATTAAATGTCTGAAAATTATAAAAATAATTTTCAGAAAAGGTGAGATTGGGTCAAATATATTACAATCTTTATCTGTTTGATTGTTTATTTATGTATTGCTAAATAAATAATATATTTATATATCATATTAATGGGCCCGGATAGCTCAGTCATTAGAGCTTTAGGCTTTTAATCTAACGATCCAGGGTTCGGCGTAGATATTCAATCTATGCTTGACTGAATATTTTGCCGACCAACTTGTCTAGTGGTCAACGTGCCTGACTACGGATAGGGAGGTCATTGGTTGGAATCCCGGTTCAGGCATGAATGTACTTTCTCTCTCTATCTATCCTTTCTTTGTTTTTCTCTTGTGTGCGGATGAGGTAAGAATGGTTGCCTACCCTATATACGGGTCCCTATGGCATGTGTGTGTACTGAAGAAATCAAACTCCACACCAAATACGATTCAATTGGAAAAGTGGAGCAGCGCACCCCCTAGATGGCACACGAGAATAACAACAACAATATCATATTATAGATATTACATTATGGGTCATATAATAACATGTTTCACAATCTTGTGCATTTAGTCTTGCTACATACCTAATAGAAATCTTACGGATAGTGTATCCTAGGTCTCAATGTTGTTCAGTTATACAGTTTGATAACTTTAATTTTGGAATTTAGAAAGGAAATAACTGTTATTTGCATGCATGATGTTCTAATTTATTTTATTTATGATTGGGAATCAAGTTATTTTCCATATGCATTTGACTAGAGTAACAAACACTATAATGTGTCTTGTTTTCTTTCATTCATTTAAGCGTGAAAATAGTTTTGCATTTTATACTCTGGTTTTAATTTATTTATATTTAGAATTTACAAAAGACATATTAATATATGTTTTAGACTATATTTTAACTAATATTTCTACTGAACATCAAAAGAGGACTTCAATCATATAATATCTCATCATCTTCTAAATTGAAACATGCATCTAACCATACGTGGAATTTGTATCAGTTACATTTTGCATAATTTCATTTATGGAAGTGAATTTTATAAATAATACTAGATTAATTATGACACAACACGACTTTTATAACGAGAGGTATTTGTTCTGAAACTAATTTAGAAAAGCACAAGAAGTTCACTTAATATTACATAAGCACAGGATTTTTATTTAATGCTTTTTTAATTATATATATATATATATATATATATATATATATATATTAAATCTCATTATTATAGCACGAATATTTTGTGTTGTTGATGTCGTCTTGTGCCAGCTAGGCTGGTATTATAGGGTACACTGCTCCACTTTTTCAACTGAACCATATTTTGGTGTGGAGTCCGACTTTCTCTGTACGCTCATGCCATAGGAACCTGTTTATAGGGTGAGCAATCTTTCATAACCCATTCATACAAGGAAAAGACAGAGACAGGATAGATAGAAAGAGAAAGTACATCCATGCCCAAACCGGTATTGGAACCCAGGATTTCCTTATCCGCAGTCAGGCACGCTGACCACTAGACATGTTGGTGGCTTTTATGTGTAACAATAACACACATAAATATATATAACTTAATAAATAAATATTTATTCCGCTACAAAATTTCAGTAATGATGTTTAGAAAGTATCAAAAATAACAGTGCGCCCTCTATCAGATTTAGCATATGTATTTTCAGGATGTAAATTAAGATTAAACATTCATATTTTGTAAAATATTTTAACATTATGCAATTTTTATATATTAATTTATATTCTTTATTCTAAATTATCTTATTTTAAGAAAATAATAAAATTTCTTTCCTAAAATATGATGTTCTCACACACGAAGTCCTTTTTAGTGAGATTTTTAAGCAATTACTTTTTAATTAAATATTTGCTTAAAAATCTCAGCAGATTACTTTTTATATAATATTAGGAACACATATCTGAAATTCAAAAATTCACCCTGAAGCATTCTTTAGTATACAATCATTATTTATATTTATTATTGAAACCTGTTGGATGATTAAATGGAAATAAAAAAGAAAATACATTAAAATTATCGACTAAAATTTTTTTTGTAAAAAAAGTAAAATTTTTAATTTGGAGCTCATTATTAATTTTAAATGAATGTATGGTTCCGGTAAAAGCAGAGCTTTGAGACAGAAACCTTAAATCCCTATAAAACAAAAAAAAATTAAGACACAATTTATAAATCTCAAATTATCAGATTATCTGCCTTAGCGTAATATTAAAATGTATGACGGAACACAAATTTGAAGTTACCAGATTATCTTTTTTTGTGCATTATTAAAAGATCTTTTCTGCACTTTAGACTTTATTATTTTTTGTTTTTATTACCTTCATTATTTGCTTATGCCATAAAACACATTAAGCAAGCTCTTTTACGAAATATATGAGAGATTTTATGAAAATGAGTAAAAGCTTTTTCTCTGCTAATTAAGTAATTTATGACATCATTATTTCTTTCTAATTTTTAAGCATAAAAAAGTCAAAAAGTTCATAAAACTTATTTCCCTTCTTGTGTACTTAATCCTTTGCCTTTTTTGATCATGCATTCCATGTGGAGGTGAAAATCTGACTAAATGCTTAATGGAATATTTTTATGCAGTTTTGGTAATAAGGTAAGAAATCATTTTAGAAACTTATTGTATTTAATAATATTTTAAATCACAAATGTCTAGTATTTAGAATTACGAAAGAATTTCAAATTAAATTTCGGAAGGGTTAGTATAATTTTAATTTATAAATAAAGTTTATCTATAAACTACCTTAAACAATATCCTGCATTTTTGTGATCAAAATTCTTAAACGCTAAGGTTCATTTCTGCTGTGATAATAATTAAGTTTAGTATGGTAGCAATATCCTATTTTATTATTAGCATGTTATTTGTAAGAATTGCAATATGCATGAATGAATATAGAATATTTAAAACAATATTGCTTAGATTTGATTTAACAGAAATGTGCCAAATATTTTATTATACATACGCTGTGAGTCCAAATATCGTCAAACATCCCGAGGAGAAATTCAAAAACCATTTGCTGTATTAGTAATAAGATTAATGGCCTATATCTTTGTTCTTATTACATCCTTTACCACTTGGAATAGGTGTTATCTCTTAATTTCAGATTGATGTAATAGTCAATCAAATTAATAAACCAAAAATCATGATTGATTTTTAATCGATTGGGTCTGACACATAAACAATTAATCCTAAGAATGTTCAATGGAGTTGAATTGAGCAAATATTACTGGTTTTTTTAGAGATTGCGTTTTAGTCTTTCAACTGTCTTGGAGTTAAATTTAGATAGCGGAAAAGATTTCTGAACTTGGAGTTGTTTCCAATATTCTAAAGGATTCTATTTAGAAATGTCAAGATTGAGTTTTCGGATTTTGCAACAGAAAATGTTCTAGGCTTTTATTGGTACGTACTTATTTCTTTAATTTTATTTGCTTTGAGAAGTGCTCAAGCAATTTATTTTCATTTATTTAAGTTTGTTGGAATTCGGGAATTCCAATAAGGTTAATTAAAAATTAGTTTCTCATGCACATATAAGATGGTACATTCACTACAGATACACACACATGAAAGACTTACAAGACGATATACCCTTTATTGAATGTTAGTATAGCATACTGAAACATACATCGAACTCTGTATTAGACTATGATGATACGGCATCTCTAGCTATACAATTAGCTTCAGAAGCTGGAATTTCAAATTTCACAGTGTTTTTGTATCCTACAACAGGATATGCTTCTGTTCCTAAGACACTTTCACAGTTAGTCTGAACGGTTAAATGCTTTTTCCATCAAGATCGAGATTGAAGAAGTAAGATATGCCAGAAGCGGAAAAACTAGTTATCATTACACATGATTATAAAACAGAAATTTGTTCCTGTAATTTCCCAAATAGAAAATGAACAGTACACTACAAAATTTACTATCCCGTTCATATCAGTGGACGAAAGTCTAGAAAACCTAACGTTAGAAATTGAAAATAACGGCCTTGTTGTTTTCCAAATACGACGTTTCAATCAAATGAATCGTCAAAACTTTCAGAAACTGTCTTAGTAAGAGTCTATTGGCATAAAATCCCCTCTTAAATTAAAGTGTTTTATCTATTGTAAATTTAAAGATTCTTGTGAATAAAGTTCGTCAATGTGGAATTAGTTTTAAATTTACACATGCAGCAAAAAATGTAAAGCACAATCAGCTTTTTGTTGACTGTGAGGGTCAGATCACAATAGTGATCCTTATACAACTAAAGTTTCATATTATGTAAACTGCGAAGGACGTCTCGCTTCAGATAATCCTTCATGTCCTCCTCGTGAAGAAGAAACTCGATTTTTAAAATTTAAAGATGTAAACCATCTAGTATTTATTGAAGCAAGTAGACTGCTTAAAAGCTCTAAAACCAACGTTGCTACAATTGTCAAATCTAATCAACCATCAAAAATTATCCATACTAAAATAAATGATATAGTCACCTTACGAAATTTGAAGAGTCATTAGATAAAAAATTCTTATTATTCAGACTCAAAAAGAAGCCATTCTTAATGCTATTTTCCAAAAATTTAAGAAAACTGTAAGCAAAAATTTTGCAACAAGAAGTCAATCATCTTTCCCAGTTAGAAGGAAAATTTGGAAAAGTAGTAGAATCCAAAAACAATCAAACCCAAATAATAGTGACATTCAATGCAATCCAATTTTACCTGTAGAAAGTGTATTTAATTTTGGTAACTATTCTGAAGATCAACCGGAAATATATGAAAATGCAAAAATTACGCAGTGAAGCAATAAAATTTCCCGACAGAGGTTATACAATTACTATCCTAGTTGCATTAGTCCTTAAAAGTCATATGTAAATATAATAATTGTTACTTTTCCACGTGCTCATTAATTTCATGGAATGCTCATAGTATTCTAAATAAGCAGTGTTCACTGCTTCGATTCCAAATGCTTTAATCTACTCAAAATTGTTATGTTGAGTTCCCGGACTTTCAGGGAGTGCAGGAAACAAAATCGCAAACTCATTAGTGAAAGCGGCAACAATGAGTCTATGATTTTTAATCGATTTCTCCAGAAGATCTGAATCAACTCATAAAGGAATATTACCTTAAAAAAGACTCTATCAATGTATTTCCATATTAACTATATTTGCAATTGTTGCAAATATGCTGAAGCATTCACTCATCTCACATCTATTCGCAAGAATCATATGCTATTAACAAAATCCTGACTAGAAGACGTATGGCTGGCTAGAGCTGGAACAAGATCTTTCCTACCAATTCGATTCTATTTAGATTTAATCTCTGCTATACAGATAATTGTCAATGCGGTGAATCTGAAACCATAGATCATATTTTCCATGACTGTACTTTATACGAACATCCGAGGAACCAATTACGAAGAAAATTAGGAATAGGAGCAATATCACATTCTCTTGTCTATTTGAACAATCTACGAATTCGGAAATTAAAACTCCTGGTTGCTGCGAATTTTTACGTCTGCCTAAAAAATTTTAATCTTAATGATATAAAAAAATTAAAGTTGTAACATAAAAAATCCTTGAACTGTCCTCTATCAGAAATTTTATCAATCCAAATTATCTGCTCATACACTGCTGGACAATTGCGAAGGACGGATAACATTATTATCCAAAGCAATCATAAAATTAAAAGGTAGCAAAATGTGGCAAATTAGAATAAATGCGGGATATAATAAGAAGTATGCGAATGCAAGCTTTTTCCACGTTTGTTTATCACGTGAGAGCGTTCATAAGAGCTTTAAAGGTATTGACGCGTGTGGACAGTTGTTGTTTCAGGTCAAAGTTTTACAGGAAAGATTTAATAGACGAACTTGAAATTTTTGGCAGTTCTTCCCGACATCACTTAGATGCTTTTATGCGTAGCCGAATTATTGGAAAGATCGAAGAAGGGTGAAAAATAACAGCTGTTGCTAGGGAGTTCAACATCGCCCACAACGTTGTTTCTCGTCTGTGGAATTTATTTAAAGCTACTGGAATGTGTTGTAGGTGGCACGGGAGAGGTCGTGTTAGAAGTACGACGCCAACAGAAGATAGATATATCGTCCTATCAGCAAAAAGGAACAGGCGCACCACAGCTCAGCAGGTAACAAATCAGTTTCTTGCTGCTTCAGGAAAGTAGATCTTCCGAAAAACATTTGCCAGACGTTTGAAGGGAGGAGGACTATGCGCCCAGAGACCTGTTGTGTGTATCCCATTGACCACAGAGCACACGTACTACACGTTTGTTACAATATCGTGAGCATCGCAATTGGACTCAACAGGACTGGGCATGCATACAATTCTCAGATGAGAGTAGGTTCAGTCTGTCATCGGATTGTAGACGTCAACTGATCTGGCGTGAGAATGGTACTACTTATCGTCCAGAAAATTTCCAGGAAAGGGACCGATATCCGACATGAGTGTCATGGTGTGGGCCGACATCATGATCAATGGCCGCACGCCCCTACATGTGGTTGCGAATGAGACTATGACGGGCCAAAGATACATTAATGAAGTTCTACTTCCTCATGTTCGTCTTTTCCGTGTTGCTGTCGGTGATAAATTTGTTTTTATGGACTACAACGAAATATATCATCGAACACTCGCTTTTCGGGATTGTCTACACAGCGAGGGTGTTCCACGTCTCATATGACCATCACGTTCTCCAGATCTTAACCCCATTGAAAATGTGTGGGGTGCTTTGGGGTGGCAAGTTGCAGGTCGAAACTATCCTCCGACAAAAAAGAACACCTTCACCCGTGCACTCAGAGGAATGGGATAAATTGCCTCAAAGGCTTCTGAATAATATTCCGCACGTCGTATCGTAATACGACGCGTGGAATGTTGCATCACACTCCATAGTGGACATATCCCGTACTGATACCTTTCTTCAAGGTGCCTGTGTTGACTTTTAGATGTATTGTTCCATTTTTCCGCATGCAACATCAAAGGAACATTTTTTTCTATCAGATATTTCATAGCTTTTGCACTTTCCAGAACAATAAATATTCTTTATTCTAATGTCCGAACAGTGTGGCAACTATTTTATCCTACTAGTCCTCATGTTTCCCTTAATGTTATGCTACATTGCAATTTGTGATCTGTCTTTATTAATTGTTCAGCAGTGTGCGGAGACATATCTCTTAGTGTTCTTCGATTAATTAAGTCTTGAATCGACTTTTTTTAAATAATGTTATTCAATTGACTATAAATTCTCTCCAAATACTTCTTCAATGTGAGATACAAGCATCTTAGCATAGAGCCTAGAAAGTGTCCACCATAACCTACCTACCAAGTTCAGTGGAGTTCATGTCAATCTGAATGATAAGGGGCGAATGCTTATATTTATTTATTTAAAATAAAGATTTTGAAGCGTATGTTGCACAAATATAAGCAATATCTTGTAATAATACATAAAAATTACATTAATAAATTGTTGCCATACTATAAAAAGCTTGTAGATGTCTGAAACATCTTTAGACACACCAGCTGTCATTAAAAGATCTGCATCTGAGCAGAAAAATACCAAACCGAGAAATACAACCCAAATTCATGACATTAATAACACAGAAATTCACAATTGAAATTAATATATTATAGTAAAACGGCTATTCGAACATTTACTTGATCCATACATGGACAACAATCCTATTTGAAGTTCTTGCTACATGATTTATCAATTCACATCATATTATTCTTATGTATGTATTTCATTTTTATAAAAATGGAAGGTTCGGTCAAATTTTCCTGCTGCGCAAAAATGTATCAAATTATAGAATAGCTGAGTAAAAACTTATTGAAACAATAGAATGACAAACACACCAAGTTAAAGCATTACTCAAGGTAAAGATTTTGCTTCTAGAATTTATTTTTATTATTTGTTACTAAAATATGTATCAAACTGAATGCTTGGATATTATATATTTAAAAAAATACATAATAAATTTTGATCATTAAAGTAGTGGGAAAATATAATCTTCAATTAAAAATGAAACCAAATATAAGAAATGAAAATTGTTAAATTTATAAGTTATTTTTGAAATTCAATTCATATAAAATGATCGCAATTATAATTTAGCTTATATTTATATATTATCTTGTAAAATATAAAATTCGTATAAAAAGAATTTTCAAAAAAAGTTGTATTGCTCTTTTTCCAGGATTAAAAGTTAAAGTGCATTTACCAAGAAATAACAAATGACTGTTTCAGTTTTGTTCATAATATTGTTCTTTACAAATAGGAAATTCTTTCAGATATTTCATTTCATTTTTCCTCTGATATTTTACTGAAGCAAAAAAGTAAAAGGAAAGCTTTTATTAACTTTGCATACACACTATCATTAGAGTTAATAGTTAAAATGCAAATTTTTCTCTTCTTTTTTGCAAATGTTTTCAATTTCTCTTTTATTCCCTGCAGCGTTTTTAAGGATTGGGCATCCATTTCGCTGTATTTAATTTAGATGAATTTTTTCGAATTTCTCCACACATGATTATTTATCTAACTTTGTTTTAGAAATATTATATTTTCTTGAATTTATTCCTATGCACTTTAATCTCAAAAAGAGAAGATAGATTACATAGTTTTCTTGAAAAAGTGGAATACAAATTTAATTATTCGTTTTCATTTATCTAGTACTTCCAAAATTGTTGTTAGCCTTATTTACTGAATAAATCCAAATAGAATAATAATTTAATTCTTGATAGATAATTTAAAGCAATAGAAAACTAAAGGGATATCCTTAGTTATTACTTTATATAGAATTTTTTAAAGTTATATAGCTATTTTTTAATATAATTTTACTTTAGTATAAGGAATTAAAATATTATTCCTTAAAAATACAACAATTAATATGAATATACTGAGAGTGAATTATTTTTAATATTAAAACATTTCTAATATTAATATTTATTTTTTTTATAATTATTGTAAAATGTATTTTATATACCTATTTAATTTTTACGTAATTTTGTTATATATTTAATATATATTTTTTCATTTAAATTTTGTTATATTTCAGAAAATGAATAGTTTCGTTTAAATATTTTTAGTATTAACCCATTTCTTAAACTCCTTGTTTTTATTACTGGTAATAAGAGATTTCTATGATTTGTGTTAAAAAATTCAGAAAATATATATATAAGAGCTCATTTCAGAAATAAATATTAATGTTTCACTTATACATAACTACAACTGAGTACTTTAAATACTCATTTGTTCAAAATACATTATAATAAATAATAAATTGTCTTATGAAATCAAAATTATCATTAGCATAACAAACGCTTACATTTAAATATTTATATACTTATTTAAATTCAGTTATGGCAAATTTAATATTTTAAGTGTATTAGACTATATCACCTTTAATTAAATGCTGTTATATCAAAGTGTCGTAAGGAAGCAGATTAGCTTTTTCTTTTAACCAAAAGCATGAAAATTGGACTACAACTTCTTTTCAGTGTTTATGAGAGTACGAGTTTAATTCTCAGCTTCTATTTTTAAGCAAAATCGTGACAAAATGATCAAAACCACTTCCTTAATGTTTAATTGAAGAATAGAAGGCTGTGTAATGACTTTCTGATGAAATTATCTATTTAGTAAAGAGTTAGAAGCTTTTAAATTCCTCTGCTTCAGGTAATTTAATTATTTCTGTTGGATCCACACTTTCAAAGAAGATGACTATTAAACGCTTCTTCATATCTTAGTTTCCTCTGATATTCTGCCATTAGTTTTCGGTAAATTAAAACCCGTTGGAGAAAATTATGAGAATCTTGTTTCTGAAATTATATTCTACAAAATTTAATTTGATGAATAAATAGTAAAATTATAAAATATTTAGAAGTACTTTGTAATGTTTATCTGCGTACATTTTAAAGTGCTTAGAATGATACAATTACTGACTAATGCATAATTCCTAATTATTTGTTTCCCTCATACATACGTGCAAAATTAGTATTTCTGAAAAGTTCTGATAATTAAAGTCCTAAATGAATAACGGTTTTCCTTTAAAGATATAGGTTGTTAAAATATTGCTATGGAAATTAGTAAAACTTTGAGTAATTAAATACTGTTACGTATTATTAAGTACATTTTTAAAACTTTATTAAAATTCCTATTTCAATGATTAATTATTTCACACATGGTTTGCTAAAAATGGAAAGTAGTACGCTAGATCAGTTTTTGGAGAACTAATAATAAGAAAAATCAGCACATATTTAGAAAATAAAACAAAATGTATGAAATGAAATCCTCTAATTTAGATGTCCAAATTTATTCATATGTAATATGAGAAATTAATGAAATATAAATGAAACATTGAATTTTTTCTGAAATTTTTATATATTATTGATAATCAAATTCACCCCAAATAAGACGATTGCAATCTTTAAACATTATATCGAAATTTCTGTAATTCTACAGCATGTATAATTATAGGGTAAATGAGTATAAATTTAATGTTCAGCTTCGATTGTATGACTGTAATTGTAAATTTTTGATATAAGTATTTAAATAGGAGTTTGCAATTGACAGAAAAAGTAAATAAAGGAAGCATAAAAATATATCCTTACATTCCATTTAAACTTTGCGATAGATATGAAAATTATTTATGTATTGTCAATCTTATGGGAGTAGAATATAAATTAATCTGTCTCAGTTCTCATTAGTCTTTGTCTTTCTGCTCATTAGTGCTTGATTTTTCTGCGAACTAATTATTGTTAATGCAGTAAAATCTTCTGTTCTTAGTTTTATTTATATTTTTATTTCATGTGTTCAAACTGTGACATATAGTCTTATATAATTAATATAATTTGATAATTTACTTCAACAAAAAACAAATTTTAAGAAAAGCAAATAAAAATTGGTAAAAGAACTATACAATGATATTTTAATAATGTAATGTGACATGAATAAAGAAGAGCTCTTTTTTTTAAATAATTAAATAACGTGTGAGAAGTGATCAGAAATTTTATGAAAGATTTAAACCCAAATAAAAATCTACTAAATGATATCTTAAATGAATATAAAATATGTAACAATAATATTGTCTTTAAGAGAGCAAGTTTATATAGGTGCACCTATAAGCCAGCTAATTCAAGACAGTGTAATCCTTAACTTTATTCTGATACTATGATTTTAACTTCTAAAAAATGAACTGAAAAATTTTCAGTAATACAAGGAATATTTTTTATGAAATCATAGAAAAAAATGAATCATCAAGAAAAAATCGTACAATTTCTAAAAGCAAATTGATCCATCGAAGGTATAAGGATGATGTAGAACTAACGATGTGTTTTTTTTTTTAATAAGAAAGAGCTGCGGATAAATTATGCATTTTCATTTGAGAGAAAATATAACTATAACCCAAAGTTATTATTACATATTCAAATTTCAATATACTATTTTTTTTATTGATTCAAATAATACTGAATGCATTCACTAATAAACTCTTTGACAGGTTTAATTTATATCACTATTTACAATATTGTTTTCACATCTGTGCTAATAAGGAACAACCAATAACTTAAATGGGACTCAAAACAACCACAAGTATTCGCGCACAAAGTGGAAATTGAACCTACGAACTGTTGAAATGAAGACTAGTCAGCTTACTTCAAGTAAGACAACATTTTGTAGAAAAAAATAATCAAATTCAAAGAAGATGAAAAATAATAAAACGTGGAATATTCAAAATATATATATAATACGTTATCGAAGTGTTATAAATATCATTTTTTTCATAAATACATATGAAGACATTTAAAGTCTACATCAACTTTTAATATTAGGTGCAGAATGTAAATGTCTTACAGATAGGTAGGCTAATTTTTTTTATTATACAATCATGATTTCAGTTTTTATAATGCATATACACAATCACACGAGTTGTTTCTCATTGATTATATTTTATTACCATCATATTAAAATACATTAATATTACATTTTTCTTTAAATTAATTATATTTAATTTTGATGTGTAAAAATATGTGAGTCAAATTAAAGTTGGCTTTTTTTAGCAAACATTTTCTTAAAGACAAATTTAAAAAAGTGCAGAAATGTAAATTAATAATTTTATCATGAAAAAATTTTCAAATTTATCATATTGATTTGAAATAAGACTTTCTTTGTTTATAATAAAATAAAATAGTGATCATGGGCTCAGAAATTACTATATTAGCTTTAAGAAATTTAACCTTTATATATTAATTTCGTATTCTGTTTTAAAAGTACTCAAATAAATTTATAGATTTCATGTAAAAAGTGAACATAAAAGAAATTTTTAAGTCATTAATAATTATAATTCTAAAATAATTTTTCGTTGTTTTACATAATTATATAATATGAATGTTACAAAGCCTTTCAAAATTTTGAAACTGGTATTGAAAGGAATAGAGTGCATTTAATTATTACAACTATTATTCTCTAATTTTTATTCTCTTCATATTTTTTCAATTAATATCTATTTCTTAATTGGTAGCATAAAGTCCGATAGCAAACTGCCCGTTCAATGATATTCTTTTCTAGGTAAATGGTTTTATTCTCTGTGCATTGAAATGGATTTTGCTTTTTTTTTGAAAAAGTTCCTCGAAGAGCAATGTTTTCCTTTTAATTTATATTGACCTCGTATTATATAAAAAGATATCGAAGTATTTCAGTAGCATTCTGTAAAAGGAAAAAAATGCTTATCAGTGATATTTTCACACTTTACCAGGAAGTGCGACATTTTTTTCAAATTTCATTCAGGATTCTTACGTTTTAATTCATGCTTAAATTTATACATATTTATATCATTCAAACTTCTAGATTATTACATTGGGAAGTATTATGACTGAAATTAGTAAAATTTGAACAAAAAATGAGTGACAATTTCTCTTTTACGTATAGGGTAGTACAAAATGTATTAAGTGTAACAATAAAATTATAGTTCAGATGAAATGTAAAATTAATTGAATGTCATAAATATCTAAAGCTTAGAAATTAAAGTATTTTTAAATGTATGATAAGGAATATCATAATGTGAATACATCTCTGGATAAAAAGTTTGCTTAATGATATACGAAGTATTTGAAACAGCAATGTAAGCGTCTACATAAAATCTACGTAGAAAGATTTTTTTATTGAAGATTAATAACACAGATACATAACAATATCTGTAAACCATAGTATTAATAATTATCCCCAAATTAAAATTTTAGTTTTAAAATTATAGTAAAAAATTAATTGCTCGCCCAAAATTTGCCTTGTTAAAGAGACACCAAAATCCATCAAATGATATGGTATTGAAATGAAAGCAACATGTTGCCACAAAAAGAAATATTACTCATCTAAAACCTTTAAAATTAACATCTTGAATACCATAATTTAAGATGAGGGATCCTTTTATATTTAAGATAATTTAATACAGTATGTTTCCAGTTATTACTAAATAAAAAATTTTCTTCTTAGCTGCAGCTAAGTTATAAGACTGTCACATCTTAGATAGTGTTTTTTCACTTCAACACGCACTTTGCATCATGTGGGGTACAGTAAGGCGGAAAATCCACTTATAAGCACATAGGCTCTTTCAGTTGGATGATCTGCAAATGGTACACTTGACAAACTCGCTGTATATGTTACAATAAAAGATAAATGTCAACAAAACTGTGAATAATTACCTACATTGGGATGATAAATATCATTCGGGATAGAGAGAAATCATTTCAGGAAATGAATTAATCAACAAGCATGAAATTAGTAGACAAAAGTAATTATTTTGTGTGAAGGACATTTTAAACTCGGTATCAAATAATTATTCCTATAAATTTATTTAATTTATAAACTTGTGGAAAACTAAAATCTACTATATAAATCCATAAATTCTGGCTCTAATTTTTATTTACTCCTTGCTCATATATCCAATAGTTGAAGTAATGATTCTCTTCAGTTGAATCCAATATGGGAGTTCCCAGATGTCTTATATAAAAAAAAATAAACTGAAACATTCATTTTTAAAAATAAATGAATAGTTTAAATTCACATTTCAAATTTATTTTATTATAAATGGAAGTATATCATAACTTTCAATTATAGTGTTTCTTTTTAGTTAGACTCTGACTTATAATGTCAAATTTTACGAAAATAACAGGATTTTAAAAATAAAATTAATCTCTATGCTTCAAAGTTAAATCAGGAATTCCTGAATTCTGTTTATAAGCCGTAAATACACTTTACACAATTGCAATTCAGATAAACAAATTTTCATTAACTTTGGTATTTTTATGATAGAGGTGATTTTTCTATTCCATTTTATTGTATTATAAATAAAATATACGTTTATGCACATTCCTATTCACAACTATATAAAATACATGTATACTAAATACATATTCCCATTCACATGATTTGCAATGGATATGGAAATCATTAGAATCAGTTAAACAGAATAGGCAGGACGCAAATCTTTTATTATGGGTAAAAATTTTCTTTGCAATTAATAGTAATATACTGATAGTCTCAACAATATTAAAAAAATTCTAATCAAACAGTGAATGAAATTATTTCATTGAGAAAAAAGAAAGCTGATATATTTTTAATAGACATCATATCATGGCATTTTTTACAATAAATAATCTATACAACTCTCATAAGCATGGGTGTTGTATAGATTATTTATTGTAAAAAAGAGATTTGTAAAAGGCATATGGAAAATATTTATGTATTAATTATACCTCATAGAACTGTAATGCCTTTTACTTTAATAAATATAATAATTCGTTTAATAAAGAAGGGAAACACAAATCTAGAAAACATTGATTTTCAGATACACACTAGGCTGCAAAAGTAGAGAAGCAACAAATTTAAAAAACTTATCATATAAAAAGACACTAATAATACAATCTATGTCTTATGTAAATGATAAAAAAGTTTTATATAAATGATTATGTTTTATATAAAGGATAAAACAATTTTCAAAAATAGTATATACACTTTTTGTGACAGAAAAGTAACAAATTTATATGAGAGAGAAAATATGCAAACATCAGGTTTTCATAGTAACTTCTGTTACCATATTCGTTGTCAATAGTCATTGGAAACTCGTAATGCATAAGAGAGGCTGTTGGTCCGATTCATTAAGGTTGATGAATGGAAACGTAAATGTCACAGGCTGATGGCACAAGATACCTTAATGTGTCTCGCAATGTGGTTCACCGTCTCTAGAATCAATACCAAAGTAAAACGTCTATGTACAGAAGACATGTGCCAAGCCGAGCATGAACCACAACGCCTGCAGAAGACAGTATTAAAAGATCTTTCTGATCGAAGGAGAAGAAACATTTCTATGTCGTAAATTGTTGCTGACTACTCTGTAGCATCAGGGAGATAAGTAACCACTAGTACGCTAAAAAGGTGACTTTGCCATGCAGCTCCATGCAAGGCAACCAGCTTATGTGTCCTTATCATCGAATGACCAAGAGGATTCTGCTTATCTTAAGCAATAAAACCCGTTCCCTGAAGCAGACAGTGATTGGACGTGTCAAGATTCCCGCGGAAGAGTGATTCTCGATGTTTACTGATTTGGACTGAACAAAGCAATTGATATCATCAATCCAATTCTGTTGAAAGATACATCTATCGTGGTGATGGAGCAATGATTTGGGCAGAGATCTTATATATCATCATTTTGATAGATGATAACGATTGACTACATCGAGTTGTAGTTGCTGAATATATATTACAGGTTTTGGTATGGAGCGAATGAAATGCCAGCTCAATCTTCAGATCTGGTTTCCATAGAGCATCTGTGAGAATATCTTGATAGATTGCTATTTTAAGTGCTCCCCTATGGTCCGTAGAAAAAGCTGGAAAAAGCTTATTCCGTAACTGATCTTCATTTCCCATTTCAATAAACGACCACTCAGCATGTGAATTTGATGTCAACAGTGACTTCAAGTTAGAGACAGACATACCCCTGATTAAAAATTTTGCTATGCTTCTACGATACTCAACTTTGATATGTTTCTATGATATTTTATCGCATAAAACTGTTTCAAAATTTTTTTTTCCAAGAATATACTTTTGAAGCAAGATAGCGTTTTTCTTACGTAAACTTCTGTGTTGCAATCAATGCTTACCAATTTCTTGCATATTTATCCAGATTTGGTATTTCTACATTTATTTATTTGCAAATCAAACACAAAAGACTGACAGTATTTTTAACTTTTGGAGCAGTGTATTTAAAAATCCAAAAAGCAGACAGTAATTAGTTTTCTCCAATTTTCTGGTTATTCTGTTATTCATCTCTATATTATCAGCATTTTTACTCTGGTTGACTATCTCTAGTTACATAAAAATAAATTTATTGGCAATATCACGTGTCATTTATAGGGCCTATAAATCACATTAGTATGCGTAAAACATCCATAGGAAGATTTTTTAGTATTATCTTCATGTTAAATAATAATTCTTCTATATATTGGAACGCAAGGAGTCTTTTGAGATTATAACTTTTGATTATTTCAGGAACATTTTCAATCATTGTTGTAGCTTAATGATCTATATTTTTTAAATAATTCTGCTGTGATTGAGGGTTTGCTTATCACTCTACCGTTACATTTTACTTGCGAGAGCACATTCATTTGGGATTTATGGCTTAGGGAGGAATTCCTGAACTAAAACTAAAACAGTGGCAGGATAGTATATATATATATATATACCAAGGCTTACAGTATCTATATCTATTTCCCAAACCGATGGATCTGGGTAAAAAGCATACATCACGGTTAGGTAGTCGGTCTAACACGAAATCACCAGTGTTTAGTTCCCAAACATGCTTGGTTGTCAGTTTATAGACTCACTAAAATATGAAAAGCTGATCCACCTTTGCTCAGCTCGAGGATCAAACCTCAAAACTGTACTTTGAGAATACAAAGCACTACCACCAAGACATAGGGCTTCAAATATGGATTCCGAATCACAATAAAATACATCCTTATCTGAGACGGAAGTCAAACAAGCTGATAGTTGAAACAATGACCTAAACGCTAACCATTATTTGAAGAGATATTTGTAAATAATTAATTTTAATTATTATTAAAAATAATATTTTAGGAAATCATATTATATAATATTTAAAAAATATTTTAGGAAAATAATTAAAAATAATATTTAATTATAATTAAATTATTAATAATAATTAAAAATAATATTTAAAAAATATTTTAGGAAAAATAAAAATAATATTTTAGGAAATTTACTAATCATTGCAAAAAAATATAAAAAGTATAAAATATATTGACGAAAATATAAAACATATTGCTTATAAAAAATTTTCGAACTATAAATAACTAATTTAAAAAAATTTAAATTAAGAAAATTGAAAAAAATCTAAGAATGATTAAAAGAATATAAGTTTAAAAATTCATAAATTTTTTATTCCATATTATTTGACATGGCAGAAAAATATTTTCTCTAGGGGAAACCTGCTAAAATATAACGAATTGTTATTGAAGGTTATAAAAAGGTAAAAGAAAAATTAAAATAGTTAGTTAAAATTTTTTATCACAATGAATGAGCGCATTTTTAAAATGCTCACAATACTTTTTTGAATGCATTTTAAAGTCTAAGATTACTGAAAACATTTTAATTTTGGCACGACTAAAATAAAAAAAATCATTGAAAAGTCGTAGAAATTCAACTTTAAAAACATTTGACAGGAAGTTTTTTTAAAAGTAATTGATTACTGTTATTTTTCATAAATTTACTTTTTATCGTAGTTTTACAGATTTTTTTTAGGAATTATTTTCTAATTGGAATCAAAAAATGAAAAACAGAAAATGGAATTGTATCATACACATTTAAAGCAATAAGGAAAATTCTTTCATATCAAGAAATAAAACAAAAGTACTAAAGAAATGTTTTAAAGCTATTAAAAATGATTTATATTTTTCATGTGTGTTAAGAAAGTGTTCTTAGCAAGTAAAAAATGGCTGGGAGAATCAGTTTTACTTTAATTAAATGGATTTGAAAAAATAAAAGTTTGCCCTTATTTTTATGAATTGATTTCTGATATACTTAAACGTTAAAAATTAATATAAAAAATTTAAAAATATTTTTTTTCGTTAAAACAATGTTAGCATGATTGTATTAAAATGATTAATTAAGTGCAATATAAATTGGAACATTAGTAGGAAAAAGTACTCAGTGTAACGAGTTATTTACGCAATTCTGCTTCAAAGAATAGAAATATACCTTGTTATATTTCTATTTTTTGAATTTATGAAGTATATTTCTACCATAAAAGGATTATTTTATGGTAGAAATATACTTCATAAGAATTCATTAGTATATGAAATAGCACAGTTTTGTAAAGTTGGATCTAAAATTAAAGTAATTTATACAATGAATTTTGAGGAATGTGTTTTCATGTTAATGTTATTTATTTTTCTTACATCTTTATCTAACCCTAGGTATTTTACTTTGAATTTTTTGTTAATATGAATTTTAAGTCTTCAGTGTTTTAAAAATCGTGTAAAAGGTGAAGTAAAATAAAAAAAGTAATTGTGATTACCAAATAATAAAAGAGAATTAACTAATCCAAAATAAATTTTTTAAAAGAAACTTAATTTAAATTCAACCATTTTTTACAGATACAGATAAATATCATTTCAAGTACAAATATGAAAACTTTAGTTTTTTTTTTTACAAGATATTGGTAAAATTCAAGGTATTTCTCTAATAAACTATTTGATGAAAACATTATCTATTTATTCTATATTTATTTAGATTTTTCTAGAAAGTAGATAATTTAAGCAATTGATAATTTGTATGATTAGAAAACATTAGTCTAATTTCTATCATTACATTCATAGCAAACAGAAGACATAAAAAAACAAAAAAAGGAAACGCCGAAATCAAACAATCTACTCTTTAATGGATCAATTATTTTAGGAAAAATCTATTAAATGCAATTATTATATGAAACCGTCACTAAAAGTAGACATTTTCATCCAAGTAATCTTTGCTTCTGTAAGATCTGTGAGTTGCACAATTCTCTACCATAAGATTGATATTTATTAAGGAAATAGATAGAAACATGACCATCCTCAGCTATTCAAGAATCTTTGAATGATCTCTTGAAGTTATGTCCATTTATATCCATCCTCCTTTTACTTATTATCACTCTCAAAGGGTCTCGTTTCAATTGAAATGAATATGTTGCTTCTTTTACTGCTTTTCCTTTGATGGCATTCTTTGCCCTTGTAAGGATTCTATAAAGATCAATGGGTATTTGATACAAAAAACTCAGATAGAATTCCGACACCAAACCATTCATACTGCAGAGACTTTGCATGCAAAAATTCATTACTCTAGACTGTACGTAACCAATGAGTAGATAATAAGGAATAAAACTCAATAAACGTTAGTGATTTTACAAAATAGTTGTTCTTATTATTGGATTTTCATTTGCTTATGTGAAATTTATTATACAAATGAAGCAGTTGCAAGGAAAAAGAAATTTTTAATTAAATTATGATGCTAAAAATATATAAAATTAGTTAAATGAAGTACTCATTCAATTAGTTAATGAATTCTATATTTAATTAATATGAAGAAATAACTAAATGCATTTTGTGAAAATAAATAAATGAAATGTAACTTCGCTAACTATAAAAAAACTGCTGAAGTAGAATGAAATGTTTTGAAAACGCAAATAAATATAAAATTTAAGAATAACTTTGGTATATTAATCATAAAATATTTTGTATAAATTTTAATGAAATCTTATTTAAAAGATTAAAAAAAATACACTCGATAGAAATTTCTGGGAATTTATATTTCACATTTAATGTTATAATCTATCTCATATTATTATACTTTTTCTAAACGACATTATTTAAATTAAACTCGATGACATAAATTAAAAAGTATGATTACTTTTTCGTGGTAATGTGATTTTTAATTGATATTTTTTTATATCGATAATAGAAATAGTAATTTTTTTACAGATTATTAGAAATACACAAAAATATTTTTAATCCGAAGGTTCAATATAATAATGGACAAAATGTTTTTATTAGTAACTATCATTGAACTTTTACACTTTTTAAATATAAACATAAGTATTAAGATTTATGTTTCAAATGAGTTTCAGAGTAATTTTTTCTCATTAAAATTAATGTCTTTGATAAAATGTTTAATAACTAATGACGTTCTTTTACCGCTAAAAAATAATTTGCTTTAAAAATATTCAATGCTCAATGTTTTTTAAGCAATATGAATGCAAAGTTTCTGTGCAAAATCCAAATGTCTCAAACTTTTGTGACTGGTGATAGTTGCCCGTGGACGCCTACTTTCTTGCAAATATTTCGCAATTTAGAGCCTATACAGAAACTTAGAGATGAAAATGGGTTCATCTGTTCACATATTCCTCTAACAAGGAAGCAATTGTTGTCTTCTTACTACAATTGCCACAATATGATCTTTTCCTTTCAAATCAAAGTGAGTCAGGGCAGAGTCTCATCAACTCTGCTGTGGATTAGTAAATGTTTACTCTTTAAGAAACTCTAAAAACTGAGCATAATTCTTCAATTCCACAAAACTACCTTTAACAGGAGTGATATCAGAAGCTACATGTTCCTTGACTTTTACCACATGTGCAATATGCTTTGCGCTTATCTTCATTTAAAATTGTGCATTAAAAATATTTTTAAACAATATTCTTAGAACGACATTTTGAGTACAGCATAATTTGCTACTAACTTTAGGGGACATTTTTCCTTTTACTCCTGTTGTGGCAAATTTATTTTCATGGTATATGATAATTTTCTGATCATTATTTTTTTGTTATTATAATCATTTGAAGGAACAGCTTTATACGTAACTATGCAATTATATTTGTGTGTGTTTGTGAGTATTTATGTATCTAAGTTAACAAGATACAGTAAATGTCCTGATAATGTAATGTATTTTTGTACTACAGGACGTAAAATTTTGTTAAATGAATAACAGTATTGATGAAATATTTTTAAAATAGAGAGCAACGTAATTCAAGAATATCATACCATTTAATAATATGTTGTTGAAACTGAGTATGATAATTGCATTTTATGTATTATGTAAGTAAATAAGAATTATTCTATAAATTGCCATTTTTTTCATTAGAATTCAATAAAATAATGTATGATAATAAAATAGTTACTTTTAATTATTATATTAATCCAATTAGAGGACTTAGCTTTCTAAAAATATGATTCTTTTTATATATCTGAACAATATTTTTTCAGACCACAAACAATGTTGAAAATTTCACTCAAAATAAAACCGTAAGTTATTTTAAAGGTGATAGTGTAATGTATTATTTATATTTAAAAGCAATATAAATTTTAAAAATATAAGACAGGAAAAAAAAGGTGACACATTATGTTTATTTAAATTGTTAAACGCAATTTCTTACATGCAACATTTTAAGAATTACTTTCCTTTGTCTAAAATATTCTAAATAAAAAAAATTAATGAGTTTTTTTAAAATGAAGAAAAATTAATGATTTTTTTTATAACTAACCCCTTAACTGTCGAGGAAAACTTGCTAGATTCGATCCCAGTGTCACGCGTTTTCACAGAAGCACATGCTGTTATGTGGCACATCGAAGGAAAAGAAGAATCTAACTTCCTACTAGTTTACTTTTGCAAAACAAACAAAAACAATGTAAAGGAAATTTTATTGCATTCCAAAGCCATGACTCAAGTTTTACTAATAGCTGAGTGTTACAAATAAGCTTGCTTCGGAAAGACGTATGTATACCAAAACAATTATCTATTTGCGTTAAAAATCAACTTAATTTAAATTTCCCTAATTTGATTAGAATGTAGTGGAAATAAAGCTATTTATCAGACATAGTTTTTTAAAAAAGAAAATTTCACTTATTTATAATTGTTTTGGAAAGAAATAGACAGGAAAAAAAGGAGCGAAAGAACCTTTCCGTACATATTTAAAAATGTTGCACATTAAAGCAGGTGATATATTCTATTTGTAATAAGATTATTTAGAATTCCATTTTTCATAAATTTTTGTTGCAGCAATGTTATCAAAAAATTATAAGTTTTATTTATTTTTTTAATGCAAAATTTCTTCTTTTTTGTATTTCTACAATTTATTTTATCTATCCTACTTAAATAATACTAAATTAAAATTTTTAAATAATTATTATTCAACGTTTTGAAAGGAAACAATCACTTTTATGAATCTTGGTATACTACGAAATTTGTATTTACTATGCTGAAAAATATGACTACGAGTATAATACCATGAGGGAAAGAAAAAAATGTTTATTTTATGTGGGCATTATTGCGTAAAAATAAACTGATTAAGGTTGCAAACAATTTATGGGTTTAGAGGAGTGTGAAATTTATAGAAACAGCTGCCGCTCATGGTAGCGGAATTAATGTGTGCTTGGATGATGAAAATGGAACCTATTCTATGTTCTTTACGTCTATGCCATACATAATTAATCGTTGCAATGAAAAGAATGAGAGCCATTCTGTCTGCAATCAATGACCAATATTTTCAATTCGTGAGATGCGTGGAGACCAAGCCATTCAGAACATTCATGGAATACCTTTTGTGTCGCAGAGATAAGAACAAACTGTGCAACATGTGTCTTTAAATCATCTTGACGGAAGGAGGACTTCACAGTTCTCCAATATTGGGCATAAATATCACATTTAAAATGTCAGAAATATACCAATTGGAATTCAAATTAGCATAAACCTTAAATAGGTAAGTTCTAGATATGTACAGAATTCTCATGCCTTCCGAACATTAGCAGGATCTCTGTAACGATATCAGATGCTAACAGAGGGAAACATTCTTTTCGTAGACTTTCGTAGTATCTTTTGTATATAGGGATCAAAATGTTGTACTCAGAACCGAGATTTGCTTCAAGAGTCGATAATTATGACATTTTTGTATCCAACTTTGTTATTGGATGTCCCAGAGTCATTGAATATGTAAGCTACATCGTCAAAGGAATTCAAAATAGTGTTCGTTCAACTAACAATTTTTTGTATTGCAAAATCCATCATACTTTGTGAATAGATACTAATTACGCAGCAAATAAATCCATTTCCTGACTAATGGTCCATGATGAAGTCGTATGGTTTGTCCAGATCAAGTTCCTGCCTACCCTGTCGGACATTAGCCGGAGAGTGCTGAGATCCAGCACATCATTCAGTATGAACTTTAGTTACTAGTCGATTTCATATTCACATGGAACTGGTTCGATTTCATCTAGTGTTTTTGGTACGCGTAATGATCATTAAGACAATCGATATGAAATGATTCTTTATTAATCAAATTTTAATACTTGGAAGCATTCTGCTGATCATTACTGATGGTAAACATTTCTTCTTATTTGAGAAAACACGCAATATTAAGACAAATTTCAAGCTCACAAATTGATTTTTAATTGAAAATTCTCTGGAAATTTTTTATGAAGTCTTTCAAATTACTTTTCTTTCTCCTGTGTTGTCCAAATACGCTGAAACAATGTTTCTTTTCATGTGATTACAACTTCTATAATTATATTAAAAATTTTCTTTTCGTGCTATTTTGACGTTGTCAGATAATTTATAAAGATAGTTGTAATTTTTATGACCAACGATGTTTGATTCCGTGTTCGTACTCTGAGTAAAGCGTGTGAGAAAAATATTTTGCATTACATTCGTAACATTTCACTTTCAAAGCCTTTTACTGACTTTTAATTAAATCTATAAAAACATTATCGAAATATAATCAATTAATAAATTAAATAATTAATACACAAAATAACAGAGGAACAATTATTATGAAAGGAAACTCATTTTTTGACTAAATACATGATAACTAATATCTTAAAATTTTGCAAAATAAAATGGTAAACTATTATTCCACTTCTAACAAATATTTCGCAAATTATAACACATATTATTAAAATTCAAAAATTAAATTTTATGGAAAAAAAAAGAAAAAGACATTTCAATACGTAAAAAGTGGTAAGTTGGAACAATTCAATGTTTCACTTGGTCCTACTTTTAAATGATAAATATTTCACGTGTTTCCTGCCCTTATAGTATTAAAATAGATTGACAACCATAAATGGCACCAGTTCGACGTTAATACTGTTAACTTCAAGCAAATATACATATAGAGAAATGTTTTTCTTATATAAAATGAGTTCAAAATGTAATATTTAAACATAAAAATACATAAGAAATCAAAACTGTAGTTAACAGCACATCAAAGTTAATTCTGAATGGTATATGTCTGGCTTTGGGTTTGCAATAAAAGACTTTAAGAATCAAAATGACAGGAAATTAAACATTCTTAATTATTGAAGAGTGAGTAGGAAAGCTCTGCTAAGCGAAATAAGGTGAAACAGCTTTAAGAATTATTAATAGGCTCATTGGAACATTTAAAATAACTTTTGAGCCGAAAGAAAACTCATCAAGTTCTTTTATTCCTAAAATGAAAGAAGAATCTTTATACCATGTAACTTCATTCCATTTCGTTTTTATTTTAAGTGAAGTTTAGTTCTATTCTTCACTTAACTATATGTTGCGAAAGAAGAGGATATCCAACGATCTCTGAAATGCATGATTGTCTTGAAATGAGGTCGTCGCCATTAATTAGTGTTATTTTCTTTTTTTATTGTGTTTCGTTGTACCAAATCTCCAGTCCTATTAAGAAGCGGATGCAATTAGTAGAATTTCAACAGAAAGTAACTTTCCAAAAGTGAGGAATAATGTGGTAAGAGGAAAATCAATATTTAAATAAAGATTTTCCGAAAAGAACACAATTTCTCCTTTAAATTGTTACATATTATTTAAAATAAATATGTATTTATTTGTTAAGTTAGTGTGAGTTAACTGATTAAACGTAGTCTTCCTTTTTGACGAAAGCATTACAATATTCACTAATTTATCTAAAGAAAATAAGTTGAATTTTTGTTTTAACGAATATAAAAAAATTTAAACAAATAACAGTTGTCAAATTTTTATTATTTTCTAAATTATATTTAACACCAAAAAATCATAATCATAGAAAAATTATATATATTTTTAAAAATAACTTGTTTTATTTTAATAAAGTTCTAGATTATAAAACTACTTTCGAAAGCCATTAATGTATTGCACTAATTCTATTTAGCATTTAAAACCACGTAAAGGTTGAGTCTAAATCAAAATTTAAAAATTAGTTAATTTATCAATACTAATTAATTAAGTTATGAAATTTAATTTAAAGTTTAATTAAATATAAAACAAAATTAACTCATGTAAATAGTTTCAATAGCGAAATTTGTTTAAATTAGTCTCTCTTATTAATGGTAATGAAATATTACTATTTTCAAAGCATTTTCTAGGAAAATAAATTAAGTACTAGTGAAAAATATCTATCGACTTAATATTTCTCAAGAAGTTATTAATATATATAGAAGTAAATACCATTTTAAAGACAAACTTTTAGTCAATAATGCTAAAGTTAAATATTGGAGTTTCATTGAAATTAATTTGAAAATGCTTTCCACAATTATTTCCATGAATATTGGAACGAAAATTCTGGAAATTGCATCATTATAGAGATGCCTAATATATTGAATAATCTGTAAAAGGAATCTATAAACGTGAACTTTGAAGAAAACTATAATTATTACATTTTGAATAAAAGGATAGAATCAATGGATCAAATCAACAAATTTATATTACTTATTTAAAAACTAAATAAATTTAATTAATTATAGGTACCTAACTGTATTATTATTGTATAATTTAATTATTCTTATGAAAAATTAAACTTATGTAATTTATTTTCAATAATTCAATTACATTTGTATTATTATAAGTGATGTTCAATTGTATCTTAAATTATTCAAGGAAAGTATATAAATTTTAAAATTGGAGCGAATATTCACGATGATGCAGATTTTTGTGAATAAATAGTTCAGTAATAAAGACTTTGAAGTCACAGTTAGAACAAAATTAATTGAAAAATATAATTTTTCAGTATCAAATTAATAATCTAATATGAGAAAAATATATAAATTATGTTTCAAAATATTCAGAAATTTTTCATATTTTTCTAACAGAAAATTTTACCTCACGTTTTACTGCTTATACATTTTTCTGAGAAATAATTTACCATTTCGTCCTAAAAATGTAATTACTTTCTTTCAACTTTCGCATCGAAGATAACGAAGTACGACACCAGATTGTATTTAATAAAAATTTCGCGATTAATTTGATTAATTAAATTATGAGTGTTAAAGAGTGATACAACGTAATAAAGTAAATACAAGGGAAGCAAAAAAGAAAATCTGTATTATACTTCAGGTTTATAATAGGCAGTAGTGTGTGGAACAAAATTAATATAAGCCTAAAATCTTATGAGAATTAAGCTTTAGTTGGATAACTTTCTTCAGGAGATTTTTATGCAGTCATACAAGTACGTTCATGGTATCCTAAATAAGTTCCAAAATAGTTGCAAATACACAAATTTTTGAAAATTGTTTCCTTCTTGGAAGAAATAAACGTTTTCCGAACTAATTTTATCGCTATATTTAAGCTACAGTACTTCATAATGATTCATTACAAAATAGATTATATATTTCTACTCTATATAAGTAATTTGTTAGCCCCATTTTAATAGATGTCTAGTATCATTAAAACTATTAAGAAATCACTTAATGTGTAGTTAAACAACTTATAACATGACGAATATTTAATTATATTGTAGTTGTTAAATTTTGAAACGTCAATGTAATATTCAAAATGATTATTTAAAAAAATATTTTGAAATATTTAAAAGTTTTTTTAGATTTGAAAAGTGCACTAACAAATAATAAAAATTTTAATTTTCTATAATAATAGGAATCAAATGGGTATTTTTTATTTGACACATATTATTATTCCTATTATTTAATTGCTATTGTATTTCTTAAATGTGTGTCGTAATACTGAAAAACAAAACTTTTAGTGAATACTCTCAAAATGAAAACTAAAGTAATGTTTCAATTTTTTATTTGGTAATGTATTTCCCTCAAATATAAAATAAAAGCTTTTGAAAAGAGTTAAAAATATTTTAACTATGCAGAAACTGGACAGGGTTTCAAAAGAATTCCTCATTTTTATTCATATAAAAATGAAAATTAAATTCTTCTTATAGAAATATCTTTCGAAAGAAAGGTTTTATAAATTCTCTTTCTTTTGTATATTTTATGGAGAAACTATCTTGAAACAGATGACTTGAAACCGTTGAAATTGAAAGCCACAAAAGTTGGAATAAAATGGTCATTGAAAAGAGATAATAATGTGTTTCAGTAGTGGAAGTATGCATGCAGGCACCTCGTTTTAAAAGAGAAGAGAAAATTTCTTTCTCATCCTATGAAAATGGAAGAAAAATTGAAAAATATTATAAAAATGTCAGAAATCATAACTTCTTTATTTTGGCTATAAGGGAAGAAACTCTTACAAATATAAATTGGATTAGAAAAGACAATTTTAAATTGCTATTGCGGGCAGTGTTCGTAAATTTAAAACAAAAACTATGATACATTTAAATGAGTAATAAAATGCAACAGTCTAATTATTATTTTGAAGAAAAAATTAATAAATGTTTACAAAATTAATAAGTAATATTTTCATGAAGTAGTAAATACATACTTACAGTTTCGTGGGAACCAAAACATGATGTCTACAAATTAAACATAGGATTTTTTCTGCCAAAAATTTCCTGTTTCAGAAAATTTAAGTAACAAAAATTACATATTAGTTATACATGCTTCACAAAAGTTGAATAATACTTTTAATTATATCTATAATAAGCCATTTATAATTATTAAAATTTGGAAGTGAGTTGATGGATTAAGAACTGCGGAGGGAGAGAAAACGATATGCAAAAAAATATGTAATTAAGGAAATATGACATCAACCATGCATATGGATGTCAATTTCAAAGCTGTAAAGCACACCTCAAACACAATACAAAAAATATATTAACAATTTTTTTCTTTCCAAGACAAAATTTTATCATCTTATTTAAAAGAACGTCTGCAGCCCACCCTGTTTAGTGGTTAGCGTGCTTGGCTGTGGATAGTGAGTCCCTGGGTTCGAATCACGGGTTGCTCGTGGATGTACTTTCTCTTTCCTGTCTTTGTCCTTTTCTTGGATGAATAGGTTGTGAATTGTTGTCTACCCTATAAACGGGTACCTATCGCATGTGTGTACTGAGGAATTCGTTCTCCCCGCCAAATTACGGCTCAGTGGGAAGAGTGAAGAAGCGCACCCCAAATTGGCAGTCTAGCTGGCACAAAACAACAAAGAAGAACATCTAGCATAGAAGAAATTTCGTGTAAGATATCGATCATAAATTTATCTAAATTTTAGAACTAATGAAATTAATAACAAAATTATTTCGCTGATGATTTTGAACTTTATAATGATATTTGACGTACATATTATTGAATAAGAAATTTCTTCTTCTTTGTATTGAATATTAATTATTTCTATGACAATTATAAAATATTCTTAAGACTTGCACGATTAATAATTGAATAAACTGAGTATAATAATAAAATTTTGTTATTCATTTACTTTATTCACTTTACAGAAAATTGTTCATAATAATTTTATGTAGAAATTTAATTTTGAGCTACAGGTAAAATTTCCTTGCTGAGAAACTTAATGTTCCCGAATCATTGAATTTGTTTTCATTTTAAGATCAATAAAATTGCAGAGGGTATTAACACATTTTTAGAAAGATTTCACGGCCGTTTAATTAATGTTTAAAATGTAAAGATTATTTTTTAAATGTTCGATCTAATAGCCTTTTTATTCTGGACTATAAGTCTGCATCGCGATTTCTATGATAGAAGAGCTTTTCACAATATTTCCAGGGGTATTGCTTTCCATTCCTCTTCCACTAATTTCCAGAATCCCTCTATCGTGGTGGGTTTGCGTTTACAAAGAGCCTTTTCTAACAAACCAAAGGCACAATAGACCATAGGGGAAACGCCAGAAGACATCGCAGGGATATGTTGAAAATGTATATATGCAATACCTGTATTGGTCATCATTGTTTCAAAGAATGCAGTGGTAGTTTTCGAAGTTCTCTTTGAAAATCATTGGGATAAAGAAGTGGAATTTCTTTTGTAAATATTGCGCGTAAAATCTTCTCCTGATAGTACGATGAGTTGATTTTATCATTTCTTTCCACTCTTCTTATTTTTAATTTCCCGTTGTAGGAGAAACCTGTGACAGAAATAAATCCCTAACTGAAACTTTCTTTACATTGACTGAAACGGGTTTGTACATTTTTCTCTTTTCATTTTCTATAGTAAAAAGACCTTGTTTAATAACAGTCATTTAGGTAAACCCAATCTTCATCAAAGGTCACTATGTTATTTCATTTATCTCCTAAGTGGTTTTCATACAGGATTCTATGTTTTGCGTTGAGCCACATGTCTCGGCAAAAGCTAGTGAACATTATGTTTTTTTAGCATATTTAAGTTGTAAATACTGGTTTATTATTTTATTTATTGTTGTTATAGATGTATCTAAAGAATTTGCAATGAATTTTTGTGTTGGCGCGGATTTTCTCTTGTTACCAGCGGTGCGGATTTTCTCTTGTTATCTCTTGTCACTTTAGAAACATTTGAAATAGTACGCACCTTTTACGGGTATTCATTTGGAGTCTTCTTTCTATGTAGAAATAATGATTGAACGTTTTTACTTGTCCGATTAATAATATTGCTTATTTTGAACTTAGAAATTTTAATACCATGCATTTCACTACGTTTTTGAATTCTGTAATAAGAACGTTTATCTTCGGAAAGCGCAAAAACATATCCTTCAGTTCACAGCATGTTTATAAGAAACATTTTGAAAGAAGAATAAATTTAAAAATAGCAGACGATATTTCTCATTTTAAATAATAAGCTGTTGCCAAAAATTTTTATTCTAAAACATTTACTTTTTTTAAATTCGTTATCAAAATCATTCTAAAAATGTGTTAATACCCTCTGTATAAACTATCTAAGATTAATGAACATGTTATTAGAAAAAGAACTTGATTAGACAACAGTTCTACAGATTTATTTACTGAATTTCTACAAAGTGATTTCTAACTCATTCAGTCTACTTTTCTGTGGGCCAAAAGCAGACCTTAAACCAGGTTTGCCAAGTTTCCACCAGGAGGGAAACACAATCGTCTAAAGATTTCAGATAATTCTCTTAACTATTAAATAGTTTTCTTTTTAAAGTTCATTTTCCTTCATGGAAAATCCGCGAAGTTATAAGGAGTAAGATTTGGAAGGTAAAGGATGTTCCAGAAGTTTCACATTAAAAAGTAGTCAAATATTCAAAAACGCATTGAGTTAGAGTGTTGTAATGATGGAGAAACCAGGTTTCCATTCTGGACTTTGGACGCAGTTTTTTCGTGGACAGTATATTGGTATGCAGGCACTGTTAAATGTACCTCTTAGCTCGCTCTACAATTCAAATGAATTATAAAAAAACAGCTTTTACCTTTTTTAATAGATCGATATATTGTGATACCCACTGTTGTGTTTTCATCATTAAACGCCCAAAATTAGTTTTGAATGATGGTCGGCACATCATGATTATACAACCATGACTCATCACCTCTCACAATACTGTTGACAGACAAGGATTGTTATTTTCTAAATATTTTCTGTACCTTTTAACAACAAGTCACGTGACAAGTGATCTACCATCAGACTAAGTGGAACCCAGAGACAAGAGAGCTTAATTGTATGTAGTCATTCTAAGTGAAATAAATTGTTTCGTCCATGAGAATCTTTTATCCTTTTTTTCGGCTGGTATATATCTGGTCGGTCTTCATATACCATATTCATTACAACAGATCAGTTTTCTTCTGTTACTAACAATCACTGCCTTATCCCTCCCTCAATGTCTTTTAAAAAACATTCTTCTTTTGAATTCCTTGCATCAACTTAATATAATCACGATATGAATACTGTACAATGAGGATAATCATTATTCAATATAATTGTCATTTATTCTATGCAATGAATTGAATTGAATTATGCATAAAACTAATATAAAAAATGTGTTCTCTCATTAAATGGCTACGTTGTCATAATAGGCATTTTAAACTATCACTACTAATGAGCAAATGAGACCACAGATTTATTGCCGATGACTTTTTACTAACTTGGACATGTCTGAACTTGATGTAACTTTCAGATTTCTGAATTATTTGTTGAGTTATATTGGAAAACTTTTTTAGTACCCTTTTGTACTATTTGTTTAGCATTTTAACTTAGAATTCTTTAGACTACCATAATAACTTCTCAAAAAAAACTTTATTGTTTCTGACAGATATCCTTACAAGAAAATAGCTTGTTCAACATGGTATAACATTTCATACCACCGAGATATACTCTAAGAATCTAAGCTGATATCGCCCAGACTAAATATCTGGAAAATTCTTTCTAGGTGATGTGAGGCAGGTAAATTTAAATCATTTGTATAAATTATACAAATCAATGATGTAAACTTTAAAAATAATTTTTTGTTATACAAGGAAAAGGTGGCGTGACTATTTTAATTCAAGTTGAAATATGAGACATTTAATAATTTAAGTGCGCTAATGTTGCTAAATTATTAGAAATATTTATTGTATCATAATTTGTTGCATTTTTAAAAAGTAAAGTCTGCAAGAGATCTAAGGATATTTTCATACCCTTAAGCCGTTAATGTTCTATCTCTGATAACATACATGTCGGTGTAGTCATGGATAAAAATACTAGCCCAGATTATCACTCCAAATGTGTATAAAATCCATTAAAAATATCCAATATTTTCCATAAAATAGAAGAATATTCAAGTAACATAGGCTATCTTCAGATAAGAAAATGCCTGCTGACAGGATGTACTTGAAGGTAATAAGCACATTATTTTACTTATTTTGTCTCCATCTCAAGTGCTCTTGAGTAACATGATGGTTCCCTATCAACGAAATATGAACTATTCATCAACGAGTATACAAAGCCATCGAAAATATGAAACGTCTTCCACCAAATGCCTGGTATTAGTGCTTCTGAAGTTGTTGCTGTAAGAAAGAGACATTGTAGAGAACTTTATTTTAATTATTAGAATTGCATAAAAGCCCTCCTTCTACTTTGTTACACACTTATTACTTTCTCTTTTGTTACTTTCCGTATTGTAAAAATATGATATTACAAGAAAATTCCGATCTAGAGCACAAAATGTCTAGTTTTCATAAAATTTTCTATGAATTCGATACATTCGTTTCAGTGGAATTGTTAGAAACTTCTCAAACACGTTTCAAACAATTCTGCTAAAACAGATTGTGTTTGATCCGTTTTTCATCGACTGTTATAATTTAAGATATAGATACAATTAAATCATGTTGCTGAGATAAAAGGCATTCACATTTAGAAAATACTCAACAATTCCACTGTTTTTAATCTATTCCCATAGGAGTAATTCTGCAAGTCAATTTTTATCTGAGGCATTTAGTTTCTGCCTCACTGGCAAAATGCGCATATATTACCACTTTGCTTATATCATAATTTTTATAATTATCTTTTATTTAATTTTTGTTAAAAGGAATTACAAATTATTTCATACTGTACTAACGATATATTATAACTAAAACTATATTATATAACTAACTTATATTATATAACTAACTACATTTGAGAAGTTTTACAGGAAATTGAGTAAAAGGTGCAAAATTCAAGATAAAATTACAAATAATCAAATGGAATAAACTAGTACAACAATTATCATTCAAGTGATTCCTTAATTTCACTTAAATCAGAAAAGGAAGAATTTGTGAAGAGAAATGTTAATTGATATACCTGTTAAAAAATATATTGTTAAAATGCAAACATTAAGTTTTCAAAAATAAAGTATATCAGAAGGTGTGATGTTTAAGATAATTTAACTGCAGTAAAAAATCAGGATTGCCTAAAGAACGGAAATAATCATAAAGAAATTATCCAAGAGGTAAATATCTTTAAAGTTATTTTACATAATGGATACAATTTACATCGTTTAGTTGACCTTACCCAACAGAAATTTTATAAGTATCATTTATAGTGTTTCTTCTTGAAGAAAAGTGATTTGCTTACAGCAATGAAATTCACAACTCATTAATTGCTTCCATTTAATCAAGTGAAAAAATAAAAAAATTTAAAAGAAGATGGTAAGTGTACTGTAAAGATATTTAAGATGTTGTAAAATAGTTTCTGGTAATATCCTCATGAACTGATACATTTTTCAAACTTGACATAAAAATAGTATATGCACCACAAACTGAAAGATTTTCAAAATTTATTTTTTTAAAAAATAATATATATCTTTACAATGCAGCCTTTATACCATTTTTTGCAAAACACAACAATCAAGAAAATCCATGATTATTTTGATGTGCTTAGGTTAAAGTGGTACATTAGTTAAATTATTGCTTACTTTTTGTGAATGAAATCAGATTTTTTTATAAACTTAAAACTATAGAGTCCATAAGAGTCAAATTTAACTTCATTTTACATTAAATCTCGTACATCTGTTCATTTGCATAGATATTCTTTCTATTTTGAATTATGAAGTAATTCATAAAGTATAAAATTATATTTGAACGAGCAAAGCGATAATAATATAATATTCTAGCAAGCATTGATCTGGAATCCTTATAAAAATATTTAATGTCCAATTTCTTTACAAATGATCTTTATAATAATTATTTTGTACTTTAACAACAGAAAAGAGACTGGAGTATACTCTATTTTTAAAGAAAATAGGAATCAATTAATATCATTTAAAAATATTCGTTATGCGTGCATCCTGACTTTTTTGTTTCTAAGATCATATCTCCACAACTCATTTACCGTGACTTGTTGCCTGACTTGTAATTCTGTAACTAATGACAATTAATTTTCACACATTTTTTGTTAAAATGAAACAGATTTTGCAGTTTATTAGAGCAACAAATATGTTAATTCATTGCACATAACAACGGATAAAAAATATTACAAAAATTCTTTACAATAGAGTAAATAAATCAAGAAAATTAATTACCTCTTTTTAAGAATTCTGTTGTATTTACATCATTATAATAGTGGCATCAGTGATTTGTGGAAATTTGTCAGACTGCATTCGGCATTGTCCTTATAATACTTCGTTTGATTATATGGAGTGTGGTTGCATTCGCTTACATCATATTGATAGACGCTTGAGCAATTTTGTGATAAAACAACAGTAATGATTTTCACTTGTTTATTGCCCGTTTTTTTTACCAATGTGCTTTGCATCTCCTTTGATACCAAAAATGCTTGATTAATTGCCGGGGAAAGAAAATTCTTTTGATCTGTCACATCTATAGTAAATGTCTTAACAATGATGAAAGATGGCTCGTTATATACTAAATTACGTCGATGCACGGTGCCAACGGGTTGAAATTACAACGGCCGATATGCCAGTCCATACCAAACACTCTCTAGTTGACTCAATTCCGAGTCATGTAAGTGATGTTATTGCAATCACAGAAGGGGTTGTGTTTTGACAAACAATTTCACAAGTCTTGTGATCCCAAATTTCTTAAAAATTGAATCATTCCCTTAGTATGTCCAGTAATATATAATCGTCGGATAAATGTGATTTTGTTAATTACATTTTTCCTTGATGTAAAAATTTTATGGTATGTATGGAATTTTTAAGTGCAGTGTTTTAGTTAAACAAATAATATTAATCAGGTATTAAAGAAATTAATATTAAACAAAATATAGTAATCTTTCTGGATAAGATAAACATTAATACAAGTTTCGCTAATGAGAACAGGAAACTGTGTGTGCGTGAAATTTTATAAAATGTTTCGAGAAGAACTGTGGTTTTCTGATTAGAGTTATGCAATTGCAATATTTTTAAAATAAAAATTAAACAATAAATATGTGTTTTAATTTAAACACTTCATAAGGTTTTTGAAATTATTTATTTAGTAATGGGATATCTTTACTTAAATTAAAGCAAAAACAAATTTTATATGCCATTTATTTACTGTGTAGAAATTTTGATTATATTTTCTTCAAAACTCATGTGTAATATACCAAAATATCTTAATCCTATTTATAAATAGTTGTACAAATTAAGTAACAATTAAGAATTTTATATGTTTTTTTCCTCGATTATTGTTACCCACGATAAATTCGAACATGTTCGAATCACTGAGCTTGAGATGATGAAAGTCGAAAAGAAGAGAAAGTGATTTATTTAATTGTATATTTAAAATTTTTTTTCATCTAAATCAGTAGTTTGTACCGTTAATGGATATTCTTCCATGAATCCAATAAATTTATTATAAATACGGATGTTTAAATAACGTTTCATACTTAAAATATTATTATTTGTTTTAACGACTAATTTTTTTTCTGCAATGATATTCGGATAGACAAGGGAAATTTTCAGACATATTACTTTTACTGACATCGAGTAGCTTTTAAAACTAAAGGATAAAGTAAAAAGAACATAAATATCGCTATCTAGTTAACTTTATAAGAAATCATATTTAACAATTGATTGCAGAAACTTTATAATTTTAATTCAAATATTAAACTGGGGTTTTTGGATTGTAGAAACTTCAAAATTATTGATTAAAAATCTTTTTTCTCACAGTTAGCTTTCCTCATTTATATTTAAAATACTTAGAGGAATAATTCTTTTTGTACCAAAAACATTTATTTAAAAAGCTAAAACGCAACTGAAAAATATTTATAATGGTACAATGCAAAGTGATTTTGAGTCTAGAAAGACTTGTAAGCGTTTTGATTTTGTCTTAGATTTTACTGTTATGTGCATATATTGTTTTTCTATTTCTGTATAAAAATTAAACTTTGTACTAAGAAAAATAAAAAGATCAGTTATCGTGCATAAGATTAAATTAGATGTTATACACTGGAATCATATTTCAAAGACAAATTTTTTCATGTTTTTCACTGAATGTAATCATGTTACAGAATAAGTAAAAGTATTACAAATGGAAAAATAACAGTCTTGCTAACTCAAAATAGAAAAAATAAATGAAATAATAAATCCAACTTCTTGCTTAATCTCATTTGAAGATCTTAATTCAATATTCTAAGCGAAACGTCATTTTCATTATTCTGTTGTTATCTGTAATAGAAACCGGATATTCTTTTCGTTCATTAAAACAAGACTAAGTTGGCTATGAAAGATAATATCCTTTCTTTTACCGGATAGCAGAAACTTTACCTCGGAATTCAGTAATTTCAATATTCTGCATTTCTTTTCTGGAAGGAAGGAAAAGACATTTTGCATTCTTATTTACTTAAAATATAATAAATGGCTTATCAGTTTAGTTAAGGAGGAAAATCCTAAATTTAATTTACGTATTAAAATATTTACTACTTTGCATAAACTTTATTTTAAATATAATTCTGTAAAATTAGTTTAACCTATTTTAAATAATAAAAATCGTCAAATTATTTATTCAAGTTGTAAAATATTCGGAATTTCGTTAATTATTAAATGCGATGAGATTTTGGAATGAAAAAGAACACAAAATTGTGTGGGAATAGTTAAATTTAACTTCGATTTAATATTTCATGCTAAATGCTTAACAAAACTTATTTATTTTTACAAAGCTACGCTAAGTACTTTAAGATCAAATAGAGAGAGAGTATGTCCTTGATTTGATTTAAAGTCTATGTACTTAACAATAAAATATATTGATAATTTTATGGCTTTTCTACATTTTCACATATCACTCATCAATACTAGTGAGCAATTTGGTAATTTTGGTCTTCAATTACAGATAGCCAAAATTACAAAAGTAATATTAAATAAAATAATTTTCACAGTGTTTCTTTCAATAATTTTTCTTATGATCAATGACATTAAATAAGTAAAAAATGGGATAGTTTAAAACAAAGCAAACGTCAGTAGTAAAATATAGAGATGATTATACGTAAAATTAATAAGATTTTGAAAGTGTTTAATGATTTCATATATATATATATATATATATATATATATATATATATATATATATATATATATAGTAGAGAAATGTAGAGATATTTATACCTAAAATTAATAAGATGAAATGTTTTGACATGTTTCCATTAAATAATTACCAAATTTTTTGGTTAATAGTGTTGTATTATTACAACTATCAGTCTTACGCAACCCTTAGAAAGAAACTGCGAAAAAAGAATGCCAGCACTTAAACTGCTAATTACCCACATTAACATGTAGAATAAGATGAATTAATTTCTCAATCGATAAGTCTTTTCAATGCACACTTCATTTTTCACGAGTGTCGAAACAGTTAACGGTGATTCATACACGCACCTTGGCTGTCGATAAACTATTAAATGAAGAATCAAAAGATGTGAAAATATAAAACTTTCAAAATATATGATATATTTTAATAAGAAAATAAAATACAAAATTACTATCATATCATCTGAAGAAAAGTTTGAAATATTTATCTGGGAGAAAAAAACCAAACTACGTTCAGAATTATTTGGATATTCTTAAACTCAAACATTTTTAATTCTGAAAAGATAAAGATTTTATGAAAAGTTTTTCACTTAATCTTTTTTACCATTTGAACTCTGTTTTACATTGATAGTGGTATTATTCTTTTTATAGTTTAATAAGCACATTTTATTTTGAAATTTTATTCTCGGAATTTCTTGATCAGAAATTGCTTTTAAGAAATTACAATAATTTTTACAATATAATGAAAAATCTCTCTTTTAATTTCATTAATTTTTAAAAGTTACTTATAATTTATCATAAAGTAGGCTTACAAATCTATGAAAAATGTTTTTGTTTTTTCATTCGCTTTCAAAAATTTATATTTTATTGTGATTTGCTATTATAACATACCGTTTAATTTTTATAACTTATGTTTCTGATATTAATAATGATATAAAATATTCTATATAAATTTTGCTTGAATAATAAAATATATTTTACCTTGTGTCATTACGTCAAAACAAAAAATATTCCATCAATGCAAATATAAAGACTAAATATTATTTATTTTAATTTAATTTTATTTAATTTAATTTGCTTATTTACCAATATTAGATGTAATTAACTCTAAAACCAAGAAATGCATATTCTTAAACCTCACTTATTTTTGTGTAAGTTTTTAAATAAAACTACCTTTTACTTGCAGTTGTGCAAAACATGCATTTTTACTTAGAAACTACGTGTAACATATAAAAATATACAAAATTTCACGATTCAGTATATTCGGCCATAATTATCCGGAACGGTTTTATGAATTTAATACATATACTTCTTCTTCATTAATACTACAACCTGTTGCTGGCAAGACCGTCTCTCCAAGTTTTCCCCTCCTATATCAATCTTGTACAATGATCCTTCATTGATACACTCCTGTTGCTTTTTAGTCCCTTTCTACACTATCAACTACCTGATAGGGGGTATTCCGCTTCGCTGTTTTCTCTCCACGCTGTAAAAGGTGATATCTTTTGAGAAAAAGATGTCTTCATATCGAAAAAGATGGCATTGGCAACTAAAACGAGATATCTTTACATCCTTTATAATGTCAGTTTAACTATACTTTTTAGATACTTCATAATGTATCACACATATGGCTTCAACTGCCAGAGATTTAACCACATTGCCAATATGTGCCATATGGCTTCCATGATGTGTGGGAATGCACAACAGCAGAGAATTCCCATTTGAAAAGCTAGAACAACCCCAGTGATGTAACTGCCAGAAGATACATCCGACTAGCTATAGAGGATGCACAGCATTCCTTAAACAAAAAGAATCTTTTTTACTCCACAAAACGGTAGAAAATAGTAACAACACAAAAAGATCGAATTATGTTTCATTAGAGTGAACATACGCTCAATCTACGACTTCCCCTCCCCCACCCCAATCTGAAGAACCAATTCAGCAAGCTTTTTCAAATGTTCATGAATTAATTGACTTAATGAAACAAGTTAATGAAATTAAGCAAATTTTTAAAGTAAGGGATTTACTTCAAGAACTAAGAGAAATCCCTTCTCCGATGGATAAACTATTCAATCTAGCTTCGTATTTTTAAACTTAAAATTAATTAACTTAGCTAAAATTATTCTAAATTAATCTTAAAATGCTATTAAAAATTGTGTAGTTTAAATTAAATAACATAATATAAATAACAATAATTAATCTTAAAATATTAACTAAATATCTCATACTTAAATTCTATATTAAGCCCCACCCACCACATGTAAACTTCAACCAATGATATGCTAATCAGATTCAGCTATAGTCATTTATCCAGACAATGCTACAAATGAGGGTTGAGGAATCATGTTCAAGGTACCTCGAAAAGAACTGCCGGCCGGGAACTACTCTATGCCGGGCTGGCTCAAATGATCCGCAAACCTGACCCCGGAAATAAACGTTAATGGCATAGTCTGGCATCGAAGAAGAATAAGCTGCACGGGGCTTGTAACGAAAATATTTAATATTTACATGTAAGTTCATTTTCTTAAATAAAATTAAAACATACAAATGTTACTCAAATATTAAATATATTTGCAATTATAATTTAATAAATCCTCAAAAGTTATTATAAATTTTCAAATTAACGCAGAATATCGTAACCAATATAAAAATACACTTACCTATTAGCTTCAGTTTCTCTTGATTTTTTGACTATTGGCCCATTTCTTGTTTTCTGCTGAGTTTTATTATGAGGTACTGCATTACATTCAAAGTTGCATTTCTATTCAAATGCCTAATTCCTAGAATGTTTTAAAGTAAAAAAAAGTTTAATTGCATTTCATTTTACAATAGGAAAAGAAGATTCTGTTTAATTTGTTAATGTTGCAATGGCATTTTCCCCGTAAAAATTGTGTTGCCATTATAAATTCTTTATGTTTTTCATTAAATCCAAATCTAACATTTCACTCGTTACATAAATATCTTGTCCGATTTCTAAAGAGTTTACTTTCGGTGACAATTTAAGAAATTTATTTGTGAAATGTGTTTTTAAATACATCTCCGAAGAAAAATGATGCATCGCTTATCTTGAGTTCAGTCTATTTATTAAAATATACGTTACATTTATAGCTTTCAAATCATCATATAATTCATAAAGTGAATGAATTGGAACAATAATTCTTTTCTGAAAAGATTAAACCGATTTTTTAAATAGACATTAATTGAAGATTTCCTCCTTGATTGCGTTTATTGTTTCTTTTTGAGCATCAGAGTGTTTTTGAGCTCCAAAAGCAACTTTTAAGTACTTATTACATGGGGAGGGGGCTAAGGTATTGGTACAGAACTATTCATAATATCAAATAAACTATCTATCAATGAAAATCCTGCATCAGATTTAATATTCCAGTAAAATGCATTATAGCTTTAGCAGTAGTTTCTGAAAATAGTTTTTGTAGATGCAACCTTTTGTCTTTCATTTCCTTTAATATTTAGAAGTTGGGGCTTCAGTTTGTGACAATTCACTAACATCTTTATTCAATATCTCGTATAATATACTAAGATATCTTTACACCCATTCCTTTGAAAGCAATAAATTAGCAAAGCATCATCTTTTGAAAATCAGGGATGTGCTTTCCTTTTCTATTTTTTGATATGCATTTGAACACGTAGCAACAGCACAAGTTGTCATGTTATTCTTTATAAAGATAATACTCTTTTTTAAGATTAAAATGTTAGCACAGAACAGAGCAAAATGAATGAGAATGGAGTGATCGAATGCAAGATAACATAGGGAATGACAGTCAGTCGATGCCCATTGACGTCACGTTCTAATGTCAAGGCGGCATTCGGTACCTCAAAGCGATAAGCCTGCTTTCCTCTTTTCCCTAGCCCTGCTCTATTCCAGTCTATGGAGCTTAGACTGTTGTAAGCCATTTTAAAATCCACCACGTTGTTTCTTCCACGAGAAGTTTTTATAGATAATGAAAGAAAGTATTCTGTACTGGGCTGCTTGAGATTTGCTACGAGTGACTTAACATTGCATTTTGTAATAAAAATTTTCTATTGTCTACAACTTTCTCGAATTGATCGGATATATATTAGTTGAATGGAGGACAACACCTTGTATCAATCATTTATCACCAGCACATTAAAATCCCTTTATTACAATATCATTTCATTCTTTCGAACAATGCATGACTATGCAATCCATTTAAATGGATGGCGAATTTCTCTTTTATTGCACAAATCACGATGAGTTTGAAAAATTCTCTCATAATAACATTCAAGTTTACTTATTTTGTAATTATATATTATGTATGATGATAATTTTGAAAGAGATATTAAAATGAATCTAAAATTCTTAAGATAGAAAAATCATAGCTAACAATATATATCCTGCAAAAATTCCAAGGCGAGTTCTTTCACCTATTTCAGATATTATGTTACATAAATTCTTGGTTTTTTAATATTTTAAAGAGTAAGTATTTAGCGAGTCTTTTTTATTTTAGAAAATAAAAATGTAAATTGCTATAAATATATAAAATTTTCCTCAAACTCTATATGGACAAGGATTTTCAAAATTATACGATAACTTAAAAATTTTATTTCTCAGTGAAATGTGTAAATTTAATGGTATATTTGAGAATATTGATATATATTTAATCATACAATTATTTAGACTTCTAATAAAATAAAATATGGTATTTCGAGAAACTATATCACAATTTATTTAAAAACACACTCAAGTTTAAGTTTATATTTTTCTATGACTAACAATCTGGTAAATATATAAAATGGCTTCAACTATTTTGTCTTTTAATTATTTTTCAGTTATTTGATCAAAATAACTTATAATATGAATCTGAAAGAGATTTCTTCATTCTGTTTTTCCGTGAAAAGAATGTGAAATAATATTATTACAGTAATGAAATTAATTTGTTTTAATTACTAATATGATAATAATTTGTTAAATTTAAACAAAAAAAATCACAAATAATTCTTACGCTAGAATATTGCTAATATATAAGATAAATACTAGTAATATTTGAGGATTATACTCTATTAGTGATTACTTTATTATTACATAATATTTTATATGGACTGCACAAATTAAATTCAGCAAAAAATGTGAAATTCACAGGTTTTTGAATTTTATTGTGAATTATGTTTTGCTATGCGAATAGAAAGTAAACATATACACCGCATAATATGAAAGTATAACATGGATTAGCATGAAATAAATTTATTTAACCCATTATAACGAGGAAAACTCTGAGCAGATAATTCTAGATCTACTCCACGCTTAAGGGAATGTTTGAAGAAAATCTACACTTATTATAAAAAAACCTGATACTATATTATATTATTATGCTATGTTATTATTTATTATATTTCTAAAAAAAAACCTTTTGTTGTTTTAAATATTTTGAGTTATCTTGGAATTATCCTTACATCTCTTAATTCGAATACATTGCTTTAAAATAAAATTTTTCCCCCTTATACATTAAGTAATTTCCACATAATTTTAAACATTTCTTTAATTTTACACCCTTTAGGAAATAGCACAACAATTAAAAACCTTAAAGCCATGACTTAATATTACTTACCTCTTCAGAGGACCCATCAATCAAGCATTTGAATCAAGTTGTGTATCAAGCTTATGAATGATATTTATGTAAGACTTATGAATCAAGTTGTAAAAAAGTTTTTCCGCAATTAACAACGTTAAAATTGAATTGTGCTCTAACATGACCCTGTCGTTCTGGTATTGGCGTTGATGGTGTTGTCATTCTCAAATATGGTTCGTGGTTTATCAGATCGTGATTTCTCAGACATGTCAAGATCAGTTTTTTGAAAAATTCTGAATCACATTCTTGGCATGTTTTATAGAAAACTTTTTTCACTTCACCAAACGTTTTCAAAAGATTTTACTCGCTTTTGTTGCTTTTTTCACCTGTTGCTATTCATAAAAATACAAATGAGTAAATGATCTTTATCAGTATCCTTTAGTGAAGAATGGGGTATAACTTAAAATAATAGTAATCATTTTCATTTTAATTCATTCTCTCAACCAATGTGCGTAAGTTCAATGATAAAAAAGAACTCAACTATTCTTAACATGAAAAGCATATACTTATTGAAAATTATCCCAACAAGAATGTCCTGCTATTTTCATATTTTGCCAAATAGCAGAAAACTTTAAGCATTATTATAACTTATTTTGTGTTTTTATCCCCTTTATTAAACACTTTTAATTAATTTATTTTTTCATACATTATTATTGCATCATATTGGTTAAAATATTGAAATATGATTTTAAAATAATTAATATGTCAATTATTTTCTTTAATTTTATGTAAATTTATGGGACTGTCTAGTTTGAATATTTATATGTATATAATGACATTTTATCGTTAGTGTGTGTGTGAAAAGAATATTATAAAATGCGTATTTGCTAGTAAACATTATAATGTAAGCATTCAATGCTTACATTATAATGTTACATTATGCTTACATTATATGCATTCAATGTTTTTATAGCTTACAGTTTTGATTAAAGCAATTTTCTTATTATGTATTACATTTCTTATATCAAAACTCCAACTGATCCTGAAAGCTATTTTATTTCTGTTATTTATGGTTAAAATTATTCTTCAATCTAAAAATTAATCTTATTTAAATTTCTTTTTCAATAAGATAATTTTTTGCTATTAACAGATTAAGTAATAGGGATCATTTGATATTAGTAAACAACTTTTGACACTTAAGTAAGATCAGTATAACGAATTAATATTTAATTATAATTATCTATCTGCCCAATAAATATAGGAAATGGTCTTTTTCCTTGTAAGTTCAGTAAAAAATTTAAAAAAATATTAACTTAAAAAAATGATGTTGTTTGTATTGTTTTTCCTATAAAAAATTATAAAAAGATAAAACTCTGACTGTTGTATTAACTTTAAGTTAAAAATAGTAAAATTATTAAGTTTTTGCAGTGTACTTCCATTCAAAATGGAAGAAGCAAATCCTTAATATCAAGTTAAAAACAATCTGATTATATTATTGAAATTGCAAATAAAAATTAAACACAGACAAAAAAACTTATTTTTTTGTAGGCATTTATGTTTTCATATTTCCCTTAACAAGATATTAATTGTAATGTTTGAATTTCCCATCACCACTTAAATTGAAAAAAAAATAATTACGCTACTTCTGCTACGACTTGATGCTCAACCAATAACTAAATAACATATATTTTCCGTTAATACATTCCGTATACAATTCCTATCATGGAATAATGCAAATAGCAATCGGATTAGGGTTTCTGTGTCCAATCATTTGTTCACAGATCTGTTTTCTTTTTACGTAGATAGGTTTGCCTCGTAAGCGATATAGCTGGATAGTGTAACAACAACAAAACAAAAAAAGAAACAAATCCCCGCACATTATGATAAGCCTATTCTGTTATTTCATTTAAAAACTTATATAGGCATGAGAAGGAAAATATAAGGTAGAATATTTTATCCCAAAAAATATTCCATATAAAGTAGAGCTTAAATAACTGTGATTACAAATGGGAGCAAGAACTTTATGTAATAGCTGTATATTTAAATTAAAATAATATGTTTTGTTGAGATTGCTAAAAATAATGTCAAAATTCAGCAGTTAATACTTGAAAGAGATGTTAAATTACAGAAATATATCAAAATTCATAAATGTTTTACATAAAAAAGTGATAAAATCATGATGTACATTATGAAATATACTTTATATATAATTTAAAAAAAAAATTTATATTTATTTTAATATATAAATCAAATTAAAGACAAAGTTCATGTTTAGCAAATTTTTGGTTGCAAATTTATTGTGTTTCCTTAAGTACTTGTGGCACATATATGTAATTACAATAAAATTTAATTTCAAAAATGCTTAATTATATTAGTTTTATATATTCTGTCTTTATTATACTGCCTTTAAAATTGTCACTAGCTTTGAGAAAGTTATAAAACTTAAAACGTGCCATAAAAATTATTGCTACGTTTCAACATAAGCATTTTATATTTTTATATACTATTTTCAAAAAATGCATTCAAATGAACTATTGTTTGTTTCCATATTGGCTATAAAGTATCTCTTAAATATGGTAAAACTTTATTTTATGCAAATTTAAGGGACTATCATACTTTCCCCCCATAATTAAAGAATGTAGTTTTTGGCGTTTGTTACAAGTATATAAAGTGTGATAAAAATATAAAATATCTTAATAGAAACGTGTGTGTGTGCTAATTATTATATCTTCTTATGTAGTATTTGTTCTTAATAGTATCAATCACATTGATTACATTTGAAAGATTTATGTTATTAGTAATAATATTGACATTCAATATAATCATCTTTATCACACAAAGTAATGATATGAATTTAATATCTTACATTACGCATTATCAATATAATGATTATTTTTATGATATTAATGATATAAATTATAATATTATGTAAGATGATATAAGTAATATTGATATTAAGATAATTAATGTATAATAGTTTCTAAAATCAATTCTTGAAACATTTATAAATTATCCAAAACTCAAAAATCATGATGTTGCAATCTTAAAGTTCGTTTAAGGAAAGATTTATTAATAGGAAAACATGTTGAATATTCATATTATTTTAATCATTTCAATATCTCTAAGATCACTATTTTAATCTGAACGATTGCAAATTCAAGTTTCTGTCAAGAAATTAAAAATATGCAATCTTTTACTTTTAAACATGTATTCAAAATCCATTTAAATTTATAATTACGTACAATGAACCTACATCTTTCTAGCTGGAAGGAATGTTTGTAGCAAAATAATAAAGTTGCCTTTTATTCATCATCTTATCATTCATATGTCAAACTATATTACTTAATACATATATTGTAGTTATATCCATAATTAGGTTTACTCATGACTTAATCATGTACAAGGCTTCTCTTAGGTTCTTTTAGTTCTTCAAAGATATCACACTCAATCATTTACACATTAGTTCTTATCTTTCCTTGCATTTTGTTAAACTATCATTGCATGTAATGTATTTTTTATTAAAAATGCATTTACTCTCGTTTTTTTTTTTATCAAACAGTAGATATCCATTTTAAAAGTAATAAGGTATTTAAAACCAGAATATAAAAAACAAATAAATTTTATTTTCTTAGGAATATTTCCATCTACAATAACTCGTGAAGTTCTCAAGAAAAATCTTTTAGGACCTAAAGCACTTCAATTATATCTGAATATCTTATTGAATAAAAATAATTATAAAAGTTTGATTGTTTATATAGCATCTATATGTTTCTAGCATAATTTAACTTGTTTTCTAAATCGCATTCATCGTTTAGATTAAAAAGTGTGTATGATATTAATTTGGTGAAAATATTAAAACTTTTCTAAAAACATAAATAAAAATACTACAACTATTTTAATTCCAACTTTTTGAGAATGTATAAAAAATAAATCTTTTTATTTGATTATTACAATTTATTATTAGCAAAAAATACATAAATTTTACCGGTTATCACATTATTTTCCTCTCGTAGTTTGTAACAAGATATCAAAAATAACATTCGTTTAAATGAACAAAATGAAAATTACTAGAAACTATCAGTTGTTTAACCGATAACATCAAAATAACCAAAAACTGTGAAATGACTAAAGGCTGAGCCATCGCAATTATAGTGGTGCATTATAGTGCAAAAATGAAAAGAAAAACCAAGTTAATTGAATGTAAATAGTGTATCATCGATAAGCATGATACGCCGGAAGAATTGATAAGCATCGTACGCACGAAGAGTTCTGGTCAAGTGATGTTTTCAAGAATCATATTTTGACACAAATTTCCCTTGTAATAAAAAATACTTGTACTGATATATTCTGCAAAAAAAAACTTATTATTTTAAGAACTGAACTATACTCATCTAATGAAAATACGCACATACATATAAACTAAGAAGATAAGTGGCATATGAATTTATGTATATATATAAATACATATTTCCATACATTTACCATACATTAAAGTTTTATTTCTTGAACTCGTGGTACAAACACGACGTTGCTTTAGAATTATCAAAACAGTTAATCTGGATTTGTTCCTTCTCTCAATAGAATTTAAAAACTAAATAAGACACTCTCAAAATGCTTTAGAACTTCTAAAGAGAATGAAATTCATGTTTTAAATATATATTTTTAATTTCTTTGCGTTACTTTAAAAAATGTAAATATTAAAGGATTAAATTATACATGTAAATTTATAATGTAGTACTTACGTTTAGAAATATATTGACATTCATGATCATAATTTAAATTTATTTATGGGTGAAGTAATACTTTGTTTTAAAAATATAATTTATTTGTAAGAAATTTATATTTTTAAAAATTAAGATTAAGAAATTGATATATTTAAACATAAATTTGACATTTTTTCAACAATCAAAATATTTACAACAATTTTTTATATCTATTCAATTTAGAATTATTAAAAAACAAAACTAAATCATTACTCTTAATTTTACTCAAAAATGCACAGCAAAGCAATGAATTATTCCTTTTGGGCTTTTACAAAGTTAACTCCTTAAGATAAGCATTGTCGGTAAGGTTTTATAAACAACAACTTTATTTTATCATCAAACTACAATAAGCCATTATGAAAACAATTGGACTATGAATTTATTCAATTTACTTCAGAAGAACTTTAGGTATTTTTCATTCTGCCTCTTTCTTCTCAAAATTGCAAATAGCTTTATATAAGATACAAACTCTTTTGACTTTTCTTATAAAAACTCTTTTAAAAAATATAATATATATCTTTTTTAATAATATATATCTTTTTCTCCTCAAAATTGTAAATAGCTTTATATAAGATACATATAAAAACTCTTTTGAATAACAAAATATTAATCGTCTAAGAATACAAGTAATTAGAATTTAGCAAGTAAAGTCCTCAAAAATTATCATCATCTTTTCTTTCCAAATTTGTGTGCAATATTACTATTCAAAGAGAAATTACATAATTTTAAAAAATTAAAATTAAAACTATACCTGTGCAAATTATTAATAGAGTTTTAAAACTTCTTGAATGTTTCTGACAAAATCCTGTTAATTTTAGACAATATTTCATAAAGAATAACAAAAATTACGTGGTTCTTTCCCTAAAACTTGGGATTCTGAGTAATTTATAAATTACTGTAATTATATACCATTGAGACTGTTTCAAATAATTCACATATGAAATTCAATTTTTTTTTAATTTTCATCCAGCATTTTAAAATTATTTACGAATAACTTAAACATAATTGTATACTCGTTTTTAATTAAACAAACAAAAATATTACAAGTAAAAAAAGTATAAATAAACTTCTTTAATGCGAATATTAAGGATATTTTTATAAAGTCATAATCAGCTAATTTAAAAAAAAATCAAAATATATTTATTTGCTGAAATTATCGCCATATATATTAAAGTCAATTTTATTAAAGAATATTTTCAAATATCAAAGTTGGTTTAAATAATATATATATATATATATATATATATATATATATATATATATATATATATATTTGAGGATATCATGTTTTGAATATATTTGAAGAATTATTGCATATTTCAAGTTATTGCAAACTTTCAGTTTCTTCTTTCAGTACTTTTCAGTTAATGATAATAATTAATTGAAATTTATTCTTCAGAAAGCTATAAACTGCGCTTTTAAAATACTTTATGATAAAAATGGGAAAATCACCTGAATAACACACAAAAATAGTAATCAATAGAGATAAATTACAAAACTAATACAGTAAATATTAATATTATTTAGGTTAGTAAAATTAAATGACATACTTTTTTTTACAAAGCATTGACTCATAAAAAATTTCAAATTTCTTTTACAAAGGAATTAAATTCCTTAAAAACTTCTCGAGATTTTTAAAGATTAAAATCCATTAGCTTGGATGTTATGAATTTTAATTTAAAAAAATAATTCTTAAACCTCTTATATTTGGGAGCTATAGTCAACTTATGTTAAGGTGACCGACATTTTGTATGGTATAGAAATTTTTTAAAAGCGGGTTACATTACATGAAGAAGTTTTAAATCGAATTCATTTTGTGATTCAAAGAATTATTCACAAATGCTTAAATCACATACGTAATAAACTCAATAGAATTTTTTTTATTATATCACCACTAAACTATAAAATGTACTAGTCTAAACACACATCGTTTATTAATGAATAAATTAATTTAATAATTAGAAATATAATCAAATCAAAAGTGCATAATGATGTAAATTAGTTTAAATTTTAAGAATATTAACAATAAAACATTTTTTTATTCAAATTGTTTAAACAAGCCATTGTCTTCCGTGATAAATAATAGTTAATTTCCGTTCCGTAAATTAGGAAAAATCGATAAGCGAAAATACTTTATTTAAGCAATTATTTAACAGCTCTGTTGATTTATTTTTGGACTCTGACCTCTTTTGTTCGAGACATTCATTTTTCTTTCTAGAAAATATTAATTATTCATATATTGCTTTCAATATTTTTTAAATCGAAAATAGATTCTAAATTTACCCCTGCTTCGTTGTTCAAATTTATCTCTTGTTTCATTGTTTGAATTTATCACTTATCTTGAGTGTTAAAAAATTTACTTAAAATAAAGAGATTTCGATTATTATTTTAAGGTATAGATATTTAATTAAAATTAATAATATAACTATACGAAAATCACATTGTATATAACATGAATATCGTAAATAAATAAAATGACTATATTTGAAAGGTAAACATAATTCTTTTATTAAGTATATGCTGCTATTAAAATTATTTTACTCTTAAGTTCTTCATTTGTGATAGTTATGACTCAAATTAATTATACATTTAAGTTTTTTAATTAATAATTTTAACAGAAAATAAAAGAAAAAAATGGTAACTTTTAAATATTTATTTATTTGCTTGCAACTTTTTTACGAATTTATTCACTAAATAATTAAAAAAAAACTATATAAGTTTGATTTAATACTACATTCAGAAATTAATTTTTTTCCGATTAATTTTTTAAAGATTGAATAATATATTTTTTCTAATGGTAGATTGTAGACAGTTACAACTGCAATAGAGTCTATTAATCTATTGTTCCCTGATACCAAAGAACTGGCCAGACACAGCGATCTCTTAGCCGCCGAGGTGTTGCCCCTTGTGCACCACAGGGGGTGGGCCACCATCGCACCCTCATACATGCCACAGGTACCCGTTTATTGGGTAGGCATCATTCATATTTCATTCACACACACAAGGAAAGGACAAAGACAAAATGGAGAGAGAGATAGTACATCTATGACTGAACCGGGATTTGAACCCAGGACCTCCCTATCCGTAGTCAGGCACGCTGACCACTAGATAGGTTGGCCGGCTTGAATAATATATGATGATCTAAAAGATTACAGATTTATTTTCAAACTATGTTTTAATTATAAAAATTAATTAAAAATTTTCGAATATTAGCATCAGATTAGTGAATAAAATAGTAAAGAAAATCTAATAAAGGCGAAGCGGAATCGAAGTAAAAAGAAATGAAGAAAATTAAACTGTGTAAAGTTAAAAAGGTGCCCGAAATGTGTGTGGTAGGGAAAGTAAAATAATCGAAGGATTAATATTACTGGTCTATTGAAATACACACATGATGAATTTTTGATATGTCAGCATAAGAATTCATTTCTTATTTGGAAATTGAAAATTTAAATCAACATAAAAATTATTACTCGCTCAAAAGATTAAAATAAATTAGTACATTTTGTAATTTAAAATAACAGTTGTTAAGTTTTTTAATAATAAAAGTAAATTACAGGTCATCAAAATACTTCTACTTTGATGATTGAACTGCCATTGGAAGAAAAAAATATTGGCTTTGAATGATAGATATATTAAAATAATGGATGATAGATATATTAAAATATTGGATGATAGATATATTAAAATATTGGATGATAGAGATATATTAAAATATTGGATGATAGATATATTAAAATATTGGATGATAGATATATTAAAATATTGGATGATAGAGATATATTAAAATATTGGATGATAGATATATTAAAATATTGGATGATAGATATATTAAAATATTGGATGATAGATATATTAAAATATTGGATGATAGATATATTTTACATATCTATCATCAAGTAGAGGAATTTGCCTTGGTTACATATTGTGACTATGATGTCTCTTAATGCTGAATCAGCTTGCAACAGTTTAGCTCCAGATCTGTTGAAGAACTTATGTACAAATTGTTATTGTTAGTAACGTAGGAATTCCTTTTTACTTTTTGCAATACAGGCGTATTGGAAGACATGTATGCTATACCAACATTTAGTCATTTTTTGGATACCCGGTTTTTAATTGGTTAGTCAAATGGTGTAGCAAATTATGAAGTATATTTTATTATATGAATCATGATATGCCCTTCAAAATTGCGATAATCAAATTTCTTTCATAATTTGTATTTATAGAAAAACATAACGTCATCTTGTGTCACCTTTATCAAATTTACTGAAGAGATAAAAACAAGTATTGACTTATTTCCAACTTAAAATATTCTAAGAATAAATTATTTTCATATGATATATTTAGCTAATAAACATTTGTTTTAGAAATTTAGAAAAATAAGTTATTAAAGAAATCATTTAAGTTATACGATGTAAGCAGAATGCTTTTGACTTAATGATGGATATGTTCAACTCAGAGCTTCAATAAGAATCGTTAAAAACTAAAAATAAATTTTTCATTTAAAAGACAAACTGTTTATTGGGCAAGTACAGGTAAAACATATTTTTCATCTCATTTTTGGAAAATAAAATGATTGGAAGTTTATATTAGACGTACTCAAGAAAAGAAGAGAATCTCAAACTATAAAATAAATTATAATCTTTTTGCAATGTGAAACTGCATTCTATTATACAGAAAGTAACTGAAGCAACAATCATTGAATAAAGATAGAATATGGTATTCCACACATCTTATCCGAGCTGGCAGCCGAATGCTTAGCGTTATAGCCTTCGGTTCAAAAGTTCGTGGGTTCGAATCCCACCTTGGACATGGATGTTTGTAGTGGTTCGGAATCCACTTTAAAACGTAGGTCCTGGTCTAATTAGCCCTTGAGTGCAAAAAATAACCGTTGAGCGACAAACAAACAAATTCACACATTTTAAATATCAGTAAAATTGCTCCATTCACGCTTAGATACCAATTTTCAGTTTTTATCAAAGACTCCAAAACAGTATTTTGCAAACGACATTGTCAGTAAATGGAAGGATAAAAACATAGTTTCAATAAAACAAGTATATTTCTGGGTGATATTGTGTGGGGACTAATTTTACGTTTTTATTTTTTGGGAAGAACCACTAATTACTCTTTTGTCTCTAAAGATAGTTTTTGGAGTGCAAATAACCCCCTTGGTGACACCCTATAGTATTTTTCACATTAAAATTAAAGGAGAAGTATGCCATTTTTCTCCACTGTGTTCACTAATCTCTTGATTGTTCAGAAAATTTATTTAGTACATTCCTTTGAACAAAACCTTTCTTTCATTAACAGCAACTTACAGCTCATTCTGTTGTTTCTTTTATTTTCTGGACTTTTGATTCTGACTTTCTCTTTTTACCTTAACTAATGTCCTGCACTCTTACGTAACTATCAGTAATGATCCAGATGTCTTCAATACAATGAAGATGAAATAGCATTGCATTTGGAACCGTGTGATTATTTACAAGCACCTGAGGAATAGAAAGAGTAGTCTTAGAATGAGTATGAAAAGAAAAATCCTTATTTATTTCTGCGCATTCACCAAATATCATAATCAAACAAAAGCAAGTAAACAAAGAAAAGTTTCAGATTCTGTTTGTAAATATTTAGCTGTAAAACCCTTAAGTTCACAATAAAAACGCAAACAAATATAATTAGTATATTAATAGAAGTCAAAGTTTTTTTTTTAATTTAGAAAATCCTAAAATTTATTTTAAATGTATTAATGAAGAATTTATTTTTTTGCTTCAATTATAATGTAATAACATTTGAATTTTGTAACACATCAAATAATATTATTATACATTAATATTATAAAATATTATAATATAATTATATAATAATATTTTCAAATTTCAAAAATAGTCACACAAATTATTTGACATTCCAAATTTTTGAGTTTATTGCAAAATTACTGTAAATAGCAAACTATTTGGCTTTCCAAATGTAATCATAACGTATTTATAAATCAAATCCACATATAAAATATAAATCCTATTTTGACATCACAGACTGTGCTTGACGTGAGATATTTCCCACATCCACCACATTTTATCTTCTTCCTGCAAGACTTTCCATAACCTTATTCAAATACTGAAGGTAAAAACATGTAAAGATTTTAGTATATACCTCAACAAAAATCAGAAACGCAATTTTCAATTCCCATTTTTCAAACCGTCCGGTCAGAAAATATCCCAATAATCTTTGGTGAGAAATATAAGGCTCTATTAAATTAATTCATTTTTACCAATAAACATTTTAGAGCTATTGCGGAAATACTATTTGAAAGTATATAAAACAATTTATGATGAAAACAAGTTACAAATGTTTTGAAGCAATTGAGATTAAAATTGTAAAATATGATTCTTATGATGTTTATAATTCATTATGTTAATAAGTTTTGTAATATGAATACGCGTCCTATAGAATTTGCTTATAGACTTATAATGCAATAGATATAGTTGTATAATTTAAATAAATCACCAATATTAAAATAAATATAATTATAAGCCTTTAAATAATTTACCTAGTTTTAGTATCTAAATCATGTAAAAGTAAAGTGAATTAATTTGAACACCATGATCATAATTTTTAAAAAAACAAGTTTCTCAACCAATTAATTTTTTCAGCTTAAAGTCATGAACAAATATTTGCTTTTAAATGAAATTTTAAGCAAATGTTTGTTCATGTTTCTGTAAATGACAGTTTGAATTTAGTTTTAAAAAATGTGTGAGTGTAAGTTAAAAAATTGTTATTAGTGAGAATTAAAATTTCCATTGAAAAAAGAATGATATAACAAAGAGTGTTTGCTTTAATTCTATACATAGAAAGATTTTGGCAAAAAACTATGAAATTCAAATTCAACTTATGATACATTATTTTAACTCTGCATTTTAGATAAATTAGAGCATAAAGCTAACTCAATCTGCTATAACTGGATAATTTTAAGCGTTCATAACTTCTTTTTTATTTTATATCAAATTAAACAGGGAGTGTCGTTTCAAATAAATACCCTTAAAATACGTACTTTCATAGATACATATAGTGACATGAAACAAAATATGTTGATAAATATTTTACTTATTTGTGTAAAAATTCAAATAATCTATAAAATGGAATTTGCCACTTATCATTCAGTTACATTTCAGTTTTGAAAAAAATCTGCAAAATATTCCTTGGAATAAACATTTATTATCTATAAATAAAATATGAAACTTCATAAAAAATTTAATTTTAAATATCTTAAACCATGTTAGTTCTACATACATTAAATTTTTATATTGTTTTCTAAAAATAATTTACAATGTAAGGACTAATGAAAAGCAATAAAATAAAATCCTTCATATAATATATGAAATAAAATTACAAATATATCACTATATCAGTTGAATTAATTTTGTTTTCAATATACTTCAAATATTCATCTATGTGTACACTTTGTGTGCTTGTTTTATCTATCATATTAAACCTGCGGTATGGTATATATATATATATATATATATATATATATATATATATACATTCATATTTACTTATATGACTATCAGGTCACACAATATTTTTACTATCTAATTTATTTGGAAATTAAATTTTAATGAATACCATTAGAATAATAATGATTACAAATGTGTATAACATTTACCCAGAAATAATTTTTGTGCTTTATAGCATACTAAACTCCTTATCCTGTAATACTTCTTAGATCCTTTTATAGGAATCCAAAATGACTTAAGACAGAGATGATGAACCTTTTCTGATGTCCATGCCACACAAAAGCATAAAAAGCCATTTTTAAATGGGTAATTCTTTTTGAAATAGGTTTTTTAGTTTCATTCGAAATGCTACCGTAAGTATAATTAAATAAACAATATGTAACGTGAAACAAATAAAAGCAAGTATAATTAAATAAGCAAATAAAAGCAGTTCTTCTTAAAAATTTTTTAATTATTAATGTTTTACAAAAAGCTATATTCTAGAAACAAAATTTCTGTTAAAAACAATTGTGTTTTCAACAAGTTAATTTCAACAGTACGCATGGAGTGTTTGACTCATCCGTCATTCTATTCTTATATTTATTCTTCATAAAATTTAGTTTTGAAAATAGAGATTCACATGCCCACGTCGATGAAAATATTGATAAAATTGCTTTGTTAATATATTTAACAATTAAACGTGTCAGAAATTGAATTCCATGTAGTTAGAATTTCATATTCTGCAAATTTATTATTTCGTCCAATAATCGATTACTTTTAATAATCTCTAAATCATTTCTTAAATCAAAAATTTTTGGTTCCATATGTTACTTGACTGAAATTCAACTAATTCCATTTCTAATTCATTAAAATTTAATGACTCAAGGAATATTAATTTTTCAAATGGTTTTGTATCAGGATATAAAGTAAATTTTAAAGTTTCTTCAAATTCTTTAAACTGCTTAAATCTTGCAGAAAATTCCTGAATCAGGGATTTAATTACCATCGAAAATTGTTTCGTTAAGGGCTCTTTATTTGGTTTTACATGGCATTCACTTTCAGAAAAAAATTTTTTGTATTCGGAAAATATTTATATGTATTTGAAAGAATATCACGAATAAAAATCTGTAATTTGACTGCGAATGCTTAGACTAAGTCAAACATTATAATGACGGTTTAATTAACACCTTGTAGTTTTATATTTAATTTATTTAAGTGAGAACATAAATCAGTGAAAAAATATAAATTTGCTAGCCATTCTACATCCAGTTATGGTAAAATTTGTGTAATAATTGTAGATAATTGTATTAGTTGTATAATAATACGATGTATCACTTGTCGGTTCTAGTTAACACGCAAAGATAGGTATTTAATACAGCAACTTTATTTATATATTATAAATTAAGTGTAAATTAATAATTTTTAATTAATTTCTGTCAACAAAAAGATAACTTATAAAAAGATAATTTTGTTTTTGTGCTTGCCATCAAAAATTTTAAGGGGGCATTGGTTCGCCATCTCTGATCTAAGAGATACCACTTGCTAATGATTAAACATCATATTTTATATCACAAAGCATGAGTGTACGGTTTGAGTTTATTGATAATTGAGAGTTTTTAAAGTTAATAATATTATTTATGGTACATAAAAAACATACATATTAATAAATAAATTTCAAAGCAGTTACAATAAATTAGAATGATTTTGTGTGTGAATATATATATATATATATATATATATATATATATATATAATCATTATAATTTATTAATATCTCTTATTTTGATTACGTGAAGTAAATAACCAACTGCTGAAATCCAATGTATCTATTGGGCTTCATCCAACATTTAATATTCTCAGGTAAAAAGTTTTTCCTAGATATTACCTTTAATTTATAAGTCGTCGGAAAGGAAATCTAAGAAACTTCAAAAACACATTGATCCTACACATGTGCATGTTGAAAGCAGAAACGAAATATCCACTCCCTGTTGTTCCATGATAATAGGAATTAATTGTTGGCCATTATACTACAATATTCGCTATTATAGCTCTGGAGTAATGAGCGCGTTTAATAATCAATATATTTAAATGTTGCTTGTGTTTTAAGTTCAATATAATGCAAATGTGTATGAAATAAACAACAGTTATAAAAATATAAAAATCTTTGGATTATATCGTATCACCCTTCATGCATTTTAAGCATTTAATGCACGTAAGTAATTTAGTAGACATGAAATATATTTAAATCTCATAAATAATATCGATAAGTAGAAATTTTTCAGAATCTTTGAAGAAGTTACTTTGAATAGGATTAAAGTCATTATTTGTAATGAAAAAAAGTTTTTGAAAGAGAAGCCAAAAATAATATGAAAAAAGGTATCTTCTCTAATCAGTGAAAGAGTCCAGAAGTTCACCCTAATTAAGCTAAAAGCAACACTTAATTGTTGAAATCCTGAGAGAGCTTCTCAAAACGAGCTAAAAAATAAAAGGATTAATTCCATGATTGAGTATCCTGTTTTATTCATATTAGAAAAAAATATTTCTTCATATCTTGGTACTTGTAACTGAATAAAAAATCACAATCTTTGAGAATTTTTGAATAAATGAAGATTAAATCATTGCTAATTAAAGTTAAAATTATATATATAAATTATATTGAAGCATATTAGGAATAAAAATTTCCCATAAGCGTAATGTATTTTATATCTCCGTTCTTTATATTTGTTTTGAGAAAAAAGTCAGCAAAAAGCTAAATTTCCTTAAATTCAAATTCTAAATTTTAAAATTTTTTTATTAGAGGTTAAACTTTAAACTGTAAAATTCTAGCTCTAATACAGAAAAGTTATATTTTGATTTGATATCAATGGTTTTGATTTTACGTTACGATGTATTACATTTAATAATTTCCCTCTCATCAAGTTAGGGCCAACAGTTAAAAGGCATAGTTTTTATATGAATTTAATTAATAAATTAAATTAATTTTATAAAAAATCTGTTCTAAAGTATGTAATGAATATATTTATATCTATTTTCAGGGGCAGAAATTTACCCTTAACTCAATGCTAAAGCATATTTAAAAACATAGAATAATCTAGCTATAAAATAAAGAAATTAATTGAAAAACACACAAAGAATATGTGTGAAAAAGGAAGATATTTATACATTTCAATTCAAAAAAGCATTGAACGAGATTTTATAATAGTCATATTGGAAGCCATTTTTGGCACGTCTAAACTAGGATTCAGACCAAAGACACTTGTCTTCATCATTTATTTATAAGGCTTGCTGAACTCAAATCCAAAAATTGCTAAATATAGAATAAAAGTTACTTTTAGCATTTAAAACTTTTAGCCTTTGACTTTTATGAATCAACAAACAAAAATATTTATATTTCATACTTCAAAAAAACATTAAGCATATGGCTTTTGCATTTCCGTAATGTTTACATAAAATGAATAAAATTTATATTTTATAAACCTTCTACATGATCATTTATACGAAATTTTAATAAACTATTTTCAGATTAGATTTAGACACTATATATACTTCTAAGCAGAAACAAATGCCAAACCAATCGGGCACTTTCCTTTCATGACTTCACAAGGAAATATTTTTGATGTTTTGTTATTTTAATTTTTACAACAGAAATATTTAAAATCATCAGGTAATGAAAATGTAATTAACTTAGTACAACGAGAATCATTTGAAAAAAATATGTATATATTTTTAAAATTTAATACCAAATCAATAAAATTAAATACTATTTACAAATTAATAATATTAATATTAAATTTTGTAAATGAAATTATAAGTATAACCAAAATCATTTGAGGAAAAATGATAAATTTATAAAATTTAACAATGAAATAAACAACATTTATCAAAAATGAAATAAACAACATTTATCAAAAATGAAATAAACAACATTTACAAATTAACATATTTCACAACAAATAAGCATCACAAAATACAATTCTCTTAATATATTTGTTTTTAACTTTTGAGTTTTATTGAAATTTTACTAGCAAATATATAAAAATATGTGATGTTCAATATTTCTATTCTAATCAATGAGTAAATATTCCTAATTGCAAAATTGTACTTCGGAAAAAAAAATTACTTAATCTATACAATGAAACGCAAATAAAAGGAAAATATATTTATGTCCAACTGGAAACGTCTAATATCTGTCCATGTTATTAAGGTTCAACTAGAAATTTGTTTAATATTGGATAAATATTTCCTAATCAATTTTTATGTGAATCTGAGATAATTTTTTATGAACATATGTTAAAATATGTCTTCAATTTTTAAGATTAACAATTCGAAAATGATATTCTGATGATTAAGGAATATTTATGTAAAAAGGCACTTAAGAATTCAACTCCCGAATAAAATAATAATTGCTATCTAAAATACATTAAAATATGTATTCTTATATCAGATTTAATCGACTTATGTTTTTCAAAATAGTCAACTTGATTTTTCACATACACTACTTAAGAACTTTGTTTAGTAAATTTCATCTTCATATTACTCTTACAACTCATAAGTTGTTATAAATATATAGTCAAGATAGTATAAATTTTAAGTTTCAAAGCAAAACTAAACAATCTCTTTTAAAGTTTATTGATAAAAATATGCATTAAAATATATTTTCTTTTCCTCCATTCAGCTAACAGTTGCAATGAAAACAAAATTACACTGAGGTTTCCATTGTAAATTAAATCAGAATAACTCGAACATCCAATTTGCTGCAAGCCATTCATCAAACTATCATGCGCCACTCAGTCCATCTCCGAGTAAGGCCTGCAACTTTATTCTTAGAAAAAAATCCAGTTACTAACGGCAACTCTTGCAGAAATAACGGAAAAAATAATAATAAAACAAAAATTTGAAATGGATTCTTCAGTGAGCACCAAATGGCTTTTTTGTAGTCCCAATGAAAAGTCGATCCAATGCGAATAAGGCATTGAATATATACATGCGATTGAAAAATAAGAGAGAACATAAAATTTCGCTTCCATGCAAAACATTTATTTTCTTCTTTATGAATGTAGATTGAAATGAATTTGTAAAACAAATTCTTAATGAGCGAAGCCAAAATAAACTTAAGTGAAGGCAAAATATTTTCGTCAGAAATTATCGTTTCCAATATAAAACACTTGGGTTATTTATTTTATAAAGAATCAGTTAATCAGTTATTTTATAAAGAATCAGTTTGTGAAGCATTTACGTTATACTAAAATTTAGAAACGCAAATGATTTATTTTCTTTCTTATTATTTAGAATTTTACTCATATTTTGCCTGAATAATGTGTAGCATGTTAAAAATTTGTTACATTAAATTATTTGGTTTTCTGATAAATCTATACATACATGCGGAGTTATGTAAACAATTATCAAATGTTTTTGAGCTATTAAAGTTGTTAGAAATTATTTTAAGTAAAATTATATAAAAAAGTATTTAAGAGAGGTAATTTATACAATAAATATAATATAATTTCCGAGAATGAAATTCAAATTTTAATCTGGTTCAAACACTAAGTTTTTAACTATAGGCTATTAAAAAGTTCACATTAATATTGAAAAGAAATATAATGTAATATAATTTAGAAGTTATTCTTCGTGATCTTAAAGTACGATCATATATGAAAAATATAACCAGAATGAAACAAAGTAAACATATCTGAATCAAATTGACAAAATTTTTAGTAATTGGAATAAAACTTTACAACAAAAATTATTAAATGTAATTTTTATTTGCAATAATTATTTGAAATAAAAAAAAAGTATACACCATCCTTCAGGAAATTTACTTCACCCTTTTTTTTACCGATTTGTTAAAAAAATGAAAAAGATAGTTACTATTCATTTATGCAAAAATAAACAACTTAAATCTGTAATTTCTTCTTTTTTGTTTCATATAATCATAACATCATAATTTCCTAATACTTTCTTAGCTAAGAAATTATTGTATTATACGAGTATTATTACCTTCTGAGAAGAATACATTTTCTTGTCATTAAATTTTTAATGTCATAAATTTCAAATAAAATTTTAAATATATAATTTATGTATATATTACATAGATAAGTATATTAAAATAACAAGCATACATGAAGGAACCTTTTACTTGTGACTTAAGAGCTTAAATAAATAAGATAATTGAATGTAGTAATAAATTCGTTGAAATGGTAAATTCTTTATAAATCAATTAATTAATTTAAAATTTTACAACTTAAATTTCTCATATATAATCAGCATTAAATTATTTAATTTAAAGCGGATACTTATTTTTTGGAGTTATTATAACTGATCCTTAAATTGAATAAATTCTAAACCATAAATACTTGTTAACTAATTAATTTTCAAGTGTTTTTCGGACGGCTATATATATTTAAACACATATTTTATATTTATTAAAATTTTTTAAAACAATTTTCTATTATTTGATTAAGTTATTGTATCGTGCATTTTATCTGTACATAATATTGTTCTTTGTTTCCATCCAAAACACACAAATAAGCTAGTTTATTTTATTAGCATTAACAACATAAGAATATTTTGGGAATGATCAACGGTGAATGTGCATAATTTATTTATTTTTGAGGCAAATATCTATAATATGAATTATATTTTTCTCATTTATTTTAATGGCTTTAGAGATTTTAATGAAAATATTCAAAATATAGTTTAAAAAATAATAATAAGCATTTAAAAGAAAAAAAACTGTTTGCTCTTTATTTTAAACTTTTTTGACATTTGAAAAAAATCTTTTAAAGTAATTATTTCATGATCAATTCCAAATTATTACACATTTTTTATATAAATTATTTTTCCACCAAAAGTGATTTTAATTTATAAATCAAATATTCAACAAATAATTAAATGCTGGTTGAAAAAAATCGTACTTATAACTAAATTCTAAATATATGATTTATAATTAGACGAAAAGTTTAATATCAAATAGAAAAAATAAACTTATGAATTTGGTGTTAAATAAGTTTTGAGAATTAGTTATCGTAAAAATCACAATGGGAAGCAAACACAGAAATTGTTTTGAATAAAATTTCTACTTTAAGTGAATTTGTTTTATATTTTGATTTATAACGCATATTCTAACAATTAATATTTACCTCTCTTTGTTGAAAAAGTATAATAACTTAATTTTTATTTCCACTGGTAAACTTTGACACGCAGTTTCTTTTCCTTAATTATCCTAAATAATATATCATTCTTTAAATAGAAAATAATGAGAATGAAGAAAATGTAAGTTTATTTCTCATTTTCCAAAGATGAAGTTCATTATGAACTTAATAATTGGTTTAAGAAAGTTATAGACCTAAAAATTAAAGTAATCGGAAATCGTTCAAGTATAACAAATGTTTAACTAAAAGATGAAAACAAATCTACTGTTTTCAGAACCAAAAACAATTTACAAAAAAAGTATTGAAAGTGATACAAATTGTGCTCATGATATCATCATTTATATATATGTCGTGCTGTAAATAGAATGAGCAGAAATAATTAGAATAATACTTTCATATACTAAGTATTATCAATGATGGGAATTGAAAGTAGTGGTTTGTACCGTTCGCAGGTGATAATTTTAAAACAAATCAAAAATTCCTGCTTTGACCTACATTGTTAATTATATATAGAAAAATCATTTAGAAATGAATTTACTAAATTTTGTATTTACATAATTTTGATCTCAAATGGAAAATTTATTATCATATTTTTAATACCACATTTTATCCCCTTTTCAAACGGTATAACAGTAATGCTAATGTAAACGGGAAAAGAATGAGAAAGGGAATTTTGCAATATATGATAAGATTAATTTAATAACCATGCTATTTCCAACTCACAGAAGAAAAAAAATTCATTTAAAAATATAATCTAATTTATTTTAATAATCTTAAGTAAAATATGAAGTTAATAGATTAAAATTTTGAAGAAACACTTTATATCGAATAAGTTGTTAAGCAACCCTTTCTATAATATTTAAATGACTTTTAAATACATTTTCTCAAAAGATTTTCACATGTCTTTTTATAAATCTTAAAAGTTTTGAAAACCCTTCTTTAAAATTAAAGAGTTAAAAGATATTAAAGTTTATTCATTTTCATTTATAAAATAACAATTCTCTAAAAAGTTTTATAATGAAAATCCTTTTTTCATAGTTCTAGATGTTCTTATCAGCAATTGCCACGTGAATTTATAAAAGAAAATGTTTTATTTATTTACTTATCATTATCATTTTTACATGAATAGATTAATTTATAATTTCGTTATTCAATAAAATATAAGTCAATTTAAAATAAATACTGGAAGTATTAGCAAAAGTTTTAAGTTATTTATTTAATCGTCTATACTCATAACAATTATGATGACATTTTTTCTAAATTCTTGAATTTGCATTTAAATTAAAACTTTCCACGCGTGTGAAAAACCTATTTAATAATAAGGAAAGAAACATTTAATAAATATAAAGGAAAAAATTATGCATACTTCTATTTAAATAAGCCATTTAATTTCAGATAAGATATTAATAACTTATAATTCTAACTTTAATTAGTTTTAACTTAATAGAGAGAGAGAGGGATGAGGCACATTTTAAGCTAAGCATTTCTTTTCTTCATAGTCAATTTTATTGTAATCGTAACAATTGTTTTCTAATAAAGTAAACTTCAAAAAGTTTATAAATATATGAATAATATTTTCCTAACATAATCACACGAAAATATTTTAAACAGCTCTAACAAATACATGAAAATAAATAAAAATTTAATAATACACAGGAAAAATATTGCGAAATTTTGAAGAATTCAAGAATAAACAAATAATCGAAATAAAAAAATTGTACATGCATTTTTTGCAAAAACGTACCAAAATGTTTTGATATTTAGTTACCATATGTATCTGTACACTCTAAGTTAGTAATAAAAGATAATAACTAAAAAAATCCTTTTATAAAACGTTTAATCTGCTATAATCCGTTTAATAGTTTAAAGATGTTCTTTTTGGGCTACTTAATATGGAACTATCATACTTACAAAGTATAAAATTTTCTAAAGAAACTTAAATGGAATATTTAGGTCCATCTACAATACTGTTTTAACTTAGCACCTAGGACCTCATTATTCTCGCTTCTTGAGATATATCCTAAAGAATCTCCATACAGGGGCGAAATTTCCAACTAAAAATTTGGCTGTACTTAATGGTTAAAATTTGAAGAATACATTTTATTTATAATGTACCAGAAACTTTTCATTTATACTAAGTATTTTTTAATATATTAAAACAAGTTATTTAAAATGGATTTTATTACTCACCCATTTATAATTTCAAGTAATAATAAATTTAGAAATTTTTAATTTTATCTTTATGTTCGTCAACATAAGATAAAATATGGAGATGTGTAGTAGGTTGGCACAACTTATAACATTGAGGGCAATATGCATAATTCATCTATTCAATTAAAATAGATTTTAAATGAAATAAAATCTTGTGATTCACTCCACTCACATTTATATGTCCCCTCAAACTATTTGAGACCATGAGTGTGCTGAGAGCGTAAGATGTACTGTTAATCCTTAACTCAACGACACGGGTGTTTCTACCACTGTTAGTACGATGGACAACGTAATAATAAATGACTTTGTTTTTACTGACGAAAATCCTAATTTTTTCTACAGCCATACAGTGTTCGGATTCGAGTCTGGGTATGGTGTATAAGAACTGCTGAGTTGTTGCGTTATGCATCCCCACACTGGTCTAGCAACCAGAATTATGGTTTGAAGTAATACTGAATTTCACTCCCGCATCTCTAAAGCAAGCATTGCTGGTACGCTCAGCAGAAAGCATAACATTCCTGAGATGTTGGAGCTCATGGTTCTCTAATACATTCAGCGCTTGCCATCAGTTACAGTCTAACATGAAAAAACACAATCGCATCTTGCACTTCAAGTTCATGAATTCTCAAGCCATCTAATTGAATCGCTACCTAAACTTGCTTGATCACAAGATCTAATGACAATCAGAAACGTGTGGTCCATACTTTCACAACATTCGAGTCGGAGTAAACCCAAGATAAACTTTGACAATAAGAGGAAGCAGCATGGACTGCTATATTCCAAATATACATCCAAACCCTCTTTATTTAAAGAAGGGGAGTATGACAGTGGTTATAACCAACAAATGTATCTACACTATATATTGATTTTGCCATCATCTCCTTATTTTACAAGGGGTAGTAATTTCAATGAGTTGATCCTTATATATCGTGTTATAAACTTTACAGATCTTTCTTGGGGACTCATTTGGGGTGGCACCATTGCATTAAAAATAACTTCTAAGAACTATAAAAGTATTATTTTTTTTTAAAACTGGTAATAAATGATAGATATGTGTAAATTGATTATAGGGACCTCAAATTTATAAATATTCGAAATTAAAATCAATTAAAATTTATATTTACACTTTTAAAAAATAACTATTTTAGATTTTTATATAAAATACCTAATTCATATTCATTTTAATCTATTATTTAATTTAATTCCTTAAAAAAGACTTTGGGGATTTGATTATTTAAAATATTATGAAAATGAAATTGATTAATATCACAAAAAAGTATGATGTTTTATTTACTTTTCAAAAATACATAAAAGATATCATGAAAATAACATAAAGATTCGAAAAAGGTATATAGAAATGTTTTACAAGTATCTTTCATGTGACTTGTTTAGATCCACCAAACTGACAATTTGAAGGATGTATAAATATAAAGACATCATTTTTTATATTTCAAAGTTGTAAAGATAGATAATTATTTTCATGTGAAGTGTCATAAAAATATGTATTTTGGAATAAGAATTTTATTTCATGAATATTATTATTATATGAAAATGGAACATTGTATTATAAATAAAAATAGTTAATAGTGCATGAATTCATATTACAATGAATTAGAAAAAATGCTTAAATATTAAAAATAATCATATCTTAATCTATAAATCTCAGCTTAAATAAAAACGATCAATATTATAATTTGATCAGTATTCTAGAATAATATATTTTTTCTTAACTAATTAATTGTAAAATATTGTTATAGAATAATGTATTAGAGAATTTTGAATTGGAATTAGTATTAAATCTAGTAAGCTCTTTATGAGAGAGAGAGAGAAAGAGAGAGAGAGAAAGAGAGAGAGAGAAAGAGAGAGAGAAAGAGAGAGAGAGAAAGAGAGAGAGAGAAAGAGAGAGAGAGAAAGAGAGAGAGAGAAAGAGAGAGAGAGAAAGAGAAAGATAGAGAGAAAGAGAGAAAGAGAAAGAGAGAAAGAGAGAGAGAAAGAGAAAGAGAGAGAGAAAGAGAGAGAGAAAGAGAGAGAGAGAAAGAGAGAGAGAAAGAGAGAGAGAGAGAAAGAGAGAGAGAAAGAGAGAGAGAGAAAGAGAGAGAAAGAGAGAGAGAAAGAGAGAGAGAGAGAAAGAGAGAGAGAGAAAGAGAGAGAGAGAAAGAGAGAAAGAGAGAGAGAGAGAGAGAAAGAGAGAGAGAGAAAGAGAGAAAGAGAGAGAGAGAGAGAGAAAGAGAGAGAGAGAGTAATACTTAGTCCAAAAGCATTTAGTTGAAAAATCCAATTTTAAATCGGGTTTCATAAATTATTTTAATAAAAGTAGTTGACTTGTTAACTTTATATATATATATATATATATATATATATATATATATATATATATATATATATATATATATATATATATATATATATATATATATATATATATATATATATATATATATACATATATATATATATATATATATATATATATATATATATGTATGTATGTATATATATAAAGTATATATATGTATATATATATATATATACATAGATATATGTATATATAATTTATTTAATTTGGCTGGCTGGTGTATGTATATACATATACCACCCAAATTGCAAAAATTAAATAATTATACTTATTGATCAAAAGAAAATAAACCGACATGAGTTGCTGTTAAATTGTTAAAACTGACTAAAGATATATTACAAAAGAAAATAAAAGTTTACGATTATAGTATGTGAAATTGTCGTGGAGGGTTCTTCAATATCACATACAACATCATCCACAACAGGAACCTTCTACAACATGAATAACAGGAGTTAGTTGTGATCAGACACATAATCTACCATTCTAAAATTCAAGAGTAGGTGTTGTGAATTTTGCTCTTTCACTGTACACGTCATATTAAATACTAATTTTTTTATTTAATTTTTTAATTTAAAATGCTTCAATACAATGCATGCCTATTCACCCTGTTTTATCAATTTATTTTCATTAATATATTTCACTTGCTCACGAGTTTCAAATGATGAGTGTTTCAAATGATTCACTGGTTTCAAATGATGACTAAGAACTTATGTTTTGTACAAATGAAATCAGCATACATTAAAAATATTAATTTTCAATTCTTTGATTTTTAATATAATAATATATTTATTTGCATTAAAAAATTCTTATATATGAAATTGCATAGCAACTAAATTATTAAAAGCTTAAAATTTAAGGTGAATATAATATGTAATAAAATGAAACAGAGTCGTATTTTATATTTCCTTAGGATATCGCTATAAATTATTTTAGGATTTAGTGCAGTTATACATAAAAATAGGAGCATAATAGACATTAAATTAATTATTAATTTATGAATGAACTGAAGTATCTTTTAACTGAAAATATAAAATATAATGTAAGAAATTTGATTTATAAAATTTTATATTACCAAAAAAGGAAAATTAAGGAATTGAAAACATTTTCTATTATATTATATTCTGAAAAATATAGATAAGTATTAAAGTAACTTATCCTTATGAAAAAATCAGTTTATAAATTAATTAATTTATATTTGACACTTAACGTACAAAAACGTATTTTGTAATTGAATTTCCTATCTTGATAAAAATATTTTTTTGAGATTAGGAATTTTCTTAAATTTGTCAAAAAATCTTTACCCGTCCAATTTTATATTTATAATACCAATTTAATTTTATATTTACAAAAAACGGTATTTTTATTTTAATATAGAAATATGTTGCCTGAAAAGTTTCTGTTTTTAACTTTTTGAAAATTTAAAAGGCCTAAATCTTTTTAATATGGCCTAAAAATGTTTAAATACATCAACAGAGACACATAAAAATCGATTTTGAAACAAACATGTGTAGAAAAAGTTTTTGTATATTTAAGAAATTATGTATTTTAGGATCAATTTGTTTTTTTTAAACTCAGACCTCACTGAATACTTTATATATATATTAAATTTTTAAGTAAGAAAAACAATTTTAAAGCATTAAAATTCTTTTAGAAACAAAAGCAATTGAATTGAAAGTAAAAGTTCAAAAATATAAAAAAAATTCATTCATCTTAAAAAATATTTTAAAGTACCAGCATACACAAATAAATTTTTACCAGAATTGTCATAATTTCCTTCAGTAAACATTAAAGTGTTGAATTTATTTCTCGTAAATTGCTTTGTTCATATTTAAATATTCTGTATTTGTATTTTAATTTTGTAATTTAAACATTTAACATTTTTTTAAAGTTTTTAACTTGATGTAATATGTTTCTTTAAAAAGAAAACATTCTTACTAAAGTTATATTATATAAAATAATATAATAAATTAAAAATAAATTACATAATTTATTTTTAAATTAATTATAAAATTTATTTTTAATTTATTATATTTTTCATATTCATTACATGAATTATATAAAAGTCATATAAAAGTGTTTAATTTACATTTTTTAGAATTATACTCACTTTCTGGTTCAAATATCCTACAAGGCAATTTGGATTATACTCAAAACAAGTGAATTTCGTCAAATTTTCTGAAATAATATATTCTTCATAGCAATTTTAACAAGACTGCTTTCAAAATGTACTTTAATTTAATATGGCTTTTTAAACTATAGAATATCAAAGTTCAAACAAAAATTTGATTAATACTTTTGTTGTTATTACGGTATTCTAGCTTTTATTTTACCGAAAAGACTGAATTTTTGCCTAATAGCAACCTAAAAAAAATCTAAGTTTATTGTTAGAACCATAGATTGAAAAGAGTTTCGACTGCCAAACGAGCTTTTTATTAAATCAAACGTTATCTTGTTTGCAGCAGAAGAATCACACGGAAGTACATAACATATAGCCATCACTTATTTTTTTTAAAAAAAAAAAACGCTTTATATTTGTGTTATCAAACTCAAATTATACCAAAAAATGTATAACAAATATTTTTGTTGATTGTTTAAAAATTTTGACTTAGTTATTCTCTATAGAAAGAAAAGCTTTGCAACTATCAAAATTTAAAAATTTATATCTTATAGTAAAAATAAATTATATTCACAATATTAATTTTCTAGCATGATTGATGAAATCCCATTTAATCAAAAGCGTTGGGTATCGAAATTATTCGAATATATTTAGAATAATTATTACTGGAACACTTCATTATTAAAGGATTTTATTTCTGCACTACTAAGAACAAAACACAAGTAAATCTTGCTTTATATGAATATTCACCAAGCCAGTTATACACTCAGAAAAACAAAATTTGCAAGTCGACAATTCTCATTTCCTTAATATGCTTAATGGAACCTAGAATATTTTTACTCCTAACTAACTAATAATTAAAAACATTTCTATTGAAAAAAACTTCTTTATATATATATATGTGTGTGTGTATATATATATATGTGTGTGTTGTTCTTATAAATATTAAGAAATATTTCAATCAAATAGTAAATAAAATAAAGTATCAAATTATAGTTTGAAGTTATTAAAAAATTATAAAATTATATAATTAAACAGAGAATATAAATTTTAATTTTTTAAAATTATCCCAAGAATACCGGACCAGGTCTTTCATGAGAAACAGTTTAGATTCATGCATTATTACTACTATAAAGAATAATCCGAAATTGCTTTTAATTAGAAGCTCTTCAGCTCTAAGGATAAATACAAAGTCCTTAGGATTATAGCACAAAGAATCGATTTTCTGACGAATTCTTTTCCGGAAATTGGTTCTCTTATACAAAAGAGAAAATAAAACGCTAAAAACGAGATTACCTTCTTAGATCTGTAATTAAAAAGATCTAATGAGTTTTCTTCCATGGATCCCAGTTCCTTTTGTTGAGTATCGTCTTTCGCGTTTTGAATGCATTAATTGAACATTCCTGATATAAAACCAGATGCATTCTGATCTAATAATTTTTAGAATATGAGATAATCTTTTAGTTTTTTATCCTAAAAATGAAAATGGAGACAAACTTAACTATTCAAAATAAGCAAGTAATTAAGTTATGACGTGAAATGGCTGCAGTTTGCAAAATCTTTTTTTCTTTTAGCATCAACGCTAATTAAATTTTAAAAAAAACTTCTGGTAATCAATCATATAACAGGAGATTTTTCATCAAATATATATCATCCATTAAATCAATCCCAAAACCAAAATTATTGAGACAGGATTCGAAAATAAATTTACATAGAAATAAAATTCTATCAAGCGGTCATTCGTTCTCACCCCACTTTCCAAAAAAAAGACAAAATTTCTTTGTAAATTATGCTCTTGTTTCGTTTCCTTATTTTCTTTAAATTTTTTAAAAGGTTTTACAATAGAAGCTTGTTTTTACAAACCCATAAGAACTAGTAAAACAGTTAAGAAAGAAAGTTCGTAAAGTAGAAAAATAATGTATTAGATTATTAAAAATCTGATTTTTTACTCAACTATTTTTCTTTATAAGAACAATGCTATTAAATAGAATTATAAAAAATGTATTATCAGAAAAACATGCAAAATAAGATTCCTACTAATAGAAAACACTGCTTTGCTGGTATGGAATCCGTTTTCATTTGTATCAGTTGCATTTTTTCTCGAGTTTTAAAATTGTCGAGAAGTTCTTTGGAATTCTAAATTTTTTGTCATATTTTGTCTTAGATTTTTTTCGTCTGCGTTCAGAATTTTCTTTTAACATCAATTGATAAACACGTTGATTTGTTTAAGTATGACCAATCATCAATAAAATCAGCTCAATCTCTTTTGACCAGCGAAATTTCTTATATTGGGTTATTCAAATGAAACAAAAAAGAGAGCAAGACAAGCGGGCACAAGCTTTTAAGGAGTTTTTCTCGCTTTCTATGCTCTAACGTAAGAGAATAAAGGAAGAATTTTCTTCTTGTCTCATACATACGAGAAATACAGAAGTTGAATTCAGCACCATTGTTCTTTCCCTTAAAATGCCTGAGATACATTTGTCTTCGATTAATGCTTCCATAATGTCTGCAGTGCCTTAATGTGTAGCTTCATTTTTCACGAATGAATCGAATTTTCAGTACGTGAAAAGCAATCATAAAAATACTAAAAAATGTCAGATCATAAAAAATGAAAAAAAGGTAAAATATATTCGCCAAAAAATAATTCGTAAAAAAGCGATTTTTCAAAATTTTAATGTCTTATTGGCAGTTAAAATTATCAACAAAGCTATAGTATCAGAGTAAGGGTTAGATTCTTGTTCGTAAAAAACGTGAGTGTTCGTAAGCTAGAGTTCTGTAAAAACGAGCCTTTACTGTATAAGGAGTTTATCAATATTTATAACTTCTTCTTATTTGATTATTTACTTCTGTATCTTAAAGATTTCTTTTAGAGAAAAAAATGTCTTGATGTATATATGCATTATTGATTTAAGGAACGCTGTAAGTATTTTGTAAATATTTTATATTCAGCAAGAAATATAAAAAATTCAATCACATGAAAATATTACTTTCTTTTCTGTTGTTGTTATTTCTTATCCCCTTCACCAGCCGAGCTGGATCACGTTCATGAGCCCATTCATATTGAAGAAGTTCATTATCAATGGGAGATCTTGAACCTGGCTCCTTGTTGAGTGCAAGATAAAATGAATGGTGGTTAGAAAAGGGCTGTGAAGAAGAAAACTGAGAGCAAATTTTAAAGTGTTTATAACCAACAACAAAAGCATTTTTTACAAATGACTATTAAGGAATCAATTAAGGACAATTTGAACTTGTCTTCTGCCGTTTCGAATCAAGCAGATGCCTGGGCAATTACTCTGATACCTTGGATTTACCATCAAGATCATCCAAATGACCTTATTATTTGTCTTACAATTAGAAAATAGTTCATTATGAGTAAGGAAAGTGGTGGCAGATATTGTTGCCTCTCCAGAAAACCTGACTGTCTGCAATTTAATTTCCAGCAACGTTGATATGAGACGAAATCGACTGAAAGTGGGTAACTTTGTTATTTTCCATAATATACGATATTTGCTGTTTTTTATCTCTGTGACAGGTAAAAAAATACATTTTATTAAAAATTAAACTTTATATAATATGCTCTGATCATACAAATCTAAGCACTTCCACTTTAAAACATTATTTAATTTGAATCTGCAGTACCAATATTTAAAGAAATCATTAAAATAATCTTTAATTTATTTTTCCCTCCACTAGAACATTATGACTTAAACCAGAAGTTTAAGTTTTTTAAATAGTAAACCAAATTTAAAATATATTTTGATAGAGATCGATGAATTTTCCTCATTTAATCAAAAGCAAAATATTTTTTAATCAGATGTATATTTAATCGATTCCAACCAATGGTGAAATAGTTAGCTTCTTTAACTTCAAAGTTCGGTTCAAATACTGGTTCAGGCATGGATGTTTCTTTTTCCTTTCTGTTTGTGTTTCGTCGTTCAATTTTTTCGGAGTAAAGATGGCATACCCACTGAGTTCTTCATTTTAAGAAACTGCCACCACCTTTAACTCTTGTAGCTCTGAATTTGATTAAGTTCTAAAATATAGCCGGGCATTAGAAAAAAATGCTTAATTGAATTATTGAATATGAGCCTCCTAAATCTACAAATACTTTCAAGGGTATAAAAAAAGTGACTCATATAAAAAGAAAAAAATCATAATATCTGAAATATAAATGTATAATAAGCAGCGATACATATAATTAATTAAAATTTTTTAATGAATTTTCATAAAATAAAAGATATTTCATGTTGCTATACTCATAAGTATTGTGAGACTATTTTTTTCCTTTAATATGCATTACTATGCAAAAAATGCATTAATTATGATGAAAACTTATCATCTTATTCAAAATCTGTGTGTTAAAAATATGAACACACTTATATTTAGTATAACATTTTCCCAAACATATTACAAATATTTTCAAAATATACAAAAATTAGTTCAATTTTCATATATTCTCGACAACGACAAACACCAATTATATAATGAGTTATTTTGGAATCTATAAAATACTAGAAACAAACTTAAAGTTACATTATTTTAAAATTTCATTGTATTTTTTAATGAAAAATAAAATTAGAAATATGTCTTGTAAATTTAAAGTCTTTTTAAAAATTCATTTTATTTATAGAGAAATCCATTTAAAGACACTAACCAACTTATATTGGATAAAATTTAATAAGTATATAAAAGATGCATTTTATTTTTATGTTAAAATAAATTTCCAGGTTTCTATTTTTCAAAATATGCATATACCTCTACTTTCCCATAATATGATAAGACATAATAATAATAGGAAGTATTTTCTGTATATATATATGTTTGTATGTGTGCTATATATATATATATATATATATATATATATATAAATTAGAATTCCATTTACAAACTTGGATTAAATTGTAAGATCAAGTGATATAGTGGCAAATGTAATGAATAAAAATTAAAAGAAAATCCTAAGCTATTTTTGATGATGCGAAAATAAAAAAAAAACATTTATTATTTATTTTAACAATAATATTATAAATAAATATGAACGACTGATGAATTACTTTTGAGTCATTTATTCCATATATTTATAGTTATAATGACAAAGGGAAATTAAAGTACAAAGTATATACAACAAAAATTGATGCATAATTTGTAGTTTTATTTTTTGTAATAAGCAAAAAGAGTTTTAATTTAAGAATTTTTCCAATGACATTTTGTGTTTGAGTAATATCCCCAGGACCAAAGGCAGGAGCAAAGACATAGTGTTGGATAAAAATCTGGATCAAATCAAAATTAGTTTAAATAATCGAATGTAATACCTGCAATCTAACAGTAGTTATTTTCTAATCAAAGAAAACATATCCTATGAAAATTACGTTCATGTAAACATGGGTCTCTATAAATCATCACCTTATACATGCAAATGTAAAATTTTTAATGATAATATATCAAAAATATTTGTTTCGGTAGCTTTTAAATTCTCCGTAGTTTAATGCTTAAATAATTAATCAAACTGAAGAACAAAATTTAGTTATATAATAAAAAAAGAACAAATATATAACAAAACTGAAGAACACAATGATTCCTATCAAAAAAATTCAGTTGATTGCATTTCTTCATTATTGTGGTATATTACGAATCAGAAATATAATCTCTTATTAAAAAATAATAAATTATTTATAAAAACAACTATTTTTTTCATATTAAAATTATTGGGGAGCATAGTAATTAATAATAAGAGAGTACTTTATAAGACAAAAGTTAATTTTGGCAATTTTTCAATAATTATGTTAATTTCTAATAAAAGCACATAGTGTTTTACTTTATTAAAAAAAGAAATAACTTTAATTGTAGGAAATGTTTTAAGTGTCATTGTTTCCATTACATGTAACATTGTATTTATTTAAATAAAGATTTGATTTTTATTTAATTTAAAATTTCATTAAAATTTCAAAACAACTATCTATTCACCACAATTAGAATTCACAAAAAATATATGACTAAAAATATTAAATAGGAAATAATTTTTCCTAAACTTTTAAAACACGATATTTCGTCTGTTTATGTGAGATACTCTAACATTTTTTGCTATCGTATATAAAAGTAATCTCACTATTAAAAAATAAATATTTATATTTTAAATAATAAGCACTATGAAAAATTGTTTAACATTTTACAAAAATTAAGCAAAGATTTTTAACACAAAGGTAGTCACAACTAAATTCGTGATTTTCATTTTAAGTCTTTTATGACATTTATATTATATTGTCACACACACGCCACTGTACACCTAAAGACAATATCGTAAGGCAGAAAAAAACCAAACAAACGAGTTAAATAACAGAAAAAAATCTTAGAAAACCCCACAGCTGTCGCCCCGTGATAGATGACCTCCATATCGGAGAAACTTTATCTTTGAATACATCGGTATCTTCTTTAGCATTCTTTCAGGGATTTTTAGACTTCCTCTTCCCCTTTCCTTCCTCCGGAGCTCATCATTCATATTTTATTGTCCCCTCGGATTTCCTTTTTTCTTTTCCGGAAAAATATTTTTAGATCGTTTTTTGTGAACTGTCACGTTTCGCTCGGTTTTTACTCGTTATAAAATATTCACTTTTATAAAATTGTTTGCTTAAAAATCAGAATACGTGTCGCTAAATCTTTTACACAAGGGGGAAATAAGACACAACAAGCTGAAAAAAAGTTAAGGAAATGCACGTTATTTAAACATTTTGATGTTTAATTACGAGTGCATAAGAAATTTATTTCATAAGAAAATGTGAGTCTGAATAACAACATAGATTTTTCAGAAATTAATTTGGAAACATATAAATCAAATCTAATGTATCTAAATCAAAAATATAAGATTCAAACCCTAACTATTATTGTCCAATTGAGTCTAAATTTAGGACGAGTTTTCGTACTGTGTAGAAATTGGAAACTTGGTGAATTATTGAAAATAATAAAGCACAAATACTTTAAAGGAAAATTTTCTTTTGTGTAGAAAAAAAGTTTCAAAGTATTCAACTTAAAATGCTTTACTTCTGGGCAAGAAAAAAAGAATTCCACAAAAAAGTTTTAACATATAGTTTGTTAATTTAATATGGATGGAAAATACTTAAAATTAAGCTAAAATGAATATTAGAAAGTGCTTTCGAAAAGGAAATTTAAACTTTCATGCAATTAAAATTTGATAGAATAGCAACTTAATGAGCAAGTTATCAGCATTATTTAAACCAAAACTTTAGTAAGTATACAAAAGGCTAAACTATAGTCCACCTTATAGAAGTCAAAACAAATTTGTTAAAAATCTATTTCAGCGATGAATTACAGGGTGATTTGTAAAAAAGCACAGAAAAATACACTGAATCTATAACAATTTAAAAAAAAATATTAACATAATATTAGCTTAATAAGAGTGATTTTAATATCGGCAAGACCTTTTATAATTTAATTTATATTTCTTTTCTTAGCAGTAAGTTATTGATTCTCAATATTATAATTTCGCGCCATTTTTAACCTAATATAAAACTCGATATACTTTTTGCCAAATGTTTTTATCATTTTGTTGAATCGATAAAATGCCTTAAGGAATATATAAATTATTATGAGAATATTTTATTTTATTGGTTTGAAAAATTTTTAATTCTAATTAATTATTCAATAAGAAAAATATGATTCATCAGAAGGTTTTTATGAAAATTATAACTTATCATTATTTCTAAATACGTATTTTCAAATTTCAATGATAAAACTAGCAAGCGAAATAAATTTAAATGAATTTATTATAACACATTTACTTATCTTAAATTTAAACATTTAATAATATAAAAATATACTCATAAATATTCTATAAATACCAAGATAATTTTTTTATTTGTATCGTGAATTTGATCTGAAATGTCAATTATAATATATGTCTTAATTTATTAAATATAATTTGAGAAATTAGATGTCAAAGCTTTCTTACTAGTTTTTGAGTTTATTATTAGCTAAAACGAATATTATTTGATTTATTAACATGTTTTAATGCTGCTTAGCTTGTATAGTGGTTTTGTCCTTGTGTTCTAGCCAAGTGGGTTCGGGTTTGAATCCTAAATAAAAATGTAAAATTGGGGGAAAAGTCGTACATTTGGTCTGTAACGTTTCGAAAAAGGATACAGCTCACCTTCCTTTTCTTTTTTGGAATCATTGTTTTCTTAATAGTCCATTCATTTTTCCTACTTCTACTTGTTTGTTGTTTCTCACATGCATACTAAGATGGAGATACAAGAGACAAAAAAAACATAATTTAATGTAAAATAACACTATTTGCTTGTTTTTAATGGACACTGAATACTTAAGTTTAATCTAGAATTACATAAGCATTCAGTACTTTTAATATTTCATTGTATTAGCAGTAAATATTTACATTTTCTACGAAGAGTGTGCAGATGATAAGAGAAGAAATATCAATAGAAACTAACATAACAATGAATGAGAATATTGATTCTATATTGAAACCTGGAAATATCGTTATTTAAAAAAGTCCATTTGAACAACTTTAATTATATTAATAGATAAATTGTGTTTAATTAATGATATTTTTTAAATGTAACAGAATTCCAAAACTGAATAACGAGAAAATTTGCTCATTTGCGGTACGTGAATTTTCATTACTATATAAAATCCAACGTAATTGATTCATGGTTAAAATGATCAGCGAAATATAGATTTTATAAGTAGAAATGAAAAAAAATAGACTCTATCAGAGCAATTCATCATTTAAATATTTAAAATAAACGAAAAATAAACTAAAAATAAAAATAAACGAAATATTTAAGCTAGAAATATATGATAAAAGAACAATATATGTAACTAGTGTAAGATAAAAGCAAGTGTTTCAAAATATTTAGCTCTAATTATTAAGTAAATTTTGTTTGAATATCCAATATTTATTGTTGAAAACCTTTTAAAAGCTCTTATCAATCTTTTCTTAAACTTTGCATCTATTTATGGAAAAAATATGATACTTCGATACACTCTCAGTGGAAAACAGTCAAATACGTGGAAAATGCTTATCAAATTTTATAAGTAAAATAACTTTAAGTTATATATTTATATATTGGTTATGAAGTTTATAAAAATGAATTTCATTTCTAAAAATACCTTAATTTATAAGAAATTAAAACTTTAAAACGAATTATTGTTGCTCTTTCTGTTTGAATCGTTATAATCTCCTCGATCTTTCGAAATATTCAAGATCATATTGAAAAGTATCAAAATAAATTATTAAATATGGCAAAGATATTCTTAGATATAATATTCTACCGGAAATATTTCATTAATTTAAAAGAGATACGAAAAAAATTAAAAACAGATTCAAAATATGTATAAGAGTGAAACAATATAAATTATTTTAAAATCTTAAGTAAATAAATACTAAAATGAGGCTCTCTCCCATAGATTAACTGTAATATTTCAAATAAAAATGTGTTTGTCAAAAAAATAAAGGAAATTTTCTGGTATTTTCTGCTATACAATTAACATGTAAGGCATGAATAAATAATGTTACTGTGCTGGGAGTACATTTAATGATAATTTGATAATACAGTAAGTAATGCCAGCCACTAATTTGTAAGACTGAATATCATAAGAAGCTTTCAGAAATTTATCTGGTAAGGACTGTTTTTCCTAGATAATTTATTACTTTAGAAATAATGTGTAAAAAATTTACATTAAAAGTGATTTTTTCCCACAAACTCAAAAGTTGAAAGCATATTTTTTAACGTAAAACTATTATATTTCCTGTTCACTTCGAGAATTTTACATAAAAAATAATACTTGAAATTGTTAAAGCATAGAAAACCTTTTGAGGCAAAAACATTTAACTTTCTAGTAAATTTTAATTTCAAAGAAATTTTAAATAAATAATGTATTAATAAGTTAATTTGCACTAATGTGATCCAAAGCAAAAAAATGAAACAGTATTGAATAAAAAATGCTAAAAGGAATTAAAAAGTTAAATGAAAACAGCATTTCTTTAAGTTATGAATTTCAAGAAAAAAATGCTTATGAATTTATTTATTAAATTAATCAAAAATAGTTAATAAATTAAAGAAATTTATTAACTATTTTTGAAAGAAGAAAGATAATGCATGCAAATGGTTATGATCATTAGGAGAAGTGCCAAAACATAAACAAATTACATAAAGACTAATTCCCTAATTGAATAAGTAAGTTGAATTCTAATGAAGATCGAATTCTTTCGTGGCAAAATATCGTATCATTGTCCTACAATTCTGTAGTATTTTGGTGAATATTTTTTCACTTTATGCAACAAAATCAGGAAACCAAATTTTCAAGAACATATCTAAGACAGCAGTAACCCTATTGTAGTAATTCTGAGCATTATGTTTATGATGTTATAGTTCCATTTCTTTTATGCAAGTTGAAAACAAATTATTAAAGAAAAATAAATTAAATTTTATTAGAAGAAATTAGTGTCTCTCTTTGATGATAAGTCAGTTAAATTTGGTGTTAAATTTGAAATTGTGTTTATAAATTTTGTAGTTTCTTATCATAAAACATTAGTAAATAATGAAAAAAATTATTTATTGGCCTTTAAAACATTTTTTAAAAGAGAGTTATATCATTTCATAAAATGTTTCCTATTTGCATTTAAAATTGAATAAATTTATTCATTAATTTCACATTTTCTTTAAATAAAGAGAAGGGAATAAAATAAATAAAGAGAAGGGAATAAAATAATAAGGATATTTTGAAGTATACATATTATAATCACTATACATGCCTTTAAATAAATAGGAGTTAATAAATGCAATTGATTTCTTGAAGTCGATTAGTAAAAAGTAATATATATTTTTGGATTTTAAATTTCTTCACGTGTTACAAAAAATAATTAAAAGTTATTTTAGCTAGTTAAAACACTGCTGTCAATACACTCAATTTTATTAACTCATTAAGAAACATAATTAGTTATTTGAGTAAATTTGGCGCTACAACTTCTCAAAATACTATAAGTGAACAGTTATTAAATAATGGATTTTATAACAGGTATATAATTTTTAGCTATAGTCCACAAAATATCTTCCTTCTTTCATTTTAAGAAAATAAACGAATGTTTTATTTATAAAATAGAATGAAAGTTTTCGCACACACACACACACACACACACACACACACACACACACACACACACACACACACACACACACACACACACACACACACACACACACACACACACACACACACACACACACACACACACACACACACACACACACACACACACACACACACACACACACACACACACACACACACACACACAGTTTAAATGTGTTTACCAGTTTAAATGTCTTCCACTAAATGGACAAAAATAAATTTTTCTAGGTGAATTTATATATTTAATTATAACTATTTATTTACTTAAAAAATATATTTATTTTTATTTAGTTAACAAAAACATCTTTTAAAAATAAATTTCAATTGTATATCATGCAAGATTAAAATAGTTTTTAAAAATAGAATATTTTTCTAAGTGAAAAATGTGTAGTTGGGAAATATTTTATCCATAAATTAAAATTGTAAATTCATTTATTCTAGAAATACAAACTAGTAGCATTTAACATAGTAGTACAACAGAAAATACTTTTAAATATTTATCTCTTTAAATTAAAATTTGACAAAAAACATTTTTTCCATGTAATGTCGATAAATACTAGAAAAAACCACGTTATAATTCTCAATATTTTAATTTTTACAATCAAGTATCTTGAAATGTATTTTCTTTGAATAATTACAACAATATTTTTTTTTAGATTAAAAATATTTCATAATCATTTTTAAGGAGAAAGAAATCAATAAAAAATAATAAATGTTAAAAATTACGGAAAATTAATGATGGCATCGTTATTTTTAATATTCGATATCATATATACTGAATTTGTAAAGAGTTACCTTTTATATGGGAATGTGTTTTTGAGTTTAAAATTTTATTATTTGAAAATATCTGCAGTAAAATTTAATATTAAAATGTTTTAATTTAAATTTATGGTAGAAAATGAAGCATATTATGCTCGTTTATAATTTGTTTTCGAACAATCTAATATAATAATAGAATACAAGAAATATATTTACAATTATTTTATTCCTTATATTATATTCCATCTCTAAATTTCCTTCGTATTTTGTTAATTACGAAGACTATTATATACATTACTTTATCTCACTGCAAAAATGAAAGATTTTATGTATTTTCGACTCCGAATAGTTATAAAATTTCTGGTAAATATAATTTCGGGAAAATAAAATGTTTAATGTAAATAAAATGCTCACATTTTAGGAAATCATAATATATTTTAGAAGCTGGAAATTCGCGAACAGAGAATAGTGTCGTGGCTATTTTTATGGGATTCATTTTACATTTTCCAGAGTGACAAGTTCATGAATATTTAAAAAAAAGTTTGCTTTTTTATTGAAAAGTTTTTAATCTGCTGTCATATTTTACACTTATTATAAAAATATTTATGCCTGTAACGAAATTAAATCTCACATAAGTTATTCAACAAAGAAAATGTACCATGTGTAATAAACCAAAATATGTATGCTAATTATCGTACACGATTAAAATAAGTGGATGTTTGAGATTCAAAATTATCCAGCAAAAAACTTGCAGTTGAACAGTTAAATCCTTCTTTTTTCATTCTTTTTCTAAAATTAAGCATTTCAAAGCCTCACTATGCCCCAAAAATGAAAAAAATCATAAATTTTTTTTCTATAAAATAATTGTTAAGATCTGAAATTTATTTAGAACAACGAGTGTTATTATTAAGTATTACCACAGCTGTAACATATGGTTAAAAGCTCTAAAATAACACTTGATAAAAATGAATTAAAAAAACTAATAAGAATTGTATCTTTTAAATGTGTTTTGCTAATATGAATAAATAATATGTAATTTATAAGATTGTATAATATTTTTAGTAATTCTTTTTTGATCTACTGTAGTACTTATATTTTCCCCACGCATTTAATTGTTGTAAATCATCGCTATTAATTGTTGCTTCAAACATAGATATTTCCTACATTTACTGAATATTATGCAAGTAATATTTAAAAATAATTCTGGAATTTTAAATTAAAAATTCAGTTACATTATTATTTATTTTCAAATTATGTTTACTGTCACTGTAGTTAAATTTTTGGGCGTAGACAATTACATATTTCCTATATGAAATTTACCTAACAAATAAAAAAAATAAAAAATAAATAAATAAATAAAAAAACACATTTTATATCTAACCATTGAAAAATATTCTCAAATATATAAATTATAGTTTTGATAAACTTCTTCTCCTTCTTTATAGACTCGACAGCTCCTAATGGGCCAAGGCTTTCTTTAACACCTGATTCCATTCTGATCTTACTTTGGAAATAAACCTCCAGTTTTTGATTTTTATGATTCCAAAATCCTCATAGACATAGTCAATCCATCTAAGTTTGGGCCTCCTCCTTGCCTTGGCGTCGATTGGTTTAGAGTGAAAAACTCTTGATGTTATAGAATCAGGATTCCTTCTGCACAGGTGATCAACAAATTTCATTCGGTTGACGTTTATGTAGTTGATGATATTGTTTCTCTATACATCTTATACAGTTTGCTATTGAATCTGCGCCTCCGAGAACTATTGATGTTCTCTACATGCATAATTTTCTTCGAAATCTTTCTTTCGAAGATTACCAGTCGATATTCATATGATTTTATCATGGCCCATGTATCTGAACTATAAGTAAGCACTGTTCTTATTATACCTTATATTTGATACGCACACCGTTAAAAAATAAATTTTAATTTTAGTTCCTGAACTGACTTGTGACAAATGGCAACAAATTTCAATGAGTTTTTAAAATATGTAAACAATTAAAATTCTATTTTTGTATATGAAGCCTTAACTAAATTTTAATTAACAACGATATTACTCCTTTTTGAAAACATTGGGAAAAATCTCTTTTGAAACCCATATGAAACAATATAATCATTGACTAAATCAAGAAGCAAATAAAATAACGTATGATTTTATGTTTTAAATAATTTTCACCCCAATGAACATAGTGTTTAAGAAATTAAATAAAACTTTAAAATTTTTTAACTTAATAAGCAACTGGAACAATAAATTAAAGCAAATAAATTTTCTTTGATATATTTTCAAAATAATTAATATCAAATAAACTTTAATTTTTGTGTATATACAATATTCATTATATTTTTAAGTTATAATAATATCCACCACACACATATGCCAAATTACAGAAAAGAATCTTTCTTAAAATCCAGATATATATCTTCGAAATATAAACAGAAATACATTTGCGAACTCATGTTAAATTAGATTCATTTCAAATAAGGATTTATCTTATCTACAGCAGTATGATTGGTTGTTATAATATTTCTCCCTAATTAAAGCTATGATGTTTTACATGCAATAAAATTAATAAATTCAAATCAAATGCATGTTTTACCTAATATTTAATAATAATAATAAAATGATGGTAAAATATTACAGTAGTAAATAAATAAACATTATAATTGAATATGAAGAATTTAAATATGATAACATTTTAGATTATGCTTTTTTGTCATTAGAAAATCAAGTTTATGTATAATCTTAATATTCAAGTCTCCAACGTTTTAATAATCTTATAAAAAAAAAAAGCACTCATAAAATGTAAACTTGTTAATTTGTCATTTATTTTAGCTCTATATCATAAATAAGTTAGTTTCTTCAAGGTTGCAAGAGAAATAAGTGGAACATTTTCTAAGCATTCTTTTTAAATCTTTTATTTGTTTTTGTGACAATCTTTTTTTCTTTTGAATCTTCCAAAAAGTTAACGGGCATTTTTCATAAAGCAAGGTAAATATTGTTCGAATGTTATCACTATTTTGGAGTTACGTTAGAGTGAAACTCGCACTTTCTTCAGTACTTGCTTCAAGGGCAAACAGAGCAGCTGAAAGATAATTTTCTCATTCTGAAGCACAGATTAAATTTACGTATCTCTAATTTACGTAACTCTAATTCTACTCTAACTCTAATTCTTTTCAAAGTTCTATGGAAAAGTGTCAATGGATTGTTTGTGAATGGTGAATAGAGCTTCTAACAAGCTTAATTCCGGATCCTTTGAAGTAATCCACATTAACTAAGGAAGTTCGTTGATACGTTTGCATACAATTATGAAATCCAATGTAACTAAAAATCAGCGAAAATGTATCCACTATAGTTGCTGAAGACATGTCAGGTACAATGACATTATCTTTGGGATATTTTGAAGACATTCACAAAACAGTGAGGATATTTTTTTCCACTTTACGTTGTAGGTAATCGACTAACAATATTCAATATTTAATTTTGAGAATATCTCGAATATTATAGGCATTAGAATTAAACGAGTATTCTTCTTTTCATTTTTTTCAGCACGTTGACAACGATCTTTACTATTTAAAAATACCTCTAATAAAATGACTCCTTAATTACACTTTAGCCAATAGAAATCTCTCGCTTATCAATCTTCGTGTTCTTTGTGCTTAAAAGTCTGGGCGTATTTTTATGACATATTTTCATTTTCCACATTCATATTATGACTTCCAAACATGTGCATACGTTGTAAAACTTAATACTTATTTTTTTCAGGAGCCACTATAACTAATTTTTACTGGTTTTATCTGTCTTTTCTTCATTATAGAATCCCGTTATAACAGAAGATATAACCTGAAGAGTTGTTTTTCCCATTTTAACATCGTGCATAATAGAAGATAATTATTTATCATCTTAATGCACTTCAACTAGAATTTTTGAGTTAATTTAAATAAGAGAAGTTATGGTGTTTTGTATGCCCGACTCTGGTAAAGCAAAAGCATATTCTGCTGTCACAATATCTTCTAATAACTCTTCAGCTTCATTTCCTCTTTCAGATGTTTTCTCGATACTAAATTCCTCTTCTACAAATTTGAAACTTTATTTTTCGATTTTACCAAGTTTTTTTCTAATTTTTCATTTCTGCTTTTACTATAGCGTTGATTTCAAATGGAATATATTTTTTCTCATTTTCTATCTACCTTAGTAGAAATGCTGTACGATTCCTCAACAAATACATTTCTTGATCAATCGTGTTTATAATAACAGAAGTTTAAGTATTTACATGTCCCGTATATTACATTTCTTATTTAGTCAATATTAAATATATTGTTGAATGTTCCAAAGGTCACTGTACATCTCTTATTCAGCCGAAAATTCAAGTTTTATACTTTAACTGCGAGAACATCACAAGTAATTGCACCAGAGTAAATACTTAAATCGAAATTCGATTTACAATTCCTAACATTTATAAGTTTGTAAAAAAATTATTTAATTTAATTCTCTAAGTCTATTAATACTTACCGGAGAACTTAAAATATAGATGAAACGCTTGTTTCTTTTATGTGTGATAGATGGCCTTATATTAAAACATCAATGGAATCAACAAAATACCGTTTCTATTAGAAATTATTAAAATGTTTTAAAACGGACATTAAAAATGTAGTTCAAGTTATGTAATAATTATATAATGTTTTTTCCAAACATTAAATATTTGAAAAAAAATTCGAAGTCTATGTAGTTATTAATTAACAGTATTGAAGAACATATTATTAAAACTGAATGCACCATTCACTTTTAATTCTAAAACTAGTGGTATATGACAGTTAAACAGCCATAAAGTCTGTACACGGCAGCAGATGAACATTATGGAGATGGTGTGTACACTACATAATATTTGACTCCTTTCAAGTTTTAATATTCCTTATCACTTTTAAGGAAAGAGCAGTTTGAAACAATGCGACGAATAATAAACATACGTGTCTGATTGAAATGGAAATATTTAACGTACAAAATGCTTAGTGACGCTAAAAGCTTTTAGGAGAAATATTTTTATAAATAGCAATATGTAAGTTAAACTATGCGTATGTCATTAAGTAATTTCATCATTTTTTAACAATATATATATTTTCCAATAATAAATAAGATACTATCATTATGCAAATAGTATGCATATTGGATGTTCTTTTAAGACCATTTCTAAACCATAGTGGTTAAAAATCTTAAGCCTGTATCTAATCATTTATATCTAGGGTAAAGGAAAAGTAACAAAAATTATTGATGTAGTAAGTTAATACTAAATATTGTTTCCGAAATATGATTTATTTTATCAAACAATTCCGTAAATGACATCAATAAAACCAATTATTAGTTCGAATTTATTAAATATATGATAACTAACTGCAACAAATAGTAAAAAAAGAGCTTAATTAAACGAAAATGACTAAAGTTTGTGCATGATGTTAGATCTCAAAGAATATAATACGAATATTTAATTTGTAGTCACCTACTCTGTCTAGTGGTCATAGTGATAGTCATAGTGGTCACTGCGAATAGGGAGGTCTTGGTTTCGGATCCCAGTACAAGCATGGATGCACTCTCTCTCGGTCTATCCTGTCTTTGTCCTCTCTTTGTGTGAATGGTTAACTAACCTATAAACGAGTTCCTATTGCATGTATGTACTGAAGAAGTTGGACTCCACACCAAAAAAATATGGTACAGTTTGAAAAGTGGAGCAGCGCACTCCATAATGTCAGACTAGCTGGCAACAACAACAACATTTAATTTATAAGGCAAAAACTTATTGAACATTAATTCTATATTTTCATCATTAAATGTTTTTTATAAGATAAAAGTTTATTTATTCTAAAAGAATTATAATGGTTGTATAGAATCATAGAAAAAGTTTGTAACATATCTCACCGTGGCGAAATTTCTGTAGTATAATTATTTGGTTGCAATCTCAAATTTTTTCATGCATCCTCTATTTTTAGAGAAATTTTATGAAAATTACTACATTGAGTGAAAATATTCAAAGGCATCTTAAATTTCAAAAGATAATTTTAAGATAAAATACTTTCATATGACACTAAACTAATTAAGTTTTTAAGATAATTTAGCTATAAACAAGTTTCACACACACAATAAAATGGCGTTTGATAACGTAAATAATTGAAAAAAGAATACAATAACAAATGTATATATTTCGATCATGGAAAAAAATAGGTATTATTTTTTATGACATCATATATTTTATATAAATATGAAACACACACAGTATAGTTAGAGATCTCCAAATAAATAGTGCAATTAATGTATATATATGTGTGTGTGTGTAAAATAAATATTTATGTAAAGTTTTATCAAATATTAATGTTTTCAAAAACAGACAAAATGACAAAAATATTTGTTGTTAAAAATCATGTGAATTTTTACCTGAAAAATAATTAAATGGAAAACTATAATTTTAATTCTCTATTCAGAAGTTTTAAGATTGAATTTTTGCTTAAATTAATTCTTTTTAAATTAATCATTGCTATAAAAATATAAAACAAATGTAGACTTATTAACAAATTAACATAGAATACACACACTTGCACGCACACACACACACACACTTACACGCACACACACACACTTACACGCACACACACACACACACTTACACGCACACACACACACATTACACGCACACACACACACACACTTACACGCACACACACACAAACAAACACACACACACATATATATATATATGTGTGTGTGTATGTGTAATTTTTTACACTTCCTTAGAAATACTGAAATATTATATTATTAATTCTTCTTAACATTATGCTCAATTTATTTTACCAACCGAAAATATAATGTTCCTTACATTATTTTTATAGTAAATAAATAAATTCATTACTTTGATTAATAGTGATTGAAAATGGAAAAAGTAAAAAAAACTACTGACAAATCTTATATTTTAATGTTTTATCTGTCATAAATCAAGTTCTTATTTTGAAAATTCTGACATTTTGTTTAAGTAATTATGAATAGTTTGAGAAATTTATTCTCATTTCTTCAATCTTTTTAAGAAGAACTTTTAAAATGTGTAAAACCCAAAGAAAAAAATACATTAAAAAAATTACAAAAGATAATTCTTATATTAACATTCCTTTGTACTTTTGAAAAAGGATGTGAAATTCTTTCACTCCAGCAAAAGAAGACAAAAACGCCTAAGGAATGCTTAAAAACGATTAAAGAAAACTCATTTGTTTTCTGGTGTGTCAACAAAATAGCCCAGTAAAATTAAGTGTGGATAAAAGAAGCTATTTCTACGGTAATTACGAGATAAGTGCAGAGGAAAACTTAGGAAGAAAAGACGTTGCCTAAAATTTTTAACTATGGCAGAAATTGCAGTGTTTAGTGTAATAAGTATAACTTTGAAAGTTGCTATAAGCAAATCTTTTCTTAAAATGTTATATTTGCAATAAAATAAATAAATAATATTTTTTTACACTAATACATACACATTTATATATATACATGCATATATATATATATATATATATATATATATATATATATATATATATATATATATATATATATATATATATATATATATATATATAGAGAGAGAGAGAGAGAGAGAGAGAGAGAGAGAATTTCTAAAAATGAAATTATTTTCTACACTAATAAAGAAATAGTTATTTTAGTACATTTCTGTTTTAATGCGGAAGCGAACGTAACTTTTGTATTTTTACTGTCCCCGAAAAACTGCATGTTCTCGTTAACCGAAATATTTGAAGGAGATTAAAGACGTACTGATGCCACATAATAGCCCTTTAACTGTTTTTTATTCCAAGTTCGAATTTGGAAAGCTATCACGTTTATGGCGAAGATAGAAGATAATGAAATTAAAGAATTTTTTTCAGATTATTGAATAAAAACAGAAAAAAATATAAAAATTGAGGAATAATTTTTTAATGAATAATTTATGGTATATTCATTATAAATCTTAAATTTAAATTTTGAGTAATATTTTATTTTAGTGATGAAGAACTGATCTCAATCTAATAGTTTACAGTCTAATCTTACTTTTTTTGATGATCTTTTGTAATTCTTTAAGTTTTATTACGCTTCAAACTAAGAAAAGAGAAAAATCCATTTATAAATAATTTGTGTGTCTAAATGTCATTAATGTTTAAAAATAAATAATAGATTTTATAAAAATTATTTTAAAAAATATTTATTTTAAAACGTTTAAAAAATATTTAATTTTTTTCCTTGATTACACGATAATTTTATGAAGTTTCAGTAAAAGAACACAGATACAAAGTTCAGTAATGGTCTCTTTTTGTGGTCAGAAATATTCCTCAAATTATTATAATTTGGATCTTTAAAAAAACTTCTTTGTTTCACATGAATTTTGTATTTATTTCTATGAAGAAAACTTCAGAAAGATTCTTCAAAACTGCTGTGAGATACGAGAACACAAATACATTGTTACAATGAATCAGTGATTCGCTTTTATGTTAGATTAAAGAATAACAGTTTATTTATACTGGGTAAAAAATATTAAAGCGAGGTACGTTTAATATTACATAATTTTATCATATTAATAAAAAATCATTTCGACTGAAACTTCATATTGAAATCTTTCAGTATATTTATGTCATAATACCCATTATCGTAGAAACATCAAATTCTAATATTGATGCTTCTGGCTAATATTCGTGGTTACCGATAATTCGTAGTGGTTATTATGAATTAATATTCACTGCTCCGTTGTCAAGGATTTTATTAAGATATATACCAACGGTTCTCAATGTTCTGAAAACAAAATAAATGCCAAAATACATATATAACTTATTACACGTAAATGTTTTTTCTTTAATTTACCAATATCTGCTTTAAATATTGTGTGAAAATCAAAAGTTATATCGATTATTCTTTATTCGTGCTAAGATTTTAGCAATTAATTAATAATTAAAAAAGTTTTATTATTATTTTTTTAATGAAAAAAGTTTTTCACGTGAATTTCTGCTCTTCTAAAATATTGTTTTAAGTAAAAATAATATTTGTTTTGTTTTTCTTATCCCTCCAGGTTGACAGTGGCAGCAAACAGGACCATGGCCCAGTAAGCCTTTAAGCAACGGAGCATAACTTCAGGACTCTAAAACAGCTGGCTTTTATTTAAACCGATGCCAGATAAAACGTGGACAGGGGAAGCTCCAATATAATATAGTATAAGAGATTATTAATCTAACTATTAATGTAATATAAGCGAGGTATTCCAAAATTTTTTTGCGTCAAATCAATTTAAAATATGCTTTTTCTATAATTACCAATAAGATCTAATTGCTTATATTATTTGTTTGATCATTAAATATAATGTTCTGATAATACAAACGGAATATTTTATTATTTTTTTTATTGTAAGCAATGAAGCGGAATAATTAAATATATATATTTTAAAAAGCTTCAAATTTGAAAACATACTGTAAAAACCATTTGAAAATTATTAATATTAAACCTTTATCATTACAACTTTAAATGTTACTTTTTTTCATGTAAGTAAAAAAAAATATACTTCTATGAAAGTGGAAATATTTTACAACCGACAACCACATAATCAGTTGAGCTTCATTTTCTTTTGCAATTCATGCAAGGTCTATTTTCACCAGGACCAACAATTTTATGTGTTTTTCGATTCATTATAAATTTTCAAGCCCGAGACAGGAATTACTTCATGAACTGTTGGTCTGATGACTACAGTGCGTTCATTATTCATTTACAAGTTCGGCAGTGAACATCTAGGAAAAACATATGCCTATTAAAATACCAGGTTTAACTTTACCATTCATCGCTCCTAAATATAAATTCAGATCTAGGCTTCTACGTAAGAAGGAAAATCCTCTACACTTATATGATGGTTACTGAATGTCATGTAAAAAAGCTCGCTGTAATGTGAAATGGGATGATTTTCTTTGAAAAATGCAATCTCCATTCTCTTATTTCCCCCTTAAATCTGTGATCTCATTTCCATAAGAAATAGAAATCGCTTAATTCTCTCTCGTTTATTATAAAGGAAAACGAAGTACAGTAATGAATTTATTTGGCTTTGAGCATCATGAAATTTCCTCTTAATTCATTTAAGGAGTTTGCTTCTTTAATAACGGTCACGATATTTCAGCACTTGAAGTGTTCCTTAATTAGATTTTTCTCTACCTTTATCAATGCTTTATAAGAGTTAGTTTATCTAAGACGTGCCTTAGTTCATCTCAAAAGTGTAGCTTAGAAATGAAGTGAAGACTAATAGGATAAAGACATGCGACTTAAAAAAATTCGATTAGTAATAAAAGTAAGACAAGTATAAATGTTTTCGCTCTTTCAAAAAATTATATAAAAAAAGTAAAGAATAATCCAGGAAGTTCCATTAAGCACTTATTTACCAACGCAGCAGCACTTGAAAATTAAACTTAACGTAAAAAGTTAAGTAATCAGTTTTAAAAAATATCATAATTTATTTGATATAAGACAAATATTGTTATTATTTTATGGTTAACTGAAAATTAGAGCTTATAGTTTGCTATTAAATTTTTATTGTCATTTTTAAAAATGATTTCCATTGAATCATTATTTGGATATTTAAGAAAATACTCACTTTTAAAAATTGAACACTGAAGCTTACAGTAAAATATAAAGATTTTTGTTGTTTTGTTTCACCCAATTGTTTTTATTCACATGAAATAATGCAAGAAAGTAAAAGAAATTGATTCATGTATGAGATAAATGAAAGAATTGAACCATGCAAATCACACTGAATTTTCTAAAATTATATGTGACAGTTTTTAACAAAATATTAATAAAGTAAAAAAATTTTACAAGAGATTCTAATAGAGTAGGAAAACAGTTACATTTGATGACATTGATTAACCATTATTTCTATTAGATGATTAACAGAGACAAGTAATAACAGTTCCTCATGTAGAGCAATTTCTTTGTGAGAGCAATTGAGTGTGAAAAGATCTAAAGTTGTACCAATCTTTCCCAGAGATTATCTTAAACCTCGTCAGATAAATCTGTCAATCTTTCCATACGAAAAATTAATTTACTTTTGAGATATCATTGATGATGTCAGTTCTACAGTGATATGCATTGTCGTAAATTAAAACGAAAAATAGGACTGACAGTTACCGCCTAAGATCTAATACTTCATTGTGAGACAGTAAATAACTTTCATAAACTAATTTATAGGAATGGAGGCGTATTCCAATAAAATAACTGCTATTTGGTTTCCATTATTTTACACATTCATTTTCAAAACTCTGTGCAAAATTTAACAAACTGCTGAAAATATCTTGTGTCCATCAGAAAAAGTATAATTAATGTGTATGGTATGAGACTTTAACCATGCTTGGAAGGAATGCATGGATGGAGGAACCAAACTTATGCGACCCTGAATAACTGTTTAATACTATAAGGACTTCTACATGGAGAAATAACATATATTGACTTTTCAATTTCTATGTCAAAGATGTATGTCATTTAAATACAGGTGTCTCTTTGCCATAAAAGAAATATGCTGAACTTTGTGAAGAATGCAATTTCATCTAATACGTGAAAATGAAATTATTTTAAAAATTGTTCGCATTTTTACTTTACAAATTATTTTACATTTTTTCAGAATATCCAGGAAAATATTGAAGGAAATGAACTAGACGCCTTAAGCAAATGATTGAAAACTTGGTTAATGAGATATTATTATTAGAGAACACGGATGCGGATGCTATTGAAAAAATAATTGAGAGAACAAAGAGTGAAATTCGCAAAACTGATAAAAGAAGGGTCTGTTATCATTATATCAATTAATGCAATTCATCATTCTCAAAATTTCAATAGTCACTTATATACAATTTTTTGTTCATTTTCAGTTAATTTTTATCAATCAAATGATAAAAGTATTTAGTTTTATTAATTAATGTTCAGACTAAGCACAACTAATGTTCCTTCAACAAAGTTTATTCATAACCAAAATTATTTTATTTTAAATAAATATGTAATTTTTACTTAACAAAAAGATAAAAGTATAAGCAAATTTGTTATCGATTTATATGATAATTCAGTTGAAGTAAAATTACCCATTTCGCGTATACAAACATCATTTCATCACAGATTTTCTGCTAAACTGTCGAGATATTTTGCATCTCAACATGAAAATCCTTAGTTACATTGCAATTTTTCTAAAAGTAACAACTAAATGGAAAACAAAACCACGAATTTTTAAATGAATTTTAAATTGGTACATACATTTTTTGATGTAATTGAAAAAATCACTTGCAAATTGTATACTACTACATTTTTCTTTTTATAAATTCTATGATGTTTTTAAAGTTTTAACTCTGTTAGCAAATCGTGAAAATACAAGTAAAATTAAAAATACAGAAAAATACTTCTACAACGTATAAAAATATCATTTAAAAACATCAAAATATAGCATTAAAATAAAAAATAAAAAAGTGGAAAAAATAAAAATCGGAAACACAATTTATTTAATAGCTTAATTATTTTTATTATTTTATGGGGTTTTTGTTGTTTAGATACTGTGCTTTTTTAAAATATCGCAACATCACTAATTTCTTTGAAAACTATTCTAATTTTCTCTCTAACAGAAAATATTATTTATTCAATAAGTAATTATTTAATAATTATTCATAAGTAATTATTTAATAATTATTCATAAGTAATTATTTAATAATTACTAATTGAATAAATATTATTTTAATTAATTAATTAGTAATTTATTCAATAAGTATTCTTTTGTGACTAAATTTTTGTAGAAAATAATAAATAAACAATTGTTTTTAGTAAAAATTCTTGGACACTTATAGTCAAACGAAGCATTTTAAAGAAACAATGCTCGAAATAATTAAAAAATGTAGCATTTTTTAAATTCTTAGATATTAATTTATCGGAAAGGAAACACTAACACTCCATTATCTCATTAAACACTATTCACATATAATATTTCTCATTCTACTACAAATAACTGCAAAGATATTTATCCCATACTAAGGTAATTTTATCAACAAATAAACTTCGACATTTTAAAATTTATTAACAATTTTACAGCGAAAGAAATTTAATCAATTTAAAAAAAATGAGAAAGTTTAATATAAAGATGTAAATAATTAACATGTAGATTTATATAGTAAATGGCACAAAATAATACTTTAATATACAAACTAGAAAATAATACTTTATATGACTGATTGATAAGTTTTCTAGTAATTTTTTTATTATTTTTTTCTTTCATTTTTTTATGAATTTTTAATAGATAAACCTTTAACATAGAATGTTTCATAGAAAAAGTAATACAAAAATTTACATGCGTCTTTGATAGAAATTGTTTTTGCTTGAAGAAATTCTATAAAAGAAAGAACCATCAAAGTCTTGACAGTGAGAAAGGTCTATCTATACGATTTTCATCCGAGCGTTAAGTTTGCCATTAACCAATCAAACTTACCCACCGGAAAATTCATTACCCGATCTGTCCATTTATTCTACCTTAAAAGCAGAGGCTACATTTCAGGCTTTTTTTTGTAACAATCACTTAGAAGACTGGAGAAAAGCAAAATCGAAAGAAATATTTTTTTCTTTTATGTAAACACTGAATGCATAAAATGTTCCTTTTCAAGTCTCTTGGACTCGCACTGATAAAGAAAGCATTACTTCTGACAAAAATGCGTTTGGAAAGAATCTCTTTTTCCCATTTTTTATACATTACGTTCTCTATTTTTAAATGCATCACATTTAAATGAAATAATTCTTCCAGAAGTTCGAAAGGAAAATCGAAAGAGTGCTGGAAAATTGTTGTATAAGCTTGATAAAATATTTAAAATACAATTTGAGTTCGTACTAAATGACTGAGCTATATACGAAGGTTACTCTGAAATTTTTGAGATACGCACAGACGAGGATTTACAAAATAAAAATAACGGTTTCATTGTAAAGTGCAAAGTATTTTACCACAGAAGACGTTTTTTTACTGACTTACTTCAATTTGCTTAGCGTAGAATAAATTTTAAACAGAAGAGAAAATGGAGTTGAAGCGATAACATTTTCGCGCTATCTTTTTCTACGATTTTAAAGCAGTATTAAATCAAAAGAATGCGTTCCATGGTTGCAATTAGCATTTGGTGATGAATCTACAGCTAGTGCTTCTGTATTCAGATGGTTTAGAGAATTTAGAAGAGGTCGCAATTTTCTTCAATATGAAGAACACACAGGAAGGCCACCGTTGACAGTAATCCTGGATAATGTGCCTGCCATACGAAAAATGTTAATGGATGATAAGCGCTGCACCTATCAAATGATACAAAAGGAACTTAAAATTGGATCCGCAGCCATAGACAAAATCATTCTTGAAGAATTACATATGAAAAAAGTAGTTTGCCGTTGGGTTCCCCATAATCTAACTGAGCACCAAAAAGAGGATTGTATCAGAATCAGTAAAGAAACACTTAAATTGCAAAATAATGGTGGCCACCACATCATTTCTAAAATTGTAACAGGTGATAAGACGTACATACCATTTTTTGATGTTCCAACACGTCAAGAAAGCAAAGTATGGGTATTTGAAGATAATCCCACGCCGACAATGGTGAAAAAAACAACGCGCACTGAAAAAAGTCATGTATGCCGTTTTCTTCAGAAATGTGGGTTTGGTCAAAGCCATCAAGTTGGAAGGACCGAAGACAGTAACAGCAAACTGGTATACCACTAAATGTCTTCCAGAAATTATTCAAGAACTGAATGTTAGGGGACTAATGCTTCACAATGACAATGCATCTTCACATACAGCCGGATTAACAGTTGATTTTCTTAAACAAAATCAAATTAAAGTGATCGAACATCCACCGTATTCACTTGATATAGCACTATGCGACTTTTGGATATTCTATAATATAAAAAAAAAACTTACGTGTACGTCTTTTTCACTCAGAATAAGAGATTGATGTGGCTATAAATGCATGTTTTCATCTATTCCAATAAATGAATGGCTTGAGGCATTTAATCTATGGAAAATTCGTCTACAAAAGTGCATTGATGCTGGAGGAATCTACTTTGAACCTAAAATTTTGTACATAACTTTAAAAACCTAGTTGTATCTTAAAAATTTCAGAGTGACCCTCGTATGTATATATATATACATACATATATATATATATATATATATATATATATATATATATATATATATATATATTGAATCATTAACAAAAACAATAAAAGTCTTATTCATCATTTATTTATGTTGTGTTTCGTGTTTTCTTCCGAAAAAAAATTGTATTTTGTAAATACTAAATATTTTCTTGTTTATGTATAAATAAATGTCTTATTTAATCAAATTCAACTGTTTTTAAACTGAACAACATTGAAATGATTGACACTTCAATATTAAACTTAAAAATTCATAGTTTCGATTCCCCTTTGATTTTGGATGTTTATAAAAATTCAGGATTCGTATTAAGCTTTGATTCCAGTTTCAATTAATTCTCATAAGTAAAAAGTGATAAATAACAAACCAAACCGAACAATACTTTCAATTTCATTTAATTTAACAACTGAAATTTGCTATAATAGATTTTAACCATCTTAAGCACAAAAGGAAAATATTCCATTCATTAAAAGCAAGTCTTTGTCAATCATAACTACTAATTTCACAATGTATGTAATTATGCATTTACTATATTAAGGAAGTTAGAAGAGATTATTATGTTGTGTTAAAATTAAATTCCCCAACTCGATAATATCTCCGTCAAACAATTTTATTAATTGCCTTTCCCTTTACTATTACATAGACATTCTAAAATTTCCACTCGTTCACATAAGGCATAGCATTCTCCTCCATACTGATCCTTCTTACAAGGGTTACAAGAGTTTCATTGTCGTGATGGTGCAAAAATCTGGGACTCACCACAGAGTATCCCCTCTGTGACAGAGGGTATTCAGTCCAATGGAGCGATATATATATATACGTACATATTACTTTAAAAATAGCAACAAAATTGAAAAAATTGAATAAGCATAGAAACAATCATATATAAAATAAAAAAATGCAAATGGCAGAATTAATTAAAAGGAAATAATTAATAAGTAATGTAATTGGAAATTTTCTCTGGAAAATGTACACGTCACCCTGATCTGGTTAGAGTTTTGGGCCTTTTACAAACTGAAGAGTTTTTATCATCAGGTATTGGTTTGCTGGCGTTACACAGTGTGTTCAGTGGATGGATATGTACTTATATCGTAAACGAGAAAGAATGCTGTCAAGTCCTTATTGCCAACAGCGCATAATACGGCAGGAAATGAACGTAAATCATTCTCTGAACTGAATTGTGGATACTTGTGGGAGAGATACTAAAGAACTCAAGATGAATGATTTTTAGATTTAATGTGGTTTCAGTTATGTGTGAATTCATGTTACCTTTGTTCTTTGTTTTAATGTTTGTTATTCTGAATGCAGTTGTCTACTAATCTGACATTGGAAATAAAAAAACAAGAATAGTAAATTAAAAAATAATAAATGTTTCGAGTAATTCTTCTTAGAGTTGTGGAACTCTATGCAAATCTTTCATGTAATGCTTCCATAATAAGGATTTAAATTGTTTCTAGAAAATTCAGTTGTAAGAGATTTAAATCTATGAGAAGAATTTTAATATTACGTGGAAAAATTAAATTTCTATATTTATTTTCATGCAAGTTTTCCCTGATATAAAGGGAATTTATCATCTTAAAACAAATAAAGTTACTGAGAGACAAAAAAACTAGACTATGAAATTTCATACTTTTTTTAGGCAATGAAACTTTATGCTGTTTTAAATAAGGAAGTAATTTATGCAATAGTACTAATATTGAATTAATAATAGGACCAGTCTTTATAGTAGAATGTTTTTGATTCAATCCTAACTTTTGTTGAAGAACAGAACATGGTTGTTATGGATATTATGTTTCAGACATCAATACTTCAATTGTGGTGAGTACTTACTGAATTCCTCTCATGGTCCGTGTAAATATGATTGACTTTTTACAAAAAGTCATCCTAAAATGCTGTTCATTACAGGTGTTTACAGATATAACATCAGTTTTTAATTGTTAGCTTTTTCGAAATCGTATTTTAAGGAAATAAGTGAAAAAAAAATTAAATACATTTGCTTCTAGAAAAATATGCAAAGTTGTTAAATGAATAATTATTGTAAGCAAATAAGGACTGTATTACAATTGTACAGGCATCAGGAGAAAAATTTAGTCTTCAATAAATTTCTGCAAAGAATTTACTACAAATTTCGTTTTTTAAATTGAAAGTAATATGAAATAACAAAAAAAAAAACTTTAATGAAAATTGCTTTTCTCTAAATTTGAAAAATATAAGTGTAAGATAGTTTCTCAATTTCTCTTTAATAAACATTTTCAAGCAAAACAACAGATTAAAATAAAAGTAAAATATTAAGTTTCTTAAAAGTACTTTATTTTTCTACAAATTATATTTAATACTAATAATTTAATAAAAATACGGTCCTAAATGTCAGAATATTCAATATGCATTAAAGCTTTTTTTCTGCTCTTGTCATTTAAAGCTACTTATTTTTAAAATAAAAAAAAGTTATAGTAAAATGCAAGGAATTCTTCCTTTTTCAACTTCATTTCCAATAATGAAATTGAAAATAATATAACTCTGATTTTGTTAAGTAATTTAAAAAGATTTGTTGATTGAGTAAAAATAAAATCATTTCTTAACGTAAAATTTGATGTCATATGATAAAGTAATAAGAAAGAATGTAATCAATTCCAGACATAATATCGAAAACCAATATCAAAATTTTAAAATGAAAATGGAAAACTGTAAGGCTTTATTATTTTGAAGAAAAGATGCTTTTGCTGAAATTATATCAAAAGATTGCATCTTCAATATGTTTTATTTTAGTTTACGCAGTTTAAAACTTCCTTTAATATTTGTATATATCACTCCTGATATGAAATTTTCAGTAAAAGTTTTAGGACATTGTCCTTGTCTGTATTGTTTTAATTTTTTATTAAACTAACTTTTATTATCATATCATTTTATCTCTAAATATCAGTGATTACGTAAAATAACTTCTTTTTACAAGAAATAAATGTTAACGTTCATTATATTTCATAATTTCTTTTAAAGAATGGCAATTTCATTTTGATATTATTTAGTATCATAATGAAGGGTGTGTTTTTTAATGCTTAATTAAAACAGCTGACTGATAAATTTATCAATTTTGGAAATGAAAGATAAGAAGATTATTGCTGATCCATTTAATTACTTTCACTTTGATAAGGCTAATTCTGATTAACTAGTGTCACTTAATTTCTTTCACTTATGTAATGTATAGAATGAAAGAAATACTGAAATAGAATGAAATCTCTAGATTTCTGTTCTATATATAATTTACTTAAATCAATTTTAATATAAATCACGAATGTAATAAGATGAAAGGAATTCGCTTATGAAATTAATTTTGCCAACAAGAATCGCTTAAATTAAGACTGTTTTTAGTTTTGGGGAATTATATTCATGAATACACATTCACTACTTGTTCATTTTAATATGGAAACTGTTCAAACATTATGTGTTCATATTTAAAAAGTCCTCTAAGCTCAACTCTCTACTATCTAATGAACTATACTAATGATTAATAAACATTTATTTGCGTAAAAGTTTACATATAATCGAGAGAATTATATGGAATATTTTAAAGAATAGATTTTCAAAATTAATAAAATATTAGGAAATTAAAAGTTTAAATCAATTTTATCAGCGAAGATGACTTTAATTATTTTTCGAAAGACATTTGAGCATGGTATTAAATATAGGATAACATGTATAGATACAATAGTCAATACAACTTCAACACCAATTGTCTGTTAATCCACGGTGTAGCTACAAATGGCACACCAGCTGTTAAACTGTCCTTTGGATTTTTTTTATTTGAGGAGACATCAGAAAAAAATGCTGTTTAGGTTAACTGTCAAACACGTCACATTCTCGTTTGCAATGCAACGTCAATGGTAGCTGCAATAATGTTCGTCTATGTGTGTGCTTCACTTTTTGAAATATTCATTAAGACATTTAGTATTGGGTTAAATGAGCTTATTTCTTGATTCAGTCCTTATTGAGGATAAATAAATTATATAATCTCGATTGTCAACACATTTTCCCTTTAGAAAATCAAAACTAAATTGTTGGAGTTATACTTTTATACATAATTCAACTTCTCAGGAAAATCTTTCAAATGATATTTTTGTATAAAAATCTGTTTCAAGTTATTTTTTGTATTACAATATATCTAACTAATAAAATATAATAATATTATCTCAAATTTAGATGTTTTAAATTTTAAGACTCTAAAATTCAAAATAAACAAGCAAAATAATCTTAAAATCTGGAGCATTACTTTATTAAAAACGCTATGAATAATTTATACAAATTAAAAAGCATCTTTCGATAGCATAAAGCAAGATCTATTCTATTACAATACGATTAAATTAAAAATATGTAAAAAGTGATTAATTACTAGAAATAGAATATTTTTATCGTCATTTAAAAATTTTTCTTATTCCTCTACAAGAATAAGAAAATCATCTGATACCTGTATGATGATTATTAAAAATCATCCATGGGTTGTTCGTGATAATAAGAAAAGAAAGTTTTCTCGGAAAAAACTCATTCTTCATGCTTCATATTCCTTTACTGTGAATCTCATTTACTGAAGAAACAGAGATATTTTAATTCGTTCCCATTTAATATAAAGGAAAACGTTCAGCAGTTATGAGTTTACTTGCTTTTAAGTGGAACAAAAGTTTCTCCTAATTTACTTAAGAAGTTTACTGATGAAGTAAAGAGCACGACATTTAAGCACTTAAAGAATTCTCTAAATGAAGTGTATTTTTTCTGCTGTCATGAACGCTCTATGAAAGTGTACTTATTCACTCAAGCATAATGTTTTGAGAGAAAGGAAAGACTAATGGCAGAAAAGCATAAGCGTTTAAGGAAGTCATAAGGCAATTTGTTAAAAGCATATGTATTAATGCTGTATCATGTAAATTTAACCTTATGATGTCCTTGGAAATATTGTTTTCCATCAATGAATTTTCAAATGATTTTGATTGTAAAGTAGGAATATAGTGTAATTCATCGATTAACATTATCCTATTTTATTAAATATAAATACATCTATTTTCACAAACAGTTTGGTTTTAAATATATAATCATGAATGATAAATGATAAATTCAGTTAGAAGTAAATGATATCACAAAATATTAAATCAATTGCACATTGTGGTTACATATTAAAAAAAATTATACCTTGAATAATTTAAGAATATATCAATATGTGGAGTAATACTGTGTGTTTTTACATTATTTTTTTCTTAAATTATGAAGAAAATGTTGTTCAATTTTTATTTATTAATGCATATTCTACCTTTTTAATACTTATTACTTTAAATAAAAAAATTGAAGATCACTTGAAAAGCTAGTTTTTTAATTATTAATTGACTCATTTAATACGTTTTCAGTAATGTTTTACATAATATAAGATTTTGTAAGTGATATAGTTCTAGATCTTTATAACACACAGAATATTAAATCTATCTCAGATAAGTATCTTAAACATTGATGAAATATGAAAGCCAAGAAGAATTACTAATGCTACTATTAAAAAGCATAAATGTTTCTTCTTGTTGTTGTTAAATTCTCTCATGATCTAACAACATTTATATATGATCCATGACTCCCTGTATTTTAGCGAAGTCAATCACTACAAGTGAATATAGGATTAGGTCCCTCCAAACTTAGACCCAAACAATCTAGAACATGTTCCGATGAGGTTGGCATTAGATGACTCTGGTTGCAGTTTGGAAAAGTTTTGCAATCAAAGAAAAAAGTCAAAAATTTAAGATGACCACACTTTAGTCTTTATATGCACTCTTCGAATTCAAGAATTCAGCCTTGACCCTTTCTAAAATAACAGTGATAAGCAAGAGGAGTAAGCCCTTTTTGTATGCATTTGCTTTTCCATAGAGAAGAAATTTTCTTTAAAGTAGTTGAGTCGTAGCCAGTCAATTTCTCTGTGAAGCTCCTTTTTTTTTAATAATCCTTACTAACATATTTAGAATAACAATGGTAGGAACAAAAAGAAAATCGCAGCATTATTGTAAATAGCATCATCATTCTTCGGATATGGGAAGTTTCACAATTCCCAATTACGAAGCACTAATGATACAAGACATCAGGAGATAAGAGGCAAATCAACAACCCTCATCTCAAACATTTTAACATGATTTTTACCAAATGTGCAGCAAGTTTTTCTAATCTAAAGACAGTGTCTGGGTTTGATACTTACTGTTGCTGAATGGAGGAAAATAGAAATTTATCCTATAAAAATGCATGAAATTTTGTTAACAAAACTTAAAAAACAAGCCTATTAAAAATAGCAGTGTTTACTTCTTAAAAAAATCCACAAGATGAAAAAATAATGGTAGACAATTTGAGATAGATGATCAATGATCTGGTAGAACAGCCACTTCGGTTAATGGTTAAAATATTGATCAATTTATGAAATTGATAATCAGTGATCACCGTTTAATTCATTATTGGATCATAAGAGACATAAATGAAGAAGTTCCTGATATGCTCACTACTATTTATGAGTTTTTTATGACCCTGATTTAGAGCAACTTGTTGAATTTTCAATGCATTTCTTCAAAACTTCAGAAAGGAAATATAATTTATTCGTTTGAAAGTTTTCAGATAATTTATAGTCAAATCGCAGAAATTTTATAAGTTCTCTCTCACTATCCATAGTATCACAGAAAAGAGTTGAACCCCAAATAATAGACCACAGACGAGACCAAAATCTAGATTATTTGCACCGTATCTACTTCCAGTATACAAAATTGATATAAACGCATCTGGTTTGCCTACCATTTTTTTGACCATTCATTTTTTCCCAGTTGCCAGAAAGCTTCTTCATCTGTACGATTTTTGATATGAAGAAGCATAAGCTTAGTAATAAGTAGCCTCCATGAACTAATTAAGTAGTGAGTTTCAATATTTCGCTTTGCATAACTTGATGGGCTACTATTTTCCTTGAAAACATTATGTTCAGCTATTTTCCCAAGCATACAACTTTCAGAGGTCTTCCCAACACGTTCCATCTTTTGTAACAAAAAGTTACACAGTTAATTTCTTCTGAATTTCAACGTTTTACACATTATTTTTTCTTCTTAGAAGTGGTTTTTCTGCTTGTACATTGTACAGAAAAATAAGATACGGTATCTTATACGAGGAAATATTTTCTTCATCTGGAAATACATATGCATCATCTTTGAAAATAAATTCATTTTATTTTCAATTATTTTTGGATTATTTTCATTATTATTTTTGGATTCATGTTCCTATAAGTGTCGTATATATTCGAGATCCTCACTAAATGTTAATTTACGCATATTTCTTTCAGTCATTTTCACCTAAGATAAGTGCCAACAAGGTGGCAAAGATCGAACAGATTGGCACACTAAAACTATCTCAAAGGCAATGCTAACAACCATCAGTGCATCATAATGAACCAAATGTGTGCCCATTAGACAACTGCGTTAAGTATGGTAGTATTGCACCACATTGCATACAATAAGTCAAAATAAAAATTTATACAGGAAAGTATAAACATAAATGTGAAATTATAAAAAGAAAATTTTAGAAAACAAAAATATACAATATCTTGAAGCTGATTAAAACTGACAAAAGTAAACGTTTCACTAACATGATTTTCTAATTAGATTCACAAATGACCTTTTACCACAATTTTTTTTAGAAAAAATATTTCATTTTAAAATTATCATTTCAAGCAAACAATATCGTTTTGTAAAGAAATGAAATTTTAAGTACTTTGATATATAAAGAATCAATTTTGAACGTGTATATGATTGATTTCTGAATAAAAATTACAATACGACTTTGGAAATTTATAACCCAAATTATTGAAATGATTAAGACATCTTTTTCCAAAAGGGAACTGAACAAAATATGAAATAACAAATGAATGTCAAAATGCACACAAGGTAAGTCCAAAGCGGTAGCTCGTATATGGGCCTGCGTTTATTGTACACTCTCAGAGACAAATCCGTTGATACATTCATTCATTTGGAACTGTCACCTAAAATGTACTTTATCATCTTAGCAAATCGCTTTTGTGGCCAGATTAGATCTCAAAGTCCCATGTCTCAACCACGAAATTTATCTTTATTATAGGAATAGACTGGAACAAAATCATCCTCATATAATCCATGAAACTCATATAATAATAAATATCATAATCTATGAATCGTTTAATGATCTATGGAATCTTGTTTTTTTACCATCCATTCTTTTTTTTACTTATTATCACTATCATGTTTCCTTTTATTCAACACCTAGTGAATACGTAAAGACAATTGCGCATTTGATAGAGCAAAGATTGAATGGAATTCCAGCTATAAATTTTTTGTGTTACAAACCTCTTTTTAGGATAATCTTTCCCATTATTTCTATTGTTTGTGAAGGTAAAATAAATAATTATTAAAACATTTAAAGAATGTTTATTTAATATATCAGTTTTATAAACATTTAGTCATTTTCAATGGCTTATATAACAATATTGACACAAAAAATCACTACCTTTTGATAACAATAAAAAAATTCATTGATTGCTATGTCGAGATTTAAATTCCCTTCCATTACTAATTTTCAAATAAATGACATATATTAGAGCAAGAGATTGTATCCCTCATAATTAATGAATCATTGTGGAAATAAACTTTTATTATTTCGAAAGAGTAAAACTATTGTGAATATATTATTTTAAAATTTACAAATTATGATAATATTTATTATAATGACTGTCCACTTAAGAAAATTCAGCAATACAAGAGAAGTGAATTGAAGATGGTTTGTGTAGCATATCATCCATTGTGTATGACATCGTAGCCAAAAAAGAGGTTGATCACAAGGAAGCAAAGATCGAACAGAAAATCTTTAGACTTATCTAGACCAACTCTGGAGTATCATTTCAAATGGAGAATAGAGCGATAAAGACCCATTTTACGTGCTTTAGACACCATTATAAAGGGTAATTTTGTTTATCGGGAGTAGAATTCACTGCCTACTGGCAATGAGAATAACTTATTTCTCAACCAAGGTAATTTGCTAACGAAAATTATCCTGCACTATTCTAAGAAATGAATCAGTTAATAAAGACTAGAATAAAAATAATTACTTACTTAATTCCCACAGCCTAGTTGTTAAACGTATTTAGCCGTCTAACATCAGAGCAAGTCTCATTCTCATTATTTGTTGAAAACACAAATGCATAAATTAAATTTACTTGCTAGTTTTATTTTAGCCTAGCTTTTGTAGTTTTATTTTACTTTTGTACTGATAACACAAGTAAAAAGTTTATTTTCACTAGTAATTTTACTCTTGTATATTATTGTAGATATATTTTGAATAGTTTATTTTATTTTTAACTCAGATCTATTTTTTTTTATATTGAATTTTATTTTTTTTAAAATAAAAGTAAAAATTAAACTAAATTTATCTTAAAAATTACTCCTTTTAATTCTATATTTTTGTATCATGCATAATATTAATTTGAACATTTCATCCAAAAAATTTCAATTTCTGCAATTGTAATGAATTTAAAATATCAATTATTAAGACAGATTTTAAGACCCTAAATATTAGCAACACAAAATTATTGACAAATATTAAATAAAAAGACTATAATTAAACAAATATATTGAAATGTTAAAAATATGACAAAAGAAAGATAGTATAGTTTGATGCAAAATAAATTTTAATGAAATTTTTTAGGAAATCACAATTAAATTATCACACAAATACTAATCTTCTTATCTTAAATGCTAATCTTCTTATCTAATCTTCTTATCTTAATTTATGTAAAGATGAAAATGGGATGATAAATCAATGTTTAACTTAAATTCATTTTAAACATCAGATACTTTAAAGTATTGTTTTTTCAAAATGTTAAACATGAAATAACTTTAAAAAACTTACAACTAAAAACGAATAATTTAAATTTCTGTTCAATCAAACGACAAGTATATATTTCTCTAGCAACCACAGAATTCAACATTAATCTAGAAAAAGATTGGAAATTATATTTTGAAAAAAAGTTCAGAGAAGTGAGTTTCTCACATTGATACAAGTTTAATGTCAAGAATCATAGTTTCTTAACATTGGAGAAAAGTCTTAATTAATCTTAATAACATAAATAATAGATGCATTGCATTATTAAAACTCTAATTGAAACTTTAAAGCTAACCTTCTAACAGAGGAAAATTCTTTAGAGTTGACACGTCCTTATGAGATAGGAAAATAACATGCTGAGAGATGGTTTCAGCAAAGTTAAAAAAAAAAAATCTTTTTTTCTGTAAATAACAGCCCCTCAGTGACTGAAAAAATCATAGGAAGATATCTTTATATTGGCAAAAGTTTGCACCTTTGAAACTGTTCTGTAACAATGCAAAGCACAATGTTGATAAACGGGTCAAAGAAACATTACCAATGGATGACAGTGGGATTTTTGAAATACTCCATGTAAATATGTATGTAAATACACACACACCATATATGGTACATACCATATACGGGTATATACGTAAATACACACATACCCATGTAAACACACACACACAAAGACGCATACTTATTATGATATATAAGCTATTCAGCAGTTGATAATTTATATCCCATGAAGAATCATAAATTCACTATCCTCTTACATTTGATCATTTTATTAGGGCTTCTTATTACACTATAAGAAGTATAATCACCAAATGTTAAGAATATTGAACTAGTTTTTCAAAAAAAGCTGCAACCAAGAAGAGCATGAAAAAGAAATTAAAACTGAGAAATGAAGTTTTCAAAGCTAAATAAAGACTAAATTAGTGTTTTCCGATGTTCATATGAGTGAAAATATACTTAAACATCTCCATTCATTTCTAGTTTATAGATTATCTTAACTGCAAAATGCGTAGAAAGATAAGAGTAATTTTATCAAAAGATAAGATATAATTTTAGAGCAAATAAGATCTATGTTTAATTCAATATAGAAATCATTAATTATTTAAATGTATCTAACACTATATCTTCATTTTTATATGTAATAATACCATCATTTTAAAATTTTGTAATAAGGTTTTAGGTAATAATAAGAAATTTATAAGAAAGAATAAATAAAAAAATGGTTGCAAAGGATATTCAGGTATACAACTCTCATATTTAAAGAAATTATAATTGGATCTCATCAGAAATTTCCACAATGAAGTTGCAAAGGTAACTCCTAAGCACTTTAAAGTAACTTCTTTATTGCAATTGAAATCAAACTTTTATTTTTATATACATACATACATACATACATACATATATATATAAGCAAACTTATCTTCGTATTTCTAAAATAAAAATTTTAAAATTTTTTGGGAATATGTTTTATATTTCACGCAGCCCTGCTTCACTATTTTTTTATTTGAAAACTAGAGTTACAAATGTTTTGAACAATTTTTCAGAAATAATTTGTTCCCTTATTAAAAAATGTTAAATTGATGTTAAAAAAACAATAAAACGTTAATATATAACGAATTTGTGGTATTTTAATTACATGATTAGAAATGATTTATTCTTTCCTACTTATCTTAAAATAATTTTTATTTAAAAAAGTCATATTTACCCCATATCATGAAGCATGATTATTATTTACTTTTAAAAAAGATTTTGATTAGTAAAAACTAAAATTACATTTATTAAAATGAGTTAGGGTTTAACAATTCAACGACAACATGAAATTAACACGTTATTTTGATCTAAACATTTTAGGATATATATATATATATATATATATATATATATATATATATATATATATATATATATATATATATATATATATATATACATACATATATAAGGTAAACAAGAAAGTTTTCGTTTAACATTCCCATTGAGCATTAAATAAGTAAGCAAACAAAGAAATGTATAACGTGAGTGATTTGGACTCCGGCTCCGTTCATTTCAGAGTAGGAACATTATAAAAACAAGTCCAACGCACACATTCATCAATCGTAAATCATTTAGTAACAAGAATTCTCATTCGGTGTTGTTTGTTTTACAACTTCGATATGGTCTTGCCAGCTATTTATTAAGTTGCCGAATTTGTTAAAGTTGCTGATAATACTATGATTGATAGTACGACAAGATATTTTTTCCCAAATTCAGATCGGGGGAATTTTTCCATTTGTGATAAAGCTGGTGTCTAGTGGATTAGTCGTCAAGTGGTTCTTTATGAGCAACAACCAAAGAGCCAAATCGTGACAGAGAATCTGTACTCGTAGCAATTGGAACGTGTGCAATAGGCATTGCAATAGAAGCCACTAGCACTGGTTAATCGGAAGAGTTCTTGGCCGATAAATTATGTGGGTGACCAGGAATATTATAAAGCATCTTAATTGAGAGACTTTGTTTTATGCTCTTTATTCACCTTAATATTCTTAATCAGATATTACAAACACTTTGATTTTCTGGGAAATCATCTTCATAGAAAATTCTCAACCAATTAAGCAGATATGTGCCAAGAACTCAAGGGGTTTCTTAGCGTCCAAAACTCTTCGAGTTTCACCACAAGAGGATTGCACTACAAAAGATTCTTTTGGAGAAGTGCTAGATGTCAATGATGATTACTTCGAGGAATAACAATAGGCTACAATTATTCTAAGTCACGTTCTTCTGTGTCATTAATAGTGGCAAGAAATTTTTGTTTACCTTGTATGTATAGAGCTAAAATCTTGGACTGTTTTAAATCTTGAACTTTAAGTATTTTTATCTTTGGTATAAAAACAGTTATCACAATGTTAAATTGGTACTAATATTGAAGCAAAATATATTTCAATAACAATGATTTGCTGATTTTGAGAATATTTAAGCATTTTGTAAATTATAATTCATAACAATGTAGAGTATTCTATTCTAGTATAAAATTGATGAAAATGTCTCGAGGATCACATTAAATGGCCATTTTCTTGTTTTACTATCCTCATCTTAAAATAATCTTTCTTTTCTTTTTATATTTCTCTTTTAGTTGTTATTCCGTCAGACAGAACAAGTACAATTTACTCTTCAGCATAGAAATCCTTATTTCTCTGTGCTTAATCATAACTGGTTTGAATCATCTTCTTTTAACAATACATCATACTAAGCACAAATTGAGTCTTATGAAAATAAATGAATTAAAATAGACTAATAAATATATAATTAAACAAATATTATGTTAATAAAATTTATATTATTTCTTTGTTTTTTCCTATTTTCTACAGAGATCCCGTTTTGGTGCTGTTCCTGTAAAATACACCTCCTGTATTCTTAACATTTTATAAAATTATTAATCTGATTTTCATGCAAACTGTTAGATAAATTGTACAATGATAAATATACCTTTTTTATATGAACATCTCCTAATACAAATATTTGGAGAAAACTAAATGTGGATTTAATTTATTATGAACAGTGAATAATTATAGACCATGACAATAAATTTTACTTAATTAAATTTCGCTTTTATTTTGAAAAATATAGGAAAATAATTCGAAATTACCTTATTAATATTTATTATGCGCATAAAAAATACTTAGTAATTATGTTTAAATTTTTTCACTCGTTTTATTTCTTTTAGGACAGCGTGTTTCAAATGATTTAAAGAAAAAAAAATTGCTGGACGGAAGACCATGTAGTGGATTGTACTAGTCTTTTTAAGTCACGCCCCGTTCATTTGATGTTCCATTTATTTCAGATAACAGGAAAAAAACTTGCGGTAAAAAAACACGACCTTCTTTGTGAATTTCCAATAAGGAAAAATCCATTAAATTCTTCAAAGAAAAAAAATTTCAGCAGATTCAAAAAGAAGAGGGAAAAAAAAGCGAAACATCATCTTTAAATCGAAAACGATAAAATAAAAAAATATGCAAAAGAATGACCTTATTTTCTTTGGCTGGTAAGATAGGAGTTTAAAACGAACAAAATATTCTTGAAATCGAAGCCATCATTGTTGTTCAAAACTCCGGTTTACAAAACATTCTTAAGAAAAACGTTTCATCTAAAGGAAAAAGTAAACAATACTTTTTCAAGGATAACAAATCACTCGAATACATTTTTTTAAAAAAACATACGAGATTTGAAAAAAGTCATGTTATAGTTTAAGAAAAATAAAAATCGTGATATAGGTCTCAGTATAATCTAAAATATAGGCTATATATATTTCACTGAAAAATTTAATTACAGCGCTTACAACTAATTTACGATTTATATCAAATTAAAGTTATAAGCCCCTATTAGCAATGATTTTGCCAACTGCGAAATTGCTCGCACACACACACACATATATATATATATATATATGTATATATATATATATATAGATATAGATATATCTATCTATCTATCTATCTATCTATCTATCTATCTATCTATCTATCTATATATATATATATATATATATATATATATATATATGTATATATATATATATATATACATATATATCTATATCTATATCTATATATATATATATATATATATAGTTCGTATATGTGATATACTTTATTTCAAATTTAAATGAAATTGTATGTATTTTTAAAGAAACGTTTTATTTCCCTTGAATCTTTTTCTAATATATATTATAAATGATCTTGAATTTTTTGGCACTTTGAAGTTGCATGTTTCAAATAAAAATAATTCTGTTATAATCTATAACTCAAAATGGATTCCAGAGTAAAAAATATTCATGCCTCAGATGGCTTTGTCAAATCCTAAGCAAATACTTTGAGCAAAAACTAGCACTGTCAGAGAAATTTAAATAAAAAAAATCCTGAAGTTTTTATTTAAACAGGAATAATTTTAAAATTATTTAATTTTTACAATATTTTTTAAAAGTATAACACTAGAAGATCAAATTTCATATCTCAAAAGATAAAAATTAGGAAATAAATGATAATAATAAACTTGAATTAAGCATTTAATCAGAAAGGACCCTAAAATGAAGAACAAATAAAATCAATCAAACAATATTCTAACATTATAAAAATATCCCTGCATCTTTTGACTATATTAGTATTTTTTTACGATTTACAAAGCACATAAATTTAAAAAAACATTAACAAAATATTTTTACATAAATAAATAAATAAATAAAATTAAAAAAATAAGTGCAAATATTCTCATTTCATCAGCATCAGAATTGTCACTGTTGACATATCCCAACAGAGAAACATTGTAACTGAATTATTGGATAAGAAATGATATGCATTTTTTATTTTCTCTGTAGCCAAACAACAAATAAGAAAATAAAAAGATGCATCTTTATCTAATGACTAATCGTTACAAGTTTTACACTCTGTAGATTAGAAATATTTACTGTTTTCCATTTTATAAAATATTTTTAAATGAAACAAGGATTAAAGATGCGTTGAGAACATTACACAACGATTATTATATTTATTCCAGTAATTATAGTAACCAGAAATAAAATTTAGCATTTCCTTATAATTACTCAGTGCAGAAATTTAAAATATTATTTTTATAATATAAACTTTTAATTTAAGTCGGTCAAATCATGTTTAATTTATGTTTAGTAAAATGATTCATAGGAACTGAATTATCTTTAATTATTCAAATAGGATTCTATTTGCTGCTGATGGATTTATAAATATTTGATTCATTCTGCGTATTATATGAAACTATATTCTACTTATTTATTATGAGGAGTAAATGAGCTGGCAATATAAAAATTAAACTTGTAGTATAATGAATCTAAACTGTACTTAAGGCATACAACTTAACAATAATAATATCTATATGAAGGGAATTTTTATATTTTACTTTATAATTTCTTATCATTTATTTTTACACTATTGCATCATAATTTAGTATCATTTATATTAAGAAGTAAAAATTAACAATTTATAGATAAAAATTTCTGTTACCAAAGATATTTTCGAGAAAATAAAGTAATATAGTGAAAAGTATTTTCATTATAATACTAGAGCTTTTGAATGTCAATAACTGAAAGCAAATGCAAGTGCGTAATTATATAGTGCATGTTACAGGTGACGTAAGTAAATACAATTTTGTTATTAAATTTATAATTTTCCAAATGCAATTTAATTTTAATTTTATTGTTACCAAAAGTATTTCATTTGTGATAACAATTAAATTCATCTAATTTATTTCGTTTTCATCATAGTGGGAAAATGATATGTATTTATATTGAAATAAAATTGGGTATTCATTTAAGGGTTATTCATTTTTAATGTATTCATAATTTGTGCACTAATTATTGATAACATACTATACATGTTAAAAATGCTGTACTAGTCTAAAAATAGCAAAAAAGATGTAAACGTTGTGCTGTTGAGGCACTGCAAAATGTTTAATTAGAAATTATCAAAATTTCCTTAATTAGGTTACAGGGAGAATATGAAATAACAGAAAGTATGGAGTAAAGTTTAGTCTTTCTAAAAACTTTATAAATAAAAAATTACTCATATTGCAGATAAAAAATAGTTATATAAGTAAAGAAATATATATCCTCAATTGTTTCCTTATTCTGTACACAAACCCTTCTTGAATGCCACTCCACATATTATTTATTCAGAGTCTGCATCTGAATTTGTAGAAAAACCGAGACTTTCCTATCCAATTCCCAGTTCAGGAAAATCCATTAAATTTCAGGAGAGAGAAAGAAAAAAATATAGACACACGATATAGAAGAAATAAAAAAGAATGAAAGCTTTAAAAGAAAGAGGAATAGAAACTACTTTCAGGATCATTTTTTCCTGTAGCAGGCATCATACTAGTTGGAGAATAAAAAATGTAGAAAAAAAGATGTCTCCAACATTGCTTTAATGTTTTCTGAATCTCCGAGTTGAAGAAGATGAATCAAGCACACTGGAAGGTAAAAAAGAAAGATGTTCAGATTCTTTTTTTTATCATTCCTTATCATTTGAGCATTTTTTTGAGATCTGAGTGACATTTGAATAGAAAATAAGTTCCTGTTCATGAAAAGAAGAAAGTTTATATACATATATGTCATAAGTTCACTGAGTTGATACATTATTTTCAATCCTGAAGATTAAATTTCCGTTGATATGCTATTACATAATCTATATCAAAATTATAAAATATGTTCCAAAGATTTAACTTATGACAGGCTTACAAATTATAAAATCTTAAGCAAACATTTGATATTTTATTTTTACTGCATTTACTAATGCATTTTGGGTTGTCCATGGAGTTATTCAAATCAGATGATTTTCAATAGAAAATAGTCTTTTCTTTTGAAATACCTTTCCCATGCCTATGAATTTTGAAGAAATAAATTCTGCTTTTCAATTGCTGAGATGGAACTTAAATTGTTCACGCTCTGATATACAATTCAACATTTCGAGGGTTGAACAGCTAACGTTCTAAGATTCAATTCAACATTTTATAGGTTTAAGAGTTAATGATTTGACATTCATTCCAAAATCTTGTGAGTTTGATTTACTACACATATTTGTAATGGCTTGGAATTTGTTTTAAATTGTAAGCCTATATTGAACGAAATATTGCGTGTAAACAAATTACCATAGCGAGACGAATATATTAATACAAACCCATACATCATTCAATAATATTAGCATAAAATGTTTAACTCTTTTTCTGCACCGAAAAATGTTTTTTTTTCTTTTTCTGAGCAGATCTTAAGATTTATACATTTTTTATCTATAACAGATATCGCCTATTTATATGCTTTAAAACACTAACTTTTGAGCAGGATGATGAAAGAGATTACACTCATTAACCACTAATTTGAAATTACTTCCGATATAGTTAGAAATATAGTTATATAGTTTGAATCAGTTAACCAATGTGATAATTCCTTTTCAAATAATTAAGCATAAAAATTTGGCTAAGTCATTAGGCTTTAATAAGTGAATGACTAAAAGTATCGACATTGTTTTCTGAAGACTGTCAGTTCTATGTTTGATTTAGGCAAAGAGCAGTAAAAGGAGATAGTGCTTGTTCACGTTAATTCACAATTCGGTGTACGCTTTCTCTGTATGATGTTGTTTGATGAGGAGTTTGATTATAGATGGAAATTTCCATTCTGTTGTTTTTGTTTAGCAATGTTTTGCCTTTTGAAATTGTTAACACATCGCAATAACGTGTTAACCATAATCTAATATTAATTTTTATCAACTGGATTTGTGAAAACGATGTGAAAATAGGTTACTTAATGCATTTTTACTTAATGAATCATTTAAGTACTGAAATTTTTTAACATTAACACTATCTTCAAATTAAACGAGAATAAAACATTGGCCATAAATCAAATAAGCAATTGAAGAAAATTAATAATAATCAATTAAAAAACTTAAGTAATCAAAATTATTAAGTACATTTATGAAGTAAATTAATTTATAATACATGATCTACACAAGGCGAATATGATTTTCTATTATAGAAACACTTAGATATCTTAAACAAGAGAGAGGGAAAGAGAGAGGGTGGGGGACGAGAGGGAAGACGCATATTTGTATAAAATAATCATGCTCTTCTTCATAATTACATACTTTCAAAATAATCTGTAATAATTAATTGAAGCTAGCATTTGAATTCAGATTAATCTTTTTAACACTATATTTTATTACTTTTATAATAACAATAATAACATATAATGAAAATATATTTGACATTATATATATATACATACATATATATATATATATATATATATATATATATATATATATATATATATATATATATATATATATATATATATATATATATATATATATATATATATATATATATATATATATATATATATATATATATATATATATATATATATATATTGGAACTAAGAATTATGTTTTCAAATTTGCTATGATATATTACATTTGACAATAATTGATATGATAGCCTTTAAAATTTTATATTTTTAAACAAACTGAAATAAAATTTTGTTATTTTTTTATATTAACCATGTACAAGGCACGCTATTGACAATGCCATTGAAGGTTGCATGGAGAGATTAATTCATGCCAATTAATTTTATTGAAAATGAATTATAAATTAAATAATTATTTAATTAAAAATAAGAATTATTCTCTTTAACAATGAATCTCTTTAACACTCTAAAGAAAGTGTATTCGATGATTAACATGATAAAATATTCATAAACTATAAATCATAATTGCGTTCTCTTGTATTAAGTATTCTGATTTGATATACGCTTTGGCACAGGTGCCGAATAATCCAGGATTCCAAATTATGAACTAATTTGGCGATAAAGAAATGTTGCCAAGATGACGTATCATGATGTGTTTGATGACGTAAATACTAAGGTTACCAAAATAGAATATTCTGCATAATTCTTATAGGTCTCCATATGTATGACATAATAAAAATGAGGTTGCCAGATACATAAAAAATCCGCCAATCTGAGAATTTGGCATCATGGATTATGCGGCACCTGTGCCGTCTAGCAAGAATGCGAAAAATGTCTATGTAATAATACATAAATAAAGGGATTTAAATATCCTTTTCCAGGATATTTGAATTTCTGGATATTTGTATGAGTTCATTTCTGTCGCTATTTTATTCTATATACTACAAATAATTTTAAACTATTTATTTTTTATCATGATAAATTATTAGCTGGTATTTAATCAAATAGCTTGTTATGGTCTGACAAGTAAAGAGAATTACATGAAAAATGAAACGACAAGCTAATAGGGCGGTACAACAAACAAATGTTTTTATACGAGTATATTCGAACTATTTTTCATAAAATAACACTTGATATTGTGCTTTGCAATGTAATAAATTGGTTTTCACAGATTCATATTAGTAGGTTTAAGGATTATGAGAGCTATTAAAGCAGTCCATTTAAAAAAAAATGGAAACATAAACCATTTTTGATCTTTGAGAATAAAAAAATGATGCTATTAAAGTAAGGAAGTAGGTTAGTCAAGTGAATTGATTTGTTAGTAAAATTCCATATCGCAAACTGAAAATCATGGAATAAAGCTTGATAGCGTACATTTTCAAAAGAAATAAAGCTTGATAACGTCAAAATAACATGGTTTCATTTCTTTCTCCACAACTTTCTTGTAATAATACTTCTGGTAATAATTTTGTATGTTATATAAACACACACACACATACACACATATTGCATGAAAAGAATCTATAAGAAGTATACTATCGTAGAAACATAAGTTGAAAACTTTCAAAGAAACAACATTACCTAATTATGTAATAAATATATTTTTAAACCTAGTAGTGCACTACAACGCAACTGAATAGAAAATACTGATTAAAAGGAAAAATAATCTCAGACTTCTCCTAATTAGCAGAATACAAAAACGTGATTCAAATAAATGCATTTCAATAAGGAAGCATGGTGGAAATTATTACAAATTAAGAGAGATGAGGAGCTAATTAAATTAGTTACTGCGTGAAAGAGAATCACACACACAAAGGAAAATATATCAACTATTTTAAATGTAAGGACTTTTCTCAGAATAAAATAAATAACTTCCTCAAACGAATATTTTGCTTTGGCTTCTGCCATATAATAATTATTTCTGAGAAGGAGTGGCAGCATTTTATTCTTCATTACAATAAGAAGAAGAGTTTTAATGCCAACTTATTCTTGAAAAATTAATAGAAAAATGAATATGGCAGAATTTATATAGTTTCATTTACATCATATCAGGATTTTAACTACCTCATTGCTTTCATATTTGGGGAAAAATATATATAGTTTGATAATCATAATTATATAACACGCAAAAATTGATATTACTAAATACATTAATATCAGATATTGAAAAGGTATATGAAGAATAACTTTTGTATCTAAAATGCTTATGAAGGAAAATTATTTTTAGTTATTTAAATATAAAGTATTTGAAAAAGATAATTTTCTTTAGGTGGCAATTATGTAGTTTAGTTTTTACTCATTCCTTAAATACAATCCAATTGGAAATTATAAGGTACATTTTTGTCTTAAAATTTAAATTAAAAACTATAAAAAGCAATTAAAATAAAACCGGAAATATTATTTTCATTCTACAATAATTAAATTTGAGTACATAAACATATAAATCTGTGATAAAAAAATGTGAAATCATTTCTTTTTGGCGCTAAATAAAATTAAATATGTATGATTTTACAATGATATCAGTATTTGATTAAACATTTGCAACTGATAACTTTGATTATTATGTAAGTATGGACGTATGGAGCTCACACAACATATGTTAGTGATAGGGAAGAATTCTTCGTGTTGAAAGTTGCCAGGTTCGCATCCAATCATTGTAAAACAACGAGCGTTGCGCTTCTATTTTTTGAATATAGTTTACGATAATTGATTTGGAGTTTACAGGGTTCCTTTGCTACAGGTGTGTGAATACAAGCCATTATCTATGAACAGTCCTCCCAAAACAAATTACATTGTTAAAATTGAAATTCCTCATCACAATCTCAGGCAAAGCAGGTCAAAAGTATTTGTGATTTAGTCATTATGATTATTGTAAAATAAGACCTAACAGATATTTTATTGAATGCATTTTCAAATATTATTTATTAATTTTTTCTTTTCAATTATATACTTCATAATAATTTTTTTTAAATTAATTCTTTTGAAAATTAATTTCTTTTGAAATTTGAGTTACTTTAAATATGTTAATATCTAGTCTTTATTTCATGTAACTGCTTTTACAACTTAAAACTAACTTTGAGTAATTTTAAGTTGTAAACATAAAAGTGAGATTGTTAATTACTGGTCCGAAAGAAATCTGTTTAATTTTACAAACAATTTCCGATTTTCTGCATATTAGAATCAATTTGAAATATTTAAAGTAGATTTCAAACGAAATGTTTCATTTTTGAATATTCAATACACGAAAGTTTACAAAGTTATTTTTAATAATAAGTATTTTTAATTAATTTTAACATCTCATATAATTCATTTTAAGAATTTAATTCAAATTACTCATTTCAGTGCTAAATGTATAACAGACATATTAATAAAATTGACAATTTTTTAGGAAATTAAGTTTAAAAAAAACCCTTAAATACTAACATTTTGTGTATTTATTCTTGCATTTTATTATATATAATATGAGGTATAATATTTTATTGTATCATACATAACTATGTAGTTTCGCATTTATTTTAAAATGCACAATCTGCATTTATTTTCTAGTCAGGCATTATATGCATTTGATATAAAAATAAATATTTTGAATGTTATGTCGTGTCGAGACATATATTTAATAGCTGTCAAGCGTGTTTTTTTTAGAGAAAATGGAATTTTTCTTGCTAACAAAAAAAATTGTGAATTACATAACCAAATTGAATTAGTAAATGAAATATATTTCGAAGAGAATATTTTTAGTATTTAACATTTAAAAATGCATCTTTTTTCACATATGTTTTGATAATTTTAAAATATTGAACATATAGTATTCTAATTTAAATCACACAACAACAATTTAAATCACACAACAATTGAATTTAATTTAAATCACACAACATTTTCAATGAGAATTTAGCATTATACATGATATTTTACATTTTTTAAATCAAAACAAACATTATGCTATTATATCGACAAAAAACTATTTTGAATAATATATGAAAATGTTAAAATTTCTAAATAATATGAAAATGTTAAAATAATTCATTTTTTCAGAAAACTTCCCCAACTGGTTTTGAAATTATATCTAATATAAAAGGAAATAAAAGGATTTTACAAATTGAATATTTCCTGTGAAAAGTAGGAAACTACATGCATTGAGAAACTAGAGCCATCTTTTCCAAATTAAATTTTGGGAAATATATTCTCCGCCAGGAAAAAAAACCCTCTGGCAATGAAATATAAAATGAAATAGTTTTTTTTTCATTTCATTAAAATCCAATAATAAAAGCCAGAGACATGAATAAAGGTGAGAAATTTTATTAAAATATTTTATCGTATATTTGACTTTTGAACAAAATTTAAATTATAAATAGATAAAAAAACAAGTATTTGTCTAGAAATTGAATATAAAGTAAATATGACTTGCTTGGTATTATTTTTTATTTGATACATTTTTCTGTTTTTAAGTTATAAATAAATGATAATTCTAATAAATATTTCCCGTATTTGAAAGTTTCATTGAATATTTCTGAATACAAGCTATACAATAAATTCCATTTCCATTATATGAAGAGAAACATATTAAGAACAATATTTCCTTTTGTTCTTTTACATAACATATCTCTGAAATACTGTATAAATTTAGGAGTGTTTCAATAAGTTTATTGTATTTTTTTCCTATTATTCCACAAAATGTATTTAAAACTTTGTCTTAAAATATAGTGTGATATTGATTTGCAACAAATTTATAAATTTGTTACTATATTATCTACATTTTGTTACTATATTACATATATTTTGTTTCAAATTTGATATTAAAAGTATGAGTGCAATTAATGTACATAAGTTAAGTTCATAAATGTTTATTCATTGAAAAAACAAATTTAACAAAAATGTTTACCGGAAAAAAGTATTGAAATGGTATTGGAGGACTTAACATTTTTCTTATAGTGGATCATATGTGTTAGAAAATAAAGAAAAAAGGTCTATAAATAATTAAATTATATTTTACAAAAAACCAAAATGTAATTTACATTTAAAAAAATAAAGTATTTTGTAAAGTAATCGCAAAAATTTCCATTGAAAATTTGCTATTAAAAGAGAAATCTTTGATAGTTTTTCAATATCATTAAAAGTAAATCTAAATTTCTTAAACATTAAATTAAGAGCACTGATAAAACAATTTCTTACTTATCAAGTTTAAATTTAAAAGGAAAATCTGATTTCAATGTAGAAATATTTTTACCCGTTCAATAGAAATCTTGATTAGAAAAGTAACATTTTTATATTTTAATTTATTTAAAATATAAGGATTTACTTTAAAGAGTTATAATTAATTAAAGAGTTTTAAATTTTTGATAACATATTTAAATTTAAAACAATCATAGTCAAAAAGAAGACAGAGAAAGTATTTCAGTTAGAAAGAAAATTTTAAATCAGGTGTTTGTTTTTAAATTATATTGAGTAAAAGAAAACAAATAAATAAGAGACTAAAATTAGTCATTTCACCTTATTTAGAATCAAAAATAACAAATAAGTTGCATTCTCTCGAGATCAAATTAAACCAAATCATGAGAAATATAATTATTTTTAAAATTTTATGCACTTGTCGTCACGTAGATATAATAAATCAAATGAAATATAAAGAGCAGATCAGTTGCAGAAATGTTTTGTGAATTAGATAATTGTAATGAAATTTCATTTTTTTAATATTTAATTAAAATTTTTGTCATACTTTTACATCCTATTTTTAGAAAAAGCTGCACTTAACATGTATTTCGTAAATTATTGGTAAATTTTCCTTCTCGGTATACATATTCCAGATTTTTACATATTTAATGAAAAATAAATGAATCATTTGCCGTTGAACATATTTTGAATCTGATTGCCTTTTTCACTTGCAGTTTTAAACCTCCAGATAGGCTTTTTCTTTAAATTACATAAGTTTTTAGCATTTGCATATTGTGATGTATAAAATAGTGTTTCTTATTAATTTTCATAAAAAACCAGATTAGTAAATATGTAGTTCATAATTTTTGAAGAATTTTAATGATTATATTTGTTCACTTATAAAATTATATTGTCACTCTTTCTGTGGCTTCCGAGACTTAGTTGAGAAATTAGATTTAATATACATATATAGCACTGAATACCTAAAATCAATGATAGCTTTAGGAATCAAATATCATTTTCAAAGTCAAACATTCTTAGGTCTATTAAAAAATCATTATCCTTTTTTCCAAGGAGATAATTAATAACTAATAAAATAGTAGTAAATACATAGGTATCAATTTATTCTACAAAATGTTATTTAAATAAAAATTAATTTTTAGAACCCTTTAAATTATCAAATATGCTTGAAGATGTTTTTCCTTTCTATGAAGTAATTTTCGCAAAGTATTACGGAAAAATTGTAATAATATTCTTAAGTTATAATTCCTGTTAATTATTGCATATAATATAAGTTGTGCTCAAATGGTTGATAACTATATTTTATAAATTAATATATGTATCAACTAACATCCATTAAAGTTGATTCCTTTACTGAAAGTAAAAAACACAATGACATAAACTTTTATCAAATAAAAAAATGGTTGTGAAAAATCAGGGAAATAAGTATAATAGAATAAGATAATTTGCAAGAACATTTGTGATAGGAATTATTTGTAGTTATATAAAATTTATAAAAGGCATCTCTAAATTGTCTGACACATTTTGATGTTTAATAATTTATAAAATAACAAATATTTATTTAATAATTTGGCAACTAATAGTTAGAAACATAAAAAGTAAAATAAACTGAATAAATTTTAATGTTTTTCTCAAAAAATTTCATATGGATACCCTTTGACGTTCGAATAATATTAAAATACTCCAGATTCAAGCAAGAGCATATCAATTATTGCATTTGTAACCAACATTAACCAGTAATTTCCTTTTCGAAACCATATACTAAAATGTGGAAAATTAGAATAAGTGTGGGATATAGTAAAAAATAAGTATGAGTATGCAGATTTTTTCTCCACGTCTGTTCATCATCCAAGATAGCAAACAACATCCAAAGAACGTCCCTCGGACGTCAGGAACATCCATTTTTGATCCTCGGACGTCCTGGATGTATTTCGGACGTCCCCAGGATGTCGTTTGAGTAAGTGCTTGGGACATCCTAGTAAGGACGTCCTGAGTACATCTTTTAAGGACTTGGTTTGGACAATCTGCTAATAAACCTCCATGGAAGATACTTTTACATCCTTTTATGGTCTGTCTTCAAACAAACGTCTTGAAAACGTCTTCTGAGTTATATTTAAAGTTGAAAAATAATTCAGTGTTAAAATTTACTTAAAAATGTGGTCTCTTTAAAAATCAAATGTCTTTTATTGCGACATAATTAAACGAAGCTCTATTTCAGAATTTGGCAAAAGAATATTCTTTAGAATACATGAATTTAAAAAAGATTTTCATGAATTACGACTTCAAATAAAAAAATGTAATGGATATTCTAAAGGTAAGTTTTATTTATGGGTATTAAGATAATTTATAGATTATATTATTTGTATATAAAAGACAGATTTTTATGAATTAATTTTAAATAATTTTTTAAATTATAGAATTTGAATGAAATTTTAAGAAAATATTTGTGGCAATAGCTCTTTTGTTGATACTGTTGATATTTCGACACACGGTGGGAACTACGAATTATTAAACGTGAGTGTATTTCTTTTTTAAATCGGCTATTGCAATACAGTTGTTAACTTTTCCCATTTAAGTAACATCACATTTAAAACCTTTGCATCCTTATTACAAGGTAAGGTATTTTTAATTCCTTATATCATGAGTAGTTTAAATGTTAAACGAAAAATCAGTTCCTTGTCTGATCGTCAATTTCGGAGACGTGCTGCTGCCTCATCAAACACTTCAGTGATTCTTCGAAATAGTGGTTGTAAATCATCTACTATAAATGATTTCAAGTCAAAAAGAAATATTGAACCATCAACCAGTACAACTATGGAAAATGCCTGTATTTCTGTTAGTGATTCCTCTGATAAAAATTCTACCTTCAGTATATCTTCGGAATGTGAATCAAATTCTAGTTCAGATTTTGATACTGAACCAAACACCCCAGAGAATACTATAGCTAATAATTTAGTGCATGAAGACATTCTCACCAGTCTTGTAAAATGGTCTGTTGAAAATAATATCACACAAAATGCATTAGGATCTTTATTGAAATTATTTAAAGGCATGATTGTTTCAAAAGCTTCCCTAAAGATCCTCGAACCATCTTGAAGACCTCACTTGTTTATGAAACAAAGCTTGTAAGTCCTGGAAATTATGTACATTTTGGGATTGAAAAAGGAGTAAAAAATATATGTTCGCAAGGTTTTTCTGGTCATGAACTTTCACTTTCTGTAAACATTGATGGCTTGCCTATTAGCAAAAGTTCTTCTAGTGTGTTTTGGCCTATTTTAGGTAGCATTATTCCGACTAATAACGTTTTTATTATAGGTATGTATCATGGTCTTGAAAAACCAAGTAATGCTAATGAATATTTAAAGGATTTTGTTGAGGAAGCTAAACATCTTTCGCAAAATGGAATTCAAGTAAATGGTGAAGTTTTAGATTTCCGTGTTAAACACATTATTTGTGATGCCCCAGCAAAAGCATTTATTCTAGGTATAAAAAGTCATGGTGGTTATCATAGCTGCACAAAATGTAAAACTAAAGGAATTTATAAAAAGAGAAGAGTTTGCTTTCCAGAAAAAGATGCATGTAGAAGAACTGACGAAGAATTTCAGCTTGGATCTGATGAGGATTTCCATTAATTTATTCTATTCTATGTAAAATTCCTAATTTAGGACTAGTCACCAATGTTCCACTTGACTACATGCATCTTGTTTGCCTTGGAGTAATGCGCAAATTACTGAATATTTGGGTGAAAGGAGAGTTACCAAATCGATTGCCTTATAGAGATGTTAATTCTATAAGTGAAAACCTTTTGACTCTGGTAAGATATGTCCCTACTGAATTTGCCAGAAAACCAAGATCATTAAGTGATTTAGCACATTGGAAAGCCACAGAATTCAGGCAAATTTTGTTATATACTGGACCCATTGTATTCTCGAAAATACTGTGTAACAAATGGTATTTAAATTTCCTTTCCTTACATGTCTCTCTCAGAATTTTGTGTTTAGAGCATTTTGAGCAGGAAATACTTTTATATTGTCAATCACTTTTAGAACATTTTGTGAAAACATTTGCATCATTATATGGGCAGGAATATGTGTCGTATAATGTTCATGGATTGTTGCATTTATGTGGTGATGTTTTAAATTTTGGATGTCTCGATAATTTTAGTGCTTTCAAATATGAAAATTGCATGGCAAGGCTAAAATGTTTAATCAGGAAGCCAGATAAACCTTTGCAACAATTAATCAGAAGGTATTCAGAACTGATAACTTTTGGTAATTTTATACCTGAAGCATCAATTAATGATTTTCCTTGTTTTTCATCACCTCATTCTGATGGTCCTGTTATTGAACATGACACTTCTGAAGTGCAGTATAAGAAAGCAAAATTCAAAGATTTCATCTTAATTGCCGATTCTTTGAGTGACAGCTGTTGTTTGTTGACAAATGGGGACATTATTTTAGTTAAAAATTATACATATCTTTCAGATAAAGGCAATAAAAATTTCTAATTTAGAAATATTAATAAACTTCTATTAAATGTCTATTTATTTATTTACATATTGATAATAAATACAATATAAACATTATAGAACTAGATATTGCTAATGTAAAGGTAGTGCACGTAATGAACTTTTTTCCTCTTATCTGTCCATATTTTGCATGCATCTTTAAATTTTGATAGTATTTTCATCTTTAAACTTATTTTAATATTTTTAAACTCATAACTATTCAAACCTTACAGCAACATTAAAAACCCATTTAAAATGACTACATTGTACTATCTTATGCTCAGGTCTGGATTGTTTTTTGACTTTTTTTACAATGGTTCTACAATTTTGATTTTATTATATATATAGAATTTAATTTATATTTTTAATAATTGAATAATTTGTCACTGCTGCATAAGATTAATATTTTAGCTACATTTACTAATTAAGTTGAAAACAAATTGAATTAACTTTAAAATATGTGCTATCAAACAATTGAACTTTAAAATACATATATGAAATTTATTTAATATTATGCCTGCTCCTTTGTTTTTATTTTCATTATTGATGTTTTTTAAGATCATTTACAATCTAGTTATTTTGAATTTCACTAGCATGTGTAGTAGTCTTTTAGCAGAAGAAATTTCAGGCTTTTTGTTCCTTATCTTGTATATTTATTTGTAACACAAACAACTGATTATTCTAGAAATTTGCTATGATAAATAATGTGTTAAATATGAAATTTTTCTATGTTAGTTTAAAACTTGTCAATCTTTGTTAGTTAGTTAATCTTTATTCTTTTAATTTTTTTTATGGAAACTACAGTAATATGTAATTAGATTTGTGTATTCATAAATTTTATGTTACTAATATTTTATTATCCCTTTTTTAGCAAATTTATTTAAATCGTTTTTGAGGTTCCAGTGTTGGTGACATTGTGCGACTCAACAAACTCATTACGTCCATTTGGTTCGGAAAGGACGTTCTCTGAACGTCCCAAGGACTACCGTTTGCTATCACATATGTGATAGCGTTCATAAAGCTTTAAAGGTTTTGACGCTTGTGAACAGTTGTTATTTCAAGTCAAAGTTTTACAGGAAAGATTTAATAGGCAAACTTGAAATTTTTGGCATGTCTTCCCGACATCACTTAGATGATTTTATGCGTGGCCAAACTATTGGAAAGATTGAAGAAGGGCGAAAAATAACAGATGTTGCCAGGGAGTTCGACATCACACACAGCATTGTTCCACGGTTGTGAAAATAATTTGAAACTTCTGGAATGTGTAGTAAGCTTCACGGGGGAAGTCATGTTAGAAGTAGGATGCCTACCAAAGACAGATATATCGTTCTATTAGCAAAAAGGAACAGGAGCATCACAGCTTAGCAGGTGGCAAATCAGTTTCTTGCTGCCTCAGGAAAGTAGATCTTCCGAAAAACAGTTGACAGACGTTTGAAGGGAAGACTCTACGCCCGGAGACCTGTTGTGTGTGTCCCATTGACCAGAAAGCACCGTACTGCCCGTTTGCAATGGTGTCGTGAGCATCGCAATTGGAGTGAAAGGTCCTGTTGGATATCTGTCCCTTTCTTGGATATTTTCTGGATGATAAGCAGTACTACTCTCGCGCCAGATCATTTGGCGTCTACAATCCGATGACAGACTGAACCTACACTCATCTGAGAAAAGTACTCATGCCCAGTCATTTTGAGTCTACTTACGATGCTCACGACACCATTGCAAACGGGCAGTACGGTGCTGTCTGGTCAATGGGACACACACAACATGTCTCCGGACGTGTAGTCCTTCTCCTCTCAAACGTCTGGCAACAGTTTTTCGGGACATCTGCTTTCCGGAGGCAGCAAGAAACTGATTTCCACCTGCTGAGCTGTGGTGCGCCTGTTCCTTTTTGCTGGTAGGACGATATATCTATCTTCTGCAGGCTTCTAATATGATTTCCCCCATGAAGCATACTACACATTCCAGAAGTTTTAAATTATTTCCACAGACGTGAAACAATGCTGTGTGTGATGTTGAACTCCCTGGCAACATCTGTTATTTTTCGCCTTTCCTCAATCTTTCCAATAATTTGGCCACGCCTAAAATCATCTAAGTGATGTCGGGAAGACATGCCAAAAATTTCAAGTTCTTCTATAAAATATTTCCTGTAAAACTTTGACTTGAAATAACAACTGTCCACACGCGTCAAAACCCTTAAAGTTCTTATGAACGTTATCACGTAATGAACAGACGTGGAAAAAAATCTGCATACTCATACTTCTTCTTACTATATCCTACACTTATTCTAATTTTCCACAATGTGCTTCCTTTCATTTTGTGGTTGCTATGGGTGATTGTGTTATCTGTCCTCAGCAATTATCCAGCAGTGTATTATATTGCATAAATAAAGTTATCATTGGCATTTTTTTTGAGAGAGATCAGATAAATAATAATACATTTGAAATATAATATATATAAATAATAATGACAGCAATGCCTATAAATATATGGAAAATAAAACCTTTCCATGTACATATTACACCAATCATAAATGAATTTTTAAAGAAACTGTTTATAATATAAGTGATATTTAATTTGAAGCAGAAAATGATCTTAAATATAAAGAGATTAAAGATAATTATCTATTCTTAATTTATTAATATATTTCGAAATTATTTTATAATAAATAGATCATATAATGTAAAGAAATCTGTACTGAGCTTGCTATCTAAACAAATTATAAAATCAAATAAATATAGTTTTCTTAACGTTCACAAAATTACTATTATTTTATGTGCCATTAACCCAAATAATTTTCTTCGCAATAGCAAAAATATTTAAAGTTAGTTTTATATCATATGTTAATCAGATTAGTTTGTAAAATGCAAAAATTTTTAAATATTGTGAAAATTTAGCTTATTGCTCAGTAGTAAATTATTAATTAATTGCAACAGCTAGAGTGAGGTTCAAAATTCATAAAAATCAACATTTTGTTAAATTTCCTGAAGACAGTATAAAAATATTGATTTCGAAGGTTGCTACTACAAAAAGATTTTGTAAAAGAAGAATCGTTTGTTAAAATAGTTTCTGTTTTTAAATAGAAAAAACCTACTTAAAGTAAGCTGTAGAAATCTTAGAGATTTAATTAAATATCCATTAATGACTATTCTCTTTATTGTTGAGTTTTGCTTTATCCTTACAACCGATTCTCAAATGTTTATTTTTTTTCAGGGAAGTAACAAATAATATGCCGTCCAATATTCTATAGATTCATTTCTATTACAATGGAATTTTGTTGTTCTATGTATTCACTGTGTTGAATGTCTGAACGTCTTTTCATGTTTTTTAAGATACAGTTTGACCACTGTCACATACAGAGATTGAAGTCTTAGAATATGTGTTAGGCTTTTACGGATTGCAATCCATCCGAAGCCTATTTTAACTGACACTATTGCCCAGCTACATAATATACAGTTAGTCAGTGATACATAGTATGTTATAGGATTCTTTTAGACTGAACGCTATGAAACATATCCTTTAATCAAGATTTTATTTTAAACCTAATTTCTAACAGTTGTAAGCCAAATTCTAGTTTTAGTTCACTTTGATATTATAAATTGGTAATCTTTTTATGCATTACAACAAATTTATGTTCTAATTACTTTTAATTTTAAAAAAAACTATTTTAATTCTATGTGTTTATAAAAATAAAATAATTTGTTTTTTTGTATAAAACTGTAAAAAAATAATAATTTTCCGTAAATTCCATAATTTAAATGAACAATGAATTATTTAAGTATTTTTCATACTTTTAGAATAAACTTAGTTTCTGATATAAAATTCTCTCGAAGCTTTGCTTAAAAATTGCATCACAGAATTCGTAATATAAAAGAAGAACTTCTTATTTTGAAGCTAAAATTATATATTCATTACATATATCGCAACATATGTCATTGCTGTTTTTAATGGAGAACTACAGTAATTTATTCTTGCGATGTGTTAGTGCTTAAGTGTACGTGCTGTTTTATGTGACGTTGGTATCGTATTAAATGTCATTGCCAATATTTTATCAATGTCAACTCTTCAACATTGCAGAAGTTCGAACAACATCAGCAGTTTCTCTCTTTGAATTATTCAATCAATTCAGATTTCTTCGCGAAAACAATACTGCAATCATACATATTCAGAAAAATTTTCTCTTAGCAGGTAAGCATTGCAAGTTATATTATTTTTCTAATTTAATAAAAGATATAATATTATTACGCTTCATTTTTATTTCTCTAGTATAGGGAAAATTTCATATGTTTTAAAAATATTATGTAACAAATCTTAAATTGCAATCTCCTTAACAATAAAGTTTCTCATGTCTAAATAATAAAAATTAATATTTCTTTTCATCTTTAATGAGATTTGAAAGATCCCCTACACATATTTCCCAATTAATTTGAGCATTTAATAAAAACGTGTTTTTTAAAAACATTTCTTAATTACATAAATACTTTTAAACTATTTCTCCATATCACGAAATAATTTTAGCATTTCCTAATTAGACACACTCTCTTCAGAGCATAAGCAGTTTATTTCAATAAAAGTTGCTATGAAATATTTGAAGTAATTTGTTTTAATGAAAGCAAGTCATGGTTTCAGAATTTCTTCGAAGAACTTGGGATTTAAACCTCATTATAGCTTCTTTCGTGAAATAAAATAAATAATAAATTATCAATCTTTAGATGATTTACTATCTTCTAAAAATTAATATTGTCCTGAAATATAAAATCAAATGGAGTTAGGAATAAATCAATGTTGCTTTTAGTAAAAAAATTAGTTTTTTTCCTTTCATTTAGTGATTTTACAAAGCAATAAATACGAAATTTGTCCAAAGTGTAATAATTTAATGGTAAAATAGTTTAAATTGAAAAATATTAATGAAAATTATACTGAACCTGTCCTGCATAAAAATATTCTTTTAAATCAACAAATCATTTGAGATGTTTTTAAATTTTTATGGGTTGAGACAATGGTAATATAGATTTTTTGAATATCCACAGTTAATTTGATTAATTAAGACACAAATATTATTTATGTTTTGCTAACTAACTATATATATATATATATATATATATATATATATATATATATATATATATATATATATATATATATATATATATATATATATATATATATATATATATATACGCTGAAATTTTTGAGATACGACCAGGTTTTTAAAGTTATACTCACAAAATTTTAAGTATGTTCAAATTAGCCTCCTTCAGCATCAATGCACTTTTGTAGACGAATTTTCCACAGATTAAATGCCTCAAGCCATTCAATTCTTGGAATAGATGAAAAAATTGCATTTATAGCCAGATCAATCTCTTCTTATGAATGAAAACGACGTCCACGTAAGTTCTTTTTTAGATTAAAAAATAAATAAAAGTTGGAAATAGCTAGATCAGGTGAATACGGGGGATGTTCGATCACTTTAATTTGTTTTTGTTTAAGAAAATCAACTGTTAATCCGGCTGTATGTGAAGATGCATTGTCATTGTGAAGCATTAGTCCCTTAACATTCAGTTCTTGTATAATTTCTTGAAGACATTTAGTGGTATACCAGTTTGCTGTTACTGTCTTCGGACCTTCCAACTTGATGGCTTTGACCAAACCCGCATTTCTGAAGAAAACGGCATACATGACTTTTTTCAGTGCGCGTAGTTTTTTCACCATTGTCGGCGTGGGATTATCTTCAAAGACCCATACTTTGCTTTCTTGACGTGTTGGAACGTCAAAAACGGTATGTACGTTGCATCACCTGTTACAATTTTAGAAATGATGCTGTGGCCAGCATCATTTAGCAATTTAAGAGTTCCTTTACTGATTCTGACACGCTATTCCTTTTGGTGCTCAGTTAGATTATGGGGAACCCAATGGCAAACATCTTTTTTCATATGTAATTCTTCATGAATTATTTTGTGTATGACTGCGGATCCAATGTTAAATCCTGTTGTATCATTTGATAGGTACAGCGAATATTATCCATTAACATTTTTCGTATGGCAGAGACGTTATCCGAGATTCTTGCCGACGGCGGCTTTCCTGTGTATTCTTCATCCTGAAGAAAATTGCGACCTCTTCTAAATTCTCTAAGCCATCTGAATACAGAAGCACGAGCTGAAGATTCATCACCAAATGCTAACTGCAACCGTTGAACACATTCTTCTTGATTTAATCCTGCTTTAAAATCTTAGAAAATCATAGCGCGAAAATGTTCTCGCGCAACTCCATTTTCTCTTCTGTTTAAAATTTATCCTACGCTAAGCAAGTTGAAGTAAGTCAATAAAAAATCGTCTTCTGTGTTAAAATACTTTGTATTTTAAAATTAAACGGTTATTTTTATTTTCTAAATTCTCGTGCACGTATCTCAAAAATTTCAGAGTAACCCTCGTATAAGTATGAGTAATATCTTTACATAGAAATAAATTATGGAGCTCATTGTATACAAAAATAGTATATAATCTTAATTAGTACAAACAATATACATTAAGGATATTAATATTAAAATTTACTATATACTCTAGTATTAAGAATATGACCATTTAACAAAAATAGAGAATAATGAATCAACAGCAAAATAGAAAGTGAGAATTACAGAATAATTCATTAAGTTTTAACAAGAATACAATACTAGTTTGTAATTTATGAGGTTATATATTCTTCCATATGGCTTAAAATTAGTATGATAAGTTTTACATTTATCTTAAAATGAATTCAGATATGTGCGTGTTTACAGATAAATTTACATAAATCATATGAGGATTACCATTATATATGTATGCTTGTAATTTTACTGAGCAATTATAAAAAATCATTAAAAAATATCGGTTGATGTATATTTTATTGAGTTTTATCTATCTATATCTATCTATCTATCTATATATATATATATATATAATGCTATTTATCTTGTATTTTGAGAATTTGAGAGTGTGTCTTGTCCTTGTAATTAAATATATTTTATTGTAATAGTTAAAATTTTCAATTTTGTTTATTTTGTAAGAAATACCTAGTGATTATAAGGCTTAAACAAAGATTCCTCATTAAAATTCCTCATTAAAGATCTAATAAAATAGGTAAACATTTGATATTGGAATGAAAATCTAATTTATGTTGAACTAAAATATTTTTAAAGTTTAGTATTCAATGATTCCAAATTTTGAAAAATAATTTAATTATACAGATAAACTAACTTTTGATTTGCTTAAGGAAGAATAAGAACTTTACTGAATATATACAGAAAGGAAATTAGGATTGAATTTAGTAATATAAAATAGAAATTTTAGAATTGCTTTTTGTTTAAATAATCTAAAATGCATTGATTAAAATAAATGGTTGAAAGTTGTAGAATGGCTTGAGGGAAATTGCAGGAATTCATAAAATCAGAAGCTCCTTAAAAATAGTATTTTTCAAGAATAAAATAGTTGTAGTTCTCGCAAAACGCAGAAGTAATAAAGACATAAGATTTCTTGTTTTAAATGAAAAGCATTAAGAAATTCTCTTTAAAATATCATTGATTTAAGCCGATAATTAAAAGTCATACCGCATGAGCATGTAATAAGTTTTTACGAAACAAAAGTTATTAAATTGAGTGATCAATGACTTTATTAAGTTTATGAAATTAAAAACATAAGTTTAAAATATTATTAATTATAAACAAATAGTTTGCTTGATATGTTTAAATAAAATATGTTATACACTATCGCAAAATGTTCAGTTTTACTTTTTATTCTTGGAAGAATTGTTAATTCCTTTTTATTTAAATGGTAATTATCTTTTTTGAGACAACAGGATATATTTCATAAATTCGATATGATTACATAAAATTTGAGATTTTTAAACCTAAATAAATAGCATGCATCATGATTCATATTTAGAGAAATAAGTTGCTTAATTTTTGCAATTTGAATTTCATTGCAAAGTTTGCTTTTTATTTATTTTATTGGAAAATTCCCTTAGGAGAAAAAATCGAGAACAATAATTTGTTTCCGGTAATAGTAAAAGAGAATTTTAGATTTCAAGTAAATGATTAAAAAATTTAGAAAATTTTTTCATTTCAATAAAATTTTGCCATTAAAATCAATTACCTTTAAATATACATTTTTAGGATAGCAAATAGGCCTAAAATGCAAATTTTAAAATTTTTATTTTTGCTTCTGTTAATTTTTTCAGGCTTGAGAAAACGACAAAAAATAGACATAATTTTGCATTTAGTTCATCAACCTGTGGGACATGTCATACAGACATGGATGTTTGCAGTGGCTCTAAACTCATTTTAAACTGAAGTTTCTGCTTGAATTAACATTAGTACACAAAAAATGCCCGTAGCATTAGAGACAAAGCAAATATATTTTGTATTAAATTTTATGATTGTGAATCTTTTCATTTCTTAGATTTTTTTTCATCTCACAACTAAAAAGCAATGGAATTTACAATAAATCAATAATAGGAAATTTATTTGAAAATTTGCATTATATATATATATATATATATATATATATATATATATATATATATATATATATATATATATATATATATATATATATATATATATATATATATATATATATATATATATATTTATATATATATATATGTATACATACATACATATATATATATGTATATATACATACATATATATATACATATATATATGTATATATATAATACTCAATACTTTTATTTTGCCAAGAGTAAAAAAATTAGAGATATATTCCGTTAAAAAAGGGAATTTAGTATCATATCATAAACCAAAATTTCACATTTATAAAGTTTAATAGATAAATTGCTACAATTAGTTAAGACCATCATAAAAATGAGCTTAAATGTTTTACGTCAAGTAATTAAATAAGGTAGTGAGTAATCATACTGCTTTCAAAAGAAAATATTTTTTACAGAAATTCAAATTCTTCAAGAAACATTATTGAGTTATGAAAAAAAAATTCAGCAAGAAAATTTGTTCTGAAAAAATTATATCGTCATAAATACACTTAAACTTTTCTACACATGTTCCACTTGTAACTAAATCAATAAACCATTTATTTTAGAGAAGCATCTGATCTTGAAGCAAAAACAAATTTCTTTTAACTATTAATAGTATGGAAAAATGTATTAAAGAGAGAAAGAAAAAGCAAATATTCGAAATATTAAAAATATACGAAAATATGCAAAAGAAAAAAAAAATTTTAATGTAACGTGATAAAAATTAAGGATAAATGACTAATATTTTTATCTACATTCATCAATTTTTTTGATTTTCAAGATGAATGCATTTGGACAAATGAAAAAGATAAAAGAAAAATGCCTGAATCACATATTTTTAAGATCAACTTTTATTACATAATTTCTTTTTCCCTAAGAAATCTAAATGAATTTGGAAAGGAAAAGAGGTAACAGTTTTCCTTTCTAATGAAAAATGGTTGACACAGTATTTATAATAGAAGTAAAAAAATTCTTTTCTTTAAAGATATCAGTGACTGTCACAGTTTTTCACGCTAAACCTATGGATTGTTGGGATAATAAAGGAATAGCTATTACAGATTTAGATAAAATCCTGTTAGATGGAAGGACTATTTCTTAGAAATATTTTCTTCAATTGTGTGTGTGTTATATAATAAAAAAGAGTACCATAATACAGTGGCATTTAAGGCATTTTTAGATAGATTTATTTCACCACAAAAAAAAAAAAAAAAAAAAAAAATCAGTATGAAAAATCTTATTTTTAAAATTGAATATCAGGAAATTTTATTTATGGTCTGGTATTCAGAATTTTGGCTTACATGTAAAATGATGCATTAGATAAGAAGGTACGCTTCGTGTTTTCTGAAAAGTTTTATTCTTTTTGAGTAAATTAAAGATTATGTAAAAGCCTTGGTTTTTTAGTATTCAAATCCATGAAAGAAAATATTAAAATAATGAAGCAAAAATATTTATAATCTTGCATCATAGCGTAAAATTCTCCTAAATGTTTATCGAAAGAAATAATGTAGCTTTTTTTATAATATAAATTTCAGATACTTACTGCAAAAAGAAAACAGTCCAGCTCAAACATATGTTGCAAATATATGAAGCTGCGCAATTCCAGCTGTAATTAAAATAATTAAATATGATTTAAATCTAAAAAAGTGCAAAAATATAATGTTAATTTCATTCCTCAGAATCAAATCTAAAAACAATGAACTCGCTGAAAACTCTTGAGTGAAAACATTGAATTAAAAACTCCTGGTGGCATAACAAATGTATTATAGCCTTTAAATATGTCTGTAAATCATGTATACATACCTAGTTTAACAATATTCGCTAGAAATCACATAAAGAGCAAAAAGAAATTTGATACATGCATTTATATCAGAAATTTTATACTCAATTTTAGAAGATTAGAAATAAAACAATTTCTTACGTGAAAAGTTTTAATTAATAATTTAAATTCTTAATAATCATGACTTCTTTAAAATATTGACTCTAACCATTAAATTTTAGTTAGGAGAACAGTTGAATAAATTTTGTTTGTACATTTATATAAATAATATATTTTCTTTAAGTCGTTATATTGGTAAATATTTTTTAAATAGATTTATGAAGAGATTTTGAAGCTATATAATTATTAAAAATTACATTCATGCAGTTCATAACATTGATGACAAATTATCTTTTTGAATTATAACAATGTCTCCTAATTGATTCAAGAATATGGTTTCATTAGAATATAAATGCTTTTGATTGATAAAAAATGTTTTTAATTAAAAAGAAAAATGCTTTAATTCTTTAAATTCATCATGTAGGAATTTCCAGTTTAATTAAGATTTCAATCATTTTAAATTGCATGGAATTTTATTCTATTTTTCTTTATTTGTTCTTTATTAAGTGAAGTGTATGTTACAATATTTTTCTGTGAGATGTAATCTTAGAGTTTCTATTATTTGTTTCTATCACCATCATCTATTATAAATTTGTTTTAAAACATTACCATTTTCATATTATTAGCAAATATTTCAAAATTAGTGAAGTCCAGTTGCTCAAAAATATCAATATTAAGTAACAGAAATCGACATTTTTGAACAGAAATGTTTAAACAGGAAATCAATTGAACCTACAATTTGTGAACCTACTCAAAAGTCTTTAACGATTTCTGTTTCTATATTTGTGGGGACCGGAGGAAATAATGATTCATTTGGTGAACATTTAATAATTAATGTTTTAGTAATGTGATTGAAATTTAACCGAACTTTGTTTTCTATGAGTGTTCTCCTCCAATAACGATAGTTGTTTTATTGGAATTTCCAAAATTTACTTTTCATTTTAGAACGTCGATTTCTAAAGAACTGAACTTTTTAAATCAAAACTTGTCGCTAAAGTTATCTTTTTCTCTCAATAGCCATCTATATTCTTATATTATACGTAATAAAATCATCATTTTTCCCTGTATCATTTATCATCAATTTGATTCTATATAGTAAGGAAAATGTAACTCACTTTCAGTTCTGCCATTTTTAATTGGGAAAAGGATATAAAACAAGCATCTATTAGAATGCAAATCCTTTTAGAAATAATTTTTGCAAAATTAATTTTAAACTGATTAATTTAAATTACATACGGTTTTGATATTTTTTAAAGTTGTATTAATTTAAATAATAAGAGGTGAGATATTTCTCAAACTTGTAATTACAATTTAAATTGACATTTCCTTTTTTTATGTATCAGAATTTTCCTATACATCATTCTGTAGATAAATCTGATTAATTCAGCATTATACGCTTCACAATATTAACAAGCTTCTCAAAATATAAGAGCAAAAAGAATACAATAAGATAACAAACACCTCATGTTACTGCAATCACATTCATAAAATATTTGTGAAAATAGTATGATAGTTGAAAAAAATTATAAAATACATTGCTTTTTATCTATTTTCTTGCCCATGACACACTTTTTGGGATCAGAAAACAGTTTAGCTAAAAAACAGTTTCTCCTTTATCTGAAATAAAATCAATGAATGAAACAAATTACGATTCATATAAGAAATTAAAGAGAGGAAAAAGCATAGCATTACTTACATAGTTTGGCTAATAAAAGAAGCCTGAATCACTTGCCGTGAAGATTAGATAGTGAAAAAACTAATAAAAATCACCCTCCGAGGAGCTTTTAAAAGAAAGAGTATGTCCATCCGATAGGGCATAATTTGAGAGCAGGGAACGTTAGTTTAGAAAAGAATGCCAGGAAATGGGCATTTTGTCTCCGGGGTAAGCTCTTCCCACCAGGAAACACCGCAAAAAAGTTTAAGAAAAGAGCCTAGAGAACAGTGTATTTATTTTAAAAATATTTGATGTAAGAAACTCAAGAATCATATTAACCGTGTCTCGAACAGCCCTTTATAAATTCCATGAGAAAATTTATAATGTTGATGGCCCATAAACACAATGTAGACAGAGATCGTTTATTGGAATGTGCATAATAAACTAAGCTATAAAAATATATAGATATAATTGCTTAAACAATTTAAACTAACACCAAATAAGAATACGTGTATTGCCGTCAGTTTATAATTCCTATAGTAAGGAAATTATGGAATTCAATGCATGTTAATGTTAAACAAAAAGTGTGCTATTTCTCGTGAAATATTGGTAGAAATTTATTTAATGTAAAATAAGCTACTATATGAATACAATAGACTCATAACTTATTTTTTACAAATATTCACACAGTTGTATTAAAATGTACTTTTCATAAAAGTGTATCTTAAATATAAAATTTGCAAAATAGATATATATAAAATATATTTGAGATGATATACATTTATCAATAATAAAAAGTATATTAAATAAATATTATGAATATGGTTAATGGAACAAAAATTACAAAAAATAAAGTTATGCATTTTTATAAGTTAAAAAGAAAGTATTTGCATTATAAAGCATATTTTCCCCAAAAAATAATTATTTCCATTACAGTCTAGTCTAAAAACAAATTTCAGTAGTTATCCTTCTTCTTACTTTCTTGTGTAACCACATGTATAAATGTATTTCTAATTTTGCTGACATGAATTAATTTAATGAATAATATATACACACGAAAAACATTTTATTGGAGCTTAGAATGTTACTTACATTTGAAGCACTAATTTTATGTTATAAAATAATTTTTCTCCGTTATTGCTTTGGTGTTTAATGCACGGAACTTTATTTTTGCGTAGTTTTACAAGAGATTAACCTTTAATATAACTTTCCTGTCTTCTAAGACTTTGAGAGATTTGAAATGTGGTTCATTGATTCTCTGGTTACTGAAGAAACATTTTCAGTAAAAAAATGTTATAGCAACTTTGCTTTTTGAGCCTTTGAGATGATATAAAAAATACCTCAATCAGTTGTAAAATAATGACTTAGGGGAAAGTATATAAGACGTGCGAGAATGAAATGCCCTTAATGCTCCCTTATTTGGATGAGAAAAAATTATCATTCGTCTTTTTCATATTATGCTTTGTAAACCAGTTTGTAAAGGCAATGGATAAGAACAAATCATAGTTTGAGTATATCAGTTGAACATAATGGTTTACAAGTAGAGCAAGTGATTGAGATTCCTACTTTTGCATAAATTCAGTGAGAATGGGGAAAAACAAAGATACTAAGTTTCATATTTTCTTTGTGATGAGAATGCTTGAGACAATGCAAAGCTAAAAATTACTTCATACATATAAAATTCTAAAAATTTCCAAATATTTACTTTAGCAAATATACAATCACATAAAATACAAAAGCCACCTTATTATTCAAAAATGACTGTTATCAAAATTCATTTTCAATTCCCAAAAGTGGTGATTCTACAGATGGTTCACGACAGGTTTCTACCAATTTTATAATGCCTAAACATTAAACAACTTCAATAAATTACTGTGTAATTAAAAACTGATACATTACACAATATTATTACTTTCTGTTCATTACTTTAAGCAATCGTTTTGCTTATTACAATTGATATTAATTTTTTTTATAAAATTCCTTTTAAAGTTTAAAATAGAATTTGTATCATCTGAAGAATTCTCAATTTTATGTTTTAATAACCTTTTAGAATAAACTTACAAAAATGCTTCATCGTATATAATCCTTAGAAAATGTTATGTTTAAAATAAGTGAAATTTCGAAGGTACGGAGTAAAACCGACTTATTCAATTTAAAGAAAAAATGTAGGCTTATTCTGTAAACACATCTGAAAGGAAATTAAATTAAAGTGGAAAGATTGCAGGTGGTTTCGACAGCCTCTACTGAGTGCAAAGCATGCATTGAAATTGTAAGAGACAAAAACAAATTCTCAAGATGGAGATTTTAAATTGAAATGTTTCGAATGTGTAACTCTCTCTTTCTCTCTCTCTATCTCTTTGATTAGATTTAGAAAAGCAAAATAGATGATCGAGCTCATAACGAAAACTTAGTAATTCTATTTAGAAACGAAATTATTTATTGAGAAAACAGATAGGAAAATTCAGGGATGTAAATGTAAGATTTTAAAGGAATCAATAACTTCAAACTATGACGATGAATGTTCTACTTTTAAAATAATTAATATTTTGCCTTTATTCGAATTCCAAAAGTTTTAATATATCATACATCAAGGTATCTCGGTTAAAATTTTGCATTTTTTTAACTGAAGGATATCTTAATACATGCAACACTTGTTAATTTGAAATTCAGCACATTTTTTATATTAATTATAATAATAATTTAATTAAAGGTTTTATTTTACAAGATTTATAAGCATTTTAATAAAATATATCGGTAAAAATATTAATTTTTTAACTCAAAAATTATCTTGAAGTATATTATTGCTGTCGAAATAAATTCAATGAGTGGAATAAAAACGAACAAATCGAGGGAAATAATTAGTTTCAACGAACAAACTCACACAAATATATTCACAGTCAAATATCAAAATGAATGCTTTATTTTGATATTATATTCTAAAAGATTCGTCATTTAAATCATAAGATATATCTTAAAATATATGATGTTCACCAGTTATTACTCGTAATCAATGTAAAAAGCAGAATAAAGTTTAGGTTATGTCATTACAGTAATTTCATTGTTATTCGTTAGTTGGCACATTGAAAATGAAACATTGAATACAAATTTTAGTAATTCTGTTACCAACAGCTTTAATGACTCTCTTTAATCGCACAAATGTTGCGCAGGTGAACATTGAATAAAAATTACAAAGACATGAATTTATTAAAATTGATTATTGCATGGATATTTGTCTCTATTTTATTTGCCTTGCAACGTAAGGAAGATTCGTCTTGTAACGAGTATTGTTCATGTAATGTATACATTGAAATTTTGCATTAATGAAGGAAAAATATAAATATTTCCTTTTATGCTTAACATGTCATTCACTATTTTGCTATATTTATGAATATATTCATACATATCCAAATTAATAATTTATGATTTTTCATAAAATATAAATAACTTAATTTAAATTAATTGAAATATTATGTAGTTTAATGAAAATTAAATTATAGTCAAAGTATACATTTTTTTTTGTTGGTAATGAAATCTTTATTTTATGGCTAAGAATTGTAGTTTATTATAAGATATGTAATTAGTTCATATATTTTTTAAATTTATTTGGAAAATAAATTTCTTGGAAATAACCGTTTCTAAAATACCCCATTTTACATCTATAAAACCATAAAATTTTTTCAGTAGTATAAATGATTATTTCGTTTTAGTAAACAGGCATATTTAATTCGCCAATAGTTCAAAATAATATGCTATAATGGAATATTCTAACATATGAACAAAAAAATTTTAATTTTATTGCACTTCTCATTGGTTTAAAATATCCATGACGTCAGATAACGTTTCATTTACGTCATAAATAATTAGACAACTTATGGAAACAGTTTTGTAAATCCAACTTGTGTACAAATTTGCTGTTTTTCTTCAACTCGAATTCTTGAAATGGCAGCAAATAAAGGAAGTTCACCACTGAATATTTGGTTGTCTTCGGCTATAAGAAAAAATCCATTCATTAATTATTCCTAGTAATAATTTGCCATTTATCAATAATTTTTACCAGTAATAATAATAAAAATATTTTTAATCATAAGATTTTCCTTTTATAAAAGTTTTTAAAATTAAAATTATCTATTGCTCTAGTTAATTTTTAGTGATACTGTTTTCAAAATTGAATACATTGGAAACAGAACAAAAGTAAAATCACAATGTAAAATAGAAGACAAAAATGTTTACTTTAAATATGCAAGTACTATATTTAAATTCATAATTTTAATTGTTTTTAATGTATATTAAAAAGGTAATTTCAGAAATCATTTTGCCTATATTCAACTTACATTTGATACTAATATCTTCATTTATAATTTCAAAATTTCAATGTGTAGTCCTAACGTACGAGCAAAGCAGTTCAATTTCCATCGATACATTGTTTAATTGAACTGAAATCCTTAAAATTTTAATTTTCCTTAAATGGATCTTATACATCATCTTCATGATCATCTTTATTCATTAAAATTTTGATATCATATAATATAATATGTCATCCAAAATAAAATAACTATTTTTAATAAAATTAAGTTAATCAAAAAATCTCAGTGTAATATTTAAAATGGTTGATTATTAACTAGTAAGAGACTAAAATCTTCTTAAACTTAATGAATATTCCTTTAAATTCTTTTATTCGGTTATTTAAGTGTTGAAAAGGAATTTTACTTCTTAGACAAGCTTCATCCGAATCGAAATTATGGTTTCCTAAACACGTGAATTCCTCGTAGGTGTCTTCGAAGAAACATTCTTCTATTACACAAGTTGGAAAATAGTAATCTTCCATGACTCGAAAATTAGTTTTTATTATTTGAAAAGATTACATAAACCCTCCTCACGGGAAAGAAATATTAGATATAGCGTAATATAGATTCAAACTCAGTAGAATGAATAAGAATATTCGGATAACACTTCATTACTCTTTCCCTGTAGGCTGACCTCTGAAATTCTCCTTTGAAAGATATATGGCCTTACATTCATCGATCTTTAAACTTAGCAGAGCAAATAAATCGATGAAGAGCATTTGTGAAATAATACAGAGAGTCGAGGTGATTTGTATGGAGTAGGAACGAGATGGAATGTAACATATCACAAATACGGGTCGGTTGTTGGTCGTCACATTGATTATGCAAGTAATTATTCAATGTGAGGAATATTGTCGATCCACTGGAAACTTCGCCTCTCATAATAACGATTGCCAAAGATCCTGGAGGAATGTCGCTAGTTCGCATTCAGAAAATGTATTTATACAATGTTCTAATGCTTCATAACTACTCTTCTGATTTTCTCGAAGTTTTGGAAAATGATCAGTATAGAATGTATGATAAGTATAATTACTTATAAGCTAACTTAAATTTTTTTAAAGAAATATAAATGTTTCATGTCGAAACAAACAATCATCGGGATATTTATTATACACTACTGGCCATTAAAATTGCAACACCAAGAAGGCGACATACTACAGACGTGAAATTTATACGAAAGGAAGAAGGTGCTGTGATATGCAAATGATTAGCTTTTCAGCGCATTCAGACAAAGCAGGCGCCAGTAGCGACACCTACATTGTGTTTAAACGAGGAAATTTTTCAACCGGTTCCTCATACACAAATTGCATTTGAACGTTGTTGCCTGGTGAAACGTTGTTGTGATGCCTCGTGTAAGAAGGAGAAATGCGTACCAGCACGTTTCTGACTTTGATAAAGGTCGAATTGTAGCGTACCGTTATTGCGGTTTATCTTATCGCAGTATTGCTGCTCGCGTCGGTCGAGATCCAATGACTGTTAGCAGAATATGGAATCGATGGGTTGAGGACGGTAATACGGAACGCCATGCGGGATCTCAACGGCCACCTATCACTATCAGCCGAGAAGACAGGCATATTATCCGCATGGGCGTACAGATCGTGCAACCACGTCACGAGCCGTGAGTCAAGAAACGGGATTGCTTGGAAGACAACAAGTGTCTGCACGAACAGTTCGACGACGTTTGCAGCAGCATGGACTCTCAGCTCGGAGACCATGGCTGTGGCTTCCCTTGACGCTGCGTCATAGACAAGAGCGCCTTCAATGGTGTGATCAACGACGAACTTGGACGCACGAATGGCGAGACGTCATCTTTTCAGATGAATCCAGGTTCTGTGTACAGCATCATGGTGATCGCATCCGTGTTTGGCGGCATCATGGTGAACGCACACTGGCAGCCTGCATTCGTCATCGTCATACTGGCTCATCACCTGACGTGATGGTATGGGGTGGCATTGGATACATGTCTAGGTCACCTCTTGTTCGCATTGATGGTGCTTTGAACAGTGCACGTTACATTTCTGGTGTGTTACGACCCGTGGCTTTACCCTTTATTCGAGCCCTGCGAAACCCTACGTTTCAGCAGGATAATGCCCGACCGCATGTTGCCGGTATTGTACGGACCTTCCTTGATGCGGAACATGTTCGGCTGTTGCCCTGGCAAGCACGTTCTCCAGATCTTTCACCAATAGAAAACGTCTGGTCAATGGTTGCCGAGCGACTGGTTCGTCACCAAACGCCAGTCACTACGGTTGATGAACTGTGGCATCGTGCTGAAGCTGCATGGGCATCTGTACCTGTACATGAATCCAATCTTGGTTTAACTCAATGCCCAGGCGTATAACTGCTGTTATTACTGCCAGAGGTGGTTGTTCTGGGTACTGATTTCTCAGGATCTATCCAGCCAAATATTTTTTGAAGATTTAATCGCTTTTTATTTCTAGTATAATATATTTGTCCAATGAATATCATTTTGTTATCTGCATTTCTTCCTGGTGTAGCAATTTTAATGGCCTGTAGTGTATTATTAAATTACCATTCTCTCCATCAAAATACATATATATTTATCAATTAAATTACAACATAAGCTTTAGTGGTCTTTTACATGAAAGTGCACCAAATAATGATTATTTGATAATTAAAAGAATCTTTCTTATAAATTATAGCAATATATTCAGAAGTTTTTAATTGTAATGAAATAAACACAAAGGGTAGTTTGCTTGATATCTTACTAATAATAAAATTCATTTAATGAGTTGGGCGTATTAATCTTGCAACGAATTTTAGCATAATGAAATGTAGGGATATGCATTTTTTTAATTACTAAGGTATGCATGCATAACATGCAGAAAAATTCTATCCACGTTCTTTTCAACTTTACATCCAATCTTTTCTTAGTATTAATAAATATTTCCAAAATTGTTTTTTCCAGCTAAATTAACATACATTTTAGCGATGAATATTTTTTTAAAAAAAGTTATAAAGAAAAGAAAAAATTAAAGAAAGGAATTTGTTTCCACTGTTTTTCTTAACCGGAATGCACTTGATACTGTTATCTTGTGCCAGCCAAGCTGACATTATGGAGTGCATTGCTTCACTTTTTCGACTAAAACTTAATTTGATGTTGAGTCCAATTTCCTCAGTACACACATGTGTGTGCCATAGGTACTCGTTTATAGGGAAGCCAACCATTCTCACAAGGAAAGGACAAAAACAGGAGAAATAGAGAAAGTACATGCATGCCTGAACAGGGATTGGAGCTCAAGACTTTCTTAGCCACATTTTGGAACACTGATCAATAGACAGCATGGGCGGCAAAATATTCGACAGTTTCATGTTAAAGAATATTTCCCATTTTTTAATATATTTTAAGGATTTAATTTAAAGTACTTAAAATTTTATTAAAAATAAATTTAATTGATTGCTTTTCAATTGTTTCTTAAAAATTTATAATGAGTTTCTAGAGTAATTCAATATTTAAAAATATTTAAAACTGTTAAAAGATTAAATATTGTTTTGAAGATTTTTACTGAAATTGTTTGCACATAAAAAGAAAACTTCTAATGAAGTGATTAATACTATTAATTTATTTGAGAGTTTGCTTGTTTGCAGTTTTGCTAATTATTATTTGATAAGAAAGGATTTCTAATTAATTGATATCATTTTATTTATTGATGATATAAGGACGATGTTTCTTATAAATTGATGATACTTTTTATAATTTTATAAGCACATTTGAAAATAAGACCAACCACCTACGTTGTTTGATAATAAAAATACATATTTTAATATGGAACATAATAACCTTGGCTACTACGCAGGATTTACATGTGTTTGCTCATGTTGGTTTTTAAGTCAAGTGGTCGTTATGTCATGGTTACTCATTTCTGTTGAAGCGCTAAATTTCAACTCCGAAATCATTGACGGTTGCTGGTTATAGTCAGTCAAGCTTATTCATAAAATATCCCGTATAATAACGTATTTGAATATTTTAAACAACAGGACCTTGTTGCAATGTCCACTTGCAGAAAATTTTTCCAGCAGCATTCAGTAATAGATAATGTAAGGTAAAGCATAATTGTGTCATTCATGAAGACACAATTACAGGCTATAGTACCTAACAATGCATTGGAGGACAACAACTGCGTACAGCAGTATGCTTAAGTCAGTGAACCAATTTAGAAGTGTAAAGGTCAGTTTAAATCTTAAGATGTTACTACAACAAAAGACAAATCTTTCACTTTGAAATTTTATTTCATTTTTTAAACACTATTATTTATTTTACTTAGCTGCATATTTTCTATTTTTTCAGAATAATATTATTGAAAAAATCGGCACAAGCAGAATAGATTGATTTTCATTCTTAAATTTATGGGGTGTCTACTGTTCACAGCTCTATAGTTCCAGTGTTTTATTGAATAAAATTACACTAATGTTTGAGGTACACCTTAAGCTCTTTCAGTTTAGTTTGACTGCAATTCTACAGTAATTTGTCCACGAAAGATCACGTGACTGATTTATTTAAAGTGGCTACGTCACTGCAAACATTTATACTGGAGTAAGGAACCTCACTTTGAATTGCAGAAATGGAAACAGAACATTAACTTTCAGCTGCTAACGTGATTCATTACAAAACACTACGGATTTCCACTGAACTCATTTTTAGTTGTTACATTTAAAAGTATTTGTTTAAATTCGACTCAAATTAAAATTTCTTTGCTGTATTTTACTTTATCCTTGTCGTTTTTTACCTTCGGAACATCACAAAAAAGTGTTTTGTCTTAATAGTTATCAATCATAATGTTAAATATCAAGGATATTAAAATTTTCACTCTGCTTTTATTTCTTATTTACTAGCAAGAACGTATCGTTTTATTTATAAAATTTAGATTTCCTCATGCATTATACATTAAAGAATTTTTCTATTTTTTATGAAATTTTATTATAAAGATACTAAAAACTGCACAAGAGCACAAGGTCTAAATATTTAAAACTTTAAGTAAACTTTCATAATTTCCGTTAACATTCGCACTTTAGTTTACAGATGTAGTATGCTATAATATTACTATCTAGAATTTTTCTAAGCCTTTTTAAATCTAGTTTATTCAAACATATTTTGATTATTAAAAATTCCAGTGGGTTGAGGTCTAGTGACAGCAAAAAGGCTAAGCTACATGTACACTAAGTCCAATCCATTGTGCGGGATATGTAGCATACAAAAGTTATTGACCATGATAGAAAAATGTGCAGCAGCTCCATATCGTGCATAAACCACATGTATCTCAATATGAGAAGTGAAACAGCCTGCAATAAACTGGGAAGTACTTGTTCCTAGAAGATACGGTATGTTACGCCTGACAAATGGTCTGACATGATATAAAGGTATACACCAAGGATACCTGTCCAGATATTCAGGTAAAATTTCTTCTGGTGTTTACGACAGGTTGTCTTGTGAGCATTGTTGTCAGATCAAATGTGTTGATTGTGTATTTTAAAGTACAAAGTCTATTCTGATTGGCTTTCTCCGGTAAAAAAATAAAATAAAAATGCTGCTTTTTCTTGGTGGAAATTTGTACATTGTAAATACATGATAGATTCTTGATGTGTTTTTACTTTCCTCTTTTATGCCTCTCAGTGTGGAATGCAACCCTATGTTCCGATGTAATTATTGCTTGCATGGAGGAGTACTATTAGCGCTTATAATTTGTAAAAATAATTTTGTATCACCTTATATATATATATATATATATATATATATATATATATATATATATATATATATATATATATATATATATATATATATATATATATATGTATATATACATATATATATTGAATTAATATCAAGATTAATTACTATATTCTTTAAATTCATGTATTTATATCAGTTAATTTCATACAATATACTTGATTCAACAAAGAAATTTTGAATTTTCGTTTGTTTTTATCTTCAATTCTGATACAAATTCAGTGATTAACTTTTAAATTGCATTCAAAGAATCACGTAAATTTCACTGAAAATTATTCTTGAACAATCTGTAAAGCAATTTCTCAATTTATGCAAGTGCAATCATTATAACTGATCACATTTAATCAGTTTAATAATCTTATATAATCACAAATCAACCTAATATAAAATGATATACATTTTTAACAATGATAATTTAAGAAACAAATCCAAAACGTAATATATACTTCTGATTATACATCAATATTGCACTCGCTTTATCCAGAACCAACTAACTATTATTATTTACGAATAACGCCATGTTTCTTTATTTGTCATTATACATAAATCAAGATGGAGTAATTATATGATTCTTGTTTTCTCCAATCAGCAATAATTGCTCAGACAAAATTATTACATTAATTGATAACTTCTCGGGTAAATCTCTACAAACGGTCTTCTCAAGCATAAGAGTAAGCATTTTACGACGATTTGTAGGATTTATTGCTTTTCTTGGCCATATAGTTGTATCTATAATGTTTTATTAATTTTCATATCTTTTATTCTAACATCTGATTCTTAAGTGAACTTTTTGCAATGTTTGCGATAACGTAGTAACATTAAAAATAAAAAACAGTGGATTTATTTAAAAATAATGCTTGAAATAAGGAAAGAATTAGGAAATCCTATAATGAATAAGAAATTGGGAAAAATAATAAAATAAGCTGACTTCCCATCACAAATATAACCATGTTAAGAGATAGCTTTTGTCTATAGTTTTATAAAATTCTTTGATTACGTGAAGAAATAAATAATTATAGAATTCTGTTAACCTTCAGTAATTAAAGATTTATATTAAACAATATAAAAATGCTTAATATATTTAATAACAATTTATTCATTTACAGTGATATAACTTGTATTTTCAGGGTAAAATGCTCTTGACAAGAGAAATTTCCCATCAAGCGTTGGACAAAATTTAAAATACTGTCAAATTCATCATTAATTTTTTTCTGTAAGAAATTTAAGATATATATATAAATCACAATAACTATACATCGAATTTCCAAACACAAATATAAGCCTACATTTGTTTCAATAGAAAACAACATGAACTATAAAGATATTACCAATGAATTCGTGCAGATGGTTTGAATCAAAATTTTATACCATGTCAGCAAAGAGACAACATTCAGCTTTTTCTATACGAAACACAGAGAACTGTCTGCAACAATTCTTTAGTTATTTTTTTTAAATTGCATCTTCACAGAAAAAACTCAATTTGTATAGATTTTGAAGATTACACAAACAAGTTATTCTCGAATTTGAATCACAAATGCTGTTCCCTGTATTTTAAATTTTAAGACAGAGAAGAATAGGTTATTTAAAAAAAAATTGTATATTTTTCGATTGAAAAGAAAGTTTTTCACAAAAATTGTTCATGATTTTGAATCCCACAGTTAATGTTATTTTCATTTTATACTTATGAAAACTACTTTTAAAAAATAAAATCTAAAAAATATACTTTGTGTGAAAACTGTAAAATAAATTGAAATATTTATGCTATATATATATATATATATATATATATATATATATATATATATATATATATATATATATATATATATATATATATATATATATATAAGTGATTTAATGCTCATAATTTGATAAGTTATTTTGGTATTTTTGGTAACGTGGAAAAAATATTTTACTATCTCCGCAATACAGTAAATTATTATATTATCATAAAATTGAAAATATAATATTTTAATATATTTTGGTAAAAGTATAAATTAAAGGACATGAAAACTTCAAAATGCATTATGAACAATTTGATATTTTATTTAAAAAATAAAATAAAGAGTTCTATATGAGTTAGAATAATGTTTGTACTATCACTGAGATGCACTTGATGCATCTGAAAAAATATACGAATGGTTAAAATAAAAGAAAGTACTAAGCGAGCGTGCCAAATGTTTAAAAGCATAAGTTTTAAAACTTTGTATTAAACTTTAAATGCCATTTTTACTTTATTATAAATAATTTGAAGGGGAAAATTCAGTAATTTGATGGATAAGTTATGATTTTGTTCTATTTGAGGTAAAATTTTACTGCATAAAAATTACTTTATAATAGTTAAGACTAAATGCAACATTAATAAAAAAAAAAAAAACATTTTTTTTTTTTTGCAAACGCTTATAAAAGATTTTTATATTTAAAAAATTACTTCTATTTAATTACGTTTAATAACGTTATTAAATACGTTTAATAAAATTAAGCTTCACTATCGTAAAATACTTTTTAATTAAACATGCTCGTTGAATAAATTCTTCACTAAATTACTGAATTTTGAAAAATGCCTTACTTTATTTTTAGTTATTAATACATTTAAAAATTTAAATTTATTAATTAGATTCTCTAACATTTTACTTCATTGCATATTTATTTTTCAAACGTATTGACGCTTTATTATTTGAAAAAAAATCTTCTTGTTTTTATTAGAAAATTGAAAATTTACTTTATATATATCTGAATTATTATTTCTCTTTTGATTTGGGAGAATCTAAAATAATACATGATTTTGCGTCGACTATATTATTCCCCTTTAAAGAAATTCCTTACTCTTTGAATTTGGATTTTGGCTTCTCAAATATAAATAAAAATTTCTTTTTATAATTATATTCACAAACGCGGGAAAAACATATATGGAATAGAAATACTTTATATGCGAAAAGTTTTTTTAGTGAAAATATAAAAACTAAATCGAAAATACTTAAGTAAGTAATTCTTAAAATGAGCTATCTTGAAAGTAATAATAAAGATTATCCAAAACCACAGCCTTTAAAAATTTTTAAATTCTTGCCAATACTTAATAATTACAAGTATGTGTCATAGTTTTCAATCGGAAATGAATGACTAGGCGATATTTTGGTGTCTAGAAAAATACCAATATCTGTTTTTAATTCATTTACTCTTTAATTAGTTTTATTAAAGCCATCAAAGCCATTTAATTCTGTTTCGTACTATGAGAGGAGATATCTGGTATAGATTAACTAAAAACGAATCGAATGTGTTGTAGAACATTTAAAAATATTCTTAAATTATGGAGTCACTTAATATTCTAAATGGCACAATTTTTGTTCATATTCTAATGTATTTTTGATAGAAAACATAATGACAAGGCCGAAGATGTCTGAGATGCTAAGGTGAAAAGGATACTTTATTAAAGAACGAAAAAATAAAAATCATTTTGTAATCAAAAATATATAGTGTGGATGTATAAAATAATGGGTCTGATGCCATACATATTTTTCTTTGTTCAAAGCAATTACTATAAATATTAATTCTAAAAAATAGAAGGAACCAAAAGCTAGGGAATGAACTTGAAGCAGGCATTGTTTTTAAACGGTGAGTATCATGGAATAAACGAATTTAAAGTGAGTTTAAATGTGTAGTAGTTAAAGTTTAAATCAATCATAAGTATTATAACCAAAGTATCCAAAAGAAAGAATTTATGGCTTAAATTATCCAGAGAATAATATCTTGGTATGTATTTCCTTGCATTCCGTGAAACTATTCTTAATTGAAATAAAAATTCGACCGACCAAAGGATAAGGATTTCATTTGAATAAGTATTTAATTTGAACTGACTGCAATAGATAAATGCAAAACTCATTATAAAATTTATTACATTATGTGTGTGCTAAATTTTGATCTATATCTAATACAGTTACAAAACATAAACATATCTTCATTACAAATATCCATTTAACAGTTTTATATACTCTACATAAAATGCTTTAATTCCTAATTTCAAATAACTTTCCTTATTTTTCAAGTAGAAAAAAAATTTTGAATAAAAAAAAAAACTCAATATGGATAAAAAGTCAAAATTCATCTTAAAATAATGCATATTAAAAACTACTTTAGAGCTTATCGAAGATTTTGTTTATGAATTCAAAGCAAATTAGTTAAACAAAATGATAGAAGATTAAACATTTAAAGATAAGAATATTTTTAAAAATGCAGATAAAATGTCTTTATAGAAAAAAAAGTAAATAAATGCTTATCGATAAGAAACAAGAGCTTTGGAAGAAAGCAATTTCGCTTTGAATTCTGACTAGAAATTGAATTCAAAGAACGGCGCTTAGCAAACCCTTTTATCCCATCTAGCGTATCCAGAAGTAATTTTCAGAACTCATTACGAGGGAATAAATTGGGGAAAATCCTCTTTCATGCAATTTCATCGAGATTTGGATAAAAATTTCGTAAAATCAATTTTAAACTTCGTCATTTAGAATAAGTGGTGCGTGAGAATAAGGAGAACTCAGAAAGAAAGTAGCTTTAAACAATGTTTCAGTCTCTTGAGAGCAAAAATGTCCTCAAATCTGAATAAATGTTCTCATGAAACATGCAGCCAGAAACCTAAATTAATACAAACGTTAAAATGAAGAAGAAAATGAAATTCAAATATTTGAATTGTGGAATGAAATTCACGTACATTTTTATAATGCTTCTAAGGAAAGAATAATGGTATACTTGCAAGAATACAAGAAAATCTCCTTATATATAAATTACGTTTTCACAAAAGATAGTCTCCAAAAACAAATGCATTTTTAGCAATTTATTATTAAATTATTTTATGGTATATAATTTAAAATGAGCTTACTTCTCCAGATATATGTTATTTTAAGATTTTAAGATATTTTAACTTTGAAATGATATGAAAGTTAAAAGTCAATGAGATTGAACAGAGTTATTACTTAGACAGTTCCTCGTAATGGATAATATTTGATTTTATTTTGACTATGAAATTTCGATTGTATTAAAAGTCACGTAGAATTTTAAATTAAGAAAATAAATATTCAAATGTGATTGTTTTCCATTGCTATTTTTCAATCTTAAGTAAAGTGATTCTAATTGCTAATGCATTAAAATGTTTTATTAGTTAAACGTACTAAATTTAACCAAGCTTAAAAAATTTCAAACGAATCGTATCTGCAATACAATTTTTAACAAAAAAAAAGTTTGATTACATTTTGTATACAATGAAAATATATTGATGCTTTGATATTACAGGACTATATAAGTAATTATATACTTAACAAACTTTAGAAAAATATAAACTTACCATGTTTACGAAATCAAGAATACTTAAATTTCGCAGTGATGTTGATTGCTGTAAGTAAAGTCTGAAAATTTATTTCTCGCTTTTATTCAATGGAAAAAGAAACAAAAAGTGCATTTATTAAATACTTTTTAACTACAAGTTCTATGCGTCAGCCACAAAACAAGTAAAATCTGTGGATGATGAGCTACTTAGTTAAGTTTTAAATTCAATCTATAATAATATAAATGTACAAAATATTTTAAATTAATACAAATAAATGTGAGCTACGAGATAAGTTTACACGTTTCTCTTTTATAAATTATAATAATAGCATTAAAAAATTCAAACACATGCTCAAAAAATGCAATTTAATGTAACAAAGTGTTAAAAAGTTTTAATTTTATTCAATAATTTTAAGCTTCTCAGCATTTAATAAATTTCTTCGAAAAATATGCAATTACTTATTTGATAATTAGGTAAATATTTGTGTTTGACTTTCATTACACACATATTATTGCGTTATTAATTTTATCATACCAATTTACATAAATATATTCTCTACAATTCTTGCAAATAGTCTTGTTTTATTTTAATTTTTAAACTTGTTTAAAATTTCAAAAATTGGTGCCATAAAAATCAATTTTGTTTTGAATATTATTAAGATTTGCTGGTTACGGAGAAATGTGTCTTTCGACTGCCGTCAACTATGTGTATAATTTAATTAATCACAATTACCATCATCTCAAATTGTCTGCTACACATACATACACCACAAGCCCATTTAATTGTTAAATTAAAAAATCCAAAATTAATATACCCCGAATCTTCGAAAATATTCAATTTTTTTTATTTAACAATTCTGTCATGAAATTATTTTATATTGATTGCTTAGAAAACATGTTACCTTAGTTCCAAAAAAATTGTGTGTGTGATGTATTTTCCATACTAACTCTTAGATATTCCCACACAGTTAATTAAATAAAAGCTAATTCCATATCTTACACATACAACAGATTTTGGATTACAAAAATCAATAAAAGTATAAAAGGATTTTATTTTTGAACTCTCATAAGCAAATTAATTACACAAGAAACTATTGTTCAACACAATTTTTATTCTCACAATAACTAATGTCATAATTACAAATGTTTTTATATTTTTGCCTAGCATCTTACAAATTATTGAAAATATAACACATGAATGATAGGGCTCTATTTTTTAGTTTCATGATTTATGGATTCGATTCTCCTCTATAGTAGAAGAATTGGTAGTCATTTGAAATTCACTTTAAGATTTATATTCCATATGAATTTGCTCTTGTGCAAAAGTAAAATCATAAAATGATCAACAAATCAACTATTTTATGTAAAATGTTTGATGAGTTATTTTTTCTGCGTAAAAGAGACAAACTAAATTTCTTTGAATAAAATAAGTTTAATAAATGAATTTATCCGCTTCCCTTAAAATATTTAAAAATAGTTATATATTTTATGAATCAATTAACAAAATACTTGATTAACAATACTGAGTACAATTATAAAATTCCTTTATTAAACTTATTTTATAAGTTTAATAAATGAACTTAACCACTTCTCTTAAATTTTTTTAAAAAATATACATATATATATATATATATATATATATAGATATAGATATAGATATATATATATGTATATATATACATATGTACATATATATGCACATATATATATATATGTACATATATATATACATATGTACATATGTATATATATATATGTACATATGTATATATATGTATATATATATATATATATATATATATATATATATATATATATATATATATATATATATATATATATATATATATATATATATATATATATATATATATATATATATATATATATATGTATATATATATATATATATATATATATACATATATATATATATATATGTATATATATATTTATATATATATATATATGTATATATATACATATATATATATGTATATATATATATATATATGTATATATATATATATATATATATATGTATGTATATATATATGTAGATATACATATGTATATATCAAGTAGCAACACTTGATTAACGATAATCAGCAAATTTATCGTTTCATTACGAATCATTACAAATAAGGTATATTTTGAAATTGCTATATATTTTTGTTATTTTAAACTTCTTAGTGTGCAAAATCAGAATAAATAATATCTATTGACGAATTCTATGACCAAGAAATTTAGAAAAATTAATAATGGCAATATTTTTAACTCCCTAATTCCTTTCTTGTAACCAGGACATGAAAGTGAAAACGAACATTCAATAGATAAATTACCTATTTCTGATGAAAATAATTCTGGTCTTAATGAAGCTTAGCATATCTCAAGAATTCAAATAATTTTATAACAGGAAAATTTTGTTTTGGAAGATTAGAACATTGATTTGACGAGACAAAGATTTGCTTTTCCTTAAAAGATATCTGTAATTAAATACGTTCTGATAGATTGCAGCTTTGATGATTGAAAATCTTTATACATTTTACTGATGTTTAGATACCATATTAAAAGAAAATATATTTAAATAAAATTTATATTCAATGAATTGTTGTCAGAGTTTGAATTAGGATGACTGAAATTAGTATAATGAAGCTTATATCAAGATGTCAGCCTCTTGCTGATATAAAGTAACAAGTATGTTTCAAGTTGAAATTTTTACTACAGCTCTCTTAATAAATTTAAGGCATAATAAACGCTAATACCAAGATTCAATTAATTTAATCGCTGAAATTAATTTAATCAGAATATCCCTTTTCAAATTTCTTTTTTATTACAATAAAAATGAAACGCGATTTTTTTTCTCCTTATAAAATTGTCTTCGATGATTAAATATTGTACCGAGCTTCGGGGTTCGTGTGGATTGAGAGTTGAAGAAAGCAACCACTCAATGAACAAAAGACCTTTATTCGTAAAAAAAAAAAAAAAAAAAAAAATTCCACTATATATACCAGCTGTAACAATCACAATTATACAGCTACAATACGTCGAATACAATAAGTAACAGCTTCCAATCACAGGTTTCAAATACCTCAAGCAGAGAACAGCTTCTCTAGACTAGCAGTCACGACCAATCGTCTTCACTCACCGATTGTCTTTACGAAACTTGCCAACTATGTCGGGCTGCGGTATTTATACCTGACGTGGCGGGGAAATCTTCTAATTTCGCCAAGGTTCTGGAAGCTTCTAGGCTATACCGCTAAATATTGGTCCTAGAGCTTAGGTGATAGATGTTTCCAGAAGCATCTATTTCTCGCCAAGTCGCTAAGTTTTCTCGCCAAAACATCGCCAAATCACCAAATCATTAGAAAACCCGCTTTTAACGTATAACACGTCTAAATACCGCAATTTTTTCCCAAAATGTGAGTATTCCCGATCTGTCTGAGATAATTTAAGACATATACAATAATTGTTTATAATTTTGTAATAATATATATTAAAAAATAATATAATTAATAATAAAATATCTACAGAATGTGTTATGAATAATGATGAAGAAAGTTGATTGCATTTAAAAAAAAAAGGTAGATCTATGTAAAATTATTTTGAAATGCTGCTTCTTTTTGAATGGCAAACAAAATGCAATAGTAAAACGTTAAGACTAATAGTAAGTAAAACTTTCTGAACGTATAATTTGAAATACTTTTTATATTACCGCACGAAATCAATTAAATATAATAATACTATGATAACTATTATAATTCTTAGTTTTGATTACAACAATACAAGAATTTAATTTGATTCCAATAAGACATTTTTTAAGCTTATCCTAATCTCTTTCGTGAAAACGTAATTTGGTAAAAATACTTTAAAGAAATCAAGTGGAGTAATACATTGTCCTATATTCAAAATACAACATCAAGAAGGATTTTCAGAAAGTGACGAAACTCAGCAAACTGAGAAAAACAGAAACGAGCCATAAGCTATCTGTATAACAAAGGATATGCATAATACGGAGCTAGTACATTGTTGAGTCAGTAGGTTGTAGGACCAACGGGGACGATGATACACGAAGCAATAACTCCAGGCAGAGTCAGTGAGAGTACGGAGGACGTGCTAAGGAATGGCTCTCCATTCCTTGAAAACTATTTGCCAAAGTACATCTTCTGAAGGAGGCAGTCACAAAGTCTGCAAATGACGTCTAATCATGTCCCAAACATGTTCGATTATTGAGAGATCTCGTTAATTCGAGGGCCAAGGAAGTAGCTGAACATCTTGTAGAGCAAGTTGGCTGGTGTGAGCAGTGTGCCGTAGCGCATTATGATGCTGATAAATCTCATTGAGCACCCCCTGAATTAAGGGGAGTTTCACCGACAGCATTTTCCACTGACGCAAGGTGGGGCTCTCCACAATCTCTTCTGGATTGGTTCTGTCACGATCCTGTGCCATTCCGTAGTCCACATCGCTCTAATCCGGCACCATTCCAGACATTGGCGTCTATACTCGGGGTCAATGACAATCTTCTTAATGGGCACCATGAGCGAAGGTCACAAGCAACCAATCTGCGTCATATGGTTCTGGTTGTTATATCAGCATCAAGTGTGTCTTGCACATTTTGCAGAATTTCCATAGAAGGGCTTTGCATGACCGTCACTGTCTCCCACCGGACGCTTCGATCCACACGTGCTGTTGAATTCTGGCTGCATCGGCGCCTACAAACGTTCCAAAGTTCTTTGTTCTAACCATCTTCACACCGGTGCGTTAGGATACTTCTGTCAGCTGCGATTTGCATTAAGGACCAACCTAACCTTTTCAATCCGATAGTCGTACCTTTTGTAAACTTTCTGTTGGATCTGACTCCGTCAACGATGACCTATTTTTCTCTGCAATTGAAAGTGTCGATTGTGACAAGAACAAATTTTCAACTATTATATTCCAAGCAGCAATAACGGCACGAATATTGCCCATTCCACCGATTTCTCACCTTATTTCTTATCTTACGTGCGATATTTGCATTACTCAGTAAGCTGTGTCTATCGTAAAATTTGTATTAGTTTCTGTGACCACTCCTTGTTGGTTTTTCATTTTTAATCTTAAGAAGTGTAAATTTAAATTTGAAAAAATTAACTGCTTAGTTTCTAAAAGTAATTTTTTTTTCGAGAATTATTCCAAAATTTAATAAAGAACAACTATTTGTTCATAATTAATTTCAAAACATGCGTTACAATAGCTATAATGTGCCCTTTTGCAGCATCTAAAAAAAAAAGATTTTTTTTTTGCTATTAATGATCGATCAGCTGGTATGCTTTATATATTCCATTGAAAATGTTAGATAGAAATAAGGGAAAATACCGAGATATTTTTCATAAATTGCTTTCATCCAACTGTCATTTCTTTTTTAAAGATACATGCAAAAACACAACTAAGCAAAACTAGCAATGATAATAAAATAAAAAAAAATCGGTCCTCAAATTGAAAATGCAAAATGATATGAAAACTGATGGCCTTAAAAATGTGATTGTGTTGAAATTTTATTCTAATAATTCGAAATAGAGAAAAAATTAAATTTCTAACTTATTCATAATGATATACGAACAGAAAACGCCAAATTTATCTTAAATTATGATTATGTATAGGTTCTACGTAATAAAATTACTCAATAATATATAAATAAAAGATTTTTTTTAAACAATAATTGATGGTTACTATTTTGAAATCATATCGTAGCACAATAATTTATTTTTGTAAGGGCATAAAAAAGAGTTTAATACATATAATTTTCTATTATTTATAAAAATAATCCTTGCATCAATACGAGATAATGAAGCTCTCGCAGTATATTAAATTACCATTACAGTTTTCAAGGACTTTCCATTAGTCAAAATATCAAATAATTCTTGAAAATAGAGTAACTGGGGACATGTAAACATTTGATTTTAGTATAAATCAATTCTTTGAATATCTTTTTAGTAGTGGTAACATAGAAATTATTGAAAGTTTCTTTATTCGTTTTTGATTCTAATTTGATAAATGGAATTTCATAAAATCACTTATCAAGTTTATTGAGCAACTGTAGTTAGTTGAAGTTCATATAGAAACTCTATCCAAACAAATAATTTTATTTATTTATTTATATATACATGAGAGCTCACTAAAGAAAACAATGCAAAAAGTAAGTACAGGGGAAAAATAAACATTCAGCAATTCCTATTTGCTTTTAAATCTTTCCCTGTTCCTCGTATGTGACGAGGAAATCATATGAGCTTGGTAAGTAGAGAATGAAGAATGGAGGCGGCAGCTCAGATATCGACCAATTCAGCTGATCCTGATTCATAGTTATTTGACGATTGGCTGTGTTTACTTGTTGTGATCAACAGAAATTTACAGTTATTGAAGTGTATCATAATTAAACTTTTAATAGAAATTTACACAACGTAAATTTCACTATAACTTAAATTTAGAATATTATATTATAATGCTTTTAAACGCTTAATATAAAACTACTTAAATTTTTATTTACAATATTTCACAACTCATATTATTTTTTTTAACAAAAATATCCCTAGAAATACTGTCATTTAGATGCGTAAGCATTAAATCATAGGTCTTAAGGTGTTAAGAATGACACGAATTAAAATTAAATTGTATAAAATATATCAATGAAAGCTAAATTTATAATATAATATACTATACTGAAAATTTCTTTTTTTTTAAGTTGAAAACTTAGTGGTTGATTCATCCGAAAAGATTTTTGTTGAATAAGTGGAAGCGAGTTAAGAACTCGTTTCGACTGATGTCCCTTCCTTAAAATTTTTATAGTAGTTTAAATAGGAGATTGCGAGTTCAGAAAGCCGACTTTGTCTCTTGATGGTGTTTCAAGTTTATAAAACTACTGGATATTTTTAAAGGTTGTGTTTGGTTAAAATATGTATCCAATTACTTAATGGAATAAAATTATTGAATATATCTTGTCAAATTAACTGTAGAATTATTAAAGAATAAGTGATTGTAGATAAATATGTATCAATATTCTACTAAAGCTTTGCTGTACTGTATTCAGATTCTAAATAAATAAATATTGAAATGATTGCAGAAAGAAAACGAAGCAAAACTCTAGTTGTGCCATATTTTTCTTCTGAAGTTTGAGAATAAATTAAAAAAATAGCTTAATATTTCTACACCTCACACTTTTAATAAGTAATTTTTTAAAGAAAAAGGCCCGTATTAAATGTCAAAATTACTTATGCATCAACTTATTGCAACTACAATGACGGCATACTAAACTTTTCTCAACTAATTTCGACTTAAAATTGCAATGCTTTATTAAGCTGAGAATATTTGCATACATATTAATTCCAATCTCAAAGGCGATATTTATAGGAAACTGAATTTTTTATTGACGGAAAAATTAATCTTCAGCTTTGTTATCGGAGGAAATTTTTATTCTTTTGATTTAAAACTTCTTCATATTCAAATTATTACGTGTCCTTTGCAGATGATTAAAAAGCCTATATCAAGTAGTTTTAAAATAAAAAAAGTTATTCAAGTTGCTAGATGACACATATGATGAAAAAATTTAAGTTATAAACAAATTATTCATAAACTTTTAATGAAGTTGATGTTTAAATATATAAAAAAAATGTTTAATAAAAGCAGTTAAAATGTGTGATTATTTTTAAAGTATATACTAATATGAAATGAAAGATTTCATCGGATTCCATTAAACACATTCTTCCATCAATATGAAAGACCTAATGTTAATTTATTTAAATTAAAGAATTTCTCAAATCAACTATCTATTTTAATTCAATTCTTAATTTGGAATAATTCCATATTTAGGTTTAATAGGAAAAAAATAAAAGGCATTTAATTACCCTAATTTTCAAAAGACCGTGATGCTTATGTTGTGGTGACCTCGGTAATTTTATAAAACTCCGAGGAAAACCCACAACATATTTTGGTGCCGTGACTATTTTTCTCAGACAAAAAGCTCTTAATTTCGTGATGTGTCCATTTTTTTTTAAGGCAAAAGTTATATTTACTTTGAATTTCGGCACATAATTTGGTGCCATGGCAATTTTTGCAGTAAAAGAGCACATATTTTGGTGCAGTGAGTTATATTGATCATGAATGCATAAATATTTTGGTCTTTTTGAAGTAATTTTGTCTGAGAATTAAAAATTAAAGGAAGCAATTATTGAAGACAGAGAGAGTTCAAGATATCTATAATGTTTTTGAGTTAATGAATCTAATTTAGGGTAATAAAACATTCATGTTGAATTAACAAAAGCAGTATTGGTTCAAATTCTTTGAAATATATTGACAAATTGTATTTATAAAACTTGATATTCTTTGAAATATCTAAGTTATGATATTCGAAAATAAATGTTATGAAAGAGATATAACAAAGTATTGAAATATTTTTAGTAAAGTATGGCATAAAAAAATTATGAAGAGAAGTGTCTTGATTACTTTGGAATATGAAAAATTGCTTGTTTGTTTATATTTATGATAATAATGTTAATACAAGCATTTCATAAATACTAAAAATATAATATTGTCATAAATGAATGCTTAAAGATTAAGTACATTTGATTAACAATGTGTAATTGGTAACAAGAGTAGTATAATTAGAAAGTAGTTTAATTAGAAACAATTAATTGACTGTATATATGTTTATTTATTTTTTATTATTGAGAAAAGTATTTGATGGATAGATAATAAGTTAAAGATAGTTGTTTATGTAATGAGTATATGCATATGTATAATACAGTTGATTTTGTTTAAAAAAAAAAGCTAGGGTAAACAACAGTTGAGATATTCAAAATTTTTTTAGAATAATTTGAAATTACATAATGCCTAGATATAATAGGAGAAACAGGGAAATTTCACCAGAAGATATATATGTTGTGGTGACCTCGGTAATTTTATAAAACTCCGAGGAAAACCCAGATTCGTTATTTACCTAATTTTAAAAATTCTTGATTAAATAATTGAGAAGATTCTAACATTATTATTATTTTTATGATATTTACACAATAACCATAATGACCAGAGGGAAATGGAACGAGAGATCAGACTCACCCCTTTTAGAAGTAGTATTGTGGTGTCTGAAACTTCACCGCTCTCCGGTGTCGATGATTCTCTTTTTTCATCCACTTCCCATCCTCTACTCAGCATCTCCGCTTTGCATTTCCATTCGCTGAAATCTCTGCATCTTACTTGACTTTCTATTCAGTATACCTCTTTTCAGACTTTGTCACCTCTTCTTCATCTATTGGTCGGACATCAGCATTCCCATTCAGGACAGTCGAGGTAGGACTTCCCTAGGCCAGTGCAATCATACTCCGTTTACTGCTCATCGTTCTTTGTCGGGCATCTCAGGGGCTTCTCTGCCTTATGCATCTCAGGGACTCCTGTGTGTGAGGAATTTTTCTGTCTCTGTGTCTCCCTGTCTTCCATTCTTAGATGCAGTTTTTAAATTTTCATCTTAGCTCCTCCTCTTTACACCATTGGTTTTCCTAAGTTCCATATAACGTCCTACACTCCTATGGGATAGGTCAAAAATCTCTCCCCCTTAATCCCGACTGGTCAGATTTACAAACAAAACATATCATAAAACATAAACTTTCCTTGCCATTTTCTCACGATCATCCATCCCTTCCGAAAGGAAGAATTTATTCCTTTATTGCACTTGGCGCCAATTTTTATTGCATCCTTTCCTTTATACTATTACAACTTAGTTTGAAAGGAAAAGAGGAAACTCTTAAATTTAAAGTGTAATAAAAATATACATATCCATTTCCCCAGGGTTTGGATATGTCGTTTTACACTACGACATAATCCTCCCCCACTTACAGAAAAAAAAATATATTCATATATTTTTTTTTTAATTTCTATAAAACATCAAAGAAACATAATAAAAACAAGTGAAAATGAATCCTGGTTTGTTAAAAAAAAACATATTTGTTAATTTCAGATAAACCACTGATTTGTACACATGTATCATGGCATATGGGATGCATTTCTTATTAATGCATTATGTGTTGACTGTTTTTAAATCTATAAAGGAAGTCTGAAATGATATGATCAGTTGTCTATACATATCATACATATCATATAAAAGAAATTAATAACAGTTTTTGTAAATTCACACAATCAATATTTGTCCCATATTTGTTCAATCCCATATTTGTTATTGTTATATAACATAATTATAATGATTTGTATTACCATATTCAAGAGTCAACATTTTGTATTTGTCCATTTAACAGCAAAAGTTCACATATCTATTTTAAATCAGTTCAAAAGACTGATATAATCGTTTGACGTCAGAAATTCCATGCAAAAATACTTATATATACATACATAAATAAATGTTAGTGAGTCTGCACTCGCAAATCCTCTGGTCAAATATTTTAACTAAAACACACACATGAATGTATAAAAATGAAAATACTCTACTATAAAAAAGGTATTCAATTTACATGGAACAAACATGTATATCCATATGTATAATGACATCATAAGAAATAATACTTATGAATTTTTCTTCAAACAGATGTATTTACTCTGTTTTTTTTTTAATATTTGTGTTTGTTATTTTTACATTTTTGCAAAAAATAATCTTCTTCCAAATTATTTATTCTACTTCGTTTTTTAAAACATACTTGTCCAAGAGTGAATAGGGTCTATTCGGACACTATCAATCACTCAAAATCTGTAAACAAGCTCGTCACTATAGTGACCTTCATGGTTGAAAATTTTGGAGTGAGCCAATTTCTCCTCTAGGCATACTCCTTCAAACCCCCCTGTTTTTCTTTTTTACTTGCGCCGTTAACCGGTTCCTAAGACCTGTGAGTATCAGGGAAGAAGGGTCACATGCGTAGCCGACATGATGCCGACTGGAACACAATTATCATCATCCAAAGTATTTTCAAGTTTTAGTGAGTAAATTCTCAATTTATTTTTATTTTATTATCTTTTTTATTCACGGCATGCTTTTTTATGATTCATGTTTTCAATTGTGTGTATCCGCTTAAGATTTATGTTTATACTGCCCTCTAACAAAACACGCCTTCACCCCGAACGTATTGTTCAGTCTCCGGGGAACAATGTTTCCCTCACTTTCAGTTCAGCCGGTGAGCAATAACTATCTATTGTAAATGCCTCCGTCTTTTGGACATCACTTTTAACCTACATATATTTACTTTTTTTGTAAAAACACTAGGACCAAATCGAGACCCAATAGTCACCACATTCTTGGAATGAATGTGTTTCACTATAAACGGTCCTAGAAATTGTTTTCTAAATCTAGTAGACTGATTAAGAAATACAATGTCTCCGACTTTAATTTTTGAAACGTTTGCTTTTTTCCTTTGTATGATATTTTGGGATTCTTGAGCCTTAATTAGATTTTTCTTCGCCTCTTTGCAAAATGTTTTTATATTATTAATAGTCCTTTCATAAAAAGCATCATAACCATGAAATTTGGGAGTCTGAGTGGTCGTTCCCCAATCGTCTGTCAGTAATTTCAGATTTCTTCCAAAAAATAGTTGGTTCGGAGTAAAACCAGTTGCTGGGTGTATACAATTGTTATAAAATGCTGCGTGTAAATTCACAGCCAATTCAAAATCAATTTCACTGTTTAATGAATTTAACGTATTCTTAAGTGAACCGTGGATTCTTTCTATCTTGCCGTTAACGGCTGGATGATATGGGGTTGTATACAAATTGCGAATTTTTAACTGTCTATTTAGCTCTTTATGCATTTCTGACGTAAATTGGCCACCTCTATCTGATAGAATACATTTAACTTTACCATAAGCGGACATATATTTTAGTAATTTACGAACAACTGTCTCAGTTTTAATGTTTGTTACCGGAAATAGTTCAATTCGTCTAGAAAAGTTATCTATGCAACTAACTACATAATGTCCTGACGCAAAACGCCCGCAAATAACACCACCTCTCAAGTGTGCAGCATTAGGATGCCGTCCGCCTCTGCCAAAGTCGAGAAAGTTGCCTCAATTGAGGTAACTGATCCTGTAAAATATATCGGCAACATGTTGGAAAAGAGAATTAGAAACATGGAAAAACGAAAGATAAAGCTTGATAACTATCGTAGTGATGTGCAAAAAGGAAAAGAACTTAATGAAGATCAAAAGATGGCTGTTAGCAAATATGGTGAAGTTATCAGTTGCCTGGATCAGTTTAAGGAATTTAATAAATCAATGAATACATATGCATTGGAGTATAACAGGCAGGTTAAAAAACTGGCTAAGAAAGAACAACTGGAAAGACAACAGCATGAAATTCAACGATTACAGGAAGCATTCATATACTGCCACATTTCATCTTGTTTCCAAAATGAAGATGTTCGGAGTGACTTTTTGAATGGTGAAAATGGTGCTGTGCAACTATCTAGTGAACAGATATCACAACTAGATCATTTGTTTAAATTGATTGGACAAAGATCTCCAACAGAACAAGTTGACATAACTAGTTACTACCATGTTTTGGCTGAAAATCACATTTTTCTTGTTGAAGGGAAAAACAAAGAGATTGCTGGAACAACTTACAAAGTCTTGAAAGAAATATTAGTCAGTATCAAAGATTCTGGCTACTTCTCCAGGCCTGCAGAACCTGTGGAAGAAAGTGGAACTTCCAGTGATGAACCTGAAGAAGAAAATGCTGAAAAGGGGGAACCTGTACAAGAGTTTGTTCCTTCTGCTGAAGAACCTACAAGTCACCAACCTCCTATTGAAGTAGCTTATACTGGAGAAGGTAATGAAATAGCTGCTGAGGAAATTGTTCCTGAAGCAGTACCCAATACTCCTGCTACAGCACCTTTACAAGAAGTACTTTCACAACAGGGAGCTTTCAACTTTCTTCAGGAATCTCAAATAGATTTAGATGCCCCTCATATGGACCCAGCAGTTGTAGCAGTTCACCAGATGGCACCAGCTCCATCTGTTAATTTTGTAAATTCTTCTTATGCTGGCTCTGCACCAGTAGATGAAAATGGAGTATCTGTGGTGAATGGTGTTGAACCTTGTGATTCTTCTGCATCTCCTACCTTGACTCAAGCTCCAATTATGTCTTCACCTTCGGCTCCTGTATTGACTTCTATCCAACATGGTAGTCAGCATGACTTCGATCCTTCCCACCCTATTCCAACTCAGACTTTTACTAATCAAAGCTTTGCTGTGATGCAGAATATGATTATGCCTCAAGCATATGTTCCTGTCACTTTGCATCATGCTGCTTTGCCCACAACTATTGCTGTAATTTCACCAACTCCCACAAGTGTACCTGTTGCAGTGGCTCCAGTTCCAGCTATGGAAAGAAGTTCTAGTGAAAAAACTGAAAGTATTGAACCACAAGCTAATGGAGAGGAAAACCAATCTGGTCCTGATGTGAATGGGAATGCAAATGATGCACCTGAAGAAAAGAATGAAGGAAACAATTATACCAATTACAGAGGTGGATATCGGGGTAGAGGACGAGGTAGAGGTAATAATTTCTTCAGGGGGCGTGGTAACTATAATGGAAGAGGTGGTTATCAAAATAACTATTTCAGAGACAGGAATGGTTATAACAATAACTACAAGTCAAATAATCGAGGGCCGAGGGGTACGTAGTGTAAAACGACATATCCAAACCCTGGGGAAATGGATATGTATATTTTTATTACACTTTAAATTTAAGAGTTTCCTCTTTTCCTTTCAAACTAAGTTGCAATAGTATAAAGGAAAGGATGCAATAAAAATTGGCGCCAAGTGCAATAAAGGAATAAATTCTTCCTTTCGGAAGGGATGGATGATCGTGAGAAAATGGCAAGGAAAGTTTATGTTTTATGATATGTTTTGTTTGTAAATCTGACCAGTCGGGATTAAGGGGGAGAGATTTCTGACCTATCCCATAGGAGTGTAGGACGTTATATGGAACTTAGGAAAACCAATGGTGTAAAGAGGAGGAGCTAAGATGAGAATTTAAAAACTGCATCTAAGAATGGAAGACAGGGAGACACAGAGACAGAAAAGTCCTCACACACAGGAGTCTCTGAGATGCATAAGGCAGAGAAGCCCCTGAGATGCCCGACAAAGAACGATGAGCAGTAAACGGAGTATGATTGCACTGGCCTAGGGAAGTCCTACAAAGACTGCGATTGTTGCCATTACCCCTCGGCCCTCGATTATTTGACTTGTAGTTATTGTTATAACCATTCCTGTCTCTGAAATAGTTATTTTGATAACCACCTCTTCCATTATAGTTACCACACCCCCTGAAGAAATTATTACCTCTACCTCGTCCTCTACCCCAATATCCACCTCTGTAGTTGGTATAATTGTTTCCTTCATTCTTTTCTTCAGGTGCATCATTTGCATTCCCATTCAGGACAGTCGAGGTAGGACTTCCCTAAGCCAGTGCAATCATACTCCGTTTACTGCTCATCGTTCTTTGTCGGGCATCTCAGGGGCTTCTCTGCCTTATGCATCTCAGGGACTCCTCTGTGTGAATACTTTTTCTGTCTCTGTGTCTCCCTGTCTTCCATTCTTAGATGCAGTTTTTAAATTCTCATCTTAGCTCCTCCTCTTTACACCATTGGTTTTCCTAAGTTCCATATAACGTCCTACACTCCTATGGAATAGGTCAGAAATCTCTCCCCCTTAATCCCGTCTGGTCAGATTTACAAACAAAACATATCATAAAACATAAACTTTCCTTGCCATTTTCTCACGATCATCCATCCCTTCCGAAAGGAAGAATTTATTCCTTTATTGCACTTGGCGCCAATTTTTATTGCATCCTTTCCTTTATACTATTACAACTTAGTTTGAAAGGAAAAGAGGAAACTCTTAAATTTAAAGTGTAATAAAAATATACATATCCATTTCCCCAGGGTTTGGATATGTCATTTTACACTACGACAGCTTATGCATGTAAAAATATTTCTTTGAAATTGACCATTCTACATATGTTGTGTTTACGTGCATTTGAGAAAATAGAATATTCCCTTTTTTTCAAAATAAGTAAGAAATTTGAAAAAAAGCAGAGTTTCAGTTGGACTTTTAAAAATTTTTAAAAGTCCAAGCTAATGGAAAATACTGATTGTTAAATACTGAAAAAAATACAAATACTGAATCACTACGGAAAATTTTCATACTGAAATAAGTCTGATTGAGTATAAAAAAATTTTCATAGTGTATCCGATGAGTTGTGTTTATTTTTTATATAAGGAAACTATGTTGAAAAAGGAATATAATTTTATATGGAACCCGAGTCTTTAAAAATAATTGCATCAAAATTAACAGTTGCCTTATATCACGACTGCGCATTTTGAAGGGTTCTGTATTCAATTAAAGCCATTGTTAAACAATGATAGATTGGTGTCGAACTTAGAATGGTCAGCGCAAATGATTGCTAGTTTTCTACGTTTAACGCCTTCAACATATAAATACTGTCAATAAATCATGCAGTCCAGTTTTCTATGATAGTTATTTTCAAAAGTCAAGTGGTGTGTATTTGGTGCTTTATAAACGACTTCTGTAATATAATTTACTTTCTGTATGATGTCTTAATGCACTGTCCTGATGTGGGAATGGAAGCCACGATCTGTTCAACAATATTCCAGATTGCTAACCACTCAAGCTCAATTAAGCGATTTCCTCTTGAATAATGGAATAATTTTTTCTGTAAAATTAAAAAAAAAATTAAATTTATCTGTTACTCAAATGTTTCTTTATCAATTGCTAATCGTGTAATAGTATTATTTAAATATGGAATATTATAAAATGAGACCAAATATTAGTATTTATCTCTCTGATAGGGGAATTAGATCATTGAAATTATTTTGGGAAATTTTTGGAATTTGAAATATTTCTTCTAGTTTTTAGAATTCCATCTTATACTGATAAACTACACTTATAGCCATTAACAAACATATAATTTTACTTCTAATTAACATTTGAAAATATGACTACCGATTTTAAGCATAATAAAAGGGAAATATAAAGGATCCAGTCATGTAATGCCTTAAATGTTTGCAGTATCTAGATCTCTGTACTAGTTATAAATGGTTAATTACTTATAAAAGTTAACATGAAAGCAACTAACAGTAAATATTGCTTTCCTTCTTTTTTGCATGCGTAGTTGTCGACAAGAATTTTTTACAGTTTTCATGACTTTTTTTGACAGGTATATTCATCCCATTGGCACTGAAAAGTCCCTTACGAAATACAAAACAACAAGGAAAATAAAAGCACACACCTGCTTTCATAAACTGTGCTATTTACTAAACGTTACTAAACATTTGGTGTCTGAATGTCCTTAAAAATATGAGAATAATACGGGAAATATATCTTTCTGATTCACACACCTTTACTTTTACAAATATAGACTTTGGTACTCATTTTTAATCTTTACATTCGACATTTTATATTCGGGAACATTAAGATAATTTTATATGCATACCTATAAATTAAGAATAATAAAATATTTTTATTTGATAAACATAAAATAGGGAGAAAAAGCATTATATCCTATCTTATACTTTTTTAATTTCCAGCATCATTTCAAGGCAAAGAATATTTTAAATAATATTAAGGATGCTTGAGATTTGTTAAATTTTTTCCTTATCATTTTCTTTCCTTTTTTTCAAGAGTTACTTATTTACCATATTAAAAACCAATATAAAGGAATGTTGAATTATATTTCAAGAGGAAGGAAACAACATTAAAAAAGAATCACTGAGAAAACAAACTTTGAGTCAAATTTTACTATAAGGCAGTATTCTAAAAAAGGTTTATTTCGTCAATCAAAAGTTTAAAAATAAAGTGAAATATAAATCAATTTAATTTATTTTCAATTAATTAATATCAATTTTTGTTAACTAAAGAAACATACTGTTTAATAGTAAATGTTTCAATAATAAACATTATATTAGTTATTTCAAACGTTATTTATATTTTCAAAATGCTTGCTTCCAGTAAATTCATTTATGTACGAAACATATTGACATTTATGATTGACTGCATACTATTCATCCTGTATAAATATTTTGATGGTCTTAAAATTTGATTTATTAAATATTCATTGAAGTTAAATAATGAATACTTGATTCTTGATATTATAGAATTTTGTTAAAGGAACTTTTTAACTATGAGCAAAATTAATACATTCAAATAAAGATAAGTATATCATCTGAAATGCCACTGTTCCTTCTTCAGAAGGACACTTTTTGTAATTTATCCCTTATAAAACTATATTGAAAAAAAAATTATTACGTGTTATCCCAAAAATGCTTATCATCCCCTGACATTTAATCGAAAATAATGTAGTAATTACAAAGCAACGGCGAAATTTATTACAATACATCAAAGAGATGCATGTCAACTAATCTCTAGTTTCTTAAAACCATTATTTATATAATCATGAAGACAACCCTTAGAAAATCTGTGAAAAAATATTGTAAACTTTTTCCTTCTTGAATTGAATAACAGAAGAGCATAACACTAAATACTGCGTATGCTAATTGCTTCATTGTCAACTCTGAATCCATGCAATGAATTTAAAAGGATGTTCCTTGTAAAATAATAGTTATGTAGTTATCCTTATGAATTAATAGTTACGTAAAATCTAAATATGGTAGTTAAAATTGATATATTGCCAAAAAATATAACACAGGGATTATAAAATGTAACATCACTCAAAAGGTATTACTTTGTAAAATAATTTATTTGAGGATTACTATGATTAATAACAAATATTTAAATTATAGCAAGGTAACTTTTAATTTTCTTTCGCAATAATTGAAACATATTTTGGGGGAATTTTATTGTAGAAATGTGAATATTTTTGGTCGGTAGCTTGTAAATTCGATTGGAATGTACTCACATTTCTTAAATTGAATAGGGACAAATCTAGTGAATTAGGGAAAAAGGTATTGTTTCAGTGTTTGGTGTGGGTTACAAAAATCAACAAAAAATTAACAAGATTTAAAAGATTATTGGGCATTTGACATACCAAAAATTAATCTTCATCGTATTTTAACTTTGAGCTCCTGAATACTTTGAATTCTTTATTTTCTCTAAACAAATGGTTTATAGAACGTTTTTGTTCAAAGTGGTTATGTTTCTAATTCTTTTCCTGTTACATTAAAGGAAGAATTTTCAGTCGATCTTTAAGAATCTAATAATCATTTGATATCGCGTAATGGATAATATATAGCAGAGAGAGCTGTTTTTACACTTTTTGGTCACTCCCTGTGTACTTACAGTACAGAAAAACGTTTCTCGCTGATACTCATCAGTTAATTAAAAAAATGAAAATTCTAAGACAGTCAGCGACCCTTATCAGTTTTCAGATATGAACAAAAGTTTAAATATAATATTCATCTCTAAGAGCTTAAAAATAATTAGGATTAAACCAGAAACATTTCTCTTCTAAAAACTATTCAATCATTGACAATTTATTTTTTAATAAGTCGACAATGAATATAGTGGAATCCTAATAGAAAATTATTTGAATATTTACTGCATGTGTTTTCAGTAAAAGACTTTTAACCATTGTCAAATGTGCGAAAGAAAACCATGGAATTATCTAAATAACCAATCATAAAAGTATACATAGAGAAGCAGAACCATAATATTCCTTTTTTCTTGTCTAACAGTTGTAGAACTTAAACATTCTAAATCTAAAAGTAATTAGAAAGAGAGAGATCACAAATTGCTCTAAGATATAGAATTAGTAACATAAGTTCTGTACTAAGGTAAAAAAGATCTGCATAATAATCATTGAAATACATGCAATAGTTATGGAAAAACATTATTCTTTGAAAAATTTTCATAATTTCACCACTATTTTGAATAATTAATTCTACAGAATTAAATTCTTTAAACATTGTCAGCTTAAAAGTTAGTGTTATTTTAATTGAAATCAAAACTTTAAAAAAATGATTTAGTTTTTATACTATTGTCAAATACAACTTACTAAAAACGAAGGCTTATTTTTATTTTTCATTTCATGAAGAAATTGGAAGACAATTTAATTGTATTTGTTTTAAAATGGTTGATCCTTATCTGTCATATATTGAAGCTAATTGTGCCATAAGCGCTTTGATTTGAATTTTATTTCAAATACATTAGCAATTAAAATATATGCAAGATTACAATAAAACTTTAAAAATTACAATTCTCTAAATTTTTTTATGAAAATAAACATTCTTAATGTTAAAAAATCTCATTTTGAAATAATTATTTCGAATAAAAAATGAATAAATAATTATTTACTATAAGAAAAATTTAATTTGAAGAATTATCTTTTGAGAATGAGTCATACAAGTTAACTTGAACATGCAAAACTCTGAGACTAATAATTAAAAGCTTCATTGAAAATATTCTTCAATTTATTACATTTAAAGTCTCAAGATAAGGGCCTTAAGGTAAATAGCAATTTAGATTCTGACAAAAATGATAATTGGCTGTTACACTGAAGAAGAGCGCTAAGCTGTATTCTTTTTTACAACTGTCATTAAAACACTTGAAGATCTGTTTTCTTTTTAGACTTAATCTTTTAAGGAGAAAAAATATCTCTGTTTCTGTTGGGCACACTGTTTATTCACACTGATACATTTTCCTTATTTGATTATAAATTGATGACTTAATTAACGCATGTATAATCGCATCAAATTTATTTTAAATAAAATTCCAATGGAGTAAGTAATTCCTTTAAATCACAAGAAAGAAAAATAGATTAATTATTCAATAATATTTTATTGTTTAATTAAGTTTTGAAAAAATATTTTTTTTTGTCTTTTTTTTAAATTTGAACTTTATTTATCTTACAGTTTTACTAATTTATATATTTTGTTATATTTATTTTTGTAACAAAAAAATATTTTCATGAGTTAAGTATCAAAATTTATAGCTAATATTTTACAGAAATGTTCTACAACCATCAAATTTTATAACATATATTATGTCCAAACTTAGCAGATGTCGTAATTAAGTACTTTTATTTCCAAGATTTGCATTTGTTATCACAGGAATAATTATATACGATCAATTTTAAAAACAGCTTAATGATGCATTCCAATCGATAAGAAAAAAATTGTTGAGTGACCGTAATGGTAATAAAATTATTGAATATGGAGCATTCAAAATATTATTTTTTCACTCTAATATTTTACTTTATCTAATACCCACCTTACACTACATTTGACACTCACTCAGCGAACATTTCTTTCTGCTAATACTGAAAAATCACCTTTCAAACAATGTGCTGGATTGACTTAATACTGAAATCCTTTTTAAGAAATTTGAACATCCAATGCCTGTTTTTATATGGGAAGACAGTTTAAACATAATTATCTGTAAAAACGTGTTGCCGATGTTATAATTTTGAGCACATTCTCATGTAATTGTACTCACAGAAAAAGAAGCACTACATTAATTTCCTTTCCTTTAACAGTTGCTGAGATTAAACACCGTATATTGTGATAAAGTGAAGCTCTACCTGTAATCTACATTTAGCTCTCGTCAATAAAGATTCTTTATAGAAAACAATAGTGTGCCATATAATAACTTCCAAATATCTACACTGCTTGATGTTTATGCTGAAAAAGAAATTTAGTATCTGTCTCACGTTTTTCAACTAATGAAATAAAAAAGTTTCCATTAAAAAAAAAAAAAAAAAAAAAAAAAAAAACGTCATTTAAACTTAAGAACTTCTTAAACCCATACAGTGCAAACATTGGCCAAATCAAATTAAATCCCCATTGTATATCAGCGAAAAGTCTTTAACATCAAGAGCTTAATTTCTAACAAGCATCGATTAAATCTATGCAGCTATGAACTACTCGTACCATTTCACAATGGCTAAGCGTGACATTGCAGGTGGCACATACGCTACCGATATTTCACGATTATTCGCTGTATTCGTCAAACTTTTTACCCACAAAAAACATATTGTTCCACGAACTTCAACGTTACAGCAAGTTTCTAGTTCACGAGCGATTTTCTTGAACTATGCTACAACAACCCAAACGTTCCAAATGAAATATTTGCGGTTGGAAGCTATGGAACTCAATTATTATCTGAGCAGGCTTCGCTCTTCTTTCACGATGATGCTATCTCTGGTGGGGCAAGTGTAACTTACTTTCTGAATGCCCTGTAAATAATTTCATATGGCGAATATATCTTCACTTGCAGAATGTAATAGTAAAAATTGGTTACTCGATGTATATTTTAAGTATAATATCTTTAATGACACAATTAAGTTTGTGCTGTAAGATATATTTGAAATACTAAGAAAAATTGTTAAAGTAATTTTTGCTAGATTAAATATTATAGTAACTCTTGATTAATGCTTTTAAGTGTATATGAGACCTTATAAATGAAAAATAAGTTGAATAAAATTTATTAAAAATCTAAAAAATGCATAACAATCCGTTTAAAAGATACATGAACATAGTAACTTTGAAGGAAAATTTCTGCATATATTATTCTTGGTGTTCCTGTTTGTTGAATTATTCGATACGTTTAAACATTTTATCGAACACTAAAATTACCGCATTAGTTCTTCAATTGAGCAGTTCTTATATTCGACTTCCACCTTATCCATATTTCATTGGATTGGTTCGCAATCGACTTTTTAAAATAGATTAAAACAAAAAGTGTGCTTAAAACTTTATTAAATAGTTTAAGAATATTTTGTATATAATATATTAATAAAAAATGAGAGAGAGACGAACAAATCAAGCACATTTAAAATTCATCCTCTTTTCTCAAAGCTTGACTGCTATTAATATTTTTCATTAATTTTACTGTTTTCAGTTATTGGCACAGAATTTTTTATTAACTATGACTAAAAATTACGAAAACTTTGATAGAGTTCCTGCAAAAAGTAAAAACCATGTGGTCGAAAACATCACTCACACTATTTATGGTAAGTAATAAATTAATCATTCTCTAGAAAAATGATTAATAATTATCTCTATAAAAAACATAAAAAATATTAAAAATAATTTCCTTTAGCTCCTGCAAAAATTCCATTACAATTTTTGTGAGGTATTTACAGTGTGGTATTTATTAAATGTGCTAAGCAAATCGAAATTTATATGAAGTGAGAGAGAGAGAAAAATAGTCAATAAAATTTAGGATACAAAAGTTGAGACCATATCCCCCAATAAATAGATTGGGGGACAAGATGTACTAAAATTGTAATTACGAATAAGATTTCTTAATCTTTTAAATCGAATGATGAAGATTCATATGCCAAATATATTTCATTGTAATTACATTTAACATAAGTAAAATTCAAACTTTCTATTTATTCAATTTAACATTTCATTCTTCAATATTCTTTATAACGGATCATAAGTATAAAAACATTGAATTCCTTTAGTAGGTACATCATATTCAATATTTCTTTATATTCAGTATTCATAATATTCAATATTTTTGAATTATTTTTTGTCTTATGTATTTTTCTTAAAATATACTTCGAGTAACATGATGTTGATAAAGGCTATAAGACTGACAATTATGATGATTTTATTTCTAATCTTACTAAATCTTGGATTTGAGCTGATGGATAATTTTAATCTTTTTTGAGACATTTTCATCATGTTTATCTCTTATGCTAATGTGAATTTCTTCTGAAAATTATGATGGGAATAATAATTTTATATACAGAACTTTTAAGGAATTTTATTCATTTTTTCAAAAAGCATTACATGAACCAAATTCATATAGAATGGTTAATAATGCATGGGTAATAAAATTTAGAATGCACCCGAATATAAAATAATGATAATTTTGCTTACTGATGTTTTTACTTGGAAACAAATTGCATAATTTCTTCTCTAAGCGAATTTCATTTTTTTTTAAAATTTGTACCTTAAAAATTCTTAACTGAGCAAAATATTACAATTTTATTATTTCTCAGGGCAATTGCGATAAAAATACTGAGTAATAATAATATGATAATTAAAACACATAATTTGTAGCACAATTTAATGGTTAGCTGTGTGGGCATTTATATTGAAGAAGTCTTAAGTCACTAGTCTTTGAAAGCCACTAAAGGTCACCGAAGAAGCTTTTGTTCTTCACCAAATATATGTACTCTAGCAATAAACAATCGACTGCTTTTATGTGTCTCGATGCAGCTCACGATATCATAGAAGGATTTCGGTATGGCAGTCTGTTTCCTCGTTTCAAAATCATATTTACAACTTACAGAGGGAGATATTTCGTTAAAGCCCATCTTCCTTACAGTGGTCTAGACGCATTATTATTCAGAGAGGAACAGTTTGCCTGTAAACATGGTTACAGACATACATATGTATATAAGCAAGAATTCTTTCAAGACGAATGAAAGAAAGTTCAGTCTGATATCTTACCGAATACGAAATACAAGAGAAAAATAAAAGGAATTTATTGATCTTCTGAATAGAACTTTATAAGGAATTTAGTTTCATCAATGATATATAATATAATAAAAAATGATTGCAGTGTTGTTTTATGACTCTATCTGGAATAAAAAAAAAACCATTGCAGTATTACTTTATGGGTCTACCTGGAATTAAAAAAAAAGACTCCAATAGGTTTTTTTTATCTCTTCCAGGAAAAGAAAATATTTGCAATATTGCTTTATATCTGAATAAAATATTTGTAAGTACATTTTTACACTCCTGAATTATGCATATTTTGAATTTAGATAAAAAAAAATAAAAAGTACTAATCTAATAATTGCGCTATATCAGATTAATAATTTTTCCTTGTTTTTAAACATTCTGAAGCTTTATTTTAAGACAACTAATTTTTATAAAAATAATGCAATGATTTGAGAAATGTATAAATTGAACTAAATGGGAGAAAAATGATATTATTTACTATATAAATTCTGAACAATACCAATATTTATTAAATAAGATAAAGTAAAAATATAATTAATTAATTATTCCAAAATTAAATTTTTTTATAATATTTTTATATTTATGTTATATATTTTCATATGAATATTATAATAAACATCAAAATTTGAAAAGAAAACTCTAATAACAGACCCGGCATTTGTATACATCATCAAAATAAAATAAAATGTTACTAAAATACAAACACTTTCATTGATACTAAAACGAACGTTAAAAAAGTAAATTTTTAATTTGTTAATTCTTGAAATTTAAGTCCTTAATGCCTTATTCAAATAAAAAATTCTATTAACTTCGATATAAATATTTTCTTTTTAAAAACTTATTCCATTAATCAGTATAAAGCTATTACTTTTGCACTGAAAAAGAACGATTAAAAAGTGTTTTTTAATATTTTTTATCTCCGTAAACACACATTGTCTTTTGTAAATAGTTTTCTTGAAGATGATTGATGAGAGCCTCTTTGCACTTAATTAAATTTAACTTAAAATTATACTTGAATTAAAGCAGAGCCATGATCATTAAAATATTTAAAACTATACAATCTGCTGCAACTTTATTTTAACGTTGCTTGGCATGCATCTTAGCTCTTATCCAATATATTTTTATGAATAAATAGCTTTTTATGTATGTTACACATTTAAATTATATATAAATGCGTACAAAAATTGTCTTTTCAAGTATTTCAATCAAAAATGATATCAATAATTTTTGAAACAACATAAGTTTCTATATACTTTTATATTTTGAAATAAAATTAAATATTAAACTTAATATTCTTGTAAAGTAAACAACAATAAAAATATGAAATTAGAGTTTTATAAAAAGAAAAACTGTTTCCTGAAATTGTACTTTACCACAAGTAATAAATTTATATAAAAATTAATGATTATATGTGCGAGTGTAAGTGATGTCAGTTTCATTGAACTAAATGTGCTAAAAATATTTCTGCTTGCTAGTTATTCCTTTTGATTGTCAGAAGCATTTATATCAAATCCATGAACACCACATTCATAAACAGACGAGTCCTGATGAATAGTTTGAAATGAACCTTCCCGGAGGCCCTGACAATAAACCACCAAAGGGTAGCATTTCGCGTTGCCTAGAGCAGGCAAAGCATTTAGGTGAGAAAGTTGGGAAGAGTTTTAAAATTTAGAAGCACGGACTGTGCAGAATAACCCTAAACTTAAATAACCCTACAGGATATCCCTAGAGATATTTACCTCGGAAGACATTATGACCACGACATATGTTAGAAGCTCCATCCTACTTTAGTGAACATGACGAACTTTTGTCTGGTTCAGGATTCTAACTTCGTTATTTTTCAAAAACAATTATGTAGTGAAAATGTAGAAAGAAGGAGAGATTCAGTATCGGAATGTAGAAAGGAAGGAACTCCCAGTGCATAAGCAAAGATAGCAAATTTATTAAAAGAAAAGAATCACACGCTTCTTAATTGAGGCACAAGAAGAGTTTCTGAATAGAATATTACATAACTTAAACTAATTATATCACTGAATAAGTGCAATTTCATTGAGTGTTTAAATCATCCAGAAGCATTCGCTTCCTTTCTGAGAAAAATAGTAACTATGTGGTGTCTAATTAATAATATCTCTCAAATATTTCAGTTAAAATAAATTAAACTTGACGTGTACTACTTCATTTTCAGTATTTTTAAATTTATTTGATATAAATGAATACCCTTTTTTAAAATTACTAGTATTAAATTATTTTATTAACACGAGGACAATTCAAAATATGATACTTTAAAATATGTTTAATATTAGAAAGTCAGAAAGAGTTATTTCAAGAGCTTATGTTTTTAAAACAATATATACTTTAATACAGGGAAAATTATACAAATATATACCAAAAGTAAATTACACATTATTAACATATAATAAATTTCCCTATTCCCTTCTGATTCTTTTGTATTTTATATTTTCCTACTATGCATTCTACAATGAGATTATCCCACTTCAAATGAAAATTTCCCAATATAAAAATTTGTAGTGCCTTGACCAGTAAAATTTTTCTTATTTAATCCTAAAACTTAGTTTTATGATCATCATTAAATAATCATATCCATCTAATGGAAGATTCTATATCCCACTGATCCAATCTTCTTTCCCCTAAAAGCCGAAGACATTACTTTCCAAGAAGTCTATTTATTTGGTAGAACCATCGAAAAAAAATGCAAAGAAAATTTTATAGTAAAGAATAATACTACCCTTTAAATGTATATTAGATGGGAAATCCTAAAATGTCGTTTTTTAAATGAGAGTCGTTGATTAGTGCTCATGAAATATCCTTTATTTCTAATGCCCAAGAATATGCAATTTATAAGAAAAAGAATGTATGCAGTACTCGTACGCATAATGATTTTTATTGATGAACAAGCATAAGAAAATATAAATTTAAAAAGGAATTAGAGTGCATGGATAAAAATGAGATTTTGAAAAAAATGATATTTTCGATAAAAGTCATAAATTACAATATGAGATGCTGTTGAACTTTTTCATTGAAAAGCCGTTTCATGAGTTGATGCATTAACTGTGATTTGGAAATGAAGGAATTACATTTTTCTATTTTCATTGATCAGTTCCCATTTTTTGTCCTTAGAAATAGCCGAACATTTTTTCTAAATATTTGAAGCCTGAATAAGCGCTAGAGTTTTATAAAATAAACTTTCTTGGAAATTTCAGAAGACAAAAAATATGTAAATTATGTTTAACAAACAAAAGTGCTATTTCAATTTAACAAAAAACTTTGGAGGATTACTTCCTCCAAAATTTTTAAAATTTTATGGAATGGGATACATTTTAGAATAGACATTTTAAGTATCATTTGACTTGAAATTCGTATTCTATCATTGAAAGTTTTATTAAAGTTTAATTTGTATGTGATTTGTTTTATAAATGAAGTATATAAGAGTACAATGCCTCAATACTTAAGGAATTCAGTAGTAATAAATTCAAGTTTGACTTTTTGGAGAAAAATTAATCCTATAATTGCTGAAACATGAAATATTAAATTTTAAAGTGAAATTATATAATAATGGAGAAATTTTGCGTAACTTTCAAGATTTCTTCATTGGGATTCAGTATCATAAATTACAGTATAATATGGTATATAGACAAAATTATAATATCAAAAGTAGCAATAAAAAGTAAAACTTAAAATAATGCTGTTTATGTGTTTAAAATATAACAATTTTGAACACATAAACAGCTGAACTGTTTATGTGTTTAAAATTGTTATATTTATTTAATTATCATTAATACCTGATTAGAGAAGCGTACATGAAGAAAATCTGGAAAATCCACGATACTGCGCATTCAATGTTGCGGAGAAAGGAAAATAAAAATTGAAACGGTTTACATAAGAAAAAGAATATGTATCTACATTTTAATTCTTAATAACTTATAAACCTTATAGAGAATTTTTTTCATGCAAGGATTGTTCACATAAAAGTATTAAACTTGAACTTTTGTGTCGCATTTTCAATTCTTTTCTATTCAATGCTTTTCGTTATTTCATATTACTGTTTATTTTATTCAAATACAAAAGGTAGTATTTTTATTAATAGTAGATGATAAAAATTGTCTTTGGATAAAAAGAATTTCAAAGACCAGACAAGCCTTTTTTTTTTTTTAATGACTTCAGATGTTAATATTTTTATCGATTATTAATTAATACTGCGCTATAAATCCATTAGTTGAGCTGAAACTAGCTCCAGATAGTAATTATAATGCGTAAGGGAATATATCACGACATGAAAAAGTTCTGCAGTTGTATTTAATTTATGAGCTCTAATTCGTCATCATTTCACCAGAAGTTTATTGAAAGATATGATTCTTATTTTAAAAAAGCTAAGACATAACTTTGTTATCACTCAAGTTCATTGTGGCTCAAAAAATATCCTAGTTAACATGCTTAGAGAATTTCTGATCATATAAGACAGATCTATCTGAAATTTTAACTTCTATTAAAGAATATTTTGCGGGGTCCTCTTGCATCAAACTTACAAAGATAACTTATATTACATATAATGTAATGTTTAGTTAAAATTTATTTCAAGCCAATTATTAGTAAAATAGTATTTAGAAAAACCAATCACATGTTTTAATACCTTAAACTCCGACCAATCAAAATCCTTCAATGCACTGGATTGTAAAACGTTAATCTCACTAATATATTTTAAATGTCTATATTTTACAAGCCAAAGATATTATTGTTGTAATTCATATTAGGATTTATTGTAAAACTGGATGTGAGCAAGTTTTGCTTACAAATGACAGCATTGAAGCAAACATTAACAACATATTTTTAAATGAAACAGCACAGCAGATAACAAACGTTAAAACGCTTCTTTTGCCTTATTTATTTTCAAAAGCACAACGGTTACAGTTGTTCTATCTTTTTTATCTGTTGCCACTCCAGAGAAGAGAAACTTACCCCTCTCATGGAGTTTTCTCGTGATGCAACAATTATGTTTAAATTATATATATATATATATATATATATATATATATATACATATATATATATATATATATATATATATATATATATATATATATATATATATACAAATTATTAAAGAACGCATGCGTAGAAAATATTTCCACTTTCAGTCAACGGCAATTGAAAATTGAAGCATTTGGAACAAAGATTTAGCTCTCACTTATTAACAGATCAATGAAAGTGAAAGTTCCCTTTCAACAAAACCTTTATTAATTATAAACGAAAGCATCAAATAATAGCATGTCAACAAAAGAGAGTAATAAATCTGGGAAGCATCTGTATAATTAAAGGGTAAGCGTTAGTGGAGACAAGGATCAATGATGGCGTTTAATGTACTGGTCAGTTAATGGGAGAAGAAAATGATAGCCTTCGATCGACAAAGGGAAGGAACAGTAATTGTTAGAGTCACTAGAGACAGAATTAATGAATCGGGTCAACTCGATCTGCACCGGCCATTTCTGACAAAGAGCTTCCGATGAAAACAATCGGCACATGAGTTGGGATTTCGAAAGGTATTTGAGTTCCTGAAGAACAAACTGTAATTATCTCATTTGCATAAGATATTGTTGAATTGAAGCTTTGGCTCATGAAATATCTGTTTAATTAAAGGAAGTTTAGATACAAAAGTTAGTTTACTTTATATTTTAGGTAATATTGTTTTAATAATTATTGTTAACATATGAATTTCTCCGGCTTTTCATATCTTCGTTTTATAGTAATAATTGTTACTTACAAAATCTTAATCATTTATAAAGTAGTTTCTGAAACTTAAGCTCGTGTTATATTGTGGATCTAATTAAGGGTTCATGAGAAAGAATTAATTTAAAGAGAATATGGGTTAAAGATATTTTTCATAAAAAATGTCAGGAATATAAAAAAAGAGGAGAGAATCAGTGAAACTACATATATATATATATATATATATATATATATATATATATATATATGTATGTATGTATATATATATACATATATATATATATATTTATATATATATATATATAGTACATATATATATATATATATATATATATATATATATATATATATATATATATATATATATATATATATATATATATATATATATATATATATATATATATATATATATATATATATGTTGATGTAGTATATTATTTTATAGTTGATGGCTCTTAAAATTCAAAAAATAAAGTATATTTTTGTATGTATTGTGTTTTACTTTAACTGAAAGTTACATAATTCCATGATATTTTTTTCATGTAATTTTTATTTATCAGAGTAAATAGAGAATATCAATCATGTGTATGAAAAATTGTGTTCCAACTTAAATCAATAATAAATTTCAAGAGGAAAATAACCACTACGTGACTTAGTTTCTTTTAATTATCTTTTAAGATATTTACCATGCATCTTCTTACAGTGCATACATCTATCAAAAATTATTCATACATTTTAAACAAAGCACAAATGTAATTTAAAATATCATTCTGGTAATGCAGAAAAAAAAGAGAAAGGAAATTTCTCCATTAAATTCTCAAGATACATTAATCAAATCCTTGTTTGGAGAATACTTAAAATAAAAAAAGAAATTAAATCATCTTAGCCAAAATATCTCAATTTTCCAAATATGTGAAACAGAAAAATGTAATTAAAATAATTAAATAGAAGGAACAAAACTTTCATTTATAAAAGAAATTTTCAATTTTAATAGCACTTAGTAAACCAGAGCGAAATTCTTTTCCTCAAAATAAAATTAGACAATCGTAGGAAAACTGTTTAAGCAATGGCATGAATGCAGCTAATTTATTTTCTGGGTCTTTGAGAAACTTGTTTTAACAAATTAAACTCAGTTAGAAAGAATAATATTATGATAATTACTAACATATTTTTGTAAAGAATTTGAGCGAACATTTTTGTAAGATGCTTGTAATCTTTAAAGTTATAGATGAAAGTTTCAAAGTCACACACACACACACACACACACACACACACACACACACACACATATATATATATATATATATATATATATATATATATATATATATATATATATATATATATATATATATATATATATATATATATATATATATATATATATATATATATATATATTGATATTGATATTTTGAAGAATAAGTTCTTTTTACTTAATCAAACTTAAACTTTAAACTATATTCACCTAAAACAATAAATTATGGGATGTCCATTTATCCATTTAGAGCCTATGTATTTTCGTAGTTTAACATAAAAGCAATAGAAGATCTCTATCGTATTCAGAAAATAATTATGACTTAAGAAAGGTAAATATTTCATCATGTGAAGAATTGTTTTGTGTTACTCATGGCCTGAATTTAAAAAATATATTTTTAATTAGATATATTCATTATGTGAATTATTTCCCCCTTGCACTCTTTTAATTAACTTAAATTAATTTTTTAATTTTTGAAAATAAGAATACATTTAAAATTGTAATTAATAACATAAATATATAGTTTAAGATAAAAATGTCTTTATATTTTGTATTGAGTTACTATTATGTAAAAATCAGTCATTTTGGAGAACATAAAATTTTCCATATGATTATTATGAAGCTTTGAATAAGAATTTTTGGTTTAAGCATCCTTTTCTCTTTGCTTATTCAATCCTATGATTGATTTATTGAAAAACAGAAAACACATTAGTTATGCTCCTGTTTCTGCATGCATATCTTTTTTGATACATCGTTTAAGAATTTTCTGAATTTGTTCTGTCACGACGTGTGAAGCGGTCTATTATTTATGAAAAGACCTACTCCACAAAAGCAGTAATACTCGGCCGATGTTAAAAAAAACTTCAAAAATGCCTACAACTCTTAACTTATTCTCTACAATTATGTCAAGACAACGTGCTTTTACCAAAAACGGAGTTTTATTAGGTAAATGGAAATTCTTCTGTAAAAGTAAGGAGAGTGTTTTCATAAGTAGGAAAGAGTTTTTTCCCCGTCTAAATTTCATGTTTATCAATATAATGTAGATGACAGGTTTAGTGATGTAGGATTTTATGAAATGTTTCGACTATTCAGAGGGATACCATGGCTGCATTGTATAAATTTCATACATGGTAAAATAAATGGTAAAATGAAATGCAGAATAAACTTATGATGCAGAATCTATAGTGAAGCGTTTTGAGAAAGCGTATTGAAAAAAAAAATTTTTTTCTGTAAATTACTCATTTTATTTTGAAAAATATTTTATAGTTATTTACTTACAATTTTTTCTAAGATAATAATTTATTCAAAATACCTTTAAAAGTAAAAAAAAATTAAATTGTTTATTTATTACGTTATTATGAACATGTTTTTTCACGATGAATTAAAAAAGGGTGAAAACGTTTCATAAATTAAACAAAGATTAGTAAAATTATAAATCATTTGTTTATAAGGAGATTAAAAAATGTATACGCTGAGGAACACTTTTGAAATAAGAATTAAGCTATAAATAAAATAAATAGTTTGAAGTAGTTCAGTTATTATTTGATTGTTGTAAATTATCGTAAAAATTTTATTGAAATATGACTATACCAAAGGTCGATAAGCTTTGGCTAAAATTCATAGTACCATATAAGAATTTGAGTCTCATTGAGCTAACAGGCCTTTATATGGACATTCGTATTTTGAAAACACACATAAGCATGATGTATTGACACTCATGACTGCAGTAGGAAATATAGTAGAAAATATGTGCGGTTACTGTGCACAAAATGTCACAAATTTATGGAATATACCTTATTTTTCACGACTTACTTCCCTGCTGCCAATATAAACAAGGACAATAGTTTGAACTGGAATATTGTCATTTCACTGCTATTTCTACTTTCATTTAAATATCCTATAATGAGCGTTTCTGAAGAGCCATCAGCATCAGCCTTCTATAATGAAAATAATTTAAGTTTGATAAATCACCGAAAAAACTCACAAGCCAGATTCAAAATCCAGATGTTGAGGAAAAATCTCTGAATATAGATAAGCTATGATACTATAGTTTTCTCTGATTTTTTCAAAATTCTCTTATCACAGATCTTTTTTTTCACGATCTCATATTTGAAATTTTTATGGACGACTACTTAAATCTACCTATTACTTTGTTAATTACAAATATTTAGTTAAAGACCAATTAGTTTGGAAAAAGTCTGGTGAAAAATGAAAATTTATTTATAATGTAAAATTTTAATATAAGGATCTTTTAATCATAAGAATACAGTCTTTCACAATATAGGAATCCTTTAATCATATGGTAATATACAATTGTATTATATATAGCAACGTAAATTACGCTCTATCATTTAATTGAGGACAGAGTGTTACTGCAGACTAAAGCAAAATTTTACGATCTTTATCTAAAAATAGGATTCTAAATGAAGCAGCAAATTGTGCAAGCCATTGCCCTAAATCGAATCCTAATCGAATCGATTCTTGACTGAAAAAAATGACTGCAGAGCAGCAAGCAAATGAAGAAATCTAATTTACACTCACATAGATTTCATTCATTTATTGCATTACAAATAAAAATTTAGACAACTATTCATCAATTACACTTTTTCTGTAGGTAACCTAATCTCGAGCTGATATATGAAGTTAAACACAATAGAAATTAATCATACAATCAAGATGATTGTTTCGCCTTGTAATTGTCTGCTTTTGTAAAAGAAGTCCGAATGCATCAATGCGCGAAGTTTATAGCCTTTTTTAAATATTTCCTACACCAGTTGTAAGCATTGCATATAATTATGTATATGCAATATTTTTCAATCATTTCTGTAAATAATAAAAACAAATAATTGCAAACATTAATGACACTATTCTTCATGTGAGTTAAAATTATTAATAATTTCAAAAGCCTGCAAGGAATTTACAGCTATAGCAGACATTTTTTTTTAAATTATCAACATTCTATACAACACTGGATTATATATTGTATAGAATAATGAGTAATTTTAGAGTTTTTAGATATTTCCTATAAATTCAGGTAGCAAAGATTATTTTAAAAACTTTTCAACAATGCATGAAAATATCTAGCAATAAATGGCAACATTGGTTTATCAGTTTGATAAAGTGATTAAAATTATCTTGATTGTTATTTTCTACATCATGAAATTTTCTTTTCATGGTGTAGACTATTTTCTGTATCATGAAAACAAAATATTTAATGATGTAGAAAATAATTCTTGTGGATTATTTTTTTAATTATTGAATATTTTGTTTTCATTTTGCATAATAGTTTATTTCTAACTTTAAACTAAATTTTGTATGAAAAAATAGAAAGAATATGTAATTCAAAAAATAAGTTTCTTATGCATTTTTAAATAAGAAACAATATTTCTAATATTAATGCATACTTCCTGCTATTTCATTTAATAGTTAAGTATATGAAAGTATTGGATCTTTTATACTGAATGCAAAGTCTATATTAATCGTAATTTGAATTCATTGAAGGCTACAAAATTATGTATTATTTTCATATATTAAAATCATTTTGCCCGTATTGTCATTTCAACTGATTTTTAAACGAAAGTGATTTTGTGACATTTAATTGTCATACAATGATTTTTATTCATTTTAATTTCATCATAATCTATCATTCATTTTAATCAAGCAATGTATAATTTTAAAGTAATACGTTAAATCACGCCATAATTATAAATTTATGGGTATCAAAATCTAAATTTAGCAACTTATTTGTTGTGTAAGTTAATCAATATTAAATAGTTTCATTGAGAATACATTATTAGCATTAGGAAAAACATAAACAAAAGTAATATTTCGTAAATTATAGACGTTTGAGAAAAAATGATCAGGCTAGTATAATCTGAATAAGTGACAAATAAATGCAACTTTAGTTTAATAAAACTGCGTTAACAGTATGAAATTTTTTTCCATTATGCGCTAATCCATGGATTAATTAAAAAAAATTTTCTTTTAAAATGACTTTAGACTACATATTATACAAAGAAATATAACGAATTTATTTACTCTAATATTGTAAATTAATATTATATAAAATCTTAATGTTTATAAGTAAGTTATTTTTATGTTTATTTGTTTTTGTATTATATATTTAAATATGTGTATATTTTTGCATTTTCATGCATGTTATCATTTTCATCTCATTTCATAAATGCCTATATTAATCATACGCAATTCACCGAAGGAAATCTCCAGTGATAATTCCTGGTATAATCATATCTATCAGAAGTATACAACACACTGAATATAAAGTCTTCAAATAATTATCATTCAACTCCATTAATGCTACCAAGATGGATCACCTGTCAACAAACTCTTAACGGAAGACTTTATTTCTTAGGGATATCGAAAGAGCTCCTGGTGATTTAGGCACCTGTCAATTCTTTCAGATCAAGTGTCAAGTGAAGAAAAATGACTGGAAAGTACAAAACTGAACTTGATTGATCTCAAGATGACAATGGAGAAAAGCATTATCTTTTCTTTTAAGTAATAGAAAGACAACCACCTTTCTTAAATTTACAAAACATTTTTTTTCAATTTAGGTAAAAATTGCTTAAAAATGATTACAATAAATTCTCACTCACTTTTGTTGAAGTTATAAATTTAGGTTAACTGGAATGTTACGTATTGTAATTTTTGAACGCATTAGGGGCTTTGACCCAAAGTAACATTCAAATGAACCTTTCAAGCCATTGCAAAAGATCCACACTATCATAAGTCAGTAAAAAATTCAGAAATACACTAAGTTAAAGAAATTCTTTACTGATTATTTTTTTTTACTTAAAATTACATTTACTTAACAAATTTATATTCTAAACAAGTTATGATAAGTGTGCCTCATTGGATATATAGTTTTCTAGAATTGATTTTTACGCATTAAATATGTTCATTTAATGTCATTATTATTATTTGCATTAATAATAGCATTATTATTTAAAGAAAAACAAACCATTTCTTAGTATTGAAGCATTATTAAGAAATAACTTTGAAATGAATAATACCTCGCAATTGCATTTTAATATGAAAATGATTCTTACGTTTAATCATGTACTGAAATCAAAGATAGGCAATTTTCATTCAAATCTCTGAAATGGATGTCTTTCGTATAACTGAGATAAAAAATTAACATTTCTAAAATTCACTTTTTTACAAATACTATTATTACAAAATAAATATTTTAAAATCTCTTATAAAAAATATTTTTGTAAATTAATTACTGAAATAATATCAAAAGATATCATAATGTTTGTTCTCATATCCGAAATTTATTATGTAATTTAGGAAATTCGATTGCCTGAAAATGTAATTAGTTTTAGATAATCAAACATATTGAGTAAAATTAATTACTAAAATATTTTCCCTTATTAAATAAAAAATCTACAACTTTCTCGGTGACTTTCCAAGAAATATTTTTTTATTAATAGATTCTTAAGATAGAGAAGCATTAAAAATTATTTGGAAATTTGAAAAAAAATTCTTTGGAAATTTGAAAAAAAAATTTAATATTCTGAATTTTTATTTTGTGACACTTTTATTTTCTAAAGAAAAATATTCAGAATTCTAGAAAGGCAATTCTCCTAGAATAAAAAAACAAAATTAATATTATGCACAAGTGTTATGTGATACAAATACATTTTTACCTTATTTAACTGCTTCAGTTCTTAATTTTTGACAACTTTTTATAAAGGAAGTACTAAGATTATTACAGTTTCACCAATTTCAATTTCAAAAGTTTTCATTTTTCATTTCTCAAGTTTCACCAAATTCACCAATAAGTTAATATTAAGAAATTATCTTCATAAAAGTACAATATATTTAAGTTTCCTTTTAGATAACTAAACAACAAGTTAAAAATAGGAAGATATATCAGCATATACGAATAAATGTAAGAAAATGCTAAATCAACTCTCATGAGCTTATTAAGATTATTTGCTTGTCCTATGGGCATGCTTTAATTAAACAACAGAAGAACACTCTAAGCTTCCTTTATGTTCTATTCTTGAAAGAAATGCTAAGAGTAATGTTATCTTTTGAATATGAAGTAAAAAAATAAAGAGTAGAAAATGACTAATAATTAAAGAGAATACAGAAATGGAAGTATGGATTAAACATTAGAACTACTCCATACATTTCTTTCTTTAAATAATTGTTTCATTGCTATAGATTTTAATAAAGTCTGCTAATTTACAAAATTATGAAGATAAAACTGAAACACTATAGTAGAAACATGAATAATATAATTTAAATTGGATTAATATTCCATAACTGCTTAATGTTATTCATGAGTAAAAGACATTAGAATTGTGAGATTAGTTTTGTAATTTTAAATAAAATTGAAGAATTGAAAAAATAGACAGTAGATTTTTTTAAATATTTTTATTAGGTTTGAGACTAAGTAAATATATTTATGATCTATTTCCCTCTTGATTCTTTAATAGATAAGTCGAGTTAATCTAGAATTTTAAAAAAGAATTTAATACACTTGAATTAAAAAAATTTAATATAATAATTTACTTAAATTAACTTTATGAATTAACATACTTAGATGTCGAAAATATACCATTCCATTGGTGACGCTAAGAACTTCTTTGGAGATAATTTCAGGGAAGATCAGTAAATCAGCCAACATTCTTTCTTCAGTTGGTGATTCTTCAATCCAGATCCACACTATGGTAAAATCTTATAAGTACATCCTTATTTTTGCTATTGCGTTGTGCCAGCTTGGCTAGTAATATGGGGTGCGCTGCTCTACTTTTTCAACCGAAGTGTAACAGTTAATCCTTATTATAAGTTAATATAGATATTAATTTGCAAGAATTCTGTAAGTTTTAAAGTAGAAAACTTACATAAAAATCAAACATGGTAAACTTTACTTAAATAGTATTATTTTACTTTCATCCTTTAAATTTTATGGAAGTGAACTCACATATATACAGCTAAAATTCAATTTATCAACAATCAAATAATAACAAATTGAATAGAATAGAGTAGTACATGTTTGTGCGAAGAATTTTAATTTTTTGATTTTATTATTTTAATTACTTACAAAATAATTTTAATCTGTCTAATACCACAATTATCAATGGTATATTGTTAAGAAAAAGAGTAAACTGGAATTTACTCTTAAATCTTTACTAGGAGAAGTAAAAGTAAAAATTAGCGATGCATGAAACGAGTAAATCTTCCCTGCCTTATTGCCAAAATGCAATAAATAAGCATCGGGTGCACGTTTATTCTGCGAAATAATCGAGGCAGGGAAGAGTTAGTCCATTGAAGCGTGGTCTTTTAATCAATCTTCCCTCTCTTCTCTGAAATTGCCAAAGTTGTTCATTCAAAATGTGTATTTTCATCGACGTACCGTAGATCTTGGCGACAACTCTGATTAGGCCAATTTCATGTGGGCTACAAAGATTCCGCTTGGCATTGGTAAATAAACTTAGAGAGTGAAATATTAAAATATATATCCATTGACTGTTAGATTGTGAGAAGGAAAGCACCATAAGATTTAATAAATGGAATGGATTACAAACGAGACAAATAATAAGTAAAAGGAAATAAATATTTAAGTTATAAATATATAGATAAATATAGATATATAATGTCATAAAAATAATACCTATTTTCTTTTCTAGGTCAAAATGTATCCATTAGGATTCTATTCTCCTTTAACTATTTAACATATCATACAGCATTTTATTTATTTAAACATGCTTTTAGTTACATTCGCTTCTAAACTTTATTAGTTTTGTGCTATAGTATTTAATTTATTATTATTATTATTTAATTTATTATTTTTATTATAAATTTATCTTTTGCAATTTTTAAGATGCATTTGAAAACATTTTCACTAATTTTTTTTAATTTTCATAAAATATCTCTAAAAAAAGAGGATGTATGAGAAATATTAGATGCATGTATATATGAATCTATATATCTGTGAATAGAAACATATGCATACCGGTGTGTGCATGCTTTTATATTTTTAATTTAATTTTCCATTTATATTGAATTTTTCCTTACATTTCTGGAGAACAGGATGCACAGCGTAACATTTTATACGGTATTTATTATACGCAAGACGAAATGTGTAAATCTCACACACGAATCCCTTTTAGAACAGGTCTATATTATGTATATTTATACATTATTCAAAATTCAAGTTGGACGTAGGCAACGAAAAAAGAGAAAATTTCTACAAAATTTACAAATATTGCTTCACTAAATTGCTATCCTCTTGATCTTCACAAAGTGGAGACTGGTCATGAATACAAAACAAACAAATTAAATATCATCTGGGAAATTTCCAAAAACACTGCAAGTGGCTACTTGTGATATATGATTCCCATATTCAATACTTTCACTCCGATATATATATATCTTCTTTTAAATTTGAAAAGCCATAAATCTTTTCCCTTTGGAATTTGCTATTTTGATGGTATGATTCTTTTATTTTTTATCTTCATTTAAAACTTTGTTTTTCCCTTTCTCAAACAAACTTTTGTTCTTTATGAAGGAATTGAAAAATAATCTTTTCACATGAATATACATGCTTATATACATGTATATATGTATTATATATATATATATATATATATATATATATATATATATATATATATATATATATATATATATATATATGTGTGTGTGTGTGTGTGTGTGTGTGTGTTCAATGGTTTTCCCAAACTATTAAACTTGGTTCATGGTAGATTTTTTCAATGAATCACATTTCATACTCTATCGGACGGATGGAAATTGGCGAATCCTCTAAAAGCAAACACCCTGAAAACATTGCCGAATTATTCCAAACTGGAGGTGGGAACATTATAGTCTGTTAAATGTTTTTCTAGTATTCTCTGAGTTCACTCCTCATTGTGGAAGCCAGAATGAACCAATATATGTAAGAATCTGTTATCGCATTTGCTATTGAGTATTTCTTCTCCTATATGCTAGATTTTTCATCATGATGACAGCATCTATAAGTAGGACATTGCGAGGTGGGTTATAGCTGACAAAGTACGTGTCTGGTATGAAGAGACAAGATGAGTTTACCGTACTCTCCAAGCCAGTAAACTCATCTGATTTACACCCAATCAAGAATGCGTTGGACCATCTCTATTAGTCTGTTCGTGCCATGGATCCTCATTCGCGTAATCTAGCTCAGTTTTAGCCTCTGTACTAGAGTGTGCAATGTAAACATTCCACTCAACACATTCGATAACTTACTTGATTCTCTCCCAGTACGCGTCGTAACAGTCCACCGTGCGAAATTTCGTTATTCTGGTTTTTGACAGTTGTGTGTATTTGGTTGCATCATGTTAGATTGTAAATTTGGTAGTATCATATTAGATAATCTTTTCATCAAACATTTTTTCTTTTCAGTAGAAAAATATATGATTTACAGCTATTAAAGGACAAATATATAAGTAGTACCTAAAAATATGATCATAATCTGTCTTGCAAATCGATGTGTTATAATTTTAGACATTTTACAAATTACAAACAATCTGTGATGATTTCCATTATTGTTGCATACCAGGCAGGTTAAACTATGCAAGCTACCTAAACGAAACAGGGAAGCCGTTAAACAATTATTTCATACAATATATTAAAAGATAATTTGTGACTAAATATAACTGTTTTCAAATATATAATTTTGTGTACCCTGCGTCATGAGTATCAACTTTTATAATATATTATTAATTGCAGTTTTATATATTTAATAAAAACATGAAAATTTTTGCTTTGATTAGCACAGAAACAGTGTTAGAATATTTTCCAGCACTCACTGTGATTTTTTAAGTTTCTTATTGGTATTAAATTCTTGATATGGGTGAGCCAATCAGAAATTTTGAAATATCCCGTCATAAGTAATAAAAATTTGCTTTTTAATCATTGTTGCAAAATTGCAAAACAAACAAATAATTTTTAAATAAAAAATTAAAAGAAAATTTTTTAATATTGTGTTAGAAATGTACATGTTATAATCTAAATATATGTATATTAAAAAGAAATCAACTTTACATCATATATAAATTAGTATTTGAAAGACAAAGGAAAATTTATGTTTAACTAATATTAATGTATATTTCAAAAAAAAATTTTTTTTTGTAGTTAATAAAAGTATAATTTAAGAAATATTATTATTTTTCCAAATTGATGTTTAGATATTCATTTTTTGTGTCATCAAAAAATTTTTAACATGACTTTTTTGTCTAAATTGAAATTCAAAATTAATTACAAAATTTTTCTCTACGTTGAGGGATAATTTTCCTTAAAAACTGCAAGAAACGTCATTGTAATTTGAAAATAAAACAGCAGTCAAATACACTGTATCATTCCGTATCTAGAATAATTAAGAGAAAAATATAAAAAAGAGCTTATTAATGGCAGCTAAATTTTCATAGTTCGACTAATTTCCCTCTTTTCGGTTTAATGCAAACATCTTGATTTCCATGTTCAACAATTTCAAAGATCCGGTTTAAAGTTAACTACAGCAGTCAATAGTGAGCGGTTGATTTAAGTGGTCGGTGATTCGACCCCATTATTACATCTGACATGTACAGACGGGATAACAATATAAAATATTACCCTTTAATTAAACGCTTACGAAAGCAGCACAAGTCTCTTCATAACTATCTCCTACTATAACAATGGACTCATCATCTTACAAGATCTCCTTAGAGATTCAACAAAATAGAATTTACTCCTCACTGCAAATGTTTTATGACGTGCATATATTCTGCCATCTATGTACAAATGTGTGCAAAAGTAAACCTCGACTCATCAAACCTAACAATATTTTTTCACGTCTAGACGTCTATTGTCCATGCTACCGTACTCCATCAAAGATGTCCTATTTTTTACTGTCAGCTGTAAGAATCTCTTAGGACAATGTCTTTATTTTACTATATTGAGAGGGAAGTGATTTTGTAGGGTGTAACAGATTGCACATTACTGTGCACAGCTGTTAAACTTGCTTGTGATATGCTTCCTAGCGTCCTGTATATCTTCTGTTACAATGATAGCTATGTGCCAATGGCATCGTTCATATATGTTCCTATTATATGGTATACTAGTTCTGCGTTATAGGAAAACACGTACTAGTGACCTCTTATAACATATTACGTACAAATGAATCACGCATAATGTTTCTCTTTAAAGAAAGTTTAATTTAAATATTAAGGAAAAAATTTGTTATGAACGAATAATGAGCGTTTTATTAAAACAAACTAAGAACATTTTCAGTAAAAAACGTATAGAAATAACGTATAAAAACAGTTAATTTCAAGTAAATTAAATAGTTCCGAAAGCAATTTTTTAGATACTCGTTGTTTACTCGTTGAAAGAGTTACCTGAAATAAGTTCCCACCATCATTTTTTTTTTAGCAGAATGTTCAGAGGCCAATGATATAATTCAATTTTATGCGAAAACAATTGACAAATGAGCAAAATATTTTGAAATTGATTGTGAGCTGTATAAATCATAACACATTTCGCAGTACAGTAATATATTTTGTAAAGAATCAATGCATTATATGAGGTAAATCATGTCTTATGCGATGAACATGAAATTGCGTAATATGAAAACTCGTTACAAGAGTATCGAGCTATAGTTTAGATTACTGTACACTTTTGTCAGAGGTTGATGACACTGGTAAAGATTGTTTTACTGGAAAGAGACACATGTTCCCTTGACATTGTGGGGAGTAAAAAATCCGCGATTCTGTATTATTTTCAATGTAGATTTCCCTGTTTGTAGGACTCCAATGAATTATTCATGATCAATTGAAATTCATATGAGCCATTTTCAGTAATTAGAGTCATACTTTTATTCAGTCTAAAAATTAAATAACCTCTCATATAAAGCAGAATATTTGTAAAGTAGAAACACATCATTAAATCTTTGCACTTCAAGAAATATTCAGTTCACAGAAAAATCAATTTGTTACACGTTAAAAGAATTTATATGTATATAAAAGAATGGAAGAAATATGTGGAATAAAATAAAATTATATTTATATATTTAAAATCACAAAGCAAAGCTTAATGAGTTGAGGGAATCAGAATTTTAATATTCACTTGGGTGAAGCAGATTTCTTAATAAAGCAGAAAGTAAACTTTTAATGACTACATTTTGCTGTAAAATGTAGACATATAACATTTTACAGCAAAATAGATATTACGTGAAAAACAATAATCCAAGTATCTAAAACAAAAAGGAATTATTTCATTTACTAAAAAGAATATGATATTTTATATGTTGATGTGATAAAATGTAATTTAAATGTGCATTAGGAAAAAAGTATACTGTGTGGATGTATAAAGCAATTTTCAAATCTTTTTTGCAGACATTTATTATGCGATTTTTTATATAAAAGTTTAACCGAACATTTGGACCATATTAAAATATTTTATTTATTTAATAACAGTGATATTTATATATACATTTGTGGTATAAATATTAGTGAGAATGTTCAACTATATCATATTAAGAAGCGCATGTCAAATATCAATGTGCAATTTAATACGATTCTGGATATTTATATCCAAATCTGACTTACTTCACTTTCTCTGAAAAATAGAATCCTCTCTGAAAGTTTTTATTCTTCCCCAAGATAAACAAACCACAACGATAAGCAAGCTAAGACCCTTTTATGTATCAAGTTACAGTTCGTGTTGTTATCGAACAATCAATGTTCGGGCGGCTCTCCTATCGCTAAATCGAATTTACGACTTTCAGAGGGAATGATTCTGCTGAAGATCACTGGCTTTTCACTGTTAAACATCCCTTTATTTAATAAAAATTAGGCTCATAAGCTCTGTTGTCATTGTGGGTTAAAAATAAGTATTTCCCTGTGAATAATTAGATAAATTATTTTATAAGATGTGAAATAAAACATCGATAAATGAGAAATGAAAATTTGTTCCATGATTCTAGAAAAATTTTCTGTCGAAACAAATTTAAATCGTTACTTAAAAATTGAAAATATATTAACAGAAGCTTGTTTCATATATTTTATCTTAAATATAATTAATCCTTATTCATATATTAGAATTTTTAAATACATGAAAGCAAGATATCAACCGCATTCCTTTTTATTTCGAAAATGTTCTAAGTGATTGCAGCCTAAAATAGAACTTCAAATTGAAATTGTAATCACCAGAAATGTGACCCACAAACATTTCTTTTGGAATAAGAAAGTTCTTTCCCAAGTTTTGTGTTCGAGATGTAAATCGAATGAAATCAATTTATTTCTTCATTTATTGTGTGGTTATAAATTATTTAAATTTATTTCCTCTCCTAAGGAAACACACGAATAATTATAATAATAGTTGACATATTTATATGCCGGTTATTATTATTATTTTGCCAAATTTTAAAGGTAGTTCCACGATAAACTTTTTTTGGAAATATTTTTTAAAAATTACTTTTTTATCAATTCAAATATGTTTGTCTTTTTAGATTTTCTGGTTTTAAGCTGAATGCTTTTAAATTGAAAATTTTTGAGTAAAATACTCTTTGAGTTTTTTACAGGGACTTTAAAATTTGAATATTTCAAAACAATTTATCTTAAATGTGTATATTGTTACGTAATAACGTAATTCAGAACATAAAGGTAATAGCATTTATTTGAATTGGTCAAGAAAATTCATTTAAAGTAAAAGAAGAAAATGTATTCAATTGTTAATATTGAATATTTTGTATGCTTTAGAAATTTTGCTTAGTGTCCAAATCCTAAAATATTTTTTTCCCTACAAAAGGAAGTTTTCAAGAGCAAAAAAATATAATTTAATGTCGTTTTTTTTTAAAAAAAAATGTTTTATTACTGCATTTTTATCAAATTTACTTTCTTATTTGACACTCCAACTATTTGATTTAGTTTTTAAAATGCTTTAATTTTTAGTTTTTGTTTTTAATTTTACTTTAATACTTTGGCTATTCCGAATATATATTTTTCCTGTTTGAAAAGTATATTATTAGTTTGATTTTTAGTTTTTCATATTTATTTACTATGTTAATATTTTTAATATAGATTATTATTATAAAATACATTATTTAACAAATTTACTAACGCTGGGGACATTTCTACGTAAGAAGAAAATTTGATATTTTTACAATAACGGTGTTCTGATGAAATCAAGCCATATTTGAATATTAAGTTAATTCTGAATCATTGTGAACTATATCTGCAGAAAAATCTATTATATTTCTTCGTGCAATCATTTTCCTCTAAAATAGGACAGATAAGACACTATAATACTTCATAAAATCGAATTTTCATATAAAAAGATTAAAAGATAATGTAAAAGATAAAAAAGAAAAATAACTTGAATAAAGTTCTGGAAGTTCTGAAGCTTTCTTTTTGTGTTATCATAAAAAGAGATTATTAATACTAGGGAATCATCCATCATTTTATAAAAAGTAGGTTCTGAAAGAGATTTCAAAAGAAAGGGATTTTCCTACTACCTGTGTATGCAACAATAGATTAGGTGAAAAAGTGTCAAAAGAAGGAATTTACAAAGCTAACTTTTTATATAAAAAAAAAATAGACTTCAGAAAGAGATAATGCTCTCAAAAACTCATAAATTTTTATAGATAATGAACTTATACATTTTACGTAAAAGAAATTTAAATTATTTGCTGTATTCAATGACAGCCTTTAAATATGAGCTTCTGAGAACCGAATGCAATATATATATTTATAAATATGTATATATTATATATATATATATATATATATATATATATATATATATATATATATATATATATATATATATATATATATATATATATATATATGTATATATAATAGTAAAAATATCGTCTCTACCACTTTTAAATTTATTCTTCTTTCAAAATGTCGCATGTAAACAAGCTCTCGGATTGTAGGATATGTTTGTGTGTTTTTTCGAAGAGAAACATTCTTATTCCAGAATTCAAAATCGTTGTAAAATACATGGTATTAAGATTTCTAAATGCAAAATAAGCGACATTATTACTGGGACAGGTAAAAACCGTCAATTATTATTTATACAGGGAAAGAAGACTACAAACGAATATCTGAAAACGGTACGTACTGTTTCAATTTTTTCTAAAGTGAAATCGCTGTTAGCAAGAGAGAATCTACCAACACAGAAATGAACTGCAAAGTCTTTAGAAACATCTGTAGCAACAAGAAATAAAATAATAAACCAATATTTACAACTTAAAAAAGCTAAAAAACGTAGGGTTCACCAGCTTTAGCTGAGACATGTAGCTCGAAGCAAAATATTTTGTAGAATCCTGTATTAAAACCACTTAGCAGGAGATAAATAGGAAAACTTTGATACCCTTGATGGAGCTTGGGTTTGCTTAAATGACTGCAACAAGAAAGGTCTATTTAGAATAGAAAACGAAGAGAAAAAAATGTACAAACCTGGTTCCGTCAATGTAAAGAAAGTTTCAGTATAATGTTTATAATTGTTGCAGGTTTCTCCTAAAATGGAAAATTAAAAATAGGAAGAGTGCAAAGAAATCTTAAAATAAACTCATCATACATATCATGAGAAGGTCTTATGTCCAATATTTACCGAAGGAACTTCACTTCTTTATCCCAATGACTTTCAAAGAGTGAAACTTCTTTAAGACAAAGTTACAAATCATATTTTGAATACTACCACTGCACACTTGAAAAAATGAAGACTATACTGCAAAGTTCCGTGACGTTTCACATAAGGGCAATTGGGCCTTTGATCTCTTAAAAAGAGTTTTTTCTAAACACAAACCCACCACGATAAATGGACTTTAGAAAGTACTGGAAGAGGAATGGAACGCAATACGCCTAGGAATACTACGAAAGGCTCTTCTATCAGGAAAATCACGATGCAAACTTATAGTTCAGAAAAAAACTATCAGATCGAGAATTTAAAAAATTGTATTTACATTTCAAACATTAACTAAACGGTCCCGAAATTGTTCTAAAATTTGTTTATTTCCTTTATATACATAAATATTAAGCCATAGAAAATATTATTTAAAATTTTACAGTATTTTGTATACCAATGATTCATAATTATTCATGTTTACATCTATTTAGAACAATTTGATGACACAAATTAAGTTCATTTGAAAGTTTTCCAAGTATGTGGAAATGAATGTACATTTCCATCAAATCACGCATTTATCTGTAAAATTTGATATTCTGACAATATCTATTTGTCTATCTATCTATCTATCTATCTATATATATATATATATATATATATATATATATATATATATATATATATATATATATATATATATATATATATATATATATATATATATATATATATATATATATATATATATATATATATATATATATATATATATAGTGTCTTACAAAAGTGATGGGACACTTGCGCTTTACAAAAGGAAACTGTAATAAAATGAATTAAAAATACATGCACAAAATTTTTGTGAGTGTGTTTCATGCTTAAATTTAATAACAATTATTACATAACAAACATTTAGTAAATATATTAAAATATTAATTTATTAAAAATATAATTGTTCAGAATGGAGTAAAAAATAGCTCACATAAGTGATGGGACATTATTAGATATGCAACAAAAATAGTCTTTAATGAGAAATAAATTTATTTTTGGGTGTTTTATTTTTACTCAAAAGCAATTGGCAATAATTTATAAAATCGTCTGCAGTATTTCTCTCCAGATTGTTTTGGAATTTTTATGCTTTTTAGCTGTGTGCAGCAATGAATGATAAACGAAAAAGAACTGCGCCTGAAATTTGAAAATTACTTAATCATTTGCATATTGAAAGTGGAAAATGTATTAGAGAAACTGCTGAAACATTTAACTTGAGTCATTCAACAGTTATCAATACCATTAAGCGATGTAAAAAGAATCATATGATTCAGAATAAAAGAAGACATGGGTGACCATCAAAGCTATCCAATAGAATAAAGGGAATCGACGTTCGAATTATTAAAAAAAAATCAAGAATGAGTGCTTCTAAAGTTGCTACTGATTTATAAGCATTATATGGAGTAATTGTTAATCCTGAGACTACTAGAAGAGTAATTCGATCTGCTGGATATCAGGAAAAAATTTCTCCTAAATGAAAATAGAAAACTCAGACTGACTTTCACAAGATCCAACATAAATAAAAATTCTGATTACTGGAATAAAGTTATATTTGTTGATGAGAGTAAATTTAATATATTTGATTCTGAAGGTAGAGTCTTGATGTAGAGGAAACTGAGGGAAGAATTTCGTAGGAGGAATTAAGGTAAGGAGGTGTATATGTCGTCAGCTGGAGTTGAGAATTTCGTTTTTATTCATAGTAAAATAGATAAGAACAAGTATATTGACATTCTAAAGCAAAATTTGAAATCTTCTGCACGAAAATTGAACTTTCATAACGATTTTAAATTTTACCAGGACAATGACCTAAAGCACTTTGTTTTGAACGTTAGACTCTGGCTGCTGTATAACTGTCCTAAAATAATAAAAAACCATCACAATCTCCAGACTTAAATTCCATAGAGAATATTTGGCAAGAATTGGAACCAAGAATTTGCAAACACACCATTCCTTTAAAACAACAATTAAAATCGGATCATCAAAAATAATGAAGTTAAAACACTCCAGAAATCGCAAAAAGATTAATCAAATCCCTCCCAAGAAGATTAACTCATGTTTTAAATGTAAAAGGAAATCCAAAAAATATTAAAACCTTTTAAAAAAGTAAAATTTTTTGGAGAAATATTTGATAGAAAAGTAAGTGTCCCATCACTTATGTGAGCATTTTTTGCTCCGTTATAAACAATTGTATTTTTATTTAATTAATATTTTAATAGTTTGACAAAATGCATGTTATGTAATAATCGCTTCAAACTTAAAATATGAAACACACCCACAAAAAACTTGTACATGTATTTTTAATTAATTTTATGACAGTTTTCTTTTGTAAAGCACAAGTGTCCCATCACTTTTGTGAGACACTGTATATATATACATATATATATCTTTTAACACAGAGTGTGTATGTCTAATACAGTTGCATTTGCTGCACTATTTGATTATTTAATATTGGTATATAAATGGTTGTACATGAATGTCAGACTAGCGGTGCAGTTGGAGAGATATTAATTTGGAGTCATTTGCCTTCAGTAAAATTTACTTTAAATATTTTGAATTGAATTTTTTTTTGTTTCCTTTAAAGTTTAAATGGGATGTGTTGAAATATATGTCTATTTATTATTGTAATTGTCCTTTATGCTCTTACTAATAATGTGGTAGCTAAGTGGTGTTTCTCAAACATTGTTTTTATTCCCAATGAAGCTATTATACATACATCCATATCTACAAAATATTTGAATTTCATCAGCTGACTTAAAATGTTTTTTTGATGATTTGCAGACAGTTATCTAGATCAAAATCCTTCTAATTTCATTAGTTGTGATATTTCGTTTAAAAATCACGTAATTAAAAGAATGTTAAAAATAATAAAATTGAAAGCCAGTGTCACTCGTGGCTTTCCAATTCTACTATTCAACAGATAACATACGACCGTAAGTATAGGAACAGTGAGGTTAAAAATTTTATTGACCTGCAGGACATGACAGCTTCGCCATCAAATTGGAAAACAAGCTAATTTGACAGATATCGATTATGCTTAGTAGAATTATTTTCTGGAAAACGTAAACAAAAATAGTAAAATAAGAAGATTCGATTATTTTTAAGATATTTTAAATTTTTACATACATTTTTTTTAATTCATTCAAATATATTTCAGTTGAATAAAATAAATATAATAATTCAATGGGAAAAATTCGCTTTAATTGCTTATGATAATTTCAAAAGATGTTTCTAAATTTCATTGCTAAAAAGTGTGCCATTAAAATTTCCCAATAAATATAAGCAATATAATATGTTTCCTAACATAATATTATTTGAAGGAAAATATAGTAACTGTATACACAAATTATTACATTATACAAAACTTACATCAATTTATTTATTTATATGAATTTTCTGCATATCGCTCTACATAGAAAATTTAAATTCCAATAAAGTTTAAATTTATTTTAAAAAGTGTTATGAAAAATTTTAGTTTATACTTTTTCTTATACTTAATTTATACTTTGTTTTTATTGCGTAGTTAAATATGTCAAATAGTAAGCTATCACCGAGAAAACTAATTTGAGCTTAAGCAAACAAAAAAATTTGTGTTTGCATTTTTTTTCTGTAATTGAAAAATAACAGATAAATGTTCATTGATCTACCAGAAGTTAACATAATATCACATTCTTTATCTTTAGCTATAATATACACATGTTTAATTGGAAAATATTATTTTAGAAAATATTTTAAATGTAAATAGATAAAAAAAAATATTTTGATAAAAGAAATAAATCCACTCTACAGCACAGATATAATTGTAAATATATTCTATAATGTTATTTATCTCTCTTTTGGAGAATGATTTGTGAGTGTATGCGTTTAGAATTGCTTAAAATTTAATTTTCTGTTGAATTGCATTCAATTAACATACTTGAATGCAAATTAATATTCAACTGTATTCAATTTATTTTAAAACTAGGTTCTGCTTGAGTTCGAGATAAAATTTATAGCTCCAACGAACTAGAGTTATAAATGTTAGATATATCTTCTATATACAAAATTCCTCTCCTTATATAAAGTTTGATTGCTTAAATACTGTAAAATTCAACCAATGCCAAAAAGTAATATTGAAGTAGACCACAACAAAATTGGTAGACTTAACTTGACCTAGTAGCAATATTCACTCGTTGAGATAGAAGTTTATAAGTTTGATTCCAATCATTATTAAAGAATAAAAGTTATATACTGGGTTTCTGCTTTTTGTCTGCAAGGGTTATGGGATGGTGCTGTGAATTTTCCAGGTTATCTATTTTGCTATACGTAAATAGGATCTGCTATATAAAAACCCGAATAACAATATGTGGGGATTATTAAAATGCCTTACAAAGCTGCTGGGATATCCGCTATGCGATGTGAAAACTATTGTAGTATGTAATTATGAATAAGTGATAAAAAATTTTATACGATAAAAATTTCGTCTTTGAAATTCAGAGTTCCTTGGTTTAATCCTTGCAAGAGTCTAATAAGGGGAAATAGACAAAACTATTCTACCTTCCACGAAAAAGGAATTTGTATTTGGCAATGGTGAGAATGAACTTCAGGAGATTTCAAATTTTTCCCTTGTGACACGTAAATTTTATATTGAAGATACTATAGATATGTAAATGCATTACAATGGTTATAAACTCATCGACTATTCGTTTTGAGAAATCAAATACAAGTACATAAATATGATGTCTGAAATATTGCAGTGAATTTCACCAACTTCATCTTACAGACAGAAACATTATATTTGGAGGTTAAAGGAATTATATATATTTTAAATCCAATTCCTATTATTAATTAATCTAGAACTTATTAAATTTGATACAAAGCTTTCAAGTAAAATGAAACAAAACAATTTTGTCTAACGAGTTAAATAGTGTCATTTATTAGGAAATGAAGCCCCAATTTGTTTTGGTTAGGTAAGAGAACATAAGTGGTTAATGGCAAATCTCAATACAACTAAATCACTCTCTCTCACTCTCTCTCTGCAGTAATGTCTCCTGTGATTTCTAGAGGGGTATGAGAAAGTGAATCACACATTTGTATTGAAAATTCAGTGATTTGACTTGAATTTAGAGAATTTCTTGTAAAGTATATTTATGGGACTTATGTATACTTTTCTTTCCAATGGCAGATTGTAGACAGTTACAATTGCAACAAAGTCTATTAATCTATTATTCCCTGATACCCAAGGAACAGGCGAGAAACAGTGACCTCTTAGCCGCCGATTGCCCCAGGTGCACCACAGGGGGTGGACCACCATCGCCCCTCTACATACCATAGAGACACGTTTATGGGGTAGGCATCATTCATACTTCATTCACACACACAATTAAAGAACAAAGACAGGATAGAGAGAGAGAAAGTACAACCATGCCTGAACCAGGATTCGAATCCAGGATCTTTCTATCCGTAATCAGGCATGCTGACTACTAGACAAGTTGGCCGGTGGACTTAAGTATACTTAGAGTAGGATTTGGGGCAGATTGGATCATGGCAATTGCTATATTTTCGGGATAATGCCTCTATTCTCTCATTTATTAAACCTAAACTTTATTTTATCACAAAAATTATGTGCTAATGTAACGGATTATAGATAATAATCTACAGTTTATCCATAAACATCTAATAAAAATTATTATTTGTTAGTACAAAGTAAATTATAATTAAACTAATATGAAATTTTTAACCTAGCAGTAAGGATCAAATTATTATTTTAATTAATATTATTATTTAAAAAATTAAAGCTAAATAGATATGAGAAATATTAATTTTTTCTCCTGCCAATTAAATAATATCAATAAATTTTTACAGAAGATTCATATTTATTGTGAATAATGAAAAGAATGCACCTCAATTAAGTTTGGATATCATATGCTCTAAGTCAGTTTGATTTAATATTATGGTCACATAATTTGTCAAAGCCACAAGTCCAATATTATTCGTAATTCAATAATATATATAAAGATGTACATTTATACATTTTATATACTGATATGAATATAAGTGCTTGTTAATTTTTTATATTTATTACGCGTTCGCGTTTCATGTTCAAACAAAATTTATAAAGTCATGAAACTAAAGCATTTTCTGCGAAATATGTATAAAAATATTCTCTTCGAAAATCAAACAGCCATGGATCTTTAACATTATATTACTAAAACGAGGAAAAAATTCTTGTTTATTTAAAAAAAGAAAAACAAAACAATATTTTATTTTTAAAATGAAACTAAGGTAAAATAGTATATTTAATAGTTAATAATTTTGTAATTAATCATAAATTCTACTATCTTAGTTCATTTATTCCCTGTATACCAGAATTTACAAACTCAAATATGACTCAAGCCATTTTCGATGAAAAAACAGAAACAAAAGTCTCCTGGAGAATTTTATTTCTTACCACATAAACATGGCTTAGCGATAAGCAAGCAAGCCTAACTATTTCATGGGTCTTGCAATCGAGGAATGGGAAAGAGCCGACTGCAATTCCATCTCGAAATCGTATTTGCGATTTACAGCGGATGAAGCTCAGTTAAAGGTGTCTAACTTTTTATTGGTCTACATCCAATTTTACTCTCAGCAGTACAGCCTCGTCTTGTAAACATTGCTTTTGACATTTCTATATAAATAAGAAACGTTTGACTCCAAAAAATTTTATTCATTCGAAAATTTTACATAAAATAAAAGATAAAAATGCGAAATAATAAAAATATTTTTAGTAATCCTTTTCAAAATGAAATTGTACTAAAGAGATAAATTTAAAAATCGTGAATAAAAGTCTAAGAGAATTCAAATTGGCGATAATACATTAAAATAAGTCTAAATTTATAATTTTTATCTGCTTTCTTGTAATTGCAGCATTTTTTTAAAACCTTTAATTTAAATAATATTTAAAGTGCATATAAAGATAAAAAACTTATTAAAATTCATTAAAAATTATTGTATTAGTATTATTCAGCCAAAATTGAGAATTCCATATTAATTATTTGTTTTTTATTCTAAGATAAAGATAAAACAATTCAAAACATTCTTACTTTGCACGAGGACAAACAATATAAGCTTTGAAAAGAAATCATTCTTTATTTTCAAACAGTTTTATTTCATTAATCATTTTCAAATTGTTCATAATAGGCTTGGTACTATTTTATACAATTTATTGTTCCCATGTATTTATTATAGTAGTTATTTCTTCTCAAAAAGTTGCATTTAGCTGGCTTCAAATAACTGAATTGTATACAATGAGATTAAGAGAATATATAAAAATTTCCTTAAAAATTATTAAACCTAGAATCAGCATGTAAAAGAGAAATATTAACCAAACTTTATTCATTTTTATATGATTTTAGAAAAATAATGAAACATTATTTGAATTATTTATGTGATTCTTAAAAAGGTTTTTTTTTTCAAGAAAAAATATTAAATTAACTACATTTTAAATTTTATCATAAAACATCACTGCAAAAATAAAAAAACAGTCATTCGGATTCCAATAATATTGTCTTCACTATTAATCATGCTATATATCTTTATCTTAAGCTTAAAATTGTTAAATACGGATAAGATAATAATAGTTTTAATTTTGTCTTCAACTGTTGAGAAGATGATTATACATATATATATATATATATATTTCAACCGTCAGCTTTGTTTGTAAAACTCAATATTTCATAACTATTATTTACTTATTTTAAAAAAAGGTGCACCATGCAATCATATTTATCCATATTCATTAATCTTAGAATTCTAGCCAGACGTATTATTTTTCAATATGAAAACTTATGAATTATTTCTTGCCTCCTTTATATTCCTAGGTAAATAGGAGGCAAATCTAAGATTATTTTAAAAAATGCATCATGTAATCTATTGCATAATTAGAGAATTTATTTACACCGTTTCAAAAATGAAATTTTAAAGTGTGTAGCATTGGTAACTATAGATTATAATATAACATATTTTGTTTGAAATTGTTTAGAAATGAAATAAAATTGAGATCTATTTACTCTATTGTGAGCATAACTTGAAAATTAGAGTGTCTATTCAATATTGGTTAGTAATTATACAGTTAAAAAATTTTAAGTTTGATAAATAATAATAAAGAACGACGCAAAAGTTAAAATATTTTAAAACAAATTTCAACCATTGAGTTATTTGTTTCATTATCCTAAAATTTAGATAATATTCACATTTTTATTTCACTTATAAAATATGGATATACCACATAAATGAATTATATGCATCTTTCAAAAGGTACTGATGTGATATTATCAAAGGATACTAATAAAAAAATACGAAAAGAAACTATTGGGTATAATATTAAATGTTATGAAGGTGATTATATGGCAAATTTACAAAGTTAAACACAACTGATTATAAAAATATGTTATTAATTAATAATATTTATAAGTTAAATAATATTATATTTAATATAGTAAACATGCACCGTAGCATTAAATTTACATTCTTTTTAAAATGTTGATTTTATAATGAAGGTAAATTTAATGCTATTTATACGATGTTATCAAAATACAGTTCTGTTTTAAATAATATCATTTAAAATTTTAATGTAACTTATTAAATGTTTTATTTAATTTTCTTAAATATTAAAAAAATGCTTAGTTTGTCATTAATGCTAAAAAATCTGCAGTAGAAGATAATTTTTAAGTGTCATAATTTGCAGCATTCTAATGATGTAAAAATAGAGACATAAATTTAAAATGTTACTGAGGAATAAAAAAAAATTATTATTGCATATTTGAAATATAGTCTTTGTATGTTTTAGCATTCTAATATATCTTTTAAATGTTATTAAGAAATATAAATGTTATTAATGTACTGTCTCAACCGACTGGAAAGATAGTGGATTCTTCATGCAAGCATGAATACACAGTTAAAAATAGTAAATTCATGATAATTTTTGCATGTTTCTCAATTATGTACGAGTAATAATTATGAAAATATTATGTTTTCTAGTAAGTAAGAATGAAATGTATATGCTATGTCAATACTATCAAATTCCAGAAATGAACTCGCAAGATAACAGAAACATTGACATCTTTTTCCCTTTCAGGATAAATACAAAGTTTATTTTAGAATTTTCCCTGTGAAGGGTTTGGAATCATAATGTACAATCTTAAAACACTTATTCCGCAACTATAAAAGCTACACATTTGTCTGTAAAATACTCACAAAATTAGAGAATTATTTTATTTTAAAACAAACATTTTAAGCATATCTTTTAAATAAAATTGAGTATTTAAGTAACCATTCTTTAACATAAATAATGATGATAAATGTTAGCGCATTTTAACATAAAATATCAATTGGAATTGCAATAGTCAGCGTGATAATCATTTACGCATTTAATCTATTTTAGAATAATGATTTCTAATTCAATGAAATATCTATTTAATTGGAAAAATAGAAGTGGAGAATTCTTCTTATCTCTAAGTGCTAATTAAAAAGAATTTTAGCATTGAATTATTATATATTTCTGGAACAGAGTAATTAATGAGGCACGGAATTCCTATAATAAAAGTATAATGCAAAGAAGTCGGATAGTAATAGTTATGCTTGAATTAATTACCAACTATAAGCGGAGAAAATAAATAATTTTTGGTTATTAAAAGAAGAAAGGCAATAATTATTGAAACACTAGTTAATAGCTTCAAACAATAGTCCTGAATCACGCAACAAAGTGTTGGAAATAACCTATACTTAACGATAATGAGGATAGGAGAAACGAGGAAGATCTTACAAGAAATCTATGACTAAATTATTATTTTTTTACATCAAAATAAATTCAACCTAAAGAGAACCTGAAAAGTAATGTAATTTATTTTTGTTTTGTAGTATATTTAAATATATAATACACGTTTTAAAATAAAATTGAGCTTCTAATTTGAAACATAAGATTTTTTTAACAATTTAGAATTGCTGCTCTGGATGTAGTAGTAAAGGCTACTACTATTATACATAAAATGCACAAATTGGTTTAGATATGCAATCCAAGCAAAATATATTGTTCTTAAAAACTATAAGGTATGTTATTTAACATATAAATTGAAAAAACGAAATTTGCTCACATAAAATTTATAATTTTATATAAAGAAATGTGCTTCTTTTAATTAGATGTTAATAAATAATGATAATAGAGAAGAATGTAATAGAAAATAATTGAAGATAGATAAAGTAAGAAATAAGAAGAAACTGAGAAGAAATTTAAATTTACATGAAATAGATTTATAAAGTATATTAAATATATTCATTTAGAGACAGGTATCGGTAATATAAACTATATATATCATTAATGCTGATGTATACCTTTAAATAATGATTAGAAACTATTAAAAATATGTATATTACTGTTATAAATATTTTCACACATTATTATAAATATACCAAATTTTCTCTCTCTAAATCTCTTTTCTCTTATAAATATATAAGCAAAAGAAAATGAAAAACACATACATATATATTTCATTTAAGAAATTACGCACATATTTTTGTAAGAAAATTATGTAATTCCTTACAAATAATATAAATAAAAAAATGATTGTAATCACTCAAGAGAAATATTTTAGAAGAGAGTAAACTAAATAACTAAATTTTAAGTAGAATATCATGAAAATTCTGAATGTATAGTAAAAAAAAACTCACATAATGCAAATTAATTCTATTAAAGAAACTATGATGATTTTCGAATATGTATTAAAAAGGCTGGTAAATATGAAAGATTTAATTGAAATATTTTAGTGCAGGGATATTTACAATAAAAACATCTAATGAGTAATTAATTTTACTCCAATAACTCTAAATGCTTTTACTACAACAATTATGTGTAATTATCTACTTAAAGCTGGAACTTTTTTATTGTTCTAAGAAGTTAATTTGTTAAGCAAGCTAAGAAAAACGATATCATCATTGAATTTTATATTTTGCAAAACTAAGTCTATTTAATGGATTATTCATTGTTCAACTTTATTATGTACAGATAAATATATCGGTAGAATTTTATTCAATTGATAAATAAAACAGCAAGCATAAATATTGAATGCAATTTTACGAGATAATTCATGGGTTTTCGACAGTTGTCGGGTTTCAAAAACTGACAGGTAAAATTTCTAAATGAAATGCACTGCTTATTATAAAGTATAATTGGGTTGAAACTAAAATACAATGTTTGGATTTTTTTTATAATTTTATAACTTCAGTATTTCTTAATGAAGAAAAAGAGAACGCGAGTGCACTCATAGCAGAAAATCTCTGAAAAGAATATTCCTTGAATGACTGTCTATGTATTTATGATGCTAAAATGAGCCTGTTTTGTATCACAAAAATGCTGTAATATTTATGAGAAATTATATAGCTGTGATGAAATTAATTATAATTATGGGAGATATAAAATTTACTAAATGCTCAAGTATGTTGAAGAATGACAAGACAATGATTTTCTTTTTTCTTTCGATTAAATATAAGTAGGCATGGATCTTCAAACAAGAATAAGTGACTGATTAAAATTTTCTTAGATGTTTTTCTGAAATAAAACAAAATAGTTCAAATTTTTTGACATCTAATTTCTTTATAACGTATTTTCATTAATAATATAATAAACACAAATCGTGGCATCAGTACAAATTTACATAAATAAAGCATATTAAATATCAAAATTAAAAATTAAAGTAAGAGGGAAATTTGGATTTATAGAGGATGTTAAAAATGGATCACATTCGAGATAAAAAAAATAACACAATGTATTTAATGAATATGATTAAGACATATAATAAATTAACAAGGATTTTAAGCTTGAATGCAAAGTGTAAAAATGCATGTATTTTTCGTTAAAAGAAATAATCACGTATGCAAAATTATATGTTTTAAATATAAAACAGTTCAAAAACTCGAACCAAATAATATTAATTTTTATGTCAATCCGATTTCAAATTTATTTCGAAAACATTTTAGAAAATATCTCATATAATAATAAAAATATTATGTATTTATAATTACTCCATTTGTAATACAGCATCAAAATTTTATTTCCCAATATTTATTTAGGATTTCAAGAAATATGTTTTTTTAGAACATTTAAAGGAGTTAGCCTCATAAAAGTTTGTTAAATTAACAAAATTTAAAATCTCAAAGTTATAGACAAATTTAATTAAATGAGAGTAAATAGAAATATTTTCCCCTTCTTTTAAGATCAGTAAATTATCTTGATATAAGATTTCATATGAAGAAGACATTTTTTTCTTCTCCTTCCTTCTGAGAAGAAAACAATCGATTTCATGGAATACAATTCGATAATATATTACCAAACATTTGTTTCTGTTCACATCAGATAGGCGACTAAGAAGGATTCAAACCATAATTCATATCAATCGATTTCTTTCTTTTTAATTACAACATCTATTTTTTCGAATTAGACTATGCACTATGTGTTAAAGTAAACTGTTTGCACAATTATAAAACTTTCTTCACGTGGTGCTAGGAACAATTCGCATTTGGTCTTTGTTCGAATGATTCTATCAAACAAGCAAAACTCCACCTCATCTAAAAAGTATTGTGTTAGATTTACACATTAGAGGTACTTGATTGCCGGCAAGGCATTTACTTCCACCCTATTAATGTAAATTACAGTGTAAAAAAGGTTTTGCTCTAAAATTTTCGACCATATTGGAAGCATATCGCTATCAAAAATGTTTTAACACTCAACAGAAACCATCAACATCAAATCGGGTTATTATGGACATTTACATGAAGTATAAAGTTCTTGGTGACTATTATAAGCGTAAAGTATATGTATAAAAACTCATTCTTTAATATTTGGTCTTAAGAGACAATTATTTTAAAACAAAAATACAGGTATTTATTTAAATTTTTATTTTTTAATATTGTGTGTCATAATTTGGTAATTGAAATTAATTAATTTATGCAAGATAAAAAATATTAAAAAAATTGGCATATTATTTTTACTATGAGTAATTATTCAAAGCAGTCAATGAAACAAATTGTTTAAAATAGTTCATTTTGTTCAGTTCCATCAGTTTCAGCATTTTTTTGATGATTTTAAACTACCCTTATCTAAAAATGAATTGCTGAAAAATATAGAATTTTCTAATCCCCATTCTTGGTATAAAAAGAACTATTTGAGAAATTTACAATAAATTATCGACGTCATTACTGTTGGTGATGACGACTCAAAAAGAATAAAACACTGAGTTTAATATTTGGAGTATCATAAATCAAGACTCTAATGTAGAAAACACTTGAAACAAAACATTAAATTATTTTCATTTCCAAACATGATCAAAACGATTAATCATAAAAATTTAGTGAACCAAGAGATATACGTACAAATTTTAGTAAAATAAGAAATATTTTTTTATTAATTTTAAAACTAGAATAAGGGCTGACAATTTGTCAAAATTCTTTCAAGACTATAATATAAACTGTAATTAAACTTATGGAAGAATTTTTTGAAATATTAAAAACAACTGCTTTTTATAAAAATAAAAAACTACTTCTATGACAAATGATCATTACTGGCGAAAAGAATTCTCTTCTTAGCTAAACTTGAGTATCTAACATTCAAACTTCGGTAGTGCTAACAAAGGTCTATAATTTGAAATATATTTCATATTTTTTAAAAGAAGAACATATATGTACTTATATGAAACTGTAAGTGCGACTATTAGTGTCATATATTATCTCAGAAATTGTAAGATAATAATAAATATTTCTACAATATTTGAAATATGTGTGTATTATTTTCTTTGTATGATATTTATGTAACTTACATTTTCCTTAAAAGGAATAATTGATTTAAAGTTAAAATAACAATGTAATATTATTGGATAATATTAAAACTTCAAATATCATTCTCTTGTCAACAAATTTGCAAAATACTCGGCTAGCCAGATAGCCGGTACTTGACTAGTATTATATGGTTTCAAATTTACTAATATTGCATCATTTAAAAGAAAGACATTTAAAAGTCTTTTTGTAAAACATTTTGAATATAATTCAATATTAAAACTTAGTTAGATAATATATACAAAGAACATTAAAACAAGTGTAAACATAAACTCATTAATTTAATTTAGAAACGTAAGTGAAATATCTTGAGTATATTACATCACATGCAATTTTTTTTAATGGTAAACTAATTTATATATATGTGCACTTAAATAGGTAAAATTTAAATATAGATTTTAGAGTGAATTGTAAAAATATTTTTCTATTGAATATATTAGAAAAAAAATATCACACTTTACTTTTTGTAGTAGTCTACGAGTATCTACATATTTAATTTTATTTTATTGATTTTAAATAGTATTCGCGAAAAAATCACAAAACGTGTGTAAAACAAATAAATGGTGAAGACCAACCGAAAAGTTGCTATTATCATGTTTAATTTCTAAAATTGTAAGTCTTTAGAAGAGACTATTACTTATATAATGGAGAAATGAAAATTGATCACAGAAATATGCAAAAGTATGATCTGTTTTTCTTTTTGTCTCCTGCAACCAGATCTTACATCGCTCTACCGATACTCCATTTATAAAAAGTAAGCATCTAACTTCTGGTAAGAACAAAGCATTTGTACCCGAATCCCAGCACGAAAAGATCCATTAAAATCAAGAAGGAAAACGTAATATCTAAGAACACAATATCGAAGAAATAAATGGAGAGATAAAAGAGAAAAAATGGAAAGATGTAGTTTTTTTTCCTATAAGTTACATCATACAAGTTGCATATAAAAACAATGCATGGTCTTTATATACTAGCTTTAATGCTTTCATATTTAATTTATTATAATATATTTTCGGGAAAAATGAAAATTGTAAAAAAGGACACACAAAAATATTTACTTCTTTGATCATTTTTCAAGATTAATAATTCAATATTTAAAAAAAATGATCTTATTGTTTACATGAAAGCAAATGTTTAGCAAGCAATTAAATTGACTTTTACAAGGACACATATACGTGCCTACGAAATAAAATCAGTACACGATACGAATATTTTAAATGATGTTTATTGAGTTTTAAGTTGTAATTTAAAAGACTGTGTTCTTAGCGTATGGATTTTTCTAGAGCTTTAAGTGGTAAGTGAAGTTAAAAAGGTTTGTTTTATAATATTCCTGATAAAAATAAATCTTATATTTACTGATGTTTAAAAATAAATCTTATATTTAAAAGATTACTATAAATTAATGGAAAATTTCTTTCCCTAATCAGACATAAAATAATGCATTTTTTGTGTATTTAATTTTCATGTAAGCCTTTGAAGATTTAAATAACTTTTTTCGACAAATACAATGTTATTATAACGGTTTAAACAATTCATAAATTCTTTTTGCGTTTGATTTTCAGTTAATCAAGGTATAATGTACATAATCTACGTTAATTTTGAATAATAAATAAACAATAAGTGCACGTTTTTTATTGCTAAAAAAAAGGAAATATATCGAAATGAAGAATAAAATTAAAACTACTCCATGTCTAGGTAATTGTTATCATATTTTTTTAGTGATTTTTATACTAACAATTAAAAGTAATAAATCTACAGTTACATACTGGGGGGGGGGAATCCAGTTGTATAATTTTGATATACTCTGATTTAACAAGTTCAGTCAAGTGCTGAATTACTAATTATCTAACTGAATTTGTAAAAGGAGGTATAATGATTAGTGACGCCTTATGATGAATAACAGACTTTGTCATCAAAATCAAATGGAGCTCCGTTTGTTACAGGAAATGAACTGCTAATAGGAAATTTTAAACTAGAATATGTTTTCTTCATTTTTGTATGATTTACTATTAGCAGCTTTGCAGTTTGATGATATATTTATAAAATGCTCTGAATTCAATACCAATAACTATTGAATGATTGGGAGATATGGGTGTTTGAATACTGCTTTTAGCTTTCTTTCATGCATTTCTGTAATAGTAGGACTTGTTGACTTGCCAATACATTTATATGTGCGTATGAGAGAATAATTCTCTCTAAAAGCAAAATTTTACACAAGGAATAAAAAAAAGAACTTTGCAATATCCTCCAGCTTTTTAGCTATTAAATTAATAAGTGAAATCCTTAAATAAAATTTTCGCTTTCCTAATTTTTATTGAATTTATTTTCAGTGCCCTCTAGTGATAGGATTATATTCTTAAGAGTATATTGTGTTCCGCACGATATCATCCTGATATCAGTCTATGTCGAACAACATTAGAGATGGATGTTGCATTTCTTCTGTTTGAATGCATATATACTTCACTGCATATGCTTGGTAGTTTTTGTTAGCACAACTATTTAGTTTAATATCTATCATTTACTTAATATAGCTTAGTATCAATTATTTACTATCACTTAATACTTATTAAATTTAAAAATATAAAATATATGATATGTATTAAATAATATATATGATATATTTTTTATTGGTATTGTATAATATATTTTAAGGGAGAGAGAGATAGTAATCTATTATTATAAAATCAAATTTTTTATTATACATTTTATTGAATATAATTTTGTAATTATTCATTTTTTTAAAATATTTTTTTCAGGAAGAACATTTGGTCACATTTAAGACTTGCAAATAAATCAAGTCGAAGAGGTAGCATGAGTAATTAGAATATTGAAATACCATTTTAAATAAAAACGTTTTCAAAATAAACTTTAGTCATTTCAAAATTTCTTAGTCTTAAAATTTGCATATTTCGTCTTTGTATAAACAAATCATTTGTTCTATCAATGATGAACATTTCTCCACTTTTCAAAAATATGCTGTTTAGCAAAAGTAATGAAAGACATATAGTTGTTAATTAAAGACACCTATTTATTTAAATTAATGAGAAATATAATAAAGTATCAGATGAACTATTTATATGAACTATATATTATCTGTATTACCTTTTAGTAATTATCTGTGACTATAACAAAATATGTTTCCATATTTAAAATGTGTGTGTACTGTCTAACATCTATTATCATATCATGTGATCAATCACAATCAATCATTTGTAAAAAAATGTTAAAATACATTTTATAGAACATAGGTGAGGTAATTTTTCACTATTTTTTAATATCACGAGTAATTTTGATTGAAAAAATAATCTAAGGAATCCATATGCAAAATTCTAACATACCGTAGAGTTTCATTTATATGACGCATTTAATGCTCTTTTTCTTATAGTAAATTAGATCTATAATTATAATGGAAAATTATTCAATTGAATATGACACATATGAATACAATATTTTTGGACTAAATAAATATGGCTCTTATTTTCTTTATACATAAATTAATTATAATATTGCATTAAAACAAATGCTTAAATCAATTCATCAATAGTCTATCCTATTTATTGATTGAATTTACTTGCATATATATATATATATATATATATATATATATATATATATATATATATATATATATATATATATATGCCCATATATTTATTTGTGGTGTGATATATGTATTTACACAGTGTACAGAACGCGGTGAAGAATTCCAAATAAATAGAAACATTTTCCATTTTTTTTTACTCCTTAAAACTCAACAATTGCTTAAAATTACTGAAAAATTTTCGATTCCCAAGAGTATATATGTGCATATAAATATTTATTTACAGAGAAGTTTTCAATTAACATTTTTATTCACTATCGGTTCTCAATAGCTCCTTATAAACGTATAAAATTGTCCTACATTTTATGTAATTAATCTGATATATTTTAAAATTTTCAGTTTTGTTTTGCTTTAAAATAATATAGTCAATCATCCACCTGATTTAATTTGAATTTATACCCAGGACTTTTCCAGAAAGTAGTCTCTGGCAGTCGGATAAATGCCAATCCTGGACTTCCTCCTGAGTTTGTTTTCTTTCAGTTCCAGTGCTTCCCAACTCTTCCTGCTTCAGCGTCGGGGGGGTTTTGCTCCCCAGGGATTCTAAATCATCGAAGCGATGATGCCTGAAATGAGAAATCCGTTGCAAGAGAGAGCCGGACAACAGGATAGCGAACATCCGGTAACCACAGGGAACAGCTCTGACTAAACTAAAGAGGTGCAGCGAAAATATGAATGGATTGTTTTGTTTTGTGTGAAGTCATATATTTAATATTTAACCAATAATGAATTGGAATATTGACTAGAGAAACATTTAACAAAATTTATATACTAATTCACTGCAGTAGAAATTATTTAATTATAAATTTTATATTTCAAACTTTGCTATTATAAATGTAATTCTTGATTATTTAGAGTTAAGTATTTGAAAATGAAGTTTTCAACAATGGTTTTTTTTTTTAAGTTGAACTACAAAAATATCATATTCTGAAAATAGAAAGACAAAAATAAAAATTTTCAATGCATAAATAATATGTATTTGTAATTTCTAACTTCTATCAGCATTATATATATACATATATACAGATATGTGTATGTGTGTGTGCTTAGCATATCGGAGGAATTTGTATACATATTTAGAGGAGAAGTACAAGACATCATTAGGAATCACAATTAGATTGAAAATCAGGGATGGAAACTGATAGGTGACATTAATCGTTTCACAAACACTGTGATTTGATGGAAGTTCATTTCCTTTATAATCAGATGGACAAATATGAATGTGTTGTTATTCGATAGCGTTGCGACAAATACTTAATCAGGTAAACTAATATTTGATGAGATTTACCAAATGCATACTATGTGCCCATGTGTGTCTTAGACAATTTATAGAGTACACATCCCCGAGCCATACCACAATGATTCGCTGTTAATATGTGAAATGTTATTTAAGAGGACAGTTTATGTATAGTTGAGTTATACATCTAACTCGATCAAACGATTTTAAATATGACATCTTGCTCTAAGAAGTGCTTCTAGAAATGCTTGTAGGAATCCTTGCACATGTTGAGAGCATAACTTGATTTTTAATTTTTTGTAGGTCTATCTCATTACAAAAAATAAGCTCATTTGAAGGGAGATTTTACAGCAACTTAATTTGCATTGATATCCTGGAGATTGGCTATAATCATATGTAACCAGAGAAATTATCACCTCTTAAGTATTTTCTCCGAGATGTCTTGAATAACATTTTTACGAAATGCTGCTAAATTAGGAAAAGGATCTGATGAAATGAGTTTGTTCAGTTGCAGATATGATCAGCGGCATGACAAGTATCTTAGAAAATTCTTGCTTCTTTTGTGATATTTATGAGCTCCACTTTGTATACTATTGAATATTATGAAATGATTTACACAATATTCTATTCTGAGGCCTTATTTCAACTCTTTCAAACTTTTTATTAAAAGAAGGAGACGATTCTACCTATACTTTCTTATTAATTAGGATACTTAACGATATACTTTACCAACCATAAAAGTTCGTAACGTAATGTTTCGCGATATTTTGTCTATCCCAAATCCTGCATTTTAAAATTACAAGACCACTTGAAATATCATTCACTTAAATAGAACACTAAGAAAAAGAATAATTTTAATAGATTTAAACAATTGAAATGAGTTAAATTTTTTCTCAAATAAATTCGTAAATGGAAAAACAATTGTGTTAGTTTCCCACAGCAAAATATTTTTGAAATCGTCTTTTTGCATAGATATAAGATTACTTATACGTTGTTTGAGATTTCAAAGTTATTTTCGTTTTTCTTTCAAAATAATCTATAAACTGTAATTTCACATTATGAAACTAATGCTAACAATAATGTTGTTAATATAATAAAAAATACGAACTTTGTTTATTTTAAGTTAGAGTAAATTATTAACTGAAAAAATTTACACATTTTTTATTGTAACAAACTAAATAAGTAAAACTTATAAAATAAAAAAATATTCGTAAAACTGTAGCATACTCAAAATCTGAATTTTAATTACAAATGTTGCTTTTCGGAAGTTAAAAGTAAACCATGTTGCAAGACAAAGGAAAATGAATGAAACTTGCTAAAGAGACTTGGAACAAAACGATATTTTATAATTATACGATATAAAAACAAAAAAGAGACTTGGAAAAAACGGCTGGGACAGCAAGGTTTACTTCTTGCATGATTTAAGGGCATTTCTCATTACATCATGCCAGTTAAAGATTCTTCAGTAGTAATGGTAGGTGTCTGGTAGTGTAATAACTTTTGCATTTCGGTGGGAAAGGACATGGAAAAATAGACTCCTTTAGTATGAGTTATTGATATACCAACATTTACATATTTTAATTAACTTTTAAGATGCTTAAACTGGAAAATTCAACACGAGAGTGCGTTTTGCCATAGAAGAAAATTGACTAAAAACTGATTTCAGAAGAAAGTACTCAAGCTTTTAACCAGGCAAATCCATAATACAAACACGAATTTCATGAAAATCCAAAATTGAGAAATCATTTGGCTCGTCAGTTTTAAAGATATAACTGTCAATATAATTCTACGTACGAATTGAAAGCAACTGTTGTCGATAAATGGTAAAAATTCCCAACGCGTTATTTTTGGAATAAGAATTGAATCAGAATAATGAATGAGAATTAATGTATGTGATGTTACAACGAAAATTAAAGATCAACATTATTTTAATTTTGTTAAAACATTGCTTTAAATTGTAATAGGCTTTTGACTGGAATAAAGTTAAAATTATTAATAAACTACTTAATATAATTAAGTTTTCGTTAAAAATAAAATGTACAAATTATATATATATATTTATATATATATATATATATATATATATTTGATTCATTTATATTCACTTGTATTTTCGTTTTTAAAATCTGTTATGTGGTGTTTTTTTTAAATAAGAATTACTGACGTTATTAAAGAAAACTACTTACTATATGAAGAAAAAACCAATAGCATCTCAATTAATAATAAATATTTAAAAAATAATTCGGTCTAAGATATAATCAAAATGTGGGAATTTGTTTCGTGGGAAAAATAATATTTATTGCAAAAACATAAAAATGAAGCAGAGAAGTAGAGTTGGTTTCGATTTTATTTTCAAATGGTACAGAATAACCATCATATTTATTTTAAAGATCAAGACTAAAACTTCCAAATATGTATTGTCCTTTAGCAGCACCTCAGAGATAAAGGAGAGCCAAAGAAGATTGTTTTCGAAAGTCACTTATATATATATATATATATATATATATATATACTTCACATTTCAAGCTGAAATCATTTATTCAGTTTACAACTGGAGATGTTGAAGCATAAATGGTAAATCTCGAAATAATATGTAGCTTTAAATTATAATAAATAAGAATAAAAGTATAAAACATTTTGTTTCTCATGGTTTGAGAGGAATTTAAATTAAAAAAGGAATATTCGTTAATGTAAAATAATCTCAATATCTTAAATTGAAAGTAATTTGTAATTTTATTTGGTTCGACTGATATTATATCCTTAAGTAAATTTTATCAGATTTTATAAACTTGCGTAAATCATCATATATATATAGAGAGAGAAATAACAATGTCTAATTATTAAATATAATACCTTATTGAATGTAAAGGAAGCATTATAATTTTGAAATGATTAATTTTCTTATAAAAACAGTTTTTAACTAATAAATTAACAAAGTGAGGGATTTTCTTTTAATTGAAAAGAAAAGGTGACATAGTGTTGCATTTTTGATACTGAAAATTTTTTTCTGAAGTAAATTTTCATTTTCTTTTTGTAAACTAAAACCACTAACTTAAGCCAAGCCTAACATGTTTGCTAAAAGAGAAAGTATCGGAACATTTTTGTAAACTTTAACTATTAAGCTGCTAATAAATTGCATGTACTTATGCTAAAAAATAAAATATTCACTTATGTTATCATTATTGCTAAAATTATTTTTAAATAAAATAGCTTACTAAATTTACTTTCTTCTTTTAAATAGCTTACTAAATTTAAAATTCTTTTACTTTCTAAATTTTACTCTTTACTTTATTTGTTGCTGTATCATAAGCTATTCATAATCACAACATAGATTTTTTTCTTTTTTTTTGCATAACTTATTTTTTTTTTATATATATATACGTAACTCGAAATTCACTTACACTCGAGATATCTTCATGGAAATCAGAAGATGAAATATTATATAAATTTAAAGATATTTTAATCACAACTAATAAAACTTCTTTTTCAATTTCCATATTTCCCATATTTCGGTTCACCTGCAGAATGTATTACAATATATTTTTCAGAAAATTAATTAACATAAGAATTACCATAAAGTGTTAAAAAATGATGAATGGAGTTATTCTTATTAATCAAGGGATACGAATATTTTTCAGTTGTAATTTTACTAAAATTAATAATTTCGAATCTCTTGATGACTTTGTATTTAGTAAAGTATTGCCCATTTTCTTACATTAGCTTGTTTCAAAAATAAAAATGATTTTTTAATTTCTTTTAAAAATCAAAATAAGCAGTGAGTAAAATGGAAAAAAAAAGAAATATGAATTAAATATTTCAGAACCGAAATAAAGGATCGGTGAAGATAAATGCTTCGTTAAATAATGAAAATAAATTGCGTAACTTAAATAAATTACGTAAAACAAAGACAAACTTTGCATAGAAACATGATATATACTGAGTACTAAAAGCACATGCTTTAAAAATCAGACAAAAGAAGAAAATAAAAACACAGAAGTTTGTCTTTTCAGAATATTCATACAATAATTATGCAAAACGAAAATAATAGAATTTTCTGTTATTTATATCTAATATTTTTTAGGAAGAATTAAACAGAAAAAACTTAATTACCTAAACTTGGAATGCCTATTGCCAATGCCTATGCCAACTGTAACTTTTATGCAATCTGCGGTAATAAGACCATTACCTATAACTTAAAAGAGATTTCAAGACACTACAAACATGGAAGACTAAGATAAGAATTGTTACCATGATATCGAACATATTTATCGTTTCAACCTAATTTTCCATTTTGTTTTGAATAATAATTAAAAATTTTTTTGTTATCTCTCTTCTGTATTACATAATTCCGAAATAATTTATATATCAGTTTGATAATGCAAAGGAAAGCTAATTTAGTCCTTTAATGTTTCTAGTAGCATATCCGAACAATTAAAGTAATTATACTAATAAAACTTGAGTATTTTAACAGCTTGTTTTCATTAATGCAAATTAGTTAAAAATTAAATGTATTTGTATACACAAAACGATTTCATGTGCTAAAATTAAATTTATTGTTGTGCTATTAAAATGCGATAAGCGAAAGCATAATTTAACATAAATATGATAATTTGTGCAATAATGAGGAATAAGTTCCCTTTTTATAGTTTAAAATCTATTATAACTTATTACAGATTGATTTATAACTTATAGTTTATTTGAGAACGTGCTTTGATATTAAAATTAAATTTTAAAGGTGATATATTTTTTTAATTTTCTCTCATATCCTGTTAACATTTTCAAGGTATTTTTAAGTTATTTATATTAAATTTTTAAAAAAAAGATTTTGACAAAAAGATTATTTTCTCTTAAAATAAACATTCCTTTTACAATATACATTTGATATTCTCAACAATGTTTAACTTTTGGAATTTAGAATGAGTAATAACAAATATAAGGAAAAAACGCTATAACTTAAAAGTGGCAAAAAAAAACAAAACATCAATCTATTTCTCTGGTAAATATGGACGACATGCTTGACATTCTGGGAAACAAAATGTAGTGAACTTTGCTGTAATGTCAGTTCTTATTGCGACACGTCAAAAAATAAATTGTCCAATGCTGAGAAGACAGAAATAAAATTCCTGAATGTTCCCGCAAATTTAACGAATGATTTTGATCAAATGATTTTCTTGACATCCAAGTCAGGAGGAATTTTAACATTCTCCCAAACACAATTTCCAACGATGCTTTTTTCAATATATATTTTTAAAAATAGTCTAACTGAATTTTGAAACAAAAACTTTGTTGAAAATAGTTTGCATGACAAATTTTAGAATATTTGATTATTTAACCCGCAATGTAAATTATTAGAGTTCTAATTAGCAGAAATTTTTACAACCATTCCTTAAGTATAAACCATATGGAATGAAGGAATTCTATGAATCTACTGTAAATATAAATATAAAGCAAATTTTAAATATCATACGCAAACATTTGTATTTTTGAAAGTTTTATTTAAGCATCAGATTCTTTAACAGAAAATAGTAAAAAAGTGGAATACTAATTTTTTATTTATATTAACAATGTAGAAATGCTTTTATAGAGAATTATATTTGCTGATTGGTGAATTACACAATTTTTTTTAAAATTTTTAAAACTCATATCTAGTGAGCATTTACGGTGAAAGGATTTCTTCTGTATGAATTTTATTTCAAGTGAAATATAAAAAGGGAATAAAAATAATATTTTGTACTTGTGGATGTAGGAAAAATATTCTATAGTTTTTAAAAAAATAATTGAAAAAAGTCAAGAAAAGGAAATATATTTGGGATTTATTGATCATTCATATATTATCATTCAAAAAGAGCAAACAAAAGTTGACGTAATTGGAATTCATCATGGTTTGATAAATATGTAACGATTTTATATCAGTGAAAGGCAATTAATACTTCATCTAGAAAATAATTCTGTATAACGTTATCAACAAAAACCAAAGAACTAAAAATTTTATTTTGTATATAAAAGTTAAGGTTTAATTTGGTGATCCAGTGCTGAAGAAAATACGAGACCTTTTTCTTAGTTGAGATTAAGAGATACCTCTCTGGTATAAGTGATACAATACCTACCAACCTTGAGAGTTTTAAGATCTTAAAAATCTGAAATCAGATTAAATATTCATGTATTGAATATGTCCACAAACTCTGGAAAAAAACTGAAAGAACTTAAAATCAATACTTAAGACTTCCATAGAGTTTTGTCATAACACTTCCTCCCTGACTTTTTCTTTATATTCTAGCGGTTTAATTACCCCATGTGTGCAAAAAATGACCGTTGAGCGATAGACAAACCAAACCAACCACATATTCTACATGTTCAAAGTTCATTCGACAGAATTCATGTTTTGTTGGTTGCAGATCTTCACTTCCTTTGTGTTAGCAGCAATCTAGAATAACAATTTATTATTGTTGATGTGTGCATTTTTGCAAATTTTTAATTTTATATTATCATATCAATGACAAGAATAAAGAAAGTATTAAAAATAAAATCATTAATATTATGTCAAATATAGGAAAATTTAGGCTGGAATTATATATATATATATACACACACATATACATATCATATATATATATATATGTATATACGTATATATATATACATATATATATATATATATATACATCTATATATACATACACATATACATATATATATACATATATATATACATACATACACATATATATACATATATATATACATATATATACATATATATATATATATATATATATATATATATATATATATATATATATATATATATATATATATATATATATATATATATATATATATATATATATATATATATATATATATATATATATATATATATTGAAATAAGTTTTTAAGTTTTTTAAAAACAAAGCAAATTTTGTGAATGATTATTAATAGAAATCTTATGGTGTTTATTTCAGTCGAGAGACATCATAGTATGTGCTTGCCAGAAAACGACAAAAGAACTAAATAAAAACCAATATGGAAAATAATTTAATAAAGAAAAATATTGGAAAGGAATGATCAAAAACTACGCACTATAGAAGACCATAAAAAACAGCTGAATGTATTTTTCTTAAAGTACTTTTACCAGTTGGTACCAGAATAAAAATTATTGATTTTTCTTAAAAACTGAAATAATGTAAATTATATATTTTAATGATTAAAAAACATATCCTTAAATTTAGCCATTTTATTTCTCTTGTTTAAAAACCAAAAATTATCATTATGATTATAATAAATTTCTTTTAAAGATTTGGTGAAGTATTCATTTCAAAAATTCTTATTCAAATGCAAATTAGATTCAAAAGCATCTTTCTAATACAATAGAAACATCATTAAATTGAGCATTGTAATAGCACTTCAATAAAGTTTCTACAAAAGCTAATAACTTAATATACCTTTCTATACATAAATGTATGCAAATTTTGACCTTTACCAGACTGATGCATTGACCTGGAATATATGTAATATGCCATTGAGTAAAGCATTCATTGATCTTGAGTCAGGACATGTTTCACGTATTTCATCGCAATGTTCCATTGGCTCACGTATGTAACAAGATGATGTGTCAAGGGGAAAACCATTTTACTCAAGTCGTAACTCGTGCTTTCCCAATAATGACTGCCATCGATCGGAACAAATTTACCATCTGCGGTAAACATGATACAGATATTATAATTCATAAATATTTCCTTAGGTAAATAAACTCATAGCTTAGAAAGATTGAAAAGAATTTTAGAAAATTCAGTAATGATTTTAACTATTCTATAAAATGTTGTTTTCAATTTCCATGCTATGATTTAATTGAATATTATATGCATTAGCACGACAATGAATTTAAAGTAGATTTATAACATAATCAGTATTGAAAGAATAACTAGTTACGGCATCGCACTTGTGATCAGTAATAACAAGTACTGTCCCTGATACACCCATTACACAGATTGTTAAATTTAAACCGTAACAGATAATATTTTTGAAATGTGTGCCAATGTCCTAATAACAGAAGTTATTTACACATATAAATTTGTAATAAATGATAATTAAGGGGTTAGTATTGCACTTATAATTAGAGATAATAGGCGTTATCTCTTAACATGATTGTGATTTTTTATATTTGAGACTATTTTTATAACCTATAACCTCTATGAACATGAGTTTTGGTCTAATTTAATGTTACTTTTATGAACTAAGATAAATTTAGGTAGAATAAACTCTTGCTAAAAATTTCCAAAGAGAAAGAGTGGCTTTGAAAATAGTTTTCGTTTACTAGATGGAAATAATTTAAAAATATTGTGACAAACTATTACACTGGAGAATTTTAAGTAAATAGAGAGATAAATTATTCCCAAATATTTATTGGCTCCTTAATCATTTAAGTTTCATCATTTAAGATTACGTGTTTTACTAGATGCAGTTTCTTACATAAGAGTGGGTTATCAAAATTTCATTCTATTAATAATAAAATGTGTGTGTGTGTGTGTGTGTGTGTGTGTGTGTGTGTGTGTGTGTGTGTGTGTGTGTGTGTGTGTGTGTGTGTGACTTGAATACTAGCATTAATTTAATTAATATAAGAATTTAATATTCTTTGGATTAATCATTTTGGGAAATATTTAATTTTTACACAGCAACATTTATTTAAAACGTAATCCTTTAAAATAGCATTTTGTTTTTAAAAAAAATAGTTTAAGTGCCTTTGCAGTATAAATAAAAAACATTTTTAATTAATTGTAAAAATAAAATATTTAATCAAATTATAAATATAGTGCTTTACTTAATTATTCGAGGAACGCACATAGAGATGTTATGTGAAAAGTATAAGTATTTATGAATAACACAAAAATGAAATTAGTTTAAATTTTAAGCATAAAGTAACACCTTTTTTTCCTAGAAATCTTTTTTGCCTATTTTTACAAGTAAAATATTTCATTTTAAAATTGTTTATTATTATAATGGATAAAATTACAGGGGAAAAGAAAATGTTAAGAAAGAAATATGATTGTAAATTTGTCGTAATTGTCCAATTTGTCGTAATGCTATTAAAATATGTAAAAATAATAATCGTCTACAAGAAAGCAAATTTGTATTACAAATATCATGTAATAGACTATAAGAGTTTCCTCTTTTTATAACTAAAATACTTTGTATAAATAATGGAAAACTAAATGTTTCTCTCTAAGAACAAACTGAGCATAATGGCTGAATAAATAACTTTACCAAACCTTAAGAACATTTTCATCATTTTTTAACTGTCTTCAGAAATATTTTTTTTCTTGCATCCCTTGTACTATAAATATTTATATCTCACATTTAGTTGAACAAAACGCTATATTCTCAAGTATAAAATTTAAAATTATAAACGTTTATATATACATTCCCATGGTGCATTTTCTTGTAAAGAAAATAAATTAAAAACGACAGAAAAGAAACTTTCTTTTTTCTTCTAAAAATTTTATTTTTATTGATGTGAAGCATCTTATAGTCACTAGAAATTGACACACGTGGTCAATGCTCAGATGCGTAGTGTACGTTTAAAAATATACTTTGCTTTTGCATTCTGATCGGATTTATTGTAGATAGCGAACCATATTAATTTGCCATAAGGGTGTTAAATGTGGAAAATTTAAATGCATGCACTCTGGTAAATATGCATGGAGAGGTGTATGTGCAACACATAGTTCCCGCTATTCAACAGGGGAAAGAACTGAGCACTTGATATTAGCACTAGAAGAATGATGTTTAACGCTAACTTTAATAATAATGGCATAGTCTAAGGATTATAATTAAGATTCGTTATACACACACACACACACACACACACACACACACACACACATATATATATACATATAAGTACATCCAAGTCACAGAACGTACTTAGGGTTGACAAGTCTTCAATACTCACTTATCATGTAGGATTTGGTTAATTTTGAACCAGTGTCAGGAGTCGAAGTTGATACCTGAGCTGGCAATCTCCCCTCCCCATTTATGTTACACCAGCTAAATGGATTTTGAAGACAGAATAGCAGGGTATGTTCCCATTCATATAGTTCCAGCAGTCAACGAACTACAAAGACCTACTTTATGTTGCAAATATTAATTTGAACTTGTGAATAAATAATTTTATGAAGTCAATATGAATCATTATAATTATATTTTTCCTGATTTTAGATAAATGGAAAATTGGTCACTAATATGTTGTATGAAATTTTTCTTCAATGTAAGAGAGAGAGAGAGATTCTACTTATTATCAATTAGAAGCTCATCGATATCACGATAGAATGTCAATCGATATACTTTCCTTCCTTGCGTACAATATTTCAGTCTAAGCTTCGTATCTCTACGAAAACGTACCCATGTGAGGGAGTGTATAACATCTCAAATTATTTCCGAAGGTAAACAATTTAATTTTCTCAGGGAATTTCGCACGTCTCACTAGAAGAGACTGAGATTAATTACATATTTACCTAAAACAAGATTCAGAAATTTAAGGCTGTCTATTTCCATAGTTTTGCATTGACACGTGAATATTGTTACGATAGATAGGAACTGGAAGCGTTAAGTTATTGCTCAAAATTCCTTTATTCAGTATTCGTCATTGAAATTCTGCATGGAAGCGTTTGAGAAATGCTATCAAGCAAATTCTAAGATGCTGGTAATTAGTTTTATCTAGTTTGAGAATAAATTTAATTATTGATTCGGCAGGAAAATGCAGATAACTAAAATTGAAATTGGAATTCGCTTGATTTTACTTTTTTCTTTTATTAAATTATTATTATATCAGTTAATTAATATTATCAGTTATTTTATTTTTTGATTTTAGTCTGTATCATTATGAAATTAAAATGCGTTTTTTGTAATTGACCTTCATATTCAAAACATAAAAAAATTTATGAATCGTTTTTGTGTATCAGATAGCTCAGAAATAAAATGCAGTGAAATTTTAGTTATATTAAAAGAGAGCATATATATATATATATATATATATATATATATATATATATATATATATATATATATATATATATATATATATATATAGTTGAAAACGCTCACAATCCTCCCTACCCACTTTTTTTTAATCAGAATAAATTTTCAAACAATCACCTTACCTTTCCTTTTTATATAAATTGAAAAATAAGTGAAACAAAGGAAGAGATATGAAAATGAAGATTTATTTGTTTGATGAGACAATTGTGTTTCATTCCTTTTTTGTTTTTATGAGACACATATTACAATGTGTAAAGAAGAGAAAACTGACGCTTAAGAAAAATTTATTTGAAAATGTTGGCTGGTTAACACAACTGAAAATTTACCATTGTTTTTTCGATCGGCTATATACATCATAATGCCAGTAGACTTTGGGGGTGAACTGTTCTATTTTTCAAAAAATGTTATCTCTTATAATCTTGTGCAATCTCTTAATTCGAGCAAACTTGACAAATCTCTGTAATTTATATAAAAATATTTTGTAAAAGCATCCATATGCATAACTGTATGGAATTTAATGTTAATATTATCACAATGAAAATATTTAACTATTATTGAAAACATAAATTTTTTTCCAATGACTTCGGATAATTCTTAGCTAGCCTCTACGAATGCGTATTTGTCTACGACGACTAATCTGGATCATTTAATGATATGATTATATGTTATTTTATTGATTAAACAAAGTAAGATCAATTATTCTCAGGAAAACTTGCATACCAACTTACTATCATATCATGTTCTTACGAGCTTTCAGAAATATTCCAAAACAACGTGTTTGGATTCACCTAATGTTTAATGGTTCATAATGGCAGTTCATCATATTAATTTTACTTGCGGTCAATGTTCTTTACCACAGATTAGAAAAATTAATATTATTTATTGAACAATACGATATCAACATACGACATATTCATTCTAATGTTCATGTGTAGGAATTTAACCAGTTAATGGGGAAAACTAAGATCCGAAGTATGATTTTCGAATTCTTTAGAAGCAAATCTCAATTTATACGCTGTCTCACTCTTTTCCTAGAATTATACAAGTCATTTAGAAACCAAACTAAACATCAAATGCAGTAGATAATCTGAGAAGGTCCTTAATTATCTATCCTGATCAGATTGGTTCTTAGACTTTCGAATGGTCTCATATCACAACTGCATATGACCCATATCAAAAGTTTTAACAACTTGAACAGACTAATTAAGCATTCAATTCACATAATAAGGACACTTTGTCAAAATCATTTAATATCCATTAAATATTAAATTTACTCCCAACTGGAAACATGACATTTTCCATCAAGAAATGCATTTCTAATCATCAGTAATTCGATGATACTGTTAATGGCTCAAGTTAAGTTGAAAAGCTTTGCAGTTACTTACAGTACACTTGAAGGACTTTTCTTCATTTTCCATTTTCATTTGAAAAGACCAATTTCGTTTTCATGTCAACTGTTCTTTATATCAAACTCTACAATCATTAACGCTGGTCTACTGAGCTATTCACAAGCTGGCGGTTATTGATATCCACAACAGAAATTTCAATTTAGGAAGCAAATTTAGAAAGCTTTGGATATATTTCATTTAGGAGTCCTCACTTATGAACAGTCTTTTACTTTCAAAGTATTTATCCGACTACTGTCTGAGATTTTGTTTTACCAGATAATAAGTTTACCAGATTTATATTCATGATGCATTTATGAAAGAATCATAAAATTTAAACAGAATTTTTGCGTCCGAATAAAGATTCACTCTCATATTTCGTACATCAACTATGCTGTTCCATTCATAAACGCTTAATCTTCAACCACCTGCCAGCATATGATAGACAGCAATAATCGTTCTAACATTTTGTCCAGATACATGTTCATCTATACAGGTGTAAGCTGTTGCATAAATAAGTTGGCTGTTTAAATACCTATGTTTTTTTTTTTTTTTTAAAGTATTGTTCAGTTTTATTAGCTCTTCACTTAATGGGTTTTTCGAAAATAATAAGTTTTTTTTCTCATTTTCATAATGCAGTAGTTAAAAGAAACTGTTTCATAATGTAGTAGTTGCTAAATTTCCTGCTGGTTTCTTTAAATAATAGCTCAAAATTAGTATTATGTTAAAACATTTTTAAAAATGTTAAAACGTTCATATATTTTATTATGAAATTTTGTATTTCTTTATTCATATACTTTTGCGAAATATTTCTTCCTTTTATGAGTTACTTCTCATAACATATTTTGTAAATTTTCTGAGTTTTTTTCTTTTAAAACTGTATTTTCAAAAAATTTATGATTCAACAGCTTTAAAGAAAAAAAGTGTTTGAAAAATTATTGAAAAAGTTATACACACTGTTAAAACTAGTACTTCGAAACATTCATTGATAAAATATTTTATAATAAATTTTAGTTAAAGTTTTAAAAATAAATTTATCTCTTTCCTTTAATCTTCAACAAAATTTTAAGGAAAGTAATCGGCTCAAATATAAGGAGAGTAAATAATAGACGGAAATACAAGAAAAATAATCAACGAGGAAAAAAAAACGGTATTGATGCATACTTTAATAATTAAGTGGGAAAAAAAAGAAAAAATATCAAACCTGAAATCTTAGCAAACCTTTTTTAATCAATTTAAATCTTCTTCTCTTGTCCATCAAAATATTAAAAAATCCTTTGAGCGCATAAAAAAATGTTATCTCCAGAACAAAACTGCAGCTTACGTTTCCAAGTATTATATTTGATTTATGAAAGATCTTCAGAATAAAAGATTAAGAACCAACCATTGATGTAAAACTACTTTGAAAAGAAAATCCTTATATGAAAAAGTTTTAAAAGAAGGAGAAAAGTTTCAAACCACGAGAGCCCTGAAGAATATTTTATTTGAAACAAATGATAGAGACGAGGATTTTCCTCATGCTGAGTTTTATCGCATCAAAGTGCTTTACCAGAACCTTTTTTCTTCTAGGTAAGTTCCAAGTAAGTACATTCACTTAGGAAAGCGGAACCAGTTGTGAGGATTATTTACCCATTATATATTCCCTATAAGTGCCAGGAGGATTTTAAGATTTTTCCGGTATTTTTCAAACATTAAAAAAGTTGAAAGGCAAAAAATGAAGAATAATAAAAGCAGTTGAAAACCCGAACGTGGATTTAAATGGAAAAAAAATTGCTATCTTATAAAAATGAATGAGGAATAACAAATTAATAGCAAATCTAAGTCTTTGGTCAATAAGTCTATAAATATCTTATTATATGATGAAACAACAAAATCAAAAGCCTATCAATAAATTCTATTTATTTGTGAAATGTGAACATTAATATGTAAGAGATTTTAAAAACGCAAGATATGGTATATATAATTTTCAATATAAGTTCCAATAGACTTCCAAGCACCTACTTCGAAGACGTGAATGCCGGAGACAATAGTGCAACGTCCCTTTTCCAGTGTTCAATAATTTCTGGGATAATAATTGCTGTAAAGCTCTATCATATGATTAGGGTATAATAAGTGCTCAGATCTTAGACTTTTGTCAAAGAGTTTTCTTAAAATTGTTGTGTACAAATACATGTTTCTACAATCACATCTTTGAGATCTAAAACAAATCTATGGGATTCACACATTCACAATTCGCACAGATGTGTTTGTGTTCCAAACTGTCTTGATTCCAAACTGTCTTGTAGATGTATATCATTATGTGTTTAATCTCATTTAAATCATTATATATTTAATATTACACATTACTATTACTTTCATCTTTAAGTTTCAAGTCAACTATTTGGCCAATATGTCTAAGAAGGCCAGTTTGTCTTCATGAAAAAACATTTACCAACGAATTACATATTATAAATGTAATCAATACCACATCATTTGCTAGTGTCACATATTGTATTGCTACTTTAATGACTCGTTTTGTAGCTCTAATTTAAATTTATGTCTAAGGAATATGAAATTTTGATAATAATTTGATTCAGAGCTTGCTGAAGCCAAATATTCACTAATTGTACATTACAACAAGAAGATGTGAATTTTAAACAAATCATCCGAATCATTAGATTATAAAATAAGTTATTTGATACATTTAAAACTTACTCTTTCATACTCAAAATACTTCTGAGATTGTTTCTGAACTTCTAGCACTATAACAATTTAAAAAGTAACTAAGATCGTCTTTGTTTCTTATCTACAATATCATTACTTTTATATGAGAAGTTTAAACTGCATTCTCTGTAGATATTCGAATTGTCAACTAAAATATAGCAAAAATATTTTTGATGTCTTCTTATCAAACATTCTGCATTTTTGTAATAACTTTTTCAGTAAAATCTTAAGTTTTCGATCATGACTCGTCGTTGACCTTCAAGCAACCTTATATTGTTACCATTTTCTTTAATCTAACTATTGTTAAACATTATTTTAATCCACTACAAATATTAATTTTGAGGACTTTCAAGTTAATTAATAAGAAAAACTTGAGAAACATGCTATTTATCAATTTTAGGAAATTATATTGATTCTAACAAGTTATTGATAAAATACCTTTATACAGAAAAAAACATAAATAAAATCATGGCAAATAATTTCCTGAAACTTAATAAACAATTGTACAATAGCTGCTTTTCTTAAAATTTTGTTCGTCTATTAAAATGTTTAAGAATCAATTGCACAATATTTTTTTGAGCCATCGAATTTTAATATATATATTGAATTATCTTAAAATGTATAAATTTTTCAAATATACAACTAACAGTTAAACCTTTGGCACTTTATAATGTTGAATAAAAAGACCTATAAATTTAAGTTAAAAATAGAGTTATAAAATATTTCCTTATGTATAAAACTCTATTGGCCTCTTTCTCATACAAGCGAGCCGAAATTCAAGAATAGTTGTTTGTTTCGTTTGGTTGAAGGCGTGAGTTGGATAATCTGATAAACTTAAACAGCACCAAGCTCATGGCGAGGCGAATTAATTATAGTAGTACATCTGGTGGGAGAAATTTCAAACTTCTGAATTGTAACATACTAATTTTTTGCTAAACAATTAACATATTGAAACGTTTCTAGTAATGTTAAAATGATTAAACCATGACTATCGTGAAAATTGTCACTGTTGAACATTTCCAAAATATTGAATGTAGCACAATAGGAAGGATATGTATAACTCTTCTTGCGGTTCAGTATTTTTTTAATTTTGACACATTTTATGAACTAGACGTATGCACTTTAGATTTCAAATATCCAAAAATTAGAATTCCAATGTGTAATGTCATGGGACTGTGGTACCAACAATCTATGGTCAATAAGCAATGCAATCTAGGGGAAAAATTCCATTATCAAAACCATCCATTGAGAAAGAGCCACTCCTTGCATATATTGAATGTCACTAATGATAAATCTTTGCTACAATTTATGAAAAACATAATTATGTATTATTGAGTTATATTAAGAATTTAATATGAAACAATATTGTGTATATATATAATTATGTAGCAGAAGAATTTTACACTTGCGTTAATGAACTCTTCGGTGTTGACGCTGCATTACATAGAAATTTTTGCTTCATACAAATTCAATGGTATCATATCGTTAATTTAGTAAATGCAGTTCTTGGTGTTACACTTCTAATTAAAGAGAAGTATGTCTAATCCCTCCATAATATCTACAACTTTCATCCTTAATCTTCATTGTAACTGATGTAGAATTTACGAGACGAACAAGCAATTGATTATGTTAATGCTGCAGCTTTTGGACCCACTATAACTGGTAATAAGTAAACTCAGAACAGAATGTAAAAGTCTCTGAATGTGATTTTTGATAATCCAAATTAGAATAAATATTTTTGCATTGAAAAATTAACCGATTGTTATCGCATTATGAAATCCATCAAGAACTTCAAATGGAGCAGATATTCATCGGGATAAGGACTAGTTGCTAGTATACATGTTTTTCTAATTGTCCATTTAAATCAAATACACTTCTCACGGAATACTTCGTCTTAGATTGCAATTTTATCAGTTCGCATTGTTTTATTGTTCATCTCATTGGGTCATTCGAACACCTGACTGAAGAAAAAAATAATAAATAAAAGGACATTTTTAAGACTTTTCAGACTCTCTCTCTCTCTCATACCATGTAAACAGTACAAAGCATTTAATGTTTTACATTATGCGTTGTCATTAATTCTTCATAAGGCTTTTCTTGCAAATGTTTTAATCTCCCAATTTTTGTAACATGTTAAACGTTTCTATATTATTCGAGATATTTTAGCATGCTGATTAATTTGAGTAAGAAAAAAATGGGTATTTTCATTCACAAATTTCGAAATTTTCTCATTACACTCATAATTGTGAGATCAGTGTTGTTTATAAATACCAAAATTTTAAGCTCTATTTTCAAAGAATCATGTTTGGTAGCTTTGTTTGATTAGTGAAGTGATAAGCTGCAAGAGTTCCGTACTAGAGTAAGGCATTTTTGATCATCATGCAAGCAATGATTTGTATTCTTTTGTACCCATAACTTTTTAACATGTTAGTTTGAATGCCGATAAAATTTTATTAAGTGATAGTATATTAAGTTACAAAATTTGAATACAACATATGAAGTATTACAATTCTGAATGCAAATATAAATGCCCAAAATTAATTGGTGTTTTTTCAATTCACTTGAAGTAATATGCATGCCAATTAGAAACTAATTTTATACTCAGACATTTTAACTTGGGTCTGTAAAAAGCTAATTTTGATTTTAAGAGAATCAACGGTTCTTAAAAAAATGTAAACTGTTATAAGATCTTTTCCCAAACGATGAAAAGTTATCCATCATGATACAAACATAGTAAATTTATATTTATAAATATTACGCAGATATAGAATATATGAATGTTATGTCTGTATTCATAATTCTCAAGTGCAATGATAATGAAAATACACTGTAATCATATTTCATGTTTTTTCTGAATTTTATGAGGTAGAGATAATTTGAAGATATTATACAACGATTTACGCGTGTTGCAAATATCTGCGCTTCAAAATTAAGTATTTCTATTTTGCACTTAAAAGATTATACTTTCTAATATTACATATAAAAAGGAATCACTATAGTAAGCATTAATATACAATCCTAGTCGGTTTAATTTTTTATAAGTTTGAAAAAAATTCATTTTTATAATTTACCGAAGAAACTTAACCTTAAAAATGTTTTATCTTTTAATTTATATCATTCTTTTTATTTCATAAAGTAATCAAAACTTAAATATGCTACATTTTACAATACCGGTTTTGGCTTAATATGTTCAATAGCTAAATTTAATGAGAGCTACTTCTAAAACTATTTATTACCCATTTTTTCATTTGTATGACGAATAAAATTTAAAATTTTAAATGCATTCAGTATATTTGAATGACTTTCAAAACTTGTCTTAATAATTAGTGTTTTAGAAACTAAATACATTTTTAAAATTTATTACCAAATTTCTATATGAGGCATTTACATTTAGAAGCACATTTAGACACTATATAATACATTTTTCTTTAAATGTTCTTTATTCATCGTTGGAGGTGATGTTTGTCTCTCTCTGGAACATCTTTTTTTCTTTACCCTGGGGAATTTTTCATCTCACGAGTCACTGGATTCGATAACAGAGAACCCAAGACAAACTCTCCAGAAGGTGTGACTGAAAAAATCTAGATGCAAAAACAAAAAATATAATAAAGTCTGCTAAAAAATCTTTTGAAATGCAGAAGAATATTCGAGTGTGAATGCAATATTTTTTGAACATTTCTCTTAAAATACATATGCGAATGTGAGAAGTTTTAGACATTTAGTATACTACGTCATAAAATTCTTCAAATCCTGAATTTCAAATAGTCTAGACCGAAGTTTTTAGTCATAAAAATGGCTCAAGGTGTCTTAACAATGTAAGCAAAAACAAAAGTCAATACAGTGGAACACTTTTTGAAAAAGTTTAACATACATGTTAATAAACTAAAAAAAAAAAAAAAAAAAAAAAAAAAAAAAAAAAAAAAAACACCGTCTAGTTTAAAGATTTATGTTTTACTGAAAATACTGTAAGGATATATTTACTCAGCTTAATTTCTACTTAGTACGCGCGATTAAAGTACTTTTATTTACAATTTAATTTTTAAATTTAAAATGTAACTATCACACAATTAAATAAATATTAGATGAATCCATTATCTAAATAAATAATTTTTAACATACATGTTCAAATCACTAAATAATACAAATTATTGATTTTTTAACAATTGTACCCTCAACGAATATTAATTACTATGACTAAATTTCTCATAAAAGTGTTTGATCATAAACGCGAACAAAAAAATTTTATTAAGTGAATTGCAATGACAGTTAAGGGATACTAATAAGTTTTTAGTTTAGAAGACATTTACATCTTCAAAAAAATAAATTATTTATTTGAACCTTAACTCAACTATTTAATGAAAATAGAAGACGGGAAATGAACTCATGATATTTTTTCAATCAAATACTCAAGTTATAAAAAAGTAAATAGTTATCTGAAGCAAAATTTAGTTATCAGAAACAAGCGTGGATTACAAAATTAGCTAATAATTCAATGTTTAAACTTTAGTATTCTTGAAAATTTCCGCAGTATTGCAACAATAGAAACACTCGAATATTCGAGAATTGCAAATAAATTGTGTCTTCTTTGAGATTACTGATGTATCAATCCATGATCACGTTCCAGAGAAGAAGACTTAATAACCACAATTAAGTTTACAGCTATACTAATGATAGAAGGTTTTAACTATTTATTGAATAAAATGTTTCTTTATAACTATCAGGCCTCCAACTTAACTTCAAACTGCTTCTCAAATAGGTCATTGTGATTACTGAATTCAAAATTAATATAAAATATTAATAAATTTAAAAGCTAATTTAGAAGCAGTGAGCAATTGAGTGGGAATCAGTACGAGGCAAAGATGATTTAATTTGTTCGAAAAATATTTGAAATAATCTCTCATTCTCATAGATGTGAACTTCACCATGGATAGACGTTTTCTGTACTGTTACGCGAGTATTGAATAAGTTTTATACAGAGAATGTTAAATGGTTGTAGTACTGAAAAAACCGTAAAAATTCGTTGAAATTTGAGATTTTAAGCCAGCAATCGACTTCAATTTAATTTTAGATCAGTGTATGAATAAAATAAAGGACTATTCGTAAATTTAATATTGTATTGAATACGTCGTATTAAACACTCAATATAAATAAATAAATAAATAAATAAATATATATATATATATATATATATATATATATATATATATATATATATATATATATATAATTTTCTATTTTCCGACACATTTAATCTTTTTTATAAAGTTTTTCAAAATTGCAAACAAAAATTAAGAAACGCATTTTAAGTGCTTTGGAAGAGTAAGGATATATTTTTTGAGCAAAAATCCACTGAAAACTACCCAATGCTAAACTTCTACAGCTACATACCTAATGGAATTATTCTAAACTTATCAGCCATAGAAAGAGAAACAGAGCTAGAGAGAACTTTATCTTAATAGTCCGAAAAGAAAAATTAATGTTTTCAGTAGTCTCCTAGATTTAAGAGCTAAAGTTGCATTATACCTAGCGTTACTTTAAAAAAAAACTGTTTTTATTTTTATTTTTTTTATTCTCACATTCTACTTAGAAGGAAGCCTCTTAATTGTACTTGTTTAATTTGAGAAAAGATTTGTTTACTCAAATAATTATTTAAATAGAAACTTATTTAGTTATACTTGGATTCAGAATAATTAAAATAAGGCTTTTACTTAAGAATGTTTTTGATTGATGGTTTCAGAAAAAAATATTTGTAATCACTTCTGTGGCATAATAATATATATTATAATAATTAAAATGCTTGAAACACTTTCCTGAATGTTTTAATACAACTTTACGAAAAAATATTATAAAACGTTATTTCATATTAATTATTCCTTGAATAATTATTTTTAGGGGTGAATTGTTGAACAACTGTGAATTTTCTTCCTAAACAGAAACAATAATATTATTTTAACAATTTTAAAATTATGGAAATAGATAGAAAATAATTTTTTAACGTCATAAAAATAGCTACACATTATGTTATAAAGTTAAAACAGTACATATTTTATAACATGCTTTTATCTCTCAATACTTTTTTTACATGAAATTGTATACACTTTTAATTTTATTCAAATGATAATCTCTAGAGTAACATTGATATCAATTTGTAAAAAAATACAACGAATAAAATATGCATTAAGCAAAATCAGAATATTGTTTAAAATTTAATTTAATACATTATCTAATAAAATTATTATTTAGTCTACGGACAAAAATTACATAAATCATAATTTTAATCATTTCTGTATTTTATAATAAATTTTAAAAAACTTGAATATTTTGTAAAAATAATTCCGTATGTGTAAATCTTAAAAAAAATAAAAAAATGGGTACGATATTGATTATGTAAGTGTTATGAATTTCTTTCTATTGGTCAGATGACGAGTGAGCAGCTTAGGTGGGGAAGGAAGTAATTCTTAAATTTAATAATATTTACAGATTTGTTTACAAATTGGATTATTTACAGATTTCTTCAAGGTAGCTCCTTCATAGTGAGTATACCTCATATCATAGAGTAGTCTAGTGGCCACTCATTTTTTTAAGTAATATTACAGCTTGAAGCTAACATAAGTGTGTTTTTTTATTCAAAGAAAAGTTCCTTATATCCGACTCTATCATATAGATTATTTCAAGTCACTGCTAAATATCACCAATTGTATATCAGTTTAAGAAATTTGTTTTTAATTATTTCTAATTTCTTCATAATAAACAAAATGCATTTGAGATTTGAAGTTCTTATAAGACTATAAATTTAAGAATATTTGTATTATTACTATAGTTATTATTTTAGGTAATAAGATTAAAATTTGTTTTTTTTTTTACAAATACATTTGACATCGTATCGGGAACAATTGAAAAATGTTATAAAATATTCTTTAATAACCATTAATTATTATACTTTCTCAGAAGGACTTCTTATTGATTGTGGTGTGTATTTACAGCTTTCAAATGAAAAAGCCGGAAAAATTCCCAATCAGTCTTTCCTGAAATATGTGCGTGATGAAATCAGAAAATCAACGTTCATCTCGTGTTGTACATCAGAGGCTGAAATTCAATTCAAAACATTAAATTCCAAATACCGTTATCCAACTATTTAGCCTAATATTAAGTAAAATTTACTAAAATATTTTAAACTTTTTTTATAAAATCAAGTAAATATATTGCTTTTATAAAATATACTAAGAAGATATAAATTCTCGCATTTTTAGTTCAACATAATTGTGTAAAATATTTTCTTTTCAATAAACACTATTAGCTAAATAAGCTTTTTTTAATTGCGATATCAAATTACTTTTTTAATGTTGTTCAGATTTGAGGAAAAATTGCTGCATCATAAAAAAGGAATTAAGAAAAAATTTCCCCATTTTAATTAGTTTTCTTTGGACCTGATGGTTCATTAAAGGGAGGCAATGAATGATTGAGAGACGCTTTCTAAAATATTAAATAATGATGGAGCTAATAATGCTTTCTAAAAACATCTTTGTTTTCATTTCAGATTATATAGAAGTTATGTTGGATCTTAGTTTTTTAGTATTTCCTGAAGAAATGATTTTCATTATGAGCATGTTTAATTTCCTCAAAGAACACCATCTATATTTTTTGTTGGAAAAAATTAGAATGGTTTTGCTTTTTCTCCATAGAGAAATCATGATTTGGACTAGATAGAATATCAATTAAGATTTCACTGTGTGTATACCGAGAGCAGGAAAATGGATTAAATTTTTTTTTGCTCAAAATGTTTTCATTCTTTATCAAATAAATATTTTTTTATAATAAAGTATATATATAAATGATCCAATAGGGAATAGCAATATTCTGAAGATTTTTATTAAGGTTTCATAATATTTATTTAGTACCAATTTTACAGTAGTTTTGGTAAATTTGAAGAAAATATGAGCATCATTTTTAAAGATATCTTTTACTATAAGTATTAATTTCATATCATTAGCCATTCTATTGATATTTTTGTCACATCCTACATTTCATTCAAGTGTGACGACGTATGTTTAGTACGTCGTCGCAAAATTAACACACTTCTTTTATTAAATAGTATGAAACATTTTCAATATAATATTTAATAATAATTAATATTAATATAGCAGTACGTATGTTAATAAAATTTGTTGGTATAAAAATGAAAGATTTTAAATAAAGTTTTAAAGTATGAACACATGTAAATAATGTATTCTAAGAGAGAAGTAGGATTTCAAAAGAATCAATAATAGAATGAAGGACGGTCATTGGCTTTTTTTTTATTTTATGCATTAACATATATTATTTATTCACATTTTTATTTATATTTTATATATTCTACAAATATTTGTGTTATTCTAAATTTTATTTTTCTAAGGATGAAGATCTGTTCTGTTCTGTTAAATTTCATTTATGACAATATTCCAAGAATATAGTCGCATTAAAATTTATTCAATTATAAAATAAATATTTTTCATTTTTGAAAGAAATTTATATGTATTGGATATAAATTTCACTATTTATTAACAATTCAAATTCCCAAATATATTCCAATTCATATGCATTTGTTTTACTGATTAGTCAGAAAATATATTTACTCACTAATATATAAATAAAATATATTTTTCTAAATTTAAATAAAAAACTAAAATGAATATTTAAAATTCTTCTAAATTGATTGATTATTGATTGATTGATATTTCAACTTAAATATATGAAGAAGAAAACTTGAAAAATATATTAAGGCAATCTTGAAAAGTGTTATTGTATTTAACCCCTTGACTGACTTTGACGAGTCTGACTCGTCATTGATTTCCTGGGCCATCACAGACTGACGAGTCAGACTCGTCAAGCGCTTCTTTCGGCGGACGCCGTGCAAGTTACAATTAGATTACATAGTTGCTTCACTCGTTCGACGATTCTCATTTAAAAAAGCACACTGAAAGTAAGAGTTCAGTTTAGCAGAAGTCTCGCACGGTGAATGTTATACTAGCCAATATTTGAGTTTAGTAAAGATTATAAATAATCCCCGTAACATGTATAAGCCGGATGCATTATATGAAAGTGGGGATGATGGTGTAAATTGATGGTGTAGTTCAATTAAGCGAAATTAAATAGTTTTTTTTTTGTCGCATCAAATTCCATTTAATTCGTCAGTCAAGGGGTTAATAGTGTAAAATAATCTTGATTAAGTGGGAAATCATTTATTATAAAGAATATTCACCTTGTGAATATTCTTTACAATAAAGTTTAGTATAAAAAACATTTATTTTTTTCAAAAAAACTATAAGGGTATATTATATTGATAAAATAATTTTATTGTTAAACAATAAATTTTATGTCCAAATTTTAAAGTGATATTAAGAAAAAAAATAATATGTTTCTGATCATTACAGATATTTTTAAACCCTAATATATCATATCCATGAATCTTTGTGTACGATTGTAATCACTACAAAGAATAAACTTCAAAGTTTTTCGTACATCAGAAATCATAGATAGTTCTTATTCTTCTATAAAAAGTATTTTAGCACAGTTTTAATATTAATTGATATTATCGACACAAACAAACTCATTATTTAGTTTATTTTCCCTCAAAAAATCTCTTCTCAAAATATGTTTTATTTACAATTATTAAATTTTGGTAAGTTTCCAAAGGTTTTTCTCAAAAAATCTGGAACATTGAGAACAATATTATCATTTTAAATCTCAATTTTAATGTATGAAGTTGATGCATCATAAAGCTAAACGTTGATTTCTTATACAAACTTGCCTCCTTTAATCTCCTTTCTTATACAAATTGCCTAATTTAATCGGTGTATAAATATATTAAAATTTTACATTATAATTTTATATCAAACTGCTTCTGTGCAAGTAGTGAGCACAAATCTAAAATATTTTTACCGCTTTTCAGAGTCTTCCATTAAAAATATTATAAAACTGAATACAGTGTTAGGGAAACACTCTATTCAGTTTTATAATATTTTTAATGTAAGACTCTCAAATATATTTTAGATTTCTGCTTACTACAATCAGTGACGACAGTTAAAATTCTCATTAAAATTTCATTGCTATTTTGCAGTAGCATTTGAAATGATTAATTGCTCGAAATACTTATCATAACCTCCTTAGTTCAAACTCATTTCCATGAATTTTAAATACATATTTAAACACACACACACACATAAATAAATATATATATATATATATGTGTGTGTGTGTGTGTGTTTAAATATGTATTTAAAATTCATGGAAATTCATAAAATTCATGGAATGAGAAACACACACACATAAATATATATATATATATATATATATATATATATATATATATATATATATATATATATATATATATGTGTGTGTGTGTGTGTGTGTGTGTGTGTGTATGTATGTATATGTTTAGTTGTAGGATTTTCATAATTTATTGACGAATTATAATAATAAAAATATTTCAATTTGTAATATTTTGCTATCGTTTTTAAGAAATTATGTTCGCTTAGATCAGAAAAAACTAAATGCGGATTAAAAGTACTATTTTCCTAAAAATTATTAATAATCAAAACACAAGTCACATTAAATTAATGCCATAAAGCTGAAATAAAAGTAAGTATTTTTTGAAAAATCAAAATGAACGAATTTAACCATATTAGAAAAATTGATGCTCTTTTGATTCAGGAAATTTTTAGATGAATAAAGTGACCTTATACAGCAATCTGTATAGTTTTTAAGTTTACATGAGCACAAGTTCTGTTTTTAGACACAACAAGCAGCGAACGGATAATCAAATAACATGTTATCTGTAAACGAAGCATTTTCATATAACAATAAAATTGTATTTTATTATAAGCAAAATAGCAATATTTCAAATCCTGCGAAATAAAATGAAAGTGTACATTAAGATTTCTAATAAAAATTTAAAAAAATTTTAAAAAATAGCTCAAAACTAATTTTTTAAGAAGAAAATTGGAAGGGGGGGAAATGTTATATTGGAGAATATGAAATTTTAAAATTTGAAACGCATACACATAAACAGTTATAATGCTTTAAAATTATAGCTTATTTTTTGCATTTAAAAATGAAAAAAGTATTTTTCATAAATTGTTTTTGAAATGTATAAGAATTTAAAAAAAATGTGAACTTTCATTTGAAAATCTCAATGATGAAAATGCGGCGTAAATTTTAACAAGAAATAATTTGCAATCAAAATTATGAGTTTATTTCTTTTTTAATGTTTCATATAATTTCCATTTTACAGAATATGAATATCTTGATTTTTAATATATTTCTTTAAATGAATGGAAAGGAATTATATAAATATGTATAATTTTACGAAATGAATATTTTTTAATCATTGCGGATGGTTATTGAAACCCGTGACTGAGGAATTTAATATAGGCAGTCAGTGCATTTCCATCGAATTCTCTGCGGAATTCTTTTATATAAAGGAGAATACTAACAAAATTATATAAAAGAAAATTTATTTCTCAAATCCTTCTCTGTGCTTATTAACTTTAATAGGCTGAAATTCATAATAAACAACTTAAGTTTAAAATAAATTCAAAATATATATAATATTTTTACATTTTTCTCATTTATGTTAATTATTATACCAAACAAATAATTTTGTCTTTACATATTGAAAAATATTTCCTTCATCATTAAATATGAAAAAAATGTTTGTTATTTTCTTTGAGTTTTAATACAGATCAAATATCAATTTTCTCATAAATACAAACACTGCTGTAGTTTTCTACTGGGAAATGAAATGTATGTTTTCTTTAGATAAAAATATTTCATATAAAGAAAATTATAACATAATATAATAAAATGTCTCATCAAAAACATTCATTTCATACCTAAATAATAAATGTTAATTTAATATTAGATCTAAAAATGTTCAGGAAATTGCATTAATTTTATGTTTCTTAATAATTTCTCGAATTAAAACTAATCAGAATAACAAGCTTTGCTTTAATAATAATATCCATTGCTTAAAATAAATAAATGATCTCAGATTTCTTTAATCTGAGTATTTTTTGATTGTACATATTTTATAATATTGAATTTTAATAAATAGTTATATATGAAAGATAATTATACTTATATATGAAAGATAATCACAAGCAAAAAATTAGATGAGAAAATTAACATGAGAAAATCTGATACAATCAACCGTAACATAAATTTTCAAACCTCAAGCAGACAGCCTACTCACGTACAGCGTGTGAGAATATAAATTTCCGCTGTGTGACATATGCTGAAGCAGCAGCAGATGCTTCTAAGAAATATCTGCAGCGTAAGAAATCATAAAAAGAACCTATATCTGGGATATAGCAGAGTCTCCCTGAAGACTGAAAAAACACAAACTTTCCTGCAGCCTTTTTCTTGACCACAATAGTTATTACAACGGTGATATGTTCGAGTCCTCCTAAAAGACTCCTAAAAGTCAGTTCGATACCAGTGCAAATTAGACGAACTTCTCCACCATTTCTACGTGCATATATCAATCCCCATGTTTATTGATAATACTGAAATCACATGACAAAGCTTGAATTTGGAACATAAATTTAAAAAAAAACGCTTAACGACATTCATATGACAAACTGAAAATTCGTAAAATCACTGATCTATAGCATATTTAGTCATAAAATAGACAGGCCACAAAAAAGTCAATTACATGTTTTTCGAGCCTCACCATAAAAAGGACACTAATGCTAAAATTTATAAACGTGAGCTACTTTTTTTTGACTAAGAAGAAAATATATATTTGAAAGAGAGGAATATATGCATGTTATCATTATTTCGCGGCTGCAATTTTTGATGATTTTCAATTTTATTTTTAGCAATTCGTTGACAATAGTCAATAGAGTCATACAATATATGAGAAGAGCCATTTCTCCGTTTTGTTAAGATGGTGAGTGGTCGAATGGGTGGAAATTGGACTGTCACATGCTGATGCCATTATGTGTCTTAATGTGCCTCGCAGAGTGGTCCCTTTATCTCTGATCGTTTCTGAAATCAAATATCAAACCGAAGCTTATGTGTCCAGAAGAAATGTTTCAGGCCGATAACGAACTGCAACATTTGCAGAAAACTATTTAATAGCTCTTTTGGTTTAATGTAGAAGAAGCATTTCTGAGCTACATCTTGCTGATGACCACACTGCAGCATCAAGAAGAAAAATATCTGCTAGTACAGGACAAAGTTGTCTTCACTATGCATGTTTTTATGCAAGGAGACCAACAGTGTGTGTTGTCCTAACCGAATGATAGAAAAGATCTCGCTTATTTTGATTAAGGGAACATGTTTCCTGGACTAGATAGCGTTGGGTATCTGTGCTTCTAAGAAACGAGTCTAGATTTATACGGGAATGTAATTCAGATATTTCACTACATCCGCTGATCTGTAGAGAACAAAACACCCATATACCATCAATCCAAAAACATGAAAGTATACAACTACAGTAGTGGGGGAATAATGTTTTGAGACGTGATGTTTTATCTATATATATGATCACATGTTGGTGCAGTTGGAAATAATTTCATTCTGATGGATGACAACGCACGATACCATCGAGCTCTGGCTGTTGAGAAAAATATTCAGGGCTATGTATTTTTCTCATGTTAACTTCTCTCTCTCTAATTTGCAATCGATACATAAATATTCCGTGCACATTTCATCCAAAGTTTGTGTTTCTACATCCATCCATTTGCAAATTAATCGAAAAAAGCCACTTGTTGCTTAAGTTTTGTAGACAAAATCATATACATTGAGAAATATATTTAGTAGATATAATTTTCTAACGAAATTAATCATAGTGATTAATTAAATGTTTTGTAACATACAAAATGTAAAATAAGTTAGATTAATATAAGTGATTTCAGAAACGCTATTTCTTAAGCTATTTTTATTTTCACAATTATAACTTAATTTGTAAATATGATATTTTATTTACATATAAACATAAATTTGTGAATTGTATATTTGTTTCATACAATGCAGAATAACAACTCAATATTAATTACAGAAAAATTTAATGACAACACTAAAGACATGATCGTATTTAAATAGTTCAATGTGTATATATTTTTTCATGGAAAAGAAGAGCAAAAAAGTGATACATCCTATCCTTGATTTTTAAAATTTTATTAATCTAATAATGTTTTTCGTAAGTGATTAATCTCGTTCATATAATAAATACTTAAAACAATTGATATATGGATTTCTGAATTTCATTTCCTGTATTATTTATCTCATAAATTCCTTTTTCTCTATGTATTTTTGGATATAATCCATTTTTCCCTCGAATTCCCTTGTCTTGACATTTTATATAAAACTGTATCATACACAGATGGTCTGGAAAATCCTTTTCTCATATTCCCTATCTTTGTTTCAATGAAGAGAATGGACGATTTTCTTTCGCATTAATCTACTTTTCTTATATAGACTGGTACTAGGATTTTAGAGCTTTAACCATTCATTTAAAAGAATAATAATCTCCATTTCTCTTAAATTCATCTTTTTATCATCCTTATTTCCTTGATGGCCATAAATAAAATAATTTTCTAATGAAATGTTGAATTTTTTAGAGAAATTTAAAAAGCAAATGATGTGATAGATTTTCAACAAAATTATTTTGATCGTTAAATAGCAAGTTTAAAGTTTTACGTGGAACGGTTTTTTATAAATATAGGTTACTTCTTTAACTGTTTTTCTTGTCAAAATGTCTAAAAGAAAAACAATTTTAAGGTAAAGTTATTTTTCTTGTAGTGAATCTGTATAATATGTTTAATTTTTAATGCTATTTAAGTAAAAGAAATATAATGGTGATAAGAATATTCAGTTGTCATTCTAGTGAAATTTATAATAATGAAATATATTATTATAAGCAATAAGAAAATATATTATAATACACAAATATGCGCAAAACTTTTTAATACCTATTTATTTTTATTTTACATTTCAGTTTTCTTCATATTATAAAGCAGTTCTTATAACTAAATTTCAGAAAAATATGTGCCAGTTGAGAAACTGCATTTTTGTGAGATTTTAACATCTTCAATCATTACATAAAGTTAGTTTTTTTTATAGTTTCACTGTATAAAAATTTTTAAAGAATAAAAACAATTTTATTAAGCAAACATCTAAGGAAACGCTGGAAAGAAAATTAAAAATTTGTAAATGTATGTTTCTCCTTCAATTTGGAAATCTTTCGCAAGTATTTCCTTAAATTATTTTATTCTCTCTATATTTGAAGATCATTTTTTTAAATGTTTATTTATTTCAGGGTATTTTTCTTCAATAAAAAGATGAGAAATTTCTGTATCTTTAATGAGTGAGAAAGCATTTCACTTTCTTGCAATTCTTAATTTTTGCAAACTAAGTAAAAATAAAACCAATGTACAAAATAAAGTTTTTCAAGGAATTTAATTTTTTAAATCAAGATAATATATTAAAAATAAACAAAAGAAAAAGTTATTAAATCATTTACATTATATATATATATATATATATATATATATATATATATGTATATATATATATATATATATTTATATATATACATATATATATATATATATATATATATATATATATATATATATATATATATATATATATATATATATATATATATATATATATATATATATATATATATATATATATATATATATATATATATATATATATATATATATATATATATATATATATATATATATATATATATATATATATATATATATATATATATATATATATATATATATATATATATATATATATACTGTAAATAATTTAATATATATTTATATTTATATCAATGAAAAATGAAAAATTTTCAAATAAACTATTTCACTTTTCCTCCCCATTTTCAAAAAAATAAATTAAATTTTGCGAAATATGACGACATATTTTTATAGAGAAAAATGCCATCAATATAAACGAAAGCACCTTTCTTTTATATTTTATGAAAAAGTTTGAAACTGATGTTATTATCAGTTATACTGTCCCACTAAAAAGGGCAAATCCATTTAAAAGAACTTTTATTAATATAACTTCATTTTGGAATTAACTATTTTTTCTGTAAACGCTGAATTTGAAATAATAAACGTACGTTAAGACTGAAATTCGATGAAACATTTTCTTACTACTTCCAAATTGGTGTAAATAACTCGGTATTAATGAAAAAATGTGACATTAGATCGGGTAAAAGTATTTTTTTATGGTAATTTTAAAAAAATGATTGATATTTTGATACATTTGGATTTTTATATGCATACTAGAAATTTGTTGTCTTCAAAAATTGAAGGAGATCAATAAAGGACTTATGTGTAGTTCGAGAATTGTTTAACTGTGTCTATATTTCATATTTCAATATATTAGTCTTTCACTAAGCTCATGCAAATTAGCACAGCAGAATTTATTATGCATGAGGATATTTTATACAAACATAATTTTTAAATCATATATTAAAAAGGGCCTTTGTTACTGTGGTAATTGGTCTACACAATGTTTTCTTTCTGTCGTATCGACCACAAAATACTATGAATAGTTTTAAAATATTAAGTAATTTTTATTTCAAATACTAAATAAAAATTTATTTTCATAATGTTTTTTATAGAAATATATCCTTAAATTGAGTTCTTTTTACTATGAAAATAATTAAAATATCATATGGACTTTTGTCTAATATATAATGTTCATGAAACAGATCATGACGATAATTATGACATAAATAATCAAGACAATTTGTAGGCATATATAATGATAGTGAAACACTTATAATGAAAAAAGATGATTATGCCTGCATATTTTGATGTATTTAAAGCAGAATAGTATTACCAACTGTAATTTGTTTGTCATACTATTGTCACAACTATCTGGCAATTTTCCTCTATAATTCATTCTCACTAATTATTCTAAACACGATTATATGAACGAGGTGGACGTATGAGCTGGTATCTTTCGTCTCCGCCACACCAGATGAAAGACAGTGTGACCAAGACCTATTTAATGAGCCTTTCCGTCCATTAATAAATACAATGAATCTTCTGCTGATTCAGGTGCAAAAGTCATTACCTCCTAGTGGTGGGAACGATACCTGTCCCAAACTTTCCATGGCATCTTTACCTTAACAGCTGACACAATATAGAACCACCCATAGAATTTGAAAAACAATTCATTAAAAAATTCGCAAGCTTGATTTTATAAAATTAATTTTTTCTACCTCATCATCATTATTTTTTCTTAAAATTAATTTGGTTTTACTTCATCTTCATTTGAATACAGTAAATAATTTTAGTGAAGAAATTATAATTGGTTTCATGATTTAATATGATTTATTCTATCATAACAGGTTTCTGATGTGCTATCTCCATCTGATTTTGTCCGTTTTTTATTATATGATTCTTTCATTTTAAACAGTAAATCATTCATAAAATAATTTTAGGAATTTAAATTCATTTCTGAATCAAAGGTATATTTTTATATAAAAGTACATACTACTTCTGAGATTAACATCCTTATGAAGTAATGTTTGTGAAAACTGATTTTAGAAGACAAAGTTAAGATATTTATGTGTATTTTATGAACAAATGTTCGCACATTTTCTCCAGACGAATTTGCTTTGAGTAAATGTTTTTGATTAAACAAACTATTTCTATTCCATACACCTAAGAAAGAGAGCAATGTAAAACCGAATACTACCTGGTTCTATTTGACTGATAAAATCTCATTTTTATCGGATACATATATCACAAGGTATTGCACCAAAAATTTAATTACATTTTAGATCAATAATTTCAATTAATTACTAAAATTGGTGCTGTTAGCTGATGCATTTATCGAAAATAAATCGCACATCAATGAAAATTTTCAGAGAAAATTTTGTTGAAAAAAAATTAGTGCATTTTTTATAACGTCACTACATATTATAATAAAATATAATACCAATATATTCAACGATATAAGAGTTCTACCTATTTTATTTATTTTCCAATAAATAAAAACATTAAATTAATCAAACTGTTTGATTATGATTTTATCCTTTCATTTAGATCTGCTTAAAATATTTTTCTAGACTGAAACTTATTTTGTCATATAAAATATTCTCTTAATAAATAAAATTTCTCTCTTAAAACAGTATCAATATAATTATTTTTAAGTTCACTATTGTTCATTTCTTAAAAGCTGTGTACACAGTTTAAACGAAAATCACTTTTCGAAAATATTGGTCGGCTTTGTTCCAAATATAGCATAAATTAATTCTGAATAACGAGCGACATTAACATATACTAACGTAAGTTTAAATATTGTGGAAATAGAGATAAGAAGAAAAATTAATTTACGTGAAAGGTTTTTAATTGTAAACGTTTATTTTATTTTATTATTTTTTTTACATAATTTCTTGGGTTTATGTTGTAGCAAATATTCAAGGTTGTTTTGTAAGTTAATGAATAGAAAAATATGCGTAACTCAGGAATTTTAAATAAAATATGCAATTTTCACATAGAGTTGATGCTTCTGAATTATTCATAACTTCTTTTAATGGAAACATTTTTATCCATAATTTAATTTATGGCTGCCATAAAAGAACCTATTTGTGAGCAGGACGATTATATTTCATTCAGCTGCAAAGAGGTTTTACAATGAATTTTATATTTTAACACTCAACACAATATGTCTTTTTGAGAATATTAAAGTAATCTTGACAGCGCAATACTGTCATTGGTAAGATTTTTTATATTATAACAATGAAAATATATAAAGTGCGTATAATAAAGTAAATTTGTGATATTCGTTTTTGAAAAAAATTAACATTTATTATTTTAAATAAAAGTGGTTAACAATGCTTATTTTGTTGAAATAAGTCTAATTTTTTTAATGTCAAATATATTGGCGAAACAAGCTTTTGGGGTGATTGATATAATTCATCATTTGACTAGATAAATGTTTTTATACGGAAAAATACCTAAATGCTTATAAATTCCATATTTCTTGGAAGACAAGTTTAATAAATCGGTTAGTCTTTAGAAACTTTTCATTACATATGCTTGAACTGTAGTTGTTTTAAGTGAAATATAGTCACATAATTATCGACGATTAAGTCGTTAGTTTAATTTATTGTAAGCTCAATCTTTTTCAAATATTCCCTGTTTAGTTTCTACGTAAAAGATAAAAAAAAAATAGAATCTATTTCTTTATACAGTTTCCTTTTTAATGCGACCCACATGTTTCCAAATATTTTTTTAAAAGACTATAATATAAGAAAATGTTTGAGGGTCCGTCTTTGAGGGTAAAAAACCGACAACAGCCACTAAATTTCAAAAGTCTTAAAAGGTGTTTTTTGCTTGGGGGGAGGTGCCGTTTCTTAGGGAATGAGTTACTTTTATTAAATAATAAATACATAGATTGTTGGTGTTATTCCATGTTATCCTTAAAATCACGAAGATCTCAAAATATCTGCACCTATAATTTTTAATTTTTTTTTCAAATATTTTCTTAGTATTCTATGTTTTACAAGGAAATAGAAATTTTACATGTTAGTGTTTTGTTACTATGCCTTTTTGCTCTTAGATAAAATAACTTTTTTTTAAAATGTTGATATTTGCATTCATGGTATATCAGAAGACTAACTGTGTTTACAAGAGCCAATATATATTTTCAATCATTTTCCAAATTCTCTTTTTTAATTTTATAAATTTCTTGATCCAATCGTAAATAAATATGTTATTTAGAGCTTTGCTTTTGTAAAATTCCTGCAGAATTTGTACTTATTTAGTAGATTATTTTTTAAGCTTGAAATAAATTATTATGTTTAGTTACTTTTCGATCTTTTCAAGAGACCATAAGATATAATTATGCAACATGTTTGTTACAGGTGACATGATTCATCTTACATGAATGTTAAATTTTAACGCAATTGAGCATTAAGTCTGTATTTGCTTTTGACATCCTTTTTAACCACGCATTATAATCTATTAGCATTAATACTGCAGTAAAATATTTATAAATGTATAGCAACCGGAAAAATATGTTGAAATAAAACTTAAAACATGTTTTTTCATAAAATGATTCATATAAGAATACTTAAAAGTATTGAAAATTTTGTAGAAAATATTATGCTGAACTTAAATTATTTATGAAAAATTTCATCAACTATCAAATACATGATAAATATACAATAGATATTAGATTAAGCATGATAAAAATATTAAAGAAACATTTGAGTTTGAAATGCAACATTAAATGTGATCCACAAATGAAAAAAATGTTACTTTATTTAAAAACTTGTAACCAATATGGATTTTTATGCCATTAAGAACAAATTAACAAAATGTTTCTTTAAGCACTTAACAATCCTTTTTCCATAGCTTATATCTCGTTTTTGAAAACAGATTATCTACATAAAAACACATAAATTCCGTAAGGTTAATAAATAGAATCATAATTTGCTGTAAACAAGAAAAATTATACAATAATTTGAGTAACGAAATAAAAAATTGTTTAAGCTTTACTTTTCCTCATGAATTATATATATATATTAAAAAAAACATTTTTCATATAATTGTTATTGAATCTTTATGTATTATTTTATCCTTATTTTTAAATTTATACTTTTATACAGTTTATATTTGCTCTAGCATTTTGCTGAAATTTAATTGCAGACGGCCTAATTGTGACAAATGAAGTAACAGTGATAAAACTCGATTTACTTTTATTTCTTCGTTAAATACTGACAATTGAAATACAACCTAGGATTTTCTTTTCTTTTTTCATCTATCGCCCTTTCAGGAAAGTTATCGTAAAATAAAGATGTTTTTCAGTCTGCTAAAACTCTTTTAGATAACTGTGAAAAATTAGACTTTCCACGAAAGAAAATCGCAACTGTGATTGAATTATCCATCTATCTCCGTCAGATTCAGCCATGGGCGCTTAATGGGAACTTTTAATAGTCTTTTAAATTTTTTTCTTGATGTTGAGAACTTTTGACAGATTATCTGCTATCATTAGCAAAAATATCCTATGTCTGAAAGCCAAGTAAATGATGTACTTACATTTTAAAATATCCATAAAATACTATTCTCTTTTTACTATGCCGATCAAGCAAATAAAAGATGAGAATATTTAGAATAAGTATTGCTGTAAATTTAGGAAGAAATTTGTTTTATATTTGGATTGTAATATTATCTTTTACTTAAGAATATCAGGAATATAATTATCAGTTCCCCAATGTAAATTTGTCATGTGTCTAAATATCACTTTACTAAGGAATATTTTATTTATGCTAATCTATTGTAATAATGTGATTTTCCAATTTCGATTTTTTGATTTTTAGTAATATTTTATTGAAGATATTTAAGAACAATTTCTTTATTATTGTTAATTAGTTAATATAATAATAATAAACAGATGTTTTTACCACTTTTTATCGTAACTTTGGAGTGTTAGGTTGAAAGATTTAGCTCAAAAGGTCTAAAAAGCTTTTAAAGTTTGATAAGAACAGCAAATTAAATTAGCAAATATATATCTTATTCACTTAGAACAGTTTCATATTAAATAAAATATTTTATGGTTAATGCTAAATTCCCCTCTAAAAGTGTTTATTAAATGATTAAATTAAAGTTATTTTATATATGCCCAATTTTTTAAAAGCATCTTCCTCTAATATTCATTATGAAAAAATACGCTACAATATTTCCTTTTCTAAAAAAGAACATTTTTAATTTTCTTAACTAAATTGCATATTAAACTAAGTATTACTAGAATCAGCAGACAATATATCATGCATTATTTCTTATGATAATGCAGATTTCTTAAATTCTCTGTTTAAGCATAAATTCAAAAAATTTGAGCTATTTCAGGACATTTAATATGATTTATTAAATAGGTTAAAAATTGCGTGTTTTAATTTAATACAAAAAGCTCAATATTCTACAATATATAATAAAATGCATTTAATGGATTATTGAACTCTTTGGCTAAATTATTTATAAAAATTACATTTCAAAATGCTTATGTAATAAAATTATTTACTAACAAAATAAATTTTTTTATTTAATTTCTCCTTTGAATTATTATAATGAAGGCATAACAGAAGTAATTATATTAAATTTTTCCATTATTTACAGACATAAAGCTCGGAAAAACTTTAAAATTATTTTTATTTAATTACAAAAACTGTTTTTAAAAGGATGGTTTTCTTTAAAAGGTAAATTAATATCGTTAATTTTATTTTCATGAAAAATTAACCCAATTTATGCGAATATATTTGTAATAAATAATACAAAAAGTAAAAAACAATCTGTATATAGGACAAAATAATTTATATTTTAAAGAAAATAGGTCAAATCATAATGTAATTTTATTTTATTTAAGGTAAACAAGATTAAACAACAATTTGTCTCTGCATTGTCTTCTGGGTATTTTGTATTTTACATAAATGTTTAGATTTGCTTCAGAAATGTATTAAATTTGTGATATAATTCCTTTCAGAGTAAATAAATATATTTCTTTTTTCTTTTGTAGAAAAGAATATTCTTGCAACTAATTTAATGTAATTAGATATTAATTTTCAATACGAAGTGATTAATTAGCTTAATATTATTTTAAAACATAGATTTTATTTGAATATTTAAATACAAATTTAATTCCTTAAAAGTTGGAAAACTTATTAATTTTTTGTTTATAATAATAAATGGATATTTTTAAAACTCACTTTTCATTATGAGATTTATTTAGGCAGACCGCTTAAGGATTTAAATGAGAAATTGTTAAGAACAAAATATTAAATGAATCACAATTTTTATTTTATATTTAAAACATTTAAATAACTTTAAAATGATATACAAAGGGAAATGAACTATACAATCAAAAATTGAAATATAACATTAAGTTTTGATACATTTGATACTAGAAATGAAAAAAAAATTTTTTAATTTGATGTAATTAGAATAAAAACATTTTCCTGTAATAATTTATTTTTTATCGAGTTTTGAATGAGACTTCTACGTTTATCTGCCCAAAACTATTTGGTACAGTTCAATTTAAGCCATTCAAAGGCATTAAAATCTCGATTATTGAATTTAAATCTTGGTTTACATAGTCATTTTATTACACGTGATTTCTAATAAATTTCATTTCTTTGAATAGCTGCTAAAAATACTACAAAATCATTAATATTGTAACTTATATACCTTTTCGTTCAATGTAATGTCTATTAAAAAATGACGTACATTTTTCAAATCTAATAAATATTTACAAGACAAATAAATGCTTAAGTGATTATTTGCTCAAATCTATCATTTAAACTTAAAATTCTTACATTTTGAAGCATTATAAGTTTTACATGCCTGTCTGAAGTTAAAATTAAATTTTTAGTAAATCAATAATTTATATAAATCATTTATTTATAACAATAGCCATGCTGCTTTTGAGATTTACTCATTTTTTCGTAAGTATATTAAACTTATTTGTTGAATAATTCACGTATAATGATTTTTTCAATTATAAGGAAAATAAAAACATGAACAAAAATGTTTAGCAAATACAGATTTAGCTTGATTAAAACCATTCAACTTCTATAAAGTATTTGAGAATAATATTTATTCAGCATTATAGAGAATAATGTAATATTATTTATAATTATTGTGGAATTATTAAAAAGCTTGAATACTTAAAAAGCAGTATACATTTTTAAAAGAGATGGTAGTAAATCCTATATTAGAAAATTTGCATCAAGAAATTATTTTTACTTTGTATTAATATTACCAATTTTTAAATTTAGCTTTCCCTGTCATTAATTAATTTTATTATTTAAATTTTCAATAGGTATTAAAATTTTCTTGAATACAATAATTATGTTTTTGGCTTAATGAAGTCTGAGAAGTAAATCGTGAGTTGAATACTTGATTCAGCTCATTACGAATAACTTTGCCTTCATGATAATATATTTAACAATCAATTAGTAATTAGTTGTATAAATTACACTATTATTGTTTAATAATTGTAGCAGCTGAACAACTTAATTTGTTCTAAAGATAAATAAATATAGAAAATAAAATTTATAATGACAACACCAAGTAAAGTGAATAAAAAATAAAGCTCTTTTTATTCAAGCCAAGTTATTATTTTCAATTTTTAGATAACCACCGATTTTTTTTTATTTTCTAATTAATAATCCTATGAGCATATTATCAATGCTTTTTAAATGTTTTTCCATAATATTTGAATTTATCACTACATAATTTCCAGAGAATCAATATATGCTATACACTCATCTCGAAAACGTTTTTCGTAAGTACTTTCCTGACTCCTTGAAATGACCCTTTTAATGCACTAAAATTATTTTGTAATTATATTTGACGGGTGATTTTGTTTAGAAACGTTTTTCACTCATTATTAACTGCATAATATCAATTCAATATTTACTTGGAAGCTCACAAATTTTTACCTGGTGTTTACTACTAACTGATAATTAACTGAAATAAGGCAACTGATTTTTGTCAGTGGTTGCAATTATAAAAACATCTACAATTGATGATACGAGTACTTGGGTTATCGGAAAAGCAAATTTGGGAAAATACTGATAGATATTAAGAAGCATCCGCATTTTTTGGAGTTTCCCCTTTTATTCAACAACACAATATACAACTATAACGAATAATTTACGTTAAAATATATATTTTTGGCACTCTTGAAGAACAAATAAAATCAATTTTATTATTGATACAGCATCAGTTCATTGCTGGCTTGGTTTAAACTGTTAAATCCTTTAAGTTTAATAGTACTTTAATGAAAAGGATAGACTCTACTGCCATTTTTTCATTTTAAGACCTTAGACTCTTTCAAATGATTGAAATATTACTGTATTTAGAACACTCTCTTCTTTCCTATTTAAAAAAAAATCAGAATTCATTTTGAAGTTTTGCAATCTTGAAGAACAGTGAAAACTTTTCAGGCAAAGAAAATATGCAGTTAAATGAGATTTTAAAATGGGAAAATAGCGTGACTTCAGCTATTACACACAAGACGCTCTAAAAACAAATTAAGATTAAATTGCCTGAAGCAAACAAGAAACACTCATACTTAGAACGGGTTGCTCTGCTAGTATGAAAGAATGAGAATTAAACGTTCTCTGTCTCTGAGAGATGATGCTCTTCAGAAAGTTTGAGACTCATAAAAAATATGACTGTGGTGTTCTGGAAAAAAAAACTACCGTTTTTGGAAGTGCTGCTGATATTTTCCTAAATTCATCAGCCTTTTTTATACACATTTTTAGCAATCACCTTTCTTTTGTGTGGAGAAGAACTTTGATATGTTAACATGGTGCAAGGACGAGATATTATTAAATTAAAAGTGTGCTATTATCAATTAAAATCTTAAAAGATGTTAGGAAATTACTCAATTACACAATGCAACAGCTATATTGACAACTATATTTGTTTTCTAAAATAAATGTCCTGTAAATTATAAACTTAGTACACATTTTGAAAACATTTAAGTATCATCTTATCTTGACGCTAAAATACAAGTGAAACATATTTGGATCTACCAGCATCTAACAATAGGTAATTTTAAAACTCAATTTTATTATTTTTTTTATCTATTTATCTATATATATTTGTATTTGTATAGGTGTGTGTGTATACACATTTTTTTGTGCATATATAAATTTTTCTTGTCCATTAAACACATTTTTCCAGGAACTTTATCGTTTTCTTTCTAAAATAAATCACACAATTTTCGGAAAAATAAATTCACCCTACGATGAATAAATCTCTATAAAAGTATATATATTTGTTTTCTTTCCATCACTTTAAATATGTCTTCCTCGCAGATGCATTATAGAAACAACAAAAGAAGAACCATGATGTATTTTTTCTTACCTATAACTTCTTTCTTGTCGTCAATTGTCCTTAGAAGTACAGTTTGTAATATTTTTCTAGACCATCATCAAAAAGAATTCAGGAGAGCTAAAAAAGCTGTAGCAGATTTTGCGTTACCCAGGGTGCACTACGAGGAGGCCTGCTACTGTACAACCCCCTACCTTTGCGGGACCATCTCTATAGGATTGGAGTGGTGGATTCCCCGGACTGTGTTTTGTGTGACTCTGGTCAACCAATGACTTTTGAACATTTAAATCACTCTGTGGTTCTTTCTCAGTATGAGGGCATTGTTGAAAAGTATTGGAGAGCCCGTGAACTAGTGGCTTAGATACTAATGTTCGGCATTTGTAAATAACAACTTCTTTCTTGTAAAATATTTCTTTACCTTTAACCAACTTTCAGTTTCTTTTAGTCTACAGAAATATGATGTTTTTCACCGCAAGAAGAAGCGTATAATAAATTTAAGCTTTACATCAAAAATACTTAGTTTTATTATAATTAATAAAACTTATTTTAAAAAATAATAAATGGTCATTTATATCAATATCTTACATGAAGCAATTGTTTTGGTTATGGCATTATTCATTTTTTCCTTGTCTGTCATCAGAAGTGTTTAATTATCTGAAAAAAAGAAATAAAATTTACAATCCACGTTTATTTACAACTTTCCCACAAATGACGATATACTAAGCTATAATTATCTATTTTTAAACGCTTCTCTCTCTCTCTCTCTATCCTGAAATCAAAGCTGCTTCACTCAAGTCTTGAAAGTAAAACACAAGAACCAGTTTAAACCACTCTAAATGAAATGACGGTTACTTATATTACTGGTTATAGGAATGGTGATAATCGAATTGCCTTTCCATTGAATTAATAGTGAACCCAAAGGACAATGATTATAGAAAACTATCAAACACACACACACACACATATATATATATTTATGTATATGTATATATATATATATATATATGTATATATATATATATATATATATATATATATATATATATATATATATATATATATATATATATATATATATATATATATATATATTTATATATATATTTATATATGTATCTGTTATGTATATTTATATATATACACACATATATATATATACATATATATATTATATATATATATATATTTATGTATATGTATATATATATATATATATATGTATATATATATATATATATTGCATTTATATATATATTATATTTTGCATTTGATTATATATATATTTTGCATTTTATTTAAATTATTGTAATTTATCTTCAATTACAGCGAATAATGCATAAAGTATTTGCATATGTCATGGTCATTATGAAATATTTTTCCAGAAAATTAATTGTAATCATCAAATAAATGCCATTTAAAATAGATTTATTGTTTTTTTCTTATTATAAGTATTCCTTTATTTCAGGTAAATATGCAAACATTTTGTAGAAATATTTGTTGAACAGTTCTCTGTTGAATGTTAAGTAAATATGTTACATAAGTCATGCCTCAAAAAGGATTCATATTTTAACATATCCAAGTACGTAAACAAAAGCCATTATAGAATAATTATTAAGTGATATTCATGAAAATACAACGAAAAAGTATTTTAATAAGAAATATTCCTATATATAATAAAAGCAAACTAATTATATCAATATTTCTCGTTGCTAATAATTTGTCAGATACCGAAATTGAAACAGATGATATCCATGAACAAAATTCATTGTGGTCAGGTATTTATATCCTTCAGAATGTTACTTTTAATAGGATCAGCACGTATGTGGGGATATATAGGTGAAAGTTCTCACTTCAATACTTCTCATCAGTTCGATTTTTCAATGTACTACACTCAATTCAATGCGATCACCAAAAGTGTTTCTTGCATAAACTATGATTCCCAAAACTTGATAATTGCGTATTTTGACAATGCTGATATTCGTGGCAAGTACTCACCAGGTTATTGGAATCCTTAAACCACTCTCCAATGTGAACCTAAACTCATGGGAAGAAGCAAAAGAAGATGGAATGGATGCACTTATTGACGTCTGATACAGGAATTTTTTCTTTCTTTGTTCTCAACGAAATTGAGCACTTCTCTATATGTTATTCTGAAGGATCTAACAAAAGCAAGTCATATTTTTTCTGAAACTAAAAGAAATATGCATTGGATTAAAGTACGCACCATGCAGCCTTATTTGCAGTGTTTTAACTGAGAATTTTTTCTTCCAAGAACTAAGGATTTGCAATATTTTGAAGTAAAGAAGTTCTCCTTATGGATAAAAGTTTTTAGAAAATGACCTATTTCTAGAATAGTTATTCATTTTTATTAGGAACATGTTTTCTATACACAGAAATTCTAGAATGAAACTTGTTCCACAAACTACAGAACGCATTGTGAGATATATTGAGAGGTTTATCAGGTTTAACTTGAAATAAACCCATTTGTATAGAATGGTTCACACTTTTACTTCACAAACAGAATAGTCGATTTCTAGATGTCGCTATACTTTTCTTACAATTTTCACGAGATGACTAACAGCTAACGAAGATGAATAATAAACTAAAAACTTTTGAAGAAATGTACAAAAATGTAACGTTTCTTCCCCCTTTTCATGGATTTCTATTTTTTTTTAAATAAACAAGATATTTACTAGATTCTGTTTTTTTTAAGTATTTAAAAAGTAAATGTTTTAGAACGTACTGCAAATTTTTAATTCTAGAGAAAGCTGTACCGTATTTTTGGAAAGTCGTAGTAGAATGTTTAGAAGAAAAACATTTTATTAAGAAATATTGAAATTAATAAAAAGTTTCTTTTAAAAATTTATATGTCTATATTTTAAAAAAAATCTTTTGAAATTATAACTTATTGTTTAGGAGATGCCTTTTCTAGAGCATATGTTTACCATGAAGTTTCCTGTTTCTTCTTATTTTGTCTTTTAGTATTTAAATACAACTGAATATATACATTCAATAACTCCAAGCCTCTTAAATCTTTTTTTTTTTATAATTGAATGATTACACTATAGTTATTGGACTTAGAATAACGTTTAACAATTTATTCATAAGAATTTATTTTGCCCTCTTCCTGTCATACTATGACATTTATTTTATCTTGGTGAATTTTCCAAATACTCAATATTAAATACATCAGAGATTTCCTGATATTTTTGATTCATTATATTTTTGTAAGCATATTGAAATTAATTTGATTGTGAATTTTATCTTTGAATAGTCATCACAGAATATTATTAATTAATACATCGAAACAGTAATTTATGTTTCTTGTTGTTATAAGACTTACTTTACATATTTCAAGGTAAATTCACTTTGTGATATTAATCATAAATCGGTTACTTTTAATTAAGTCGCTATCTAAATATTTGTTTTCAATGTTTATGCAAATCAAATAATCACAAAAATTGTTCTTCGTAAATTCTGTTATCTGATGTGTGACAAAATTAATGATAAATAACGAAGATGTTTAATCCTTTGTTATAACTGAGATATTTGTCCAGTTCCCTAGAGCCATTTAGTATATACCACTTGAGAAATGAACTATCAGGTTGTAATGGATTAGTTAATAAACTAATTAGTAGTAATTTTAATTATATTCCTTTTGTTCCCTCCTAGTATTATCTGAAATGCATAATCTTCACTTTTGTAAATTAATATTCTCATTAATATTAAATTAAACAATAGTTTTCACTTTCATCTATATCACAGAAATGCCTTCTAAAATAATAGTTTTCCAAATATGGGAGACTATTTAAGTCATAAATATTTATTAAGTTAGAGTCTGATGCAAAGAAAGAAATAATTTTAATTCCATAAAGAATAGGTATACTAGTTTAAATATTGTGTTGTCAAGAAAATATACATCTGTAATAAACTACAGAAAACTGAAAGAGCTCAGTGGTTACTAATTTCATGTAGCTGAAGAAATTTTTTTGAAACCTGGATGTTTTATAAAAAATAATTGATAGCTTAATAGTATAAAATATATTAAAGTTTAACATTGTGTGTTAAATCTTTATTAGTTGATAACATCTTGACAAAGTAGATCATTATCTAAAATATATTTCAAAATTCATAATTATATTTTTAGGTATTCCCGAATTGATTATTCTTCTATAAAAGAATATACAGCAGAGGTTTTCTTTCATCGTAATTTTTTATCATATTAACCTGAATTTGGAGCTTGTTTGAATGAAAAGATACCGCCTAATTTCATTTGAATTTCTTTTCTTGGATGATTAAATGAATCACATAATGTTGCATAAATTCATGACTTCTATTGAAATGAAAGTACTATCGAAGTTTGCATCCTCAAATTTGCATCATTCTTTCTTCCCACACGTCAGTGCATGATGTCTATTATTATTTAAATTTTCAATTTTGACTGCAAGTAAAAGTGTATCAATTTTTATAAATAATTTCCAGATAGCTTCTTTAGGACACAGTAATTACTAACCAGATAAGTGAAAATAGAAATACTTATGAAAAATTAGGTGAAAAGTGATCAGTCCGAAGGAAGAGGTGAAGTTATATCGTCCCTTCTATTTGTTAATGGAAACTGGAAAACATTTGTAGCTAAGAGAGACTACAATAAAAAATATTTGGGAAGCTTAAATTCTTTAGACAGATACCCAGTGAATGTTGGAAAGTAAAGTGGTTTTTCTTTGAATGACCATGACACCATTTATCTTGCTTAATAATAGATTAGACTGTAGTCGGCTTCGTGGCATACTAGGAAGCAATGCCACATACATTCTTAAACTTAGTAAAACATTTAACATACATTGTTAAGCCAATTGAAAAAATAAGAAAACGTTTGATATAGAATATATAAATTAACCCTTAACTAACTGCATTAATTTTTACAAGTAAAAAATTTTCTACTTCATTTTGATATCTCAAGATTAATTAATACTTTGTAAATAACGATCGAAAATACTTCAATTCAAAACGGTTTAATTTCGAAATGATCTTCTTGGAACTCAGACATCTTTTAAATTTCCAGAATAATTTTAGGCAATTATATAGGATAACGTATAAAATTACCTTTAATCTTTAAAGCAATGTTAAATTCAATTAGCATATGTAACAATGAATTCATGAAATTTAAAAAGGAAACCAAATTGTTAACGTTATAGTATGCATAATAAAAAAAGGTTCGATATAATTTACTGCTTCTAAAAATAGTCACTTTATATTAGAAATGCTATTTTTATAATTTAATAAATACATTGTAGATTATTTTCAATATTCATTTAAAAACCTAATACCATCAGTGGGCATTTAATTGAGTGCATATATATATACACACACATTTACATACATTTCTAAATAACAATACATTTTGTTATAGGAATAGCGTAAATTATTGTTGCCTCAAAAATAATTAAATGTATGTTTTGTGCTATTTCCTAACGAGTAAAGACGGAATTATGTTTTCAATATGATAGGTGATTCTTTGAAACTTTTTTTTAAATACATAATAAGACTTAGTTATTAAGAATGTGCTATTGTAACTATTTTGCTGAATACTAAAGAATATTCTTCTCTTTCACTTTCAACTTTAATAGTTTTAATAAAATCTGCATGCATCAAATCATAATCTTAACAATTTAATACAAACATTTCCTTAAATCATCTGTTAAAAAAAATAAAATTATTAACCTTATTTAATCATCTTATTCATACGTCATGCAATTACCTTTCTTGAACCCATTCCTATTTAATATAATTAATTAAATACTAATTTTATTACATAATTATTTTAGTAATTATTATTTAAATCACTAAATATTAAATATCAAATTAATTACAAAATTTAACTTTGTATACAATAAAATTCTTAATATTTTATGAATGAATAAGATTCCACGTTACGAAACTTCAAAATTATTGTTCCCTTGTGAGATAGAATTATCTATGCATGTTAAATGGTTCAACCCGATGGCGTAGTGGTAGCGCTTCCTCTGGTGGTGTATGATGTAAAGGCATAGATCGAGGTTTTATCCTTGAGTTGGACACAAGTTCGTTTTATTCTTTCATGCCCTCAGTGGGTCAATAAAATTTATTATTAAGCATGCTTTTAATTAAATCCTGGGAATTTCGCTTTAATCCTTTAATCTGATCACCATATTGAAGTATATAATTCACATGAAAACATTTTGGACACTGTAGGGGCTGTCGTGGCAATGAATTTAATTTATATTTTACTACATAGTTCTTCAGGTACTTGAAGAGAGAAATTCCAATATGAGTGCATAATTAATGTCATACAAAATTTGTATACCATATTTTATGGAATTTCGTATTGATTTGCTCGTATATTAACAGTTAATAATTTTTAAATTATAAAAACATATTTTAAATTTTACAGCAAAAAAATATTTTGATGAAATGTAATTAAAGTATGAAATAAACTTGTTGATTGAGACTAATTAAAAATAAATATTTAATTGAGAACATATTTTATAAATTTATTCATTTGTTTCTATTTTCAGTGCTTTAAAGTAATGAAAGCAAATTAATACAAAAAAAAACATTAAGTGATACTTTCGTATAGTGTAAAAAATAAATAATTTAATTTATTCCACAGAAAATTCAAATAATATATTTAGTTGTAATATGCAGTTTGGAAGAAAGAATAAAATATTAGGACCATATGCATCATAAACTTCTTATATTTATGTGTGTCATTAGGATGGGACGTGAGACTCATAACAGTTTTTCTTTGGCATTCGAGAAACATTACCAGAATAAGTGAAATGAAGTCTATTCTCAAGGAAAATTTTAAATCAGTAAGACATCAGTTAAACAATTATAAGACTGGGAAAAAAATGCCAATGCATTATGCAAGGACATAAATTTGAACGTAATGAAATTTTAAACTATGTTAAAATATCTTTTTAATGAACAGTAATTCTGCCATGAAGGAATGCATTTTGGAAAGTAAGAAGAAGAAAAAAAAAAAAACACTGAATGATGCTATTTTTAAATCCAAGAATAAACTTAATGGTGAGTGGCTCCGATGGCATTCTGCATTTCAAAAAATAATTTCTACAATTTTATTTGATCAAAATTATCAGCCAAATCAATTATATTATTTTATAATTGATTATTTTATTATTTTATTATTTTCAATTATATTATTATATTATTTTATTATTTTCAATTATATTATTTTATGAAAATGATTTAATCCTCAAATAATTTGACCATGCATTATTTTATTTTTTGTATTATTATTTTATTTACTTGTATGGTAACTATTTCCCTCTCATTTTAATTTTATTTTCAGTACATTCATCAAATAATTGTTTAAACATATGAGATTGTGTAACTCTGTGAGTGCTTTAAAATTAATTTTCAACCATACAAATATATTTATTCACATGTTCTGCTGTCCAAACTGTTCATGTAAATCCATTTCCACAAATTAATTCAAATTCATTCATGTTAATTGCCTTCAGTAACAAGAGTGCTATTACCTTGCAGAGAAATAAAATAATGATAAAATTTACAAATGAGTGCTACTGTATTATGCAGTATTTACGTAATGAGTAAAAAATTTCTTCACTTGTTCTGCATTATATATTTATCATTGAAAACGTATAAACTTTCTTTGAGTCACAATTAAAAATAAATGGAATCTCGTCATGATAAGAGTGACTTAAAATGGAAGTTTAAAAAAAAGGAGTTTCAATGCTTTTGTTCACTTATTTCAAGGGAATCGATAAAACTCTTTGAAACATTTTGCTTTAGGGCTTCAGATTTAATGGTGGGACATTTTATGACGTTAAACATATTAAGATATTTTTTCCTGATTCTTATCATCTACAAAAGATTTTTCTTCCAAATTTAAAAATACTTATACTGAATTGGAAAATATTGATTAAGGAAGTCAGTATCTCAATACTAAACGCCATTTAGATTTCAAACAAATTAAATTAGAGGTTTATTTATGTCACTTTACAATTGGAAAAGCAAAATGTAGAGAGAAAGTATGTGTATTTTATGAAGTATTTCATTTCGCGTAGAGGATATTAGATGGTAAAATTGTTAAAAGAGGAAGTTTATTCTAGTGAGACTAGTGATTCTAGTGAGACAGATAAAACGGAAATACGCTATATTGCTTATCTCTTATGAACACAACCTTAAGTTTCTTATGATTTTCTGATATTCTAAAAAAATCATTGTGTGAAAGTAAAAATACACATTCTTATCTAAAAAAATAGATTATTTTATTTAAATCAAGGGTGAAATAATTGAAATCAATGAATTGTTTTTAATTTACTTATATCATGTGATATCATCATAGTTAGATCTACACACACACACACACACACACACACACACACACACACACACACACACACACACACACACACACACACACACACACACACACACACACACACACACACACACACACACACACACACACACACACAAATATATATATATATATATATATATATATATATATATATATATATATATATATATATATATATATATATATATATATATATATATATATATATATATATATATATATATATATATATATATATATATATATATATATATATATATATATATATATATATAGTTTAACCTGTTTTTAAAAAATAATTATTATGAATTCATGGAAGCATTCATCCTTGTCCCAATTTATGTATAAATTCTAGTGTTAACGATGAACATTTTGACCAGTTTATCGACACTATGATAAGTTTCAAACGTGCAGTAACCTAAAAAGATAATAAACTGAGTAATATATTATAAGTGTGTAGTCAAACTGAACACTCCATCCTTCCAAGTAAGAAATCATATCAGAGTGAACTGAATGTGACTTAGATGGCTTCTGGCATAGAAGAAGATAGTTTAGACTGTATATTGCTTCCGACACAGTGAAAATAGTTTATAATAGCTCCTTTTTTTGCTTCAACATGATAAAGCTTATTTCAAGCAGCTAAAATCATTGAGATAATGATCAGTAATGGTGCTTGATTGTCGCGAAAATAATTTCCGACTTGAATTCTGTTGTATCTCTCTGGGATGAGTTATATCATTTCATGTGTTCCAAATCCATCTGCAAAATAACCTTCAAACGTACTACAGAAGAAACCAAATTCAGTTCTGAAAATAATTCACCAGAATATTATGCATATTCTACCTCAAAAGCAACCGCTGTAACTAAAGCAGAAAGAGATCTGACGTATTATTGGTTGCACGATTGGTTTCTTTCGAGCCAACGGTACGTGGTGTTTAGTGTGACCTTTAGCCACATAATGAACATGTCAGCAATTTTCTTACTATATTGTGGGGGCTCTAGCATCTTCTTATGATAACTAATGAATATTTGTACATGTTTATGCACAAAGAATATTTTTCATTTTTCATATCTTTTAAATTTGCTGGTACAGATTATGTAACATTCTGTCCATTTCTTTAAGCGATTATATCTATTGATGATGGAATTTAATTTTTTTATTACTTTTTAATTATTTTAAAAAGAATTTGAAAAATTTGTGATTTTAAAATTTAACTTACCGTATACGTCACAATAAATTAATAAAATCGATAACAATGTTTGAAGAGGATACATTTTTCTTAATTGCCTCACTATATATAATATATTACTCATTTTTGACAGAAAATAATTAAAAATATAATGAATGCTATATATATTAGAGATATTTGCTTGTGTTGGGTATTTTCTTCATCAAATTGAATTTTTTGTGTAAAACTCTACATAATAAAAAAAACACTTCCTAATTAGTTTTTCATATTTTTACTATTTTAGTATTCAATTATAGTTTCCAACTCATGTTTTGCAGTGTTCCTTTCCTTTGTATTTGTTGCATTGGATGCTGTTAATAGTTAAACTTTAGTTTAATTTCTCTTTGTATTAAATGTCTACATATAATTTCTCTTAAATTTCAGCAATGAAATATGATTAATATATACATAAAAGCTCAAAATACAATAATATATACTTTTTAATTGTATTATAATATTTAGAACATCGCAATTTTTTCAAAAATTAACCATGATAATATGTAGTAGGGTACAAGTTATAGCGTCCATTTCAGCTATTAAGATAAAAAAAAAACTAATAATGTTTACTTTCATATTATGTATATAAGTAAATTTTGTTTATGCAGTAGGACTCTAACTATCAGAATCAATTGGAACTGGATCTCATTCGGATAATCAAAAATTCGCTTAATGGAATCTTTTTGAAAACAATCTACTTTAATCAATAATTGTTTGTTTAAAATGAGAGAAAAAACAAAAGCAAAAGAATGTAATGAAAAGTCAACATTTTTACATGTTCAGGTACATACTAATGCTATACATTTATACAGTATGTATTTACAGTTTTGTACGTGAAAGTCATTGCTTACGGAATATTTGGGTCAGAGTAAACTGTTTCCCTGCCTTCACCTCTTTTCGAGTAGCCAAGTCATATACCCGTTGGGTCATATATTTGTGAGAATTATTTGCGGTCATACTCGGGCTGAAGCTAAATCCGTTCAAAGGAATTTCAAAGGCCGCAAATACTTCACCAGCTGATTGTTCCCTGTCTGCTTCAACCTGGATATTGAGGTTATCTTCCTCGATACTTTCAAAAAGTTAATTATTATTTGCAATTTGAAATCAAGTGTCTGACTCATCATCCATTCTGTTGTACCTGTAGCATTCAGCTCTGAACATGTATGAATTTTCAAAAGAAAATAGCCTCTAGTGAAATGTCAATCACGTCTTATCCCGACTTTTACCTTTCCTTTTCTTGAGCTTTTTCATTTTTTTTTTGCATTATCCATCAGACTAATTTTTTTCTGAAACCGAAAGCGATTTGGATAGAGGAGTTCAGATAATTGGCATTCTACTGTATTCATTTTATGTTGTTACATTTATTGGTACTATTATAAATTTTGGATGTTGTTAATTGTTCCTGGTTATATTATTAGATTAAACCTATATATATAAGAGAGAGGGAGAGATATTCATTAATATATTGTCTCAAAGGTCTGACAATTTATTGGGAAAGGTTTTTTTTTCAATTTCATAATTTCTTTTTAAATAAACTTTTCATAACGAATTCATTTGTCTTTAAAATGTCTCGAACATCTGTGAACAAATGAATACACGAATGAATTAAAAATGAAATTTTTTTTCCATTTTGCTTACTTTTTCTTGGTTTCATTAGGCTCTCATTCCAGACATTCAAAACGCATAATGGTAATTACTTAGATTTCATTTTTCTTTCTTTTTCTTTTATTGCAAACTTCAGAGAGAAAAACCAAGAAAAGTTTGTGCATCTGATCATTTTCCTCTAAATTTTTTCTTCCTGTTACAGATTTCTTTTTTTATTTGTCTTTTATGATTTCTTTTTTGCTCTGTAACTGAAATTTTATTTCATTATTTCATATATTTTAATTAATGGACAGTTCTTTAAATCGGAAAATATGTTCTTACTTTAGATAAATTTTATATCGGTTATAATACACATTAGAAGTGTTTTAGAAAACTAAATTTATTCTAAAACCATTTCTTCATTGGTTTGATATTTTTTAGATTGTTGGATCTAAGAAAATAAAACTTTAAAACATAAATGTTAATGTTATACTTCTGACTGTTAAGATCTTGTAAATTTGTATCTTACTTTCAAAATAATCTTGGATGGCTAACAATAGACTAGCCTTAACTCAATCCTTTGAAAAATTTGAATATTTTCATTCTTAAAAAATATTTAGTTCAATTAGAAAAAATAGTTTTTCAGATTCGCGATTTCCATTTTTTTTATCTCTTAAAACTCATCCAAGAAAAAAAAAAAGCTTAAAGGATTTAAAATTAATTCTTAAAATATCTGAATGAATCCTTTCTGATCAAAACTGAATATTTTCTCTCAACTAAGTACAAAAATTATTTATTTAAGATTGATCAATATTTTGGCAAACCAAAAGATACTGAAAAATGCTGCTTGGTTTTTAAAAAAGCGTACTTTTCTCATACGATTTAAAAAAAAATGTTCCCATGATGTGTGTACTTAGTTTATTAATATTTTTTTCCTATTGAAAATTATATTTTACTATTTTAAAACTTTTCTTCCTCATTTTTAAAGTCAAAATTATTTATTTATTAATTTCTCAACTGTAATTTTTAAAAAAAAGATTTAATGGATCCTAAAATGAATACACATGTCTTTCATCATAAAGTCAAATTTAAGTGATATATATATAGTGAATATTAACCGAAGATAAATCTCCATAACATAATAAAATTAGTTAAATTCTAATATTTTAGCAGGTGAATAATGTAGCTGCTAAGAATAAATACTTTTAAGAGAAGTTAATGCTTGAATTTAATATTAAATACTTTAAAACCCACGAAAAGCTTGGGTACGTAGCTAAAAATGATAATCAATTTAATAAAATAGGTGTAGAGAAATACGGTTAAATTTTTTATTTAACGAGGGTAGCATGCCTTGTTCAGAATTTTAATAATTCCGACTGATTTCAATAGCGTTTGAATTACAGTCATTTTTTAGACTTTAAAAATTTGCACTGGTAAAAATTCTATAGTAAAAATAAGATAAATTCATAATATAAAAGATAAATCAAAATTTATAATAGTCTTGTAAAATTTACAAATGAAATATATTATAATCGTTATGATTTATTTACTAATATTTTTTTATCTATCATCAATTTAAATCTTTTGGGTGTTTCGAATATAATGTTTGCATAGTACGATCAACATGAATAAAAAATTCCTTATTTTTAGTTTAAAACTGAGTTATAATAATATTGTGAAACATAATAGTGTTTTATATATTGAATATATAACTATACTGCTCCCTAAATACCTATCAAAATTATTCATTTCATCAATTTACATAGTTAATGATTTAATAAAGTATCGCTTCAAGGAGATGTGACAAAATCTTCCTCTTAACTTAATATTTTTAACGAATGCTAGTTTTACGAAATAGGGAGCTAACACCTTTTTAAAATGTAGTCAGATATAAAAAATATAACTACAAATATTACAAGGAAATATTCAATTAAATTTGGTATTAACAAATGAAATGAATTTTAAATTTCAGGGACTTGATTGTTTTCAAAATACAAAATAATCTCTGCATTTACTGTTCTTAACTATTTTAAATTTAAAACAGATAATTTTTAAAATTCTATATCAGTTTTCTAAGTAATATAGAAATATTTTACGTATCTATTAATTTTACTATAACCAAAAATAATAAAAATATATTAGTTTACGATTTGATAATCAATCATGATATATTTTCAATTCAAATTTCCATTTCATTATTTACATAAAAACTGGATTTTAAAACTAATTTATTATAAGCTGACTCTTTAAAATAATTTTATAAATATCAGTTCAGATTATAGCCTTTAATCATTTATTGATTTCGAAATATTGGTTTCCACTTTACTTTGAAAGTTACATTCTTCCTGCTGAAACTTTCACATCGTATTTCAGTTTATTTATAAAGTAACTTATTAAAATTAAACGTGATAATTAACTCTCATTAATAGCTGTACATCTACTCTTTTCTTCTTTCATATCTGACTTTCAATTTATAAGATTAAGCAGGATCTTCAGGACAATTTAGAAAATTACTTTCCTTACAAAATAAAATTGGACGAAATTTTTTGATATTATCTTCTCATCTTGGAGAAAGCTAATGAGTGTTTGTTTTGTTTCAACATTGATTTTGAAGATTTTAATGAATATTTTAAGAATCGCCTGATTTTAAAACTTATGTGTTGGCTAATGGGGGAAGTTTAATTTTCATAGTTTTATTGGTTGTTAAAACAAGTTTTTGTCTTGAAATTTCCTTTTATTATTAATATTATCAACAATAATTATCTTTACACTCTGTAATTTTAAAGGTCAAATGCAAAACATAACATTTTCATGTTTCTGCATTTGAAATCATGATTGTTTCAGGGGTGCTGCTAGCAAATTTGAACTGAAGACATATTTACTTCGAAATTTCCACAATTGCCATGTGCTAAAGTAAATAAATATTTTTAATAAAATAAAATTACATTTTATTCAACATCCTTATGTTAACAAATGTTTCTAAGCGTTCTTTGGTTAGCTCAGAGTACAAAGTTATAGTTTGTATTTTTTAAAAAATAATTTATGCTTTATTATTTTTCTTTCTTTACTACATTTTTACTTCTTACTGTTTATCGACTTTATTTAATTTAGGAAAAACCTTAATACCTGTTAACGTAATCTATTTTGTCATAAAAACGGAAAATAGACATTTAATAATAATGATATTTATAATAATAGTAATAGGCTTAGTTATCAGATACCTATTCTTTTAATAAATATTTCAATCAAAGTATCAGTATAGGCATTTTGCAAATTAAGAATATGCGCATTTTAAAAACTGTTCAAAATAGGATTTATTTTATTTTTTTAGCATATTTCCTTCTCTTATTTATCAACAATTTGCATTAAATAATTATTATACATTTTTTAGTCAGGAGATTATTACAAAAATATAATCTAATAGCGAGAACAAAATGATTATTATAGAAAATTTTCTGTGCAATATTTTTAAGCAATATTGTAATTATTCTAATAGTATTTTATTGTAAATCAAAATCAGATATTTTTAGTAACATGTGAGAATGAGATGTCATAATTGTTGTATCTGAAATAATATTATATATTTTTGTTCACTTCCCGTATGTGTTAATTGTTTTTATAAAGTATTTTTTTTAAATATATGAAAAAACAATAAATTAAATTAGTCATAACAAATTAAAATAATAATAACTATAAATAAATTTAAAAGTATAATAAATTAAAAAGTAATTAAATAATAAGTAATTCAATATAATAATAAATTAAAAATTATAAATATTAATAAATAAGGCAATATTTATTTTGTAATGATGGAAAAGATGCTATTCTCAAATTTATGTAAGGTAAAAATATACATTATCATAAAATTTTCCCACACAAAGAAACACACTCATAGTTATAAAGGCATAAAGAAAAGAAAGATCTGATGAAAAAATATGAGTTTTGTTACCTTTTTTCCTTATTCTATACGACGCAGAATACAATAAATTAACTTATTTTGTAACATTTTATTTATCCCTATAGACTAAATCTTTTTATCATACTATTTATCTCTACTAACTAAATTATCTACCAAAAAGGAAAATTCATAGCTTGCATCCATTTTGTACTTAATAGGTATAGACAATCCATGATTCAGTAATTTCACCCCCCTTTCCGCTGGCTTAGCAGCTGAATAGTTAGCGTGCTTGTCTTCGGTTCAACAGTTCATGGGTTTGAAACTCATTTTGGACATGGACAGTTGAAGTAATTTGTAATCAACATTAAAAAGTAGATCTCGGTATAATCAGCCCTCACGTGCAAAAAATGACCGTTGAATGACAAAACAATCACGCTATTTCCTGTTAAAACCAGCTAACTGAAGTATCATTTGATTTTAGAGAGGGAAAATTTGGTCACCCTCTCATTCACTGGGTATGGTAATTGGGATTGTGTCCACATTTTCCCTCACAGGGTTACTGGAGCTCCGTGATTAGGTCACCACGTTAATCTGTGATGTATAAAGCCTCCCCCCCCCTAGTGCCCTAATGTAGAGTGGATATGGAAAGGAGGATGCCAGCCCAGATGTAAAATTGTCACTGGACTATTGTTCGAGGTACTAAGTGATGGGCGAGAATTCCAAACCCGTTGACCTTAAAACATAGCCTTGGGTTCACCTGCACCACTATGTATGTATTTAATAGATATTACTAAGATAAATATATCAAGCTCTTTTGACTAAAAATACATTTATCTGCGAAATTTCTCATGGAAATTTAGTTTGTTTTACTAATAAATAGAATTACCATATTCTTTGAAATGTAAGTTGGTCAAATGATAATGTAAAGCCCTCTAGAAAGAGAATTTCCCTATTTTATTACGATGAAACATTGATTCTGAAATGCTATCAAAAATGGTTAATGTATGGAAGGTATTGTAGCTTTTCTTCTTATATTTTTCGATTAAAATGTTAAATGATACAAATATTAAAAAATATCAAGCATTTTCATGTTCGTGTTTCATTTTCCTTTATCTTGAAAGTTATTTTTAGGTTTTGTACTCTTATATTTCATGCTCTTATTTCTTTACTTTTTACATTCTACTTTATATGTAATTTATAAAAAAAATTCCATTTTAAAACATTAACATTTCCCAAAATTAGATGATCCCTCGAAATTTATTTGGCGTAGTTTAAGATAAATAGAGAGAGAGAGAGATTCGCAGTATAATGTTCTTTCTGGTTTTTATTTTTAAACATTTTTTATTTTTGAAAATATATAAAAACCATCAAAATGGAATACAACTAGTAACTTGATAGTGAACGATATATCCGTTCTAGAAAATCAAGATAATAAATTGCTTAAACTTTAATAATTCTCTAGCTTTAAAGTTTAAGAAAAGAAAAAATAATAATGTCATTTAAAAGATTAAAGTTAGCAATTCTATGGAATTTTTTGAATTTATTAGCATATGCATTTTTAATTTATAAAAACAATTTTTTGATAACACAACTTTTTATAACAAAATCTGTTTTATGATATTATAAACTAATTTTATCAATCAAAATTTTTTTATTTGCTAACCATTCCATTTTATTAATTTATTTTTTTTGAATTCCGAAGAAATAAACTTTTAAAAATATGTCATAAAAATAACGTATTATATAAGATTCAGCACAAACTTTTAAAAAAAACATGTCTTATTAAAATCAATATTTAAAGACAAAAGGAAAAAAAATGCTTTTTATGATAAAGTTAGATCAATATCACTTCTCTTAATAACTGCTCAGTTTTGAGGTACATTAAAGATTCATACTTGAAATAATGATAATATTTTTCTGTTGAGTTTATTTCTAGCTGTTTTGTAACTTAAAGTGCTTTCATGAAAAAAGTATTATTTATAAAAGAGTAAGCATTCTTTTTATAATTTAAGTTGGGTTTTGATTTTGTAAATTTCACTTGACCAGCAAAAAGTTATATATCTTCATATAATCAATTAAAATTTATTCATGCAAAATTTAATAATCTTTTTCTGAAACACCTTATTGTGTCAAAGAAATACAATATATATAATGACTACAAAACTACTTTTATCTGAACTAAGAATGTAATTTTCTCCATTCTATTTTAAAATAGATATTTGTTTAAAAATATAGTATAATAACTTCGTCAAATAATTATACAATAGTTCATTTAAGAATGCTTATGCAATATAGAAAAGATATAATAAACTTAAATGCTATTTAAGTTTATATAAGCAATTAACCCTTTAACGGATTTATCCGTGTCTAACACGGGCAAAAGTTACCGGCAAACTTGCACATGAGCTTTTGTATCTTACGTTATTTTATTTCCAACACCCGTCTGAGATCCATTCAGTTAAAAATAGATAGGCTAAATTATAATTAAACTTATTGAACATAAAGGGCAAACTTAGTTTTTTACCATTTTTACGAAATAAAATTGTGGTTTAAGGGGTAAAACAAATAAAAGTAGGGCTTGAAGAATGAGATAATCTTATGATGCAAATTCAATGCATATATAAATTTATTGATAATAATTATATGTCAGTAAAACAAAATATATGATTCATAAAATGCTGGAATATCGCATACATCTTAAGCACATAGTTTGTTACTGCTTTCTTTACAATTATTAGTGTTATAAAAGGAATGTTAATTTTTGTACATCAAGTTCATTTTCCCTATCATATTTTTCTTTCTACAACAAACAAACATTGTATGAATATTAATTATGCAGTCTTGACATTTGATATATGTTTGATGTTAATGTGTGTGACTCAGGTAATAAAATTATTTATTGGAAACAGATAGAACATAATATTCTGAATAAATATGTAAAAAATAGGTTACGAAATCTCTATGTAAATATATCCAACTTACATTTTAATAAGTATATTAACTCCTTTTATTAGCATTACAAACTCTTAAATAAATTTTTTATCCTAAAGTTTCCCAAATATTATCACTGTAAACAAAGTGATTTTAATTAATTTGGCAAATTAATTTAAAACTCAATAAATGAATAACAATTTAAATATCTATCAAGCATGTGTAATAAACTCTTTAAAAATTAAAACGGTGTTTGTACCATTTTCCAAAGGCATTTCGTTTTATTTATGTGTGCAGGATTCAGATATTATATATATTCTTTTTTATTGACTTGTAATTGATCTGTATGTTTGATTATATTTTCCTAAATTTTATAATTATGCTAAAATATTTTAACTATTTTTTATAATCTAAGGGAAGCTGACGTAAATTTATAAACACATAATGCAAATTATATTATATAAATTATATGATAATATGTTTATTAAATATCATATGAGATTTATTTTAAATTAAAGTTACTAACTCTCACGCAGGGATATAGTAAACATTTATTTAACATATTTATACAAATGAGTTCTGATTTAGACATTGTATTTTAGTTTCATATTTATATATCATTATTCATTTTATATTTGTATCTAATTTTCTCTAAAAGTTCTTAGATTTACTTGTTAAATCTGAGTAACAGTTATCTTTATTTTTTTGTAACCAGTTAATAAATATTTATTAGATTTGATTCATTTATTCTGCTTCTGCAATGGAATTCTGATTATTATTTCTTCTTTCTTTTATCGAGAAAAGAAAACTATTATTTTCTGAACATTAAACATCATTACCAATGTCAAAATACAGACTTACTTTTTTTAATGGAATTATCTTTACGATTGTTTATTCTCAAAACATGGCGAGATTTTATCTGATACAGTTTATCTTCCTTAACAACTACTTAGTATCGGAATAACCTGTTCTTTCCAATACTTTTAGAGAATGTTTGCAACTTTAGTTGTTTTAGTATTTTGCTTAAGACAGAAATAATTAATATTCTTGGGATATTTTCTTACTTCATGTTAGGAAGGTTACTTTTGGCTATATTTCATTAAATTAACAATTTTCTCATGAATGAAAACGTTTTCAAAATTTAAATATTTATATTAAAATAGTTTTGCCTAATAAATCCAATTAGATTTTTTACATTAAAATAAAAAAGCTATTTGTCATGTAGAAATTGAGAAAAAGAAAACTTTATTCCTACTTTCATGAAAATGTTTGAGATATAAAAGGATTGATTAATATTTATTGAAGTGCTATATTGATAAAAAAAATTTAAGTTGATAGTTCAATAAATTTTTTTATCTAACATATTTCTGGTTTTACATTTATTTACTGATATGTATATTTTTTTTAACATTTTTTACATTTTTTTAGGTTAACGGAAACTAAAATACTCCTCATAAGACCTAACTTATTATTCATTTATCTTATTTATTAAATTTATAATTAAGTCTTAAGTATATAATTGAAATATATATAATGATCAAGTCGTATTTTTACTACAATTTAAAACCAGATAATAGATTAAAACTACTTAAATCAATAACAAGAAATAATTAAAGTAGGAAATACCCTCATTAAGTTTATACATTTTGGTATATATTAATTTCCTACATTGGAACCAATTAAATTGGAACACCCGAAGAGTGCATAATAGAAACTAATTTATTTATTAAATTTTGAAGTATTTGCATTTAATGATTGAAAATATTAACATATACAATAATGCAAAAAAATATATTATAATTTCTCATGTGTTACTATTTTCAATAAATAAATATAAATATAAATGATTTTTTTTAAATGGGGAGTCTAAAAAAAAGTCTCCAATGGAGAGATTTTTAACATTTCAATAAAAATATTTTAGTTTTGCTAACTATATTTGGATTGAATTTTTTGTTATTTAGAAAGAAATTATAAAGGGCTTTTCTTTTTGGTCATAAAAACAATCTGTTATAAATAGAAATTTCGCATGTTAAATTTGGTGTTACACTGAACTATCCTTTCCACCAACTATCCTTTCCACCAACTTTCCACAACAAAATTTATACTAATTGAGAGTCTCATAATTTTAGGTGTAATTATTTTTTATTTTGATGAAAATATTAATTTTATTTACTTACATTATATTTTTAATCTTATTGATTAATATTTTAGTACACCCAAATTGAATTTATTAGATGATTCTTTATTAGATTTAGATGATTATTTGTGTCCTTTTTTTAATAATATAAACTCGATATTGTAAAATAATTTAATTAAAATATAAGAAAAATGAGGTAAATAGTAAAAGCTCATCAAATTTTAATTATTTATTTGTAAGTTTGTAAGTTTTGTATTCAGCAGTATTTTCTGTTAAAATCTTTTTCAAGATGAAATTGTGTATTTTTAAGAAAAATTTAAGAGATGCATGCGTTATAAATTGTGATTTATATGTTGATATTATAGATTTAAATTCACTATGGATATTTTAAAGAAAACTGTACGATTAGTAAACTTTATTTTGTTAAAGTGAAAGCAATGTAACACACATTTAATATTGTTAATTCTTCTTCCTTTTTCATGATTTGTCCAGCCATTTCATGAGATAAAAGTACTACTAGAACATCTAAGCAGATATTTTTAAACAACATTTTATCGGAAACTTTATTTTTTACAAGACATAAATTACTTAAAAGATTTAAAGCATGGCATTAAATTTAATTATATCGAGTCAAAAAACCAATTTAGTTGTCTGCACCATAAATTGCATTCTGTTAACGACAGTGTTAGATTGAAAAGAATAGAATTAGTATTTTTCATTATAAGTGAAGAGAAATGGGCGGGTGACATAAAATTTATTGAGCTAAAAAGACAAATTTAAGCTATGAACATATAAAAATAATGAAAAGACACTCGAACTAAGCAATGCATTTTTTAGGTAAGACAATTAATGAAGGAAAGATAATCTAATTAAGAAAAAATTATAAACGCTTCTTAATTGTCTAAACCTTAAATGCGCACACAAATAATAGAATTATTACTTAAAATTTACAATGTATATAACATTTGATGGTTCCAAGAATATTAACTGATACTTATATTTTAATAAATGTTATAAAGCTTTAATTTCTAATAGTCTTTGAAACATTTAATGAATCAATGACTGTTTACAGATACTTAATGCTTAAATGCTATTAAGTTTATTGAATGATACTTAACACGAAAAGAGTATACAAGTTTATTTGCATACTTAATTTTTAGAGAAATCTCTCTAACTTCAATCGAGAATTTGAAAAACTGTAAAAAAGTTAGATGTTATCTTTGGAAGTTTATTAAAAATAAAAACTAATAATAAAAAAAATAACCGATATTTTCACAATTATTCATTTATGGAGATGATTTTATCGCAGAATTCTGATTCCCTATCTCAAACTTCTTTTTTAAATTGCAAGCGTTTGTTTAATTTTTAGGCAAGCGAAAGTGACTCCATTGCTGAAATTCGCATACTATTCTATGTTAAATTTCTGACATAGCAAATGATCAATTTTACAACTGGTAAGAATTGAAACACAATCATATGATTATTTTCCTTACAGAATGATTTTTCAAGAGACTAAGCAGAACGAAACATAAAATCGTTTCATGACCAACATTCATGCTCATAGGAGAATCAGTACATATATATAATATATATATACATATATATATATATATATATATATAATATATATATACACATATATAATATATATATATAGATATATATAATATATATATATATATAAATATATATATATATATATATATATATATATATATATATATATATATATATATATATATATATATATATATATATATATATATATATATATATATATATATATATATATATATATATATATATATATATATATATATATATATATATATATATATATATGAGTGTGTGGAGATATAATGGTATGCTTCCCACTTAATTTAAGCAAAGTATAAGCAATATTTATCACACAAAAAGCATAATGAAATACTTACTTTTTTTTATTTTATTTGCTTAGTTTAAAGTGACTTGAATAAAAGAAATAATTAATGACTGTTAATTTGTTTTTGTGTATGTTTTCTCCTTTTACATGGGAACATATGTCTGGTATAAGGAGGAATATTACTAGGTTTCGGATTTTTTTTTTTTTAATAAATTTTATGTATTTTAAATATTTAATTTACACAAAATCATGATAAATCAGTTTAGTTTCATGTCATTTCAATGAAATTTTAATAATAAATAAATCGTAAATGCCTAAAGTATCTGTAAATTTCATTAAATATACATAATTTTAATTTTTCCAAAGTGGTATGTTTAAGTTCTTTAAACAGGATATGTAAATGTATATAAATGTTTGGAAATATTTAATGTGTAAAGGATATAAACCACATTATAAAGAGGGTCTCGTAGTGCTTAATAAATATAATTTATTAATTAAAAATACATTGAAATATCACACAATTGAATTTTATGCTAGAAAAAATATTTATTTATTTAGTATTCGAACATAATCCGTATTTACTTAAACAATCAATACTCACATAAATTACTCTTTATAACATTTCGTAAAATATTGTGTTTCCCAATTTGTAGCTCTGATCTTTAAATTTATTAGCAATATTCAAACATTAATCAATATCAATATTTAAATTATAAATCATTTTTTCTTTAAAAAATATAATACTAATCTGTCAACTATATATCTTTCTACAATTGTTATAATATTTAAAAATGTTTTTTTTTTCAAAAATCAATTAATTAAAAAATAAAATTTACTAATTCTTTAAGGTAAGCTTTTTAAAATCGTATTAATTTTATTCATTTTCAGATAACTTTCATTACATTTCCTTTACAATGAAACAAATTATGGAAGTAAATTAAAACTAATTAATGTAAACATTTTACTCTCTGATGTGTGTTTAAGTTCTGACAAAATAAATCTTCAAAATTGTTGTGTGAAATTTAATTAGCATGAGGAATATAAAAATCGCTTTTGAAGTTCAAAGGAACTATGATTCTGAAGAAACGATCCTTTGATCTTGGAAAATGCGATATTCTACGATTCCTCTTCAATTGGAAAATAATTTTGATAAGCTAAATAAGATCTTTACTGTCTTTCAATATCTTCTTTTGTGTCATGAATTCAAACTTCCTGATGACTCCCTAGCTGAAGGAAAGAAAATTGCTTGGCACAATTTTGTTGTTTGACGTCATTATGAGCTTTTCAATCCTATTTCAAAAAGTAATCATCCCTGAATTAACTCCCTCAAAGGTACGTTTGCAATGCATTTTTCAATTTCTGTAGGGATATATACTTGATGTGGAATCTAATTATATGTAATTAAACATTATTTGAAGTATTCAAGTTCAATTGTAGATTTAAGAATAATGTTTTTAATTTGCTAATATAGCTTATATAAATCTTTAGATAAGTGTTGGTTAATGTCTGTTAATTTAATTAAGAAATAAAGACAAATTGTATTCAAATTAGACATCATATTTATCCAACAAACTCTTAAAGCTTTTAATTTTACGTAAATTTCCGGCAAGTACTAATATATATATATATATATAATATATATATATATATGTATATATATATATATGTATATATATATATATATATATATATATATATATATATATATATATATATATATATATATGTATATATATGTATATATATATATATATATATATATATAATATATATATATATATATATATATATATATATATATATATATATATATATATATAATATATATATATATATGTATAATATATATATATATATATATATATATATATATATATATATATATATATATATATATATATATATATATATATATATATATATATATATATATATATATATATATATTACAATAACCTTTCATTCACAACAGTGAAAAAGCAAAAATGTAATCTTCAAATACTTAACTAAAACTCACACTGTGTATTATTTAAATAAAATTTGTTTTTATTTAACTTTAATTGCATTTATTTATTTTAAATGAGTCTGTTATTGAGTACTGTTCCTTACATCTTCACATATCAATTAAAATTGTGTACGAATTGGCATATAAAGATTTTATTTTCAGAACTGTTTTAATTAAAGCTAACAGACAAAAATGCAAATAAATTATTGCTCACATAAATGAAAATAACTCATTTTATCCTCTCTTGTGGGAAAAAATTGTGAAATATTCCAACGAATGTAAAAATTTGAATATTCGGAATTTTTGAATTTGCCAAAAGTAATTAACAAATTGCCTTAATATTGTGTCTTAAATAGAAGGATAAATTCTTTACATAATTTTCGGCTAACAGGTAATTTTTAACTGCCATCTGTATATGAGTTTAAAATTTACTGACAAAATAAATCTACAAATAACTTAATCAGATATTTTTTCGTTACTAAAGAGACGTACGTTTTTTTTTTTCACCAAATAATAAAAGGTCTTAATGTTCTAGTATTAATTTATAAATAATTAACTTTTTATTTCTCTTCTGAAATCTTAATAATTCAAATTGCAAACAATAATTTTTAACTAGATTTTAAAAATATTACAAAATATTTTGCAGTCTTTTAAAGGTATAGACATAATAACTATTTTTTTTGAATTTGAATTCTATAATTATTAGAATAAAATAGCTTTCCTTATAGTTCCAGAAATTTCCTTTGCTACTGTGGATTTGGCAAAATATTTTTTGCTGTAATGTGATTCATGTGTATATAAGAATAAAAATTTAATATTCTGAGTTCCAATACACACAATATATTTTTAAGAATTTGGTACTCAAATGCACATTTTTTAATTTAAATCACACATTGAAATAGTTTAACAGCATACTTAAGTTCAATTGGAATTTGTTATATACAGTTAATGGCATTAGATTTTGTACTAGCATATTATCTTGTATCTAGCTCACATTTGGGCTTTACCAGAAGCTTTCTGGGGTTTTGTGTAATTTTAAAACAGAGACCAATTGATAACATGACCTATTAACATGCTCCAACCATCATTTTAATGGAGATGAAAGATCTTCGTTTTAAGTTGGCATTGGATATTACTAAACTTCGCGCGATAATGTTAAAGACACCCTAATAAATTAAGCCACTTTTGTTTCGAGAATGGTAACAGCATTTTTAAATGCTTATTATTTAAATTATAGCTTTTCATAATTAGAGAAAATATTTGTTGTCGCATCATCAAAAAATAACTCTCAGAATTAAAGTATATTAAATTTGACATATAATTTAAAAACATTTTAATACGGCTTTAGAGAGATACATGTATTTTATTCATAATTCTTAAACAAATTTTATTTTATAAATTAAAACTTCTAATTATTTAATTAGTTTTATTTTGATCAAGGTAAAGAAAAATACATGTTTGATATTGCTCTAGAGGTAACATCTTTAGAAGACGTTAACATTTTTAAAGGCAAGTCTTTATTGCAGAAAGATAGTGAGTATTAAATTCATTAATCCTTTAATATTAGGTAATTTGTAACGATATCTATAATTAAATCTAGTTGCAAAAAGTGTTAGGAAATATTTATTTTCATGATGTTTTTATTATCTGATTTTTTTCCAACATCATTACAGCATTTTATTAATAATATTTCAAATAACATGTGATTATTTCGTAAATAATATCTTTATTATTTTCATTTTTGCATTATATATCACAACAGTCTATATTGATTGCAATGCATGTGGTGCAGTCTATATAAATTGCAATGCATGTGGTTATGTTTTTCGCTGTGTAAACACATATTATTTTTGTTGACTCTGCTCTTATATAATAATTTAAATTTATTTTAGGGTTATTAAGACATGCACTATAAGAATCTCATTTTACAAATGGATATTCATGACTGAATACTTTCTTTGGTAATTCTCATGTAATACGTTACTGCAAAATAATTTAGATAAGAAATTATTAAATTTTTTTCAAGTGTCATTTATCAAACTTTTGTCTTTATACATTAATTTAAAACCACATGCATTGCAATTTTCCTAATAAATTTAATTAAATTTGATTGTACAATGATCAATTTTAAAGAATATCAATATCTTTTTTGTGTTATTGATAACTATGACTTATATATGACTTTCAATATCCTTACTTACCTGAAACGTCTATATTTATAGAGTACTAGATATAGTTCTTTTCACTTTCTAAATGCAAAATTTCGCTTTTACGTAAAAATTTGCAAGAATATCATCACCAATTTTATTCAAATTTTGCGGAAATAATGATTTGATAGCATCGTCTACTTCTTGCAAGGTTTGAATTTTTATTTCATTTTATAAATTTCTTAAGAATATGAAAAACAACAGTATACTTCATCTGCATGAAATAATTTTTATTAAAAGGACAGGTTATTCTATAGAAAAATATTTTTTTCTATATGATAATTACATTATGCATAAATAGTTTTCAAAAAAGAGAGCGATTTTAATTTTAAAATTTACTATAAAATCAATACCTTAAAATTATTGCATAATGTAATTGTATAAAAATATTAATCAATTACATTATGCAATAATTTTAAGGTATTGATTTTATGGGAAATTTTAAAATTCAAATTCATATCCTGGTATCAAAATATTTTCAAATGGTTAAAATATTTTGATACCAGGATATATGCATAGTACGTGAATTTGAACAGGTTAATGATAAAGCTTGATGACGTATAAATTTCCTCAGAATAAAACACGCATAAATTCACATGAAAACTACGGTTGACAAACATGATATTCTATGATTCAGATTACGAGTCTGTAAAGCACGTTTGAATATTTTCCCTTAGTGAAGGAAGTGCATCCAAGTGATCCAGGAAAATAATTGTATTTTGTGTTTCATTTCACCAGTTTATAAGCAACATCATTAAAATGCTTAATTATGTATGCTTCTCAGGTGAAGTTTAGTTTTATCTTAATGACTATGCATATGTTCGAAATCTATGAAGTTAAGAGAATTTCTATGAGCTATGGGAATCATCCATAAAAATCCGAATGTATTGTGTTGGGAGTGCATTCCTAAAGTGAAAAATGACAGTTCCAATACTTTTATTCAAATATCAATTTCCAAGTATATCAGAACAAAATTCAACCTTTTATTGCTTCAATTGAGAATACAGGACCGTTACTACTGGTTTCAGTTAGACTGAGCTAATTCACAAACCTCTAACCAACCAATTAAAGCGATTAAGGAATATTTTGATGACTTTTATTTTCAATTTCTTTTCACTAAATTCTCAAAACCTAATCCCGTTTTATTTTTCAAGTCACAAATACACTTTTTCAGAGAAATCCTACGAAATTGATAAATTTAACCTATCATACCTGAAGAAATCTCATCAAATAAAACCAATAATTCTTTCAAAAATATTGTTTTGAATTGTTCATATTTATATTCAAAATAGTAATTAATATTTCATACATTTTCTGTAAGAAATAATAGTGCAAAAACTTTGTATCACATTGTATTCTTCAAGAATAACTTAATAATAGTATAAAGCACCATTGTGCTTTTACTGTTTCAACTCATAAATAAATTTATGACAGCATATTGGAGTTGGAAATTGATTCCAACACTTGAACAATTTTACTTTATTGTTAGAATAATTGACATTTCTTTTAAATTACAAAACCTAAGAATATTATTTTGAATTGATCACCTTGTACAGTTTGTGTAAACCAAAATTTCCTATTTAAACATTACTGATAGGGGAGATTAATTTCGAAAAGATATTTATAAACAACTCCTTAAAGTGTTTGCTTATATTTTATCAAAGTTAGTTGAATCTAGCTAATACTTCTCATGAGTATTTTCAATGCAAGGCCTCTTTCACACTAGACAACTTTTATAGTACGATAAAAAATCGTGAGAAATTTTATTTGACAAGTTATATTAAAAAACACACAATAGACTGGTCATACAATATCGTTTTCCATTCAGTGTGAAAGAGAGCAGTCTGTTGTGTGTGTTTTTAATAGCTCTTCACGATAAAATAATGCACGACTTTTTATCGTATGATAAAAGTTGTCTAGTGCGAAAGAGGCCTAACTGTCCTTGAGCTTGGAAAAAATAACTCTTGCATTTCCCATCACGTGATAGAAAAAGTACTTTGAGAATTTTTAATGTATTATAGTATTTCAAATAAATACTAAAATGCAATATAGAAATGTATAATACATTGTATAAAAAGATAATTTTCTCGAAATTTTATTTTTTAACTACGGAATAACCGCTATAGCTGGACAAAATATCCTGCATTTATGAGGCAGAAAAAAAATCAGTAATTATTATTACACATATAGGTATGATCTAAACAAATTGCATCTATATTATTACTTTCTAGTCATAAACACGTTTTGTTTGTTTAAGTATCATACCCTAAAATCTGTCTTAAATTGAATGTTATTTTTTTAAATTTTTTACCGCGAAACTTAGATTGTGTTAATAAGGGCCAAAGATATCCCCATTACAATTCTTCAGATTATTTCCAATTTCCATTATTCTCTTTCCAAGACTCATTTTATTTATCTTTTTCAATTCTTTTGATTGCACAGATCATCGCAGTGTTATATAGTTAATTATATTTTTTCCATACAGTAAATTTTTATTTTATCTGATATAACCCACTCATTAAGGATCATTATAAAAGGACAGAAGACATCATCAAAGGAAAAGAAACCCGAAACAAGAACCCTAAATTAGGAACAAATTTCAATGAGAAACAAAGACAAAGTGAGAGTTATTCTTGAAGAACAAATACAACTAATCCCAGGAAACAGAAGGGATGGGAGAAAGGTGTTCATATTTCTTTCCTATTCGTTAATCGTAGCAAATTGTATAAGGCTACATTAAGGAGACAAGAATGGAAGAAATGGTTACTTGGGTAACAAAGCAGTTTTAGAGACAACTTCAAATAAATGATGCTACACAATGGCCTTTTGCCTCAGGGAGGTTGTAGCGAAAATTGATCCCTACCTTTTATGCTCTGAGACTCTTTGTGTTCTTCTAGCATTTTTGTGCCCGTTTTCTCTCTATTATAGGGGAGGCATTGAATAGAATGTCCTTAATCAATTTGATGCCTAATCATTAATGATAGAGGATGGTTTGTAGGTATTTATTTAGAAATGTATCTTCATTTATCTTTCTATAATACTTTGAGGATTAGAAGATAAAAAATACACGCAATTAATAATGTTTCGTTTGTCAATTTTATTTTATTTTTGGGAAGAGGTATAAAATTCCTTTGTTTTAAATTTGTAAGTTTAGTTCACAGGCATCACATCGTTACAAATTAATGTTTTAGATTATTGTGAGAAGGCGTCCTGAATTAAAAATGGTAAAATTGTAAATTTGTATTCATAATCAATAATTTAGTGAATATGGATAATTAAAATTTTTGTTTGATATGATTCATATTATTTTTTATCCATTTTTTACTGAGAGCTATTTTATAAAAAAAAACACAGGTAAAAAAATATAGCTTGTAGAAAATATAAACATTTAAACTGGCTAGTATTTTTATCCTTTAGCAGATACCAGGTTTTTCTCACATATATGTATTTTGTTCTTGATTTTTATTATTGTGTTTCTATGTTTTGTATTGGTTCACAGAATCCAACTGTGAAAATAATATTTGTGCACAATTTACATAGAAAAACATTTCTCATAAGTGAAGAATGATATTTGAAATACGAAAGAAACCCTCTTTTGCTTGCACATTCACAAAAATAATTTATTTTTTGTTATAAAATCAATATATATTCAATATTAGTAGAAACATTCGTGATTTTTCTTACAAATAGTATAATTGTGTGCATTTTTATATTTAAAATTATAATATAAAAATGGAAAAATATGCTATTATTGTAAAATTTTAGATACATATGTTCTAAAATTTTGATATTAAGTATAATTCTACGGAAATTAGCTACAAAACTAAGCATAAAATTAGTATCTTATCATAATTGTTGAAAATAATTGGGGTGATAGAATGAAATTTTTTTTATGAAAAACATGATTCGTTTATTTCTCATTTATTATCCGTACAATTATTTGCTCTTACTATGAGGTAATTCAGATTGTCCTGCACTGAGAGGCTATTTAAAGTTATGAATGAACGTTTTTTCCATTTTTATATTATCTTCATTAAATAAGAATAATCTTTGTGTTTTATTATTTGTAACTATGTACAGTCGTTGATGTTAAAATTTGCCAGAAAATTATTGTATTTCTTTTATTTTGGAAAGCTAACTCAGTAATTCGTACCTGTCATATTAAATTGTAAATTAAAGACTGTGATGAAAAATTCAATAACAGTTAATAATTTTATTATCTTTTTTATATCGAATTGTTAACATTTATTTTTTTCATAATTTTATTTAAATTTGTTATTAACCATTGTGGGATTGTTACTTTCTGCTGGCCTCATTGGCTTAGAATAAGTTCTCACAGTCAACAAATAAAAACTTTGCTTAATCAACAAGTTATGAATTTACAAGAAGAATCTCCAAACCAGTTTCCTGAACTTGTTAAAAATAAAGCAAATACATGGAATAAATAAACACTTAAAACTTCAGACTACTACTACAAATATTGCCATATAGAAAATCAATAAGATCTTAACAATGTGACTTCATAAAATCACAATCTTTTAGCTTTCAAATTCATTGTTCCTATTGATGCTTTAAGATGTTTGTTTGCGATTAAAACTGGTATCTTATAATTAAAGTGTAAAAATCTACTGTATGGTCACTCTGAGTATAAAATATTATTTAATTAAAAGAATATATACATAGAAGAGTTTTAAATACAAAAAACTCATGAACTGAGAATATAAATGTTGTTTTATTTTTTTTAATGCATAGGAAGATAGAGGAACAAAAAAAAACATAACTTTGATTGTGATCAGGATTTTTTTATAAAACCATTTTCTGATAACTGTTTGATTATTATATTAACATAGTGAAAAAATTTTCAAATATATTTTTTTTTTGTCCTAAGCATAGATATAGTTTTTCAAATTACTTCTGCCTGCTGTGAATTCTAAGAGTGTGTGTCACATAAATTTAAAAGAATTTATTTTTTAGTCGATTTTCAAAGAAATATTTTCATGTGATTCATTATTTTCTTGGCTGTTTTTACATATTCTCTTTCCTTCGTGCATTGTAGTTTGATAAGCTATATTTACAACAATGTATCATGTAACATAAAAATGATTTCAACAAACATGCAGTATTTTCTTACACTTCTCGCAAGGTGGCGCTGCTGCCGCTCCGAATTGGAAGGTTATCTTTTCCCACAATAAACTCTTGTTTTCCGCGCTACTAGTTTTATATGACGAAATTTAAAATTGATTTTACGGCTTTTTTATTCAAATCTCGGTGAAATGATATGTGAAAGGGGATTTTCGTGAATTTATTCCCTCGTAATGAGTTTCGGGGATCTCTTTTGAAAACGTTAGGTGGTGAGGGGGGAAAGCTGGAAATCCCTAAGCGCAACTCCTTGAATTCAATTTTTCGACAAAATAGACAGTGGAATTACTTTTCATATGAACCACATACTTTGCTTGTTATAAATGCACAGATGTTTTAGGTCTTGGATTTCATTTCATTTCGAGAAGGATTTTGGGAATATACATTGACAAATCGAAATATTTATATAAATCAACAGAACTACACTATTTTATAGAAAAAATATTTTTACTTATCTTCTAATTATCTTTCAGATTTTATGGTATCTTAAATTTAAGAGCGGTATTTAGCAGATTATTATCACTTCATTCATGAAGGGAGATATATATATAACTACTTTCATTATTTCTTTTAAAAACCATAATATAAAAAAGTAAAGAGCCATTTTTGTGAATTTGCAATTTGCCATTTTGAAAACCGATTTCCATTCTTCGTGAGTGAGATTGACTTTTTGCATTTTTTTCATTTTTTTAACTCACTTATTTGAATTACAAATGATATTTTTCAATGGTTTATTTATAATCTAATTTAAAACTAAGAATGTTTTTTTTTTTACTAGATTATTGCTAATGTAATCTAATATATATATATAACTGTGATGGAATAATTTATATTTAACTTTGACACACACAAACATTGCATCAAATTGTTATTAAATGTTTATATTTTACATATTTTTTTATTCAATCATTAATTGAAATATCAGGTAAATGTTAGTGTATTTCGTTTTCCCTTACAGGACACACTATTTTAAGTCTCATTAAGAAACACAAGAGTTAAGAAGTGTTTCTTTTCTTTTAAAAAAAAAAAAAAGATAATGGAACTGACTCTAGTTTCACATTCATATTTCACTCATAACAATTTGCATTGATTTAATGTAGTGTTATCGATATAATTTGAAAATGGAAAAAAGATGTAAATTCGTAATGAAGTTATCATTTTAAATGTTTGGTTATAATATGAAGAAAGAGTAACCCTAAGAATTTTGAAAAAGATTATCTGCAACTAAATAATATTTAATGAATAACTTAAAGCATTTTTTAAGATTAAGTAAATCAAACAAAATTATTTATAAAATGTCTCTTATTAAATTTTGAAAATGTATAATCGTCAACGCAACATTAAATCATTTAATCATATTAAAAATTATTTTTGAAATTTATGATATTTCATATATTTTATCACTCTCCATACTCTAAGATATCTTCTTTATTTACAACATAAGGAAAGTTAATTAGCTTACAACAATAAATTTCACACATATATGGAATAAATGGTTTCTTATGAGTAATAAAGCAACTAATTTGAAAGAATATTAGTTTTATGTTCTCGTAAGGAGTGTTATTTTTATCCCCTCTGATATTTTTTCCTGTGTATATCAAGAATTTTTATTTTAGATTAGTAAATAGTTTTAGAGAATCACCAAAAAGGAAGAACACACAAAGAGGTGGACACTTTTAAAATGAAATTTATACATTTTAGAGGAAAAATATAAGACTGTTGATTTATAATAGGTAAGATTTAATTTAAACTACAGCTTCTGTTTTGCATCTGCTAAATAAATATTATCGAAGCTAATTTAAGTTGTGAGAAACAGATGCAGACAGTTAAAATAATCGGTAATAAGTAATTTAAAAACGGTAAAATATCACAAACAACATATGCCAAATATTCTGTGTAATATCTTATTTTACGTACGCTTACAATCTGTGATTCATAGCATTCATTGTTGAGCAAATTCTTTAGTCAGCAATAAGTTCTCATTGAATGGAATTATTCCATAAGAATATATTTGTATATATATATGTATATATACATAATATATTATATGAAGAATTTAAAATGAGAAAAAATTCTTTTTAGGAAAAACTGCATTAAAAAATGTAATGTTTGAATACGTTTCCTTAAATGCGTTTAAATATTATAAATCTGTAAGGGAAAAATCATGATTAAAGTTTTCAATAATCTTAAATGTATTTAAAACTGCGTGTTTGTTATAAAATTTAATAAAAATAGCTGAAGGAAAAAAAAACGTACACACAATTTGTGATCTTTCTTTTTGAAAATATTTAGAGACAACTCTTTCTCAAAAAATATCCTAAAATTGTATTTCTCCTTACTTGACAATACCTCAAAGCATAAAGTGTTCCTAACAGTGAAACCTTTATTAAGAATGTTCCCTAATGAAACGGGGAATGTTCACTGAAGAGCGCAATCCGGTTCTTAAGCGACTCGATAGACGTGTTTGAAGGTGCAGCTGTGTATCAGAAAGAAAATGAAAATCGATATATTTTCTGGCATTTCGATTTGTGAGTTCATTTCAATCTTCTTTCGATCTTTTCCAGAACGAATTCCTCTGATAAGAACGGTTCGATATCGGACATATGTTGAACCTATTACTTCAAAGCTTTTCTTCAGATACAGGAGAATTCAAAGAAAGTTATGTATTGGGGCTTCTCCTTAGTGAATGAAGGGCCCTAAACAGTTAACGACGGTTACTGACTCTTCACATCTCAAAATGAAGAACAGCTGTGCCAAACTCGTTGCTTCACGAAAAGTGTAAATTTAGGGTAACTCTATAACATGGAACTAATGTTTTTATTATCTTTTAAAACAAAGCATAATTGTTTTCTATATAATGACTGCAAATATTAATCTAATAAATAATAATTCTTTGGGAAATTTTATGAATGATAATTCTGATTTGTTTACGGTGATTGTATGGTATTTAATCCTTTAACAACATGATTATTGCCTAATGGTGCATCTGAAAAAATACTTTAATCGAAAAATTATCAATCTAAAATCAATGTTCCTTCAAGGATAATTTATTTGAAATGCTAAAATAAGTTTGTAAAATATATTACAAAATGCTTTAACTCATTTTTGTAATAACCTGATAATTTCATTTTATATATGGACTGTATTAATATATATTTTTATAGTTATTTAATAATTTCAAGAAGCACCTTTTATATCTCTATAATGTCTAAAATATTCTTATTACATTCTTGAAATGGGATTCTTTTAGTTTTTTAAAATAATAATTCGCAATAATATTATTTGTAATTTATAATTTCTGACGATATTAAATATGTTATCATTTATTTAACTCAGTTAAAAATATCTTCAAATGATAGTAAACATAATATAGATTGAATGTTTTCCTTTAATGTTTAGAATAAATCTGAATTTTTCAATTATTTTTAATAAGGTAGTTTGATAATCAGTATTTTCATATTTGCTGAAATAATAATTTGACATAAATATCAGATCTTATAATTACAAGCTGAATCAATTTTGAAACTATGACCAATATGTTTCAAAATTTGCGTTTTTTCATTTGGGGAAAAATGTTATTTACTTAGATCTTCAGTATTAAATTTTGAAATTTATTGAATGAAAGAAATTGTTGAAACATAATTTTGTAATTCATTGAAAGCTTTAGAATGTCTTCACGAATTGCTAAAGCAATTAATTAACAATACCTTTCAGAAAGATATTGTCGGTGTCATAATTCAACTTTTATTGAATAATTCATGTATTTAGATTTATTGCATAAAAATTATTTTAGTATTTATTAATCTTTTAACCTTTACGTGTTTAAAAGAAAAATTCCTATCACTGCTGCATTTCTACCTGGGTAGCGTTTATTATCACAATAATGATACAATTGTCTGCAAAATAAATAGGAAGTGCGTTAAAATGTATGAGGAAATATGCTAACTTTCAAAAATAAAAGATTTTGCAAATTTCATATTATCAACAAGATATATATTCAATCCTTTTGAAACGGATAATAAGGAATTATATTTTGAAAACTTTAAATCATTGTTTGTTACAGTTGTTTTTTCTACATTAATCAAAATTTAAGATTTCTTTATTTTCATTCAGTTTAATGACTTATTGTTGCCATATTCTTTATAATATATAGCATGCATATTATGTACATCCATTTCTCTAGTTAGTCAATATAATAGAATTCTTGAAGTTTATTTTCAAAACTGTTGTGTATAGTTTAATTTTGATTATATATTACATTATTAAATATCCATTTTGTACGTTTTTAGAGAAACAATATATATTATTGTATAAATGAAAAGTTTGTGACAGTGAAACTCATGGTGACATCACTTGCCATTTACTTTAAACAGTATTTAATTTAATTCGGTTATTCTTTGCAATTGTCAATGGTTTTAAGCCATGTTTCTAACGTGCAGTAGTTATGATGAAGAGTTCGTGTTCCAAATATTACGATAATTTATTGTACGAACAACTTTAGCTCTTTTTTCCTTCTGAGTAACTAAGGAGATTATGAAGATTCATTACGATAAAAATAAAAATTCCTATGTCATTATGACCATTAGAATTACTTACCACCTCTAAATAATAGTATATGCTTTTACATGGTTACATTTTTCTACTAAAAGCGAAAAAATGAGAGAAGAATTATAACTACCCACCATTTTAAAAGTTAGATTTTTATTTTCTTTATTTTAAAAAAATTCAACCATAAATTTCTGTAATGTATAAGATATACGATGATTCATCTTTTTTGTACTGGTTTAATTTTTATGCATTTATCTTTTTATACGCTGCTTAAAGCAATTAAAGAATATTGTAATTATTTAATAAAATATCAGTAAGAGCAATTTTTTTTTGCTTAAAATGGAGGAAGAGAGGGAAACAAATGCAACTTTTCTGATTTTTAAACTTACCAGTATGCAACTTTTGAGTTCGAAGTCGAAGACGACCCTTTATCAGTAGCGAATGAGATTTGGTTTAAATTTGATCTAAGAGAAAATAAAAAAGAAAGGTAAATATTTAGTGGTTATTCAGATAAATGCACTTAAAATTATTTAAATGAATCTGCCATTTAAACGAATCAAAAACTTAGAGAATTGTTAGCCGATTAGAGGAAACAAAAACTATCCAAAGTAGCAGAAATCATTGAAGTTTCACAATATATTATTTCTGTAATCAAAAACCGCATTTTACAGACAGAAGGTTAAAGTAAGGTCATAAACGTGCAACAACTCAAAATGAAAGCCATAACTTAACAGTAACAACTCTGAGACACTGAAATATGAAGAACACAGTTTTTCAACATCTTTGTTGGCAATGCAGTGTTTTACGCTCACCGACCAGTGCCGTAGCAAAGGTGAAAGGAAACAAGTCTATCATCCACTAGGCATGACTTGGAGGGGGTGCTAAATCATTGCACTTAAGAAACAAAATTTTTCAGAAAAATGTTGTGCATTTTGACTGCTTGTGTGATGTCAATTAGTTGGAATTTGAAAAAAATTAAATGTTTTTTATAATACTAATATATTTTTATAATAGCGTCTTGGGTGCTTACGATGTAGTTGAAATTTGGGTTTGAGGTTCTCGTATGTATTAAAACAATCAAAATCATATTATTGAACTAAATTTATGTATAATAATTTTATCTAAATGTGAAATCCTATATACAGTGTAATAATACACTGATGGTGATATAAGCCTCGGATAGTTCAGCTACACTCGTGTCCATAAATTAAGGATAATGCAAATTCAGGCAAAGAAAGCGATAGAAGCAAGATAAATGTGACTTATTTGTAAAGTCTACTTATTAAACAAAAGGTAAAGTGAAAAAAAGTTGCTATATGTCTGACGACATTAATAAAAATTGCGATTTTTACTCCCTGGGGCAAATTTCAAAAAATAACCAATATAAAAAATCCAATGTAACATGGTTGGTATGATGATTAATAAATAGTATGCCCCCCAGACGATGCAATACAATGCCCGTACAACGCCCTAGGCATGCTGAGCATCAAATTATCGATCTGATCTGATAGAATAATTAAGAAAATAATTCAATAAAATTTCATGAGCTGTAGGGAAATTCTTACTGCTTTTTACATTTCTGTTTTAAAGTTTAACGAAACTAAATTAATACATGAATTAGAAATTTATTTTGGGGATATAATATACAAAAAATACATAAAGATTCATCTTCATCTAATAAATGCCATTTATACGTAGGGAAACAGAAAATTCAATATGCAAAAGAATGTCTTTACAAAAATTTCTTTTGAAAATATAATTTTAATTGATTAAAATAGTGCTAATATCTGAATATCTATTTTTTATTATGTTTACCTACTGATTCAAATTGCGTTTTATAATATTAAACATTTAAACAACTATACAATTTTACTTTAACTGTAACTTTTTTCAGTTTTACAAATTAACTTATATTAATTTAATGTTTCACGTTATACATCTTATGTAAATAATAACTTAACTATTTGTTTATTAATGCATACCCAAAATTTAAATAGAGTACAAAATGAAATTTCACAAATTTATTTTAATTACAAAAAATTAAATTAAATAATTATTTTTTTAAGGATAAAATGTTTTGATCCATGAAATATCGAAATACTTTTCTTTAATTATCAACAAAAGTGATAAATTTTTATCCTTTTTAATTTTTTTACCATAGTCTACAAAGAAGAGGTTTATATTGTAGTGCAATAAACACAAACAGTCCTTAATGACTCTTATTACTATTTTCAAATCCAGCTTTGGAAATCACTTTATTGTTTCGTACAAATAACATTTAATCAGTTCAGAATTGTTCTTCTGGAGATAAATAATTTAGTTACGGGAAATTTTCCTGCACAACATTATCCCATGAACAAAGACTGGAAGTTAATTATTATTATTAAATTAGATTTTAGAAATTTAGATGTCAGCAATTTTGAAATTTTGGCTCTACCAACGATGTGTTGCTGAGATTAATAAATATGAAATGTTTTGTATTATATTGTGTACCATCATTCTTCAATGAAAATAGGTGTTAAAATTTTGCAGTGATATCTTTAAATCATTTAACCAATATGATATTGAAATGGTTTAAATGCGTTAATCGTGTTAAAAATAGAAAAAATAATCCATCTTGTAGGAAGTGTTGAATTGTTCTAAAATTAAAAAACATACTTTAAAATGCTTCTCTGCATATATTATGAACTTATTTTATTATTATATGACAAAGATATTAAAAAGGATCGCAAACAATTAAATATTTGATTAATGCTAAAATAATCATTGATAAAAACTGATAATAGGATACAATTTGTATGCATGCGTGTTTGTTAAATGTGGTATGTATTTAAGAGTTATATTATCTAAATAGTTCATCCTTTAAAAAAATGAAACACTTTTGATTAAAAATTCATTGAATTTTACCAGTATTTCTTGTCTTCTGCTCTAATACTATATGCAGATCAAGAGTAATTATTTTTTAATGTACTATTTTAATTATAACGTTATATATTGTCAATGTTTACAAAATGCATTTGAAATAGATACATGCAGATATTAAAAAAATATGAATACAATTATTATAAAATGATAAAATCACGATTATATAAAACTTGGGAAAATTAATGCGTTTAAATATATTCTTAAATTTTCAGCTTTAACTCAGTGGAATTATTAATGCTCTGGTCTTTTTAATATGGCACAAATAATAATTTGATGTGTTGTATTCCCAACAATGATGTCAATTGAGTTCGAAGCTCATTTCAAATTGTGAAACTCAGTCCTCATGTGCAAGAAAACGGAACAGACACATAAACAAAACAAACCAGTTTCAGTTTAGATTTTTGAAAAATTTTTTGATGCATAAATGCAAATTTTAATCACACATGTCATAGTTACTTACACATGTCAAAAATTTGATGTTTAAATAAAAGAATTATCAATCAATTATATATTATATTTTTGAATAACTTATTTCCTTAAATTTCTTGATAAGTTTTTTTCTCAATGAATATCATTTGTCTAGGAATATTAGAGTGATTATTAAACAAGTTTCTCAAAAAATATCTTTTAGGTAATTTCCAGAAAAATCAGTTCATAAATGAATTAGTAGCATTTTTAAATCACATAAAATAAAATATATTTTCATAGTAAAGTCTATTTTGAAAAATAGCTTTTATTTTGTTACATTAAACATTTGATTTATTTATTCATGTTATAATTACATATTTTTTTATTAAAATAGGTCTTTTATTATACAAAAAATATTTATTTTTTATTAATAAATAAATAAATAAAAGATTCACTTTATTTATTTATTTATTAATAATTATTAATAATTATTTATTTATTTATTAATTATTATTAATAATTAAACTTATTTATTTATTTATTAATATAAATGATTTTTGCTTTAAATGTAAATGTTAGTTAAAATATAATTTAAATGTACATTAAAATTTCAAGTAAACCTAATTTAGAAAATATAACCCCCCAAAAAGTGTGCACATGATTATCTTAAAAATTATAATTCATTCATACGTAAAATTTTGAATATTTTATTTAAAAAAAATTGGCACATACATACACACACACACATTGAATTTCAATTAATAGATATTTGTTCAAAAATTATAACAATTGGATTTCTATAAATCAAAAATATTTCTTAAGCAATAGCATTTTGTTGTATTCAATTTATTTATAATATATATATATATATCTTTAATTTTAATTTTCCATTCAATTATAAACACATTCAGAAGTGTTATATGAATATTATTTAGACATTGAGACTTTCAGTGAGTTTTTTTTCTCTCCTCCCATTAATTCACATGATATAAGCTTTTTCAATAGTAATCCAAATATCATTCCATAGAATAAATTTGGTTAACAATCACTGCAGCGCATTTTAACTCCAAAAATATTTTCTATATTTTCTAGTAACCATAAATTATTTGGTTACATAATTTAATAATCTTTTTAAGTAATACCATTCTTTACCTAGAAATTATTTTAGATAATGTAAAATTTCACTAGAAATGAATGATCAGAAAGTAGTAATAGTGATATTTAAACCATTCTTTTCCTTAAAGAATTGTATAAATGTCACTGTTGCTTTTATATACAGTATCACATAAATATCAATTTTATTTTGCTTTGCCTGTAATTACATACAATATTTATCAAAACCATTCTGATTCTTCTGTGTTTTGTGCCTTACATTGTGTACTGTTTTCAAAGTTTCCTCCTTAAAAAATCTGTGCATCTTTTAATTCACATTCACTATAACGCATATTTTATGATTACATTAGCCAACGTTTTGGCTCCTAATTTTTCCAGTGCATGAGTGGATTAGAAAATATCATAAAATCAAGCTACCAGCGTCCTTTTTATGACATTTCTTATAATTTGTAAACTATTTGAATTTGATATGTATGGTCATGGAGCGAAATTTTCTAACCATCCCATCTATGCTATTGGAACTTTGGATACTTTTATTTTGTCGATTACTAATATAATTTGTAAAAAGATGAAATAAATATTCACATTTGTTTTAATATGAAAAATTGAATAATATACTATATTCCCCGATTTTCTTAAAATACAAAAACGCAATTATTGACAACAAGTTTATTGTTTTGGTTTAATTTTTTCCTCTGTCTGATGGTTAGTTTGATATATATATATATATATATATATATATATATATATATATATATATATATATATATAGCGGTCCGCAATTGAGCGTTTCGATAACGCTTTACAATGGAGTAAACGGTCATGATCCATGTCCCGTTCCAGATACCAGAGATTGCAGATAGGACCTGAAGCTATGCGAAGACGGTAGAAGTGTTTAAGAAGGCAGTCATGACCGGTGGCGAGCCTAAACTCAGCCACCATTTTATGTCTGGGCCATTTTGAGACCGCAGAAAGTCTGTCTTTCCAAGATTTTTGCACTGAACGAGATTCGAAAAGCTTTTTAAATCTTTCAGACTATGCATTTTTAATTAATCGTTTTATTATGCAAAAATATGCACCAGAAAAAGATGATTGTAAAGTCAAGGCCCAACTTTTTCCCACTGTATCGGCAATTTCATTGCCATGGATTCCACAGCGTCCGGGGATCCATTGAAGAATAATGTCTTTCTCATTGAAGACAAACTCTGAAGTAGGCTCCAACATTCATAGACAACAGAGGATACAGAATTTGAAGTAGGCATCAAAGATTGCAATGCGGCCCGGGAGTCACTAAGTAAGACTGCCTTTTTAAAACTATCAAGCTGGCAAGTAAATTGAGAAAGAGCAATCCTGATCGCAAGCAGTTCCCCATCAAATGCGGATGAAAATGCGCCAGCTGGATTTGCAATTAAAAAAAGGGGACAATAGACCCCTGCTCCAGCGTTGGATCCTTCCCGCAACCGGGAGCCGTCAGTATAAATTCTCAGCCAGTCTGGCTCAGCTTAATAAGTGTATATGGTCTCATAGGCGAGAACCCTCTGGATATCCGTATCTCTGACTTTCTTGAAAATTCTCTCGGATTGATCAAGGCACACACAAAAATTAGAAGATTCAATTGGGCAAGGTGGAAGAGGCAGAATATATATATATATATATATATATATATATATATATATATATATATATATATATATATATATATATATATATATATATATATATATATATATATATATATATATATATATATATATATATATATTTATATATAATATCTTTTCTATTTCTATGATTTTTAAAGATTAATTTATAATCCTATAGTTACATCAGTTAATCTATGTTAATAATATTTGTAAAAATATCTTCCTGTGCAAGGTTTTTAAATTTATTAGAAAAGAAAATTAGATTTTATTCAATCAACATTTATATGCATATTTTAATACCAATCATTTTAATGCAATTTCATTTGCAAGAACATTTTATTCACTTTGAATCTAAACTTATAGGAGGACATAAAATATTTTCTACAAGCCCGGAATAGTTTTGAATTATTGCTGCATCCGACTTCCGCCGCGATGGGTCATTTAACTTTGTAACTGCGAAATGTGTTTCTTGAGTTATTAAATCTTAATACGTAATGTACTTGAAATGCGTGCCATTGGTTAACTGAATAAGGCTGATCTTTTAAAGTGCTTTCAGTTGCTAAGTAATAACTCAAGTGCTTCTTAAGTTAATGGTGGTTCGTACACATAAAATTAAATAAATATCCTTTTACGCGATTAAATGTCATATTTTTTTAAATATATTATTATTTATTTCTAATAACATTATGTTGTGATGTTTTTTTTTTGTAGTTCATATTTTAATTGAGTTCTTTCTTTACATAATAGTTTATTACATGTAAGTTACGCATGACACTATTGTGTCAATTTTAACAATAAGTTCTAATAAGAACTTTTTGTTAAAATTTCGAAGATTCACAACAACATTTAATTAATTCTTTGTCAAATCTAATGATTTTTTATGAACAAAAATTATTTTACAACCAATTTTTCTACATAGTGAACAAATTTCGGTTTATTTAAATGATTATTTAAGTAGTGATATTTTTTAAATATAAATGACAATATAAACTGCTCTGATAATTTTAGAAAATTATTTGATTAACACTTTCCGTGTACAGTTTATTATTAACATAAATGTTGTTGATAAGTAACAAAAATTGCTCATAGAATGAAAGAAAATAAATTAAATGTGCAAATATATTTTGTTAAATATATTGTCCCTAGAAACCACAGTAAAAATGTTGCTCGTATAAGGTAACAAATTACATAGTAACTGCCATTAAAAACTTTACTACGCAAAAGTAATTTTGTTTATTTTACTATAGATGATAAAAGATGAAAAATTTGGATACAATGAATAGTAAATTTGTTATCAAATTTAATGCTTGGCAATATTAATAATAGAAATTATAATAGCATATATCAAAATAAGATGTGAAACTCAAATAAGGAGTAATATCAACTTAGATTTCAATAATTACCCAATAGTGGATAAATTTATTTAACAATTACATAACGAAATAGAACATACGATTAAAGCTCAATATGAATTTCTATTCAGAGACAATGTTTTCTTAGAGTAGAATGATCTAAGGTCAATTCCAGTAATTATTGAAATTAGATAAGAAAATGGTATAACCCTTTTTCTTGTACACATATAAGTTGAATGAGTGACTTACAGATTTCTCTTATTATTACCAGAAAAAAGAAATATGTGTAGGTACGCAGTAATTTTAAACATATTTTTAGTGAAAATCAAAGGTTTGGTCATGCAAGAGAGAGAAAAAAGTTACCAGAATATGTTGCTTTTATATAATGTCAGGCTATTAGGATTTAATCATTTCAAAAATACCAAGGGTGGAAGTAATGGTACATTATATAGTGAGACATCTAGTCTTAGCCAAAAAAATGTATTTCCGTAACTTAGAAGCGGGAACAAGCAGAAGATGCACAGGTTGGAATGCACACCACTTAAGATATCATTTCACACACACAACATACTTTATGGACCATAACCATTAACAAACAAGACGGATCTTCTGTTGGGTCAGGATTCAAATTCCCACTCTTCTGATAATGACATCGAATTCCCTAATTAATCAGTCCCCCACGATCATATCAGCAAAACATATCCTAAAATATCATATTTCTTCAGAAACTTTGGTAAATTTAATTATTAGAGAAAATTTGCATCCCTTCTAGTCTTAATATCATGTGAGAACTTCTTAATAGGAAACACAAGCAAAACTTTTTTCAGAAATATTTCAATGGTATTGCATGACATTATCAATGTCGCCTTGTTAAAACCACAGATCTTGTTTATTTTTTATGATTAAAAATATCTATAATACATTAAATAATCTGTAATTGCAAGACTGTGTGTGTGTGTATCTATGTATATATATTAACTCTTTTCTTTTATCTTGGATCTGCAGTGTTAATCAGATCGTCGGTCTGTGAAACAATATCATAATCCTTCATCATCAGTGATCTCGTTTCAGCTGACGTCTTCAGCATACGTGTCAGAAGGGTGACTTACTTGTTATCCCTTGTAATAAAAATTGTATATCAGACTAGGAAGTTTTGTAATGGTTAGATGCTAAGGCTCCACATGTCTGAAATTAAAGACATCTATGCATACTGCATCACATTACTGTAAAAATCCGAATACTTCTCCAGTTTTTATTAATTAATTAATTTGATTTTCTTCAAAATTATTACGTTCTAAGGAAAACTAAAATGAAAATTTTCATTATTGAATGAAAAAATTTAATTTTGGAAAAATTCACAGCATACTTTTACTTTTAACTAAGAGGTATGCAAAAAATTGGTGAAGCATCACATTAAATTAAGTGTAAACATATTACTGGCCTTAAGTTGGATAGTAAAAAAATTGAGCAAATTTACATATTTTCACTAGAAATTTTTAAGGGGAATAAAATATTATATTTATTCTTCAGACGTAGGGATTTATTGAAAAAAATAGAATAAAATGTTCTTCTAAAAATTAATCATATTCGTAAAATTTTTTATATTAATTTGCTTGCAAAGAATGCTAAAAATACTTTTGAAGAAAAAGAAAATCAAATATTTTCCAAAAGTAAATTTTATTTAGATACAGGGAATCTCATGGAGAAATAATTTACATAAAAAGGATATAATTTCTATATGATATATTTTAGAATAAAAAATGAAGTCAGTTTAGTTTGTCAAAATATCAGTTTAATGTATTTTATTTGAATACGACCATCTAGACCTTCAACCTTCATTAGAAAAATATTTCAAAATATTTTTATTTTTGTTTGTCTATATAAAAAATCTTAAATTACCAATATTTCTTAATAAAAATTCAACTTATAATATACATATATATGTATGCATATATGCATTATCATTTTATAATTTACAATGATTTTGCCCTATTTTAAAACTAAATATACCTAAGTAGAAACCAAAAATTAGTTAACTAGAAAAGCTTATTGCTTATTTCTATATAAATATATAATAATTATTTTATTTATTAAAGAGGAGTTATATACAAATTCTTTCGATGTATGCTGCGGAGTTATTTGATTTATTAAATATATTATTAATTAAAACATTCTTTTTTAATAAAATAAAGATTAAAGACAGATGTTTCAATAATTAAACCAACTGCAATCATTCCAGTAAAAGCGGTCCCTTAACAAAATAAACGTATCAGATGCTTTTAATCTAATCTAAAAAAATTAGTACTATTCAGAGTTCTTCATCCCATTAAATGAGGTGACTCAAAAAAGAGAAATGATATATATATATATATATATATATATATATATATATATATATATATATATATATATATATACAGTGTTTTTTATACATGATAACTTTAAATAATTTAATACATTTTTTAAATTATATTTTTGTTATTATTGACTGTATATTAATCTAAAATATGTTTGTTATTTTCCTATAAATCTGTTACAAGGAACATATCGAAAATATATTATGAAATATTTCTTCAATTATATTTTTAATTTGATTTCTATTGCAATGAAGTACTGCAGTATCCACATTACCACCAAGAGAGAATAACATGTTCACCATCACTTTAGTTAATATTAAAATAAATACTAAATTAATGTATTTTGTATATTAATAGTGACGATAAATTAATCGTGACTGTATTACTCTCACATAGTAAGGACATAGTAATCATAAAGCATTTCAAAAATTTTGTAAAAAGAAGAATTTCCTGAAGTACTCAATTCTGTAAGGAAAGAGAACCTTTATTGGATTTAAAACTGGTTGGAAACTACACAGTTAAAACAAAACCCGTACAGAATTAATAAATAAATTTATTCAAAATTATAACATATCAAATATATTTTTATACTTATTTATTTTTGAAAAATGAAATCCTCTTCACATTACTTGTCTTGAGAAAATAACTCAGTTGCATTCACCTAGTTTTAATAATTAAAAGTGATTCCTAATAATTTTCAAATAATATGAATCCATCTTTTCCAAATTGATAGGCACGGAAATTATTTGTTAAATGGTTATTTATATTTATTTCGCATTTGATTAAAAATGACGTTTCATGTATGCTTGATCTCTGAGCATTAGGTAGCTTAACCGCCTCATATTGTTGTAAAGCATTTTATTATCTGCTTTGTAAATTGTCTTCCTGAAAGATTTTTCATTGCTAGTGGGACAAATACGCGTGTCACGATGGTGAAAATCTGATGAATTCCCATTCATTTACCACGACTAGCTTTCATAGAAAAACCAGAAGCCCAACTTCCACTTCTCGAAACTGGAATAGAACCCAATACCTCCTAGGATATAGTAAAAAATGCCATCATATCAATGCATATTTCATTTGAAACTATACAAATATATCACCAAAAGAGTATTTTATTTTAATTTTGTTTCTCAATCTTGAGGCATATGTTTTCAATTTGGTTAATATATTGCAAATATTTCAAGTCATTTTTACTTAATAATAATGATTTTCAATATATTAAAACACTGCATTTCCATAACAATTATTGTACTTTTTTAATATTTGAGCTTAAATTTTTCTAGAACAAAATGAATGTCATCAACAAGTTTTTTTTCCAAATTATTTGGAATACATAAAAACAAAGTGATAATTTTTAGGAGATTCTCTGTTAAATTAAATCTCTTATAATATTTAAAATAATTCTTCCTAATCTATCATTTGCACTTAATTTGCTGCTTGTTATGATGAGCAGGCAACCTTAAAATAAAAAAAAACATATATTCAATTTTCATTAAGCAATTTATTTGACTACTCCTTTGTAACTCTGATTTTCATGATGTATGATATAGAGTAGCTATTTATTTATATATAAATTAAGCATTCATTGTTGAATAACAGGAACAGGACAATGAGTTTAATTTTTCTGCATGTATGCCTACTTAATTAAGTCTTTAAAGTTCCCATGTTATTTTCGACTTAAAACTGAAAAGAGAGAGAGAGAGAGTATGTGCAGGTAACTATCGAGGAAAAGTTCCTCCTTTAAAGAAAAAGGCGCTCAAATATTTGAAAGCACCTTACAATAGAACTTGGCTATTAAGGTTCCATTTCGCAATATCAAATTAGTCTCACCTTGCCCATTCATTTGGAGCATTTTTTTTTAAATGTGAGATAATGGATTCCTATTTAGTCTATTTTCATGAGCTAAAGAGGAATGTCACATTTCTGACTTTTGCATGCTTGTCTATTAGAAGTATTTACTTAAAAATTATATTTGTGTTCTCTCTGGTGAACTGTGAATCTGTGGCAATTTCTCTTATAAAGAAACAGTTTCAAACATTATTTCTATAAAAAACTAACTGAACATTTTATATCTATCTATATACACTCAATTATAAAAATATTTACTGTTGGTATCTGAATATATATTATACATTGCTAATATTCTTCAAGTTTCTTTTGTATTGCAGTGTTATCAAATGAATTAATGAAAATATTTTAGGACATGCATTTCACAGCGATTTCTTTTTAAAAAGTTTCAATAATTCGCACGTCAAAATGCGATTTATACATTATTTGCTTCCAAAATAATTTTCTTATCAAAGAAAAGCTAATAAAATGATCATTTTATAATGAAATATTCATAACGTATTCTTCAATTTAACCACATTTTACGACACTATTTAAAACTTATTTTCCAATTAAATTGTTTTGTAACAAGAACCACGTGCATGCTTATGATTTTTATCAGTTTTTATATAGAAAAATATTTAATTTGCTAATTCATTTTTCTATTATAGTAAAAAAAAAATTATGAATAGAATTATATATATCAAGAAATAACAAACAACTATTAAATTTATAAAATGAATCTCCAAATATAAATAATTAAAATACCTTTGAGAATGTTTTTAACTACTTGAACTGAATTATATTGTTATTTTTTTTATCTTTATGTAGCTGTAATTTAACGATATTAGATATTTATTGTTAGAGTCATGAAAATAAAACTTTTTGCTTTAAATTTAATGAAATACCATATTGCTCCTTTTAATACCAAAGCCGAAGAGGGACAGCCTACTCGCCGAGCGATTGCAATGCTATGAATGTTCACTGCATAAAAAAAATTAATATTTATCGTAATAGGGGATCTGTTCATATTTGTGCTTTAATTTGCCATCTACAAATTAGACAATTTGGAAATATTTGTTATTTTTTCACCCTTCGAGATCAATTCATATTACACTACTGGCCATTAAAATTGTTACACCAAGAAGGCGACATGCTACAGACGTGAAATTTATACGAAAGGAAGAAGGTGCTGTGATATGCAAATGATTAGCTTTTCAGCGCATTCAGACAAAGCAGGTGCCAGTAGCGACACCTACATTGTGCTTAAATGAGGAAATTGTTCAGCCGGTTCCTCATACACAAATTGCATTTGAACGTTGTTGACTGGTGAACAGTTGTTATGATGACTCGTGTAAGAAGGAGAAATGCGTACCAGCACGTTTCTGACTTTGATAAAGGTCGAATTGCAGCGTACCGGGATTACAGTTTATCTTATTGCAGTGTTGCTGCTCGTGTCGGTCGCGATCCAATGACTGTTAGCAGAATATGGAATCGATGGGTTCAGGACGGTAATACGGAACGTCATGCGAGATCTCAACGGCCACCTATCACTAACAGCCGAGAACACAGGCATATATTATATTATACGGAACATGTTCGGCTGTTGCGATGGCCAGCACGTTCTCCAGATCTTTCACCAATAAAAAACGTCTGGTCAATGGTTGCCGAGCGACTGGCTTGTCACCGAACGCTAGTCACTACGGTTGATGAACTGCGGCATCGTGTTGAAGCTGCATGGGCATCTGTAACTGTACATACAATCCAATCTCTATTTGACTCAATGCCCAGGCGTATAACTGATGTTATTACTGCCAGAAGTGGTTGTTCTGGGTACTGATTTCTCAGGATCTATCCAGCCAAAAGTTTTGAAAATTTAATCCCTTGTTATTTTTAGTATAATATATTTGTCCAATAAATATCATTTTGTTATCTGCATTTATTCCTGGTGTAGCAATTTTAATGGCCAGTAGTGTAATTTTAAATTGATTTCTAAATACATTATACATTTATATTCCGTTCAGTTACTGTGGTAACTCTTTTCAAAGCAGTTAATAGATTTGGATATATTGTTGGATAATAGGGAGAAGTTGGCTAAATATTGAAATATAAAGAATCAACAACCCAAATAGAAAGATAGTATTTTGCAGATATTTCTTTTATTATTATAAGGAATACGTGTAAAATAATTCCTTAAATAAATTCAAATATTTCATTTTAGACATACTTGTAGCTATTAGTTGCAATGAAAAGGAAAACAGTCTCTCTTATACGTAAACACGTATATTTTTCATTTAAGTTATATCTTATGTAATCTAGCAAAAAATATAATCAATTTTGTTTTCATAAAAAAATGTAGCAGTAAAATTTTTTCAAAAGTATTTGCTTTCCTTTTTATCAGAAATCTACAAGCAATTCGCAGAATAAAATGTAAAGTTGGAGACAAAATTTACTTTATTTAATTTAAACACCAAGAGCTGCGGGTTTAATCAAAATTGAATTCATTTCCTGGGAATAAGTAATGTGACATAAAAACGTTATACGCATTTCTTATAAAGTTTTCCTCTATCACAATTATGCAAATTCATTAACAGAGAACAGAAGGTAATTAGTAATTTAGTACATATTAAAAGTCATTGAAATTCGAGAAATGTATATATTGACCGGTCAGCTAATAGAAGGATATTACATTCTTCCTATTCACACAGACAATCCAAAATACTAGAAAAAATTATATAAATGTGTATACTCAAAATCAATCCAAGCAATATTATTTCCAAATGATTATAGAATTATTGCTGGAAATGAATTAATGCTATGAATTATGAACGAAATTTCAAATTGTAAATATAGATAAAACAAAATTTAACTTTTTCGCAATAATTTAGTGATTTAAGTGAGGAATTAAAAATTTTGTTCAAAAAATATTTAGCTTCAATCTTTATTAAATTTAAATAAATCCGTAAAATATTTTGAATTAACGAAGTATAAAACAAATACAGAACAAATGCGGATTAAAAGTTTTAGGAAAAGTATAATATAATTTTAAATTAATTATATTAATAGTTTGACAGAGTGAAGTTACTTTTACACATTGTTAATTTTCTTCAAAAAAGGAAATAAACATTTTATTGTTTCATAGTTTAATATTAATATAGTTATAAAAATATCTCATGCATCACATTTCTCTATCTCACTCGAAAAGATTTTGATTCTTTAGAAAAATGAGTTTTTTGTAATTCTTAATTTCTTTGCCTTGAAAATGATTCAAGGTACATACTCCATACTCTAATAGGGAAAATTTTGAGTCTTCAATACAAAATTTATTTATTTATTTTTAATACTCTTAATATTATATCCCTATATCCATACTTATGAACACAATTCATTCTAAATGAATTACTATATTGCAAAGAATAAGCAAATTCTCAGAGGTATTGATAACAAGAAAAATTATGCAATTGTGATGAGATATCTTAGACGTCACAGATGAATACTTAAGCAGCGCGATATATCAAGAAGGGAAAAAAACCAAAATCCAAACAAATAAAGTTGACACACCTGATTCTCCTAATATAAAAATAAGAATTTATGTTATTCTCTAGCAGACTAATATCATTTATAATTTGATGTTTCCTTAGCAGATAAATTTTGGAATTCAATTGAGTATTTTTTGATCTATTTGTTAATAGACAAGGTTTAATCAAGACAAAAAATAATAAAAATTTGATTATAGATATGAAAGATAAATTTGTTTGAGAAGTATTTGTTTTCACTTTTTTAACTTCTTGATTACTATTAATGTATGAAACACCCTATTAATGTTGAATGACAGTTTTTAGCTTTGAAATACCCTTACAAATTCATTATTTTCCTCAAAAGGTATTTACATTTTAATTGCGTTCTTATAAGATAATTTACTTTACTTTATGTTAATTTATTTCTGGCTGCTTCAAATTTTAAGATGCTCTTTCATTTATATTTAATATTTTCCTCCACGGTTGATTACAAAAGTAAATTCATCCATAACAGCTTGAAAAGAGATTGTTCACAAATAAATATTCATTTATAAATACGAAACAAATTTGTCGCCATATTTTGGAATTTTTAAATACAAATAAAATATTATTTCTAAAAGCTAGTAAATTACAAATTTGTCGCCATATTTTGGAATTTTTAAATACAAATAAAATATTATTTCTGAAAGCTAGTAAATTACAAATATCTAATTATTGTTACTCTGATCTCTTATTTACTATGAAATCACATTGGACGAACAATATGACTTTTAAATCAGTAATGACGAAAAAAAGAGCTAAATAATTTAATTTTTTTAAATCTTTCTTAAGTTTATGATAAAAAGGAACGACTGTCAAATACTTAAATACTGTAGTTATCAAAAATAAGAATTCTTTTGGGAAAATTTGTGTAATGTGAGCATAAAATATTTACATTAATGCCATAATAAGTAATTTCAATGAAATATATGTACTTCTTAACTTGAATTTAAAACAAACATAAAAATTAATTAAATGAAATGTATACTTTTGAAAGAGCATTATTAATTTAAGTTTCCTTTAAAAGGCAAATTATTGGTTAAATTATCTGTAATTTAATTTATATCAAAATTTGTTTTTTAAATGTAATAAATTGAGAGAAAAGTATATTTTAATTATAATTTGGCGGAATTAGTTAAAATGATTTAATAAAGGAAATATTTTTTAAACTTACATTAATTAACTTTCAAATTAAAGTAAATGTACTTTAAAAATGTAAATATTTAAGATTTTACTAAAATTCCCTACGAACAAATCTTATTTTGATTTGAAAATATTAAAACGCATAATTTAATACATTTAATAAAAGAGAAAAACATTTTTATCAAATCCCTTTACAAAAACATAAATATTTTTAAATAATTTAATGTTTATCTTTTAAAACTCCAAAAATTGTTAAAATTCCGCTTTTAAATCTTTTTGGCTTTACATTTTGTTTCTCGAGAATCAGAAAGAAATGAATTTCACTTCAACCCGATAAAAATTTTATTATTCGTAATGCCTGTAAAATTGAGTCTTTATTTTTAGCGTAATTCCTCCATTATGAAAGTTTTGTCCTTTTTTTTTTCTTTCCTACAAATTGGATTACCTCTAACGCAATACCTCAGGAAAAATAACATTTCTCGAAGCTTGAACAATTTTCTACTTATAAATGCACAACAATTTTACTGTCGATTGAATTACATAGTTTTCTTTCCACAGCTTTTATACATCGGAATTTGGAATTGATTTTACAATTTTCTTTTATACTAATCTTGGTGAAATGGTATTAAATGAGATTTTCATAAATTCGTTCTTTTGCAATGATTTGCAAAAGATTTCTTTTGAAAAACGTCATATAGAAAAAATTAAAAATATATAGTATTTGCCTAACACTCATTTGGAAATACCATTTCTTTTTCATAAAATACTTTAATCAGATTTGCACAATTGTTGTCGATCACAGATTTAGTGTTGATAGAAAGTTATTGTTGTATTTCATTGATATTTCTCGCTATTTAATTTTTCTATGTTCATATTATTTTCAATACAAATACTGGAAGTAATCAATTCATGCAATAATTGATTTATATTTGGTTTAATATTTCTTTTTACATTTTGAAATAGAATAAGAGTCAGGTATTCAGTAGTATACTCCCAGTTGTCTTCTACATATAGGAAACAATTTATTTATTGAATCCACTTTTCATGAAATATAATTTTTTTGTTACTTATTAGTATTAATCAACCATTAATTTTACAAGAATTTTAATATTTTTCATATTTCTGGGATAAAATATATATTTTCTTGTATACATTTGCAAAATATTCCTTCAATTAATTTCAATTTTTAGGATTGTAAAATTTATTTGTAACATTTCAGTATTAAAATAAAAGTGTTTTCAAAATGTTAATAGAATTATTATGAAGCGCATGTTAAAATGTCTTATTTATTTGTCGTGTTAAAACTGCAATCACCATTTGGAAATGTACAATGAAGTAAAAACGCCGAGCTGGCAACTGAATGATTATCATTCTAATCCTCACTTTAATAATTAATGGATTCTATTCCCGACATTAGTTTATTTGTTTTTAAGTGACTTTAAATTCTAAAGCTTAAATGTTCAAAAGTATTGAATAATAATTAAAATTATCAAATAAAATTATTAGATTGATTTCGATATAATTTTAATAATGGTATTAATGTATCAGATTACTTTGACTTTTGGGAGAAATATGAACACAATTTCTGCATTAGAAGAAAGAAATAAAAAATGGAATTCCTTAAAAGAAACTCATTTTTAGTAAAAGTTATAATTGCTCCGAAATTACAGCAACATTGTACCTTTCTGAGGCATCGAGTCAATGAAGATATTAATAAAGGCCTTGTGTGTGTGTGTGTGTGTGTGTGTGTGTGTGTGTGTGTGTGTGTGTGTGTGTGTGTGTGTGTGTGTGTGTGTGTGTGTGTGTGTGTGTGTGATGTTAATTACGTGCCACTACTATGAATGAGCTCTTTCCAGTTCTTGGAGAAATTGTGAGTGTGATATGAGTCCCCCATCTCATTTGCCTAGAATGCCCAAATCTTTCAGCAACACATGGACTTATTGGTCATTTTATTCACATAATTCTTTCCTCCAGAAGGAAATCATTAACAAAATTAGAATATGTTGCAGTAATTGTCATCTATTAAGATGAATAAATCTCTATTTGCTGTCTGTTAAGGAACTAGAATAGATCTTAGGCTCTCATCCCCATATCGATGGCTTGGGAGACCAACATTTCGAATGATATCGAAATCAGAGCGTGATCAATGTAGATGCCAGCATAGACAAATACTCCAAATGGCACACTGTTGCACACGAACACAGGATGCTTTCTATTATGCTACGTTCCCTAAAGATAAAAATACGCTTAATATAGGGACCGGAGTCAAAATAAATATTTTGCAATTCATTCTCTTCTAGTTTGTATGTTCTGTTGTCCACATCCTGAGGGCATGATGGTAACTTGCTGTTAATATGACCCGCAATAGTTTTCGATGAGCTTACAGTTTTGCAGAGTGAAAGTAGTTTAAAATAGCTTGTGTGATAGCAACTGTGCGAAGGTGTTATTGAAGAAGATTGGCATTAATATTTCAGTGTCATGCATTAAATAATTGTCTTTATTGGGGTTGTTGTACGTCTATGACTTTGCTCTGATTTTCAGACATGAAAATTTAATTTTCATTAATTAATTTTCAAGAACAACAATAATGAGATGCTTTTCAATAATCTTCAGATAACTGTTCTTAAAATTCAGCCTTAAATTGTAATAATTGTGCTGCACATGTAAAAAAAAATAATCATTTGATTGAAGTTTCATGCTTATTGCTGTATACATTCTTTATAATACAACCACCTTAATAAGTAAAGTTATAATTTTACAGTGATGAAATAAAAATAGGACATTGGAGTCTGATTTTTGATGAACATCATAGACTTTTAGGTTTGTTTTGTAAAATATATACTATAATAAATACATTAAAATTAAAGCATATTATATTGTTATTAATTAACACATACGTGACTATAGGAATATAACCACACATATATACATATATAAATATATATATAAATATATATATATATATACATACATACATATAACTTAAATAAATACAATTATATAAACCTTAAAATAAATAGCAATCCTAGAAACATTGTTACGATAAATTTGCAAATTAATAATATGATATTTTATTACACAATTTGAGGGAAATACAACGATCTTTTGGTATCTGTGTCTATATTGTAAAGTACACAATTATAAAAATTATTATTATTTAGTTACCATATTGTTGACAATAAAGAAATTTCATGAACGTACACAGAGAGATTAACTAAACAATATTATTTTAATGATCCCTGCAGATAAAATTATTGCTCAAAAATTCATATTTTATGATGAAGGAATGGGTTTTTGTTTTAACGAATATCAAATATTTAAAATGTTGTTATCAAAGACATATTTAATAATATTTAGAAAAAATCTAGGATTATAAACAACTAAGTATGTTCAATGTGATGGCTGCCGTCTGTATTCACAAGATAGCATAATTTCCCTTAGAGTGTTCTGGGAAATGTTAAATTGTTGTGAAATGTTGTTTATTAAACTAAAGTAACATTTTTGTGTAATCACAACATACAAGGTGTTCCAAATGCCTAAAAATCCTAAATCTCATGGATTTAATTTAGAGATTCAGGTTTGGGAATTGGGAAGGCTACATTCTGGCAGGTTAGCAAAATATTATTTATATATTTACATTATGTAGTTTTACTTGACAAGTCAAAGAATCTTGTATGGCAAAAGATTGTTTATGTATTTACATTTTCTGGTATTTTCGTACCTAATTGATATTATTATCAGGTAGTATTTTTGTACCATTTTTAGATATTAAACACCTACTCATTTTTAACAAAATATTAAATAATAATTAATTTTCTTATGAAAAGTAAAAAGATATAATTAATAATAATTAAAGTACTAAACACATTTTTAAAGGTAAAATAATAAGAAAGCAGTGTGTACATTTGAAATCATTAATTATATATAATATTTAACCTGTAAAATTATAATTCCTTAATGATCATATTCTTCTCATTAAATTACACTAGAAATATATTTATGTATATTTTAAGTAAATATAAATGCTTTAAATTTTGGGAAAAAGTGAAAATAGATTTGCTAAAATCTAGTTATTATTAAATAGTTTTATCATCTTCTGAAGCAAATGAACCATCTTTTTAAATAAATATTTATTTTGGAAATATTAAACAAGAAATTCAAGTTCGGAGGAAAACGACTGAGAAGAAAACATTCAAAATGTGACCACTGCCTTCATTTTCGAGATCAGATAAGCAAATTCGACCACAGAAAAGTAATTAATAATGCTTTTACATGGAACGAAATCCAGTTTCGACATGACTCTGGGGATTTACATGAACCATATTCTGCGTTTAATCATTTCTTGAGGTAAGATACTTTACTTGATGTTCATTATTTGAATTAAAAGAGAAAAGAGACAAATAATTAAGCAGTCTGATATCTTTCTGTAGTTAGAATAATTACTTTCTCTCTAATCCTAAGATATTTGACGTCACAAAGTAGGAACTAAATATTAATTGTGACAAACAAGGCTAATAAATATATAGGGGTAGAAGAATTAATTTGAATTTAAGAATATTTATTCCAGAAAAGTTATTCTAATCAAATCGAAGTTATTTCTGGAATGCTCCAGGTTTGAGGTAGTTTAATATTTTCTTTTTTTGCTGAATGGTAGTTTTTCGTAGAAAAATTAACTTTATTAGGTTCTACATTTAAAATGAACTTCCAATTACAAGAAACTTTTAAGTTCTAAAAATCGAACTCACAGACTACTGTATTGTAAATAACTATTAATGGAAGAGAATACGATAACAAAAGCTCGAAATGTTCTTATAGGAAAATGATGATGGTCTATGGTAAGCTTCACCTTATGGCAGAAAAATGGTTGACTTGAAAGAGAAAATTGTGTATTAGTAGAAATATCAAGAACTCTACATAATTCAAATGCTGAAGTCGATTTTACTCTTGCATTGAAAGTACAACTCATGAATAATTCCCTATATAATTTGAATAGAAATAGAAAATCTTCCGTTGAAAATATGAGTTCATACCAACATTGGACTGGTAAGAAACCAAGAATAAAACTCATGTGTGTAATTCATGTCCACATCAAAAGAGAAGAAAAATGATAATAAATCTGGGAAAGCTGATTTAATTGGATATTATTCAGATGAAATGTATCATCGTTGAGCTCAAGAGATAATTTCAATAATTTTCTCACAAAATGTAAGATTTAATGAGAACTCATAACCTGTAAAAACAAATTATTATTTAATGTTAGATTAGACCAAGAGCAGATTTTGAACTTAAAAATTAAAGAAAACCTGAAGATAATAAATCAATGAAAGATTCTATTAATGTATAAAAACAAGAAAACATTAAGAAACATAGTATTTAACCAATAATTTTAAAAAATAAAAGTGAGTTGAAATATTTAAAACGCTTTTAGGAGTGCATAGAGATTACTGGAGTATTTATTCTTGGTTTTTGAGAATCTGATGATTGTGTGAACGTTAAAATTTTCAAACAAAACTCTTATCTGAATGTAACTTCTAAATTCATCATCACTAAAAAATTCTAGAACACCTAGGCTGTACTCTGTCTCTAGATGATATATTTTCCTTTAGGCCTGCAACGTGTCTGAAAAAAATGCACTTTATTTTTTATTAAGTCTTCTTTAGAGAAATTTTCTATATGTGATAAAATGTTGATAATTTATTACAAAGTTGGTCTATTTACAATTATAAGACACATTAATGCTCCAACATTAATGCAATAAGGAAACATCGTCTTATTTATCTCTTTCATGATGCGCATATTTTTCTCTTTCAAAATAGGTGCATGAACAGGTCTGTTGCCATTCATACCAAACCGCTGAATTATCTTTGTGGAATAAGCTTCTTGTTCAATTTTAAACTTTCCCTCGTCAAATTTTGTTATTTTTATACCCAACAAATATGATGGTGGCATACTTGTGAGTTTGAATTTCGTTTTTAACTGATTTAGGAAATTTCTTGAATCTTCATGCATGACAACGATTAATTCATCATTGACATAAAAAGGCAAAAAGTCCTATTTTTTTTTCTCCATGACAAATGAGTAAGCATTGATCTAATTCACTCAGTTTAAATCCTAGATTTAACACAAATTTTCCGAAATATAGATGAGCCTGTTCAAACCAATACAAACTTTTCTTGACTATACAAACATTATTAGATCCTTCTTTATAGAATTCAAGTTGATGTATTTAAATTGCTTAATGTAAATCAGAATATAAACGGGCTATTGATGCATCTCACTGCACTAGATGCATATTTTTTCTGACTGCAGTACTAATGAGTGAACGTACATTTACTAGCTTTGTAACCGAAATATATGTCTATATTCAATACCTTGTCTCTAAATAAAAGTTTTGATCAGAATCCTTGTCTTATATTTATCTACAGTACCATCTAGAATTTTCTTTATATGGAAGACCCATTTAAAAGATAGAGATTTAGTTGTTTTTGATAATGATGTTATTTTTTGGGTGCTATTCTAACCGAAGATCTGGTTTCGGCATCTATAGCTTTATTCCTGAAATTATATTTTTTTTAAAAAAAAACTTTTTCACATGACACTAAGCTCATTCAAATCATACATAAAATTTTCAGCAAGAGTTGCAAAGGAATATAAAAGGTTTTTGAATTATGTTAAGCGTATGACCAGATTTGGAATATTTTACAGTAATTCTTTTATGTGTGCAAAGAATCGAATAAAGAATGGCTGTATCAAGTTGAAATGATATTTATATGCATTACATGCTACTTAAATCAAAATAATTCTTACATTCATTCGTAAAAATTAGGAATGTTATAGTGATCAGATTTCAATGGATGTCAAATGACAGAAGATCTGACTGTACAATGGTGGAACTATGTTATGACTTAATCCGAGAACGCGTTACTACTATTGTGATCATCAACTACTGGAGCAGAATTATTGCTGTAATGGATGCTCAAGAGAAATAATTTGATAAAAGCGATTTATCAGTGAAGTTGCCAAACTTACTTATATTATAGTAGACGAAAGTATTGTTGTAATAACTCTTACAGAATTCCCGAAATTCTGAGATGTTTAAAATATATGGATTTCAAATATTTCTATAAAAGTAGAAACGATATTAGAAAAGCAGATTATTGCAGGGTGTGGCAAGCTAACTTCTTTATTTTGATATACAATAACACAAAAAGCAGTAAAGATAATGAGGTAGGCTTAGTCTCTTTCGACAGAGGAAATCATAAATTTTTTGACATTGGGGTTCAGTTGCCATCATGCTTTTGAGTAATGAACACTGTACGTTTATTATAAAAACTTATTTTGCAAATTTTTGTGCAGTTACTTCAACCCAAATCACTTCAATATTGCTTCTTTTGGAACTTTCTAAGACAGGAAATATATTATTTCAAGGGTGACAGTGCTTAAAAGAAATTGGTTTTGTGCAGAAAATAAAATATGTTGACGCACTTCCCAATTGATCATCAGATAATATTGAAGCATTAAGAGTGTTATTTATACGATTACCATTAATTTCTGAGCGCAAACATAGTTTTGCTCCAGAAATTTTCTTCCAGTGAATTGCACGCAATTAACTTCCTTTTCATCCATAAGAGCTTCTAATTGTGCAGGAATTATCAGAATGTGATTTCAAGGCTTGAAGAAAGGCATGTGAAACTCTTCTTGATCATGCCTCTCAAGACATGCTTGTCTTTTTCAGTGATGAAGCTCATTCCCTTTTGACTGGATTGTCCATTAGCAAATTATGCTCTTTTAAGTAGTTAACAACCCCTAAGAACTCCATTAGAGGTATTTGCATTCACCACATATCCTCGTATGGAGCACAATTTCATTAGTTGGAATTGTGAGCTAACTGTTTTTCAAGGAAAATGAATAGACTTTCACAGTTCCTTCAAACCCTTCATTAGAATTTTTTTTGCCATGATTTGAAATTCACAAAGAGAATGAAGGGTTTAAGCAGTCTAAAGTAACAACATATACTTCAAAGATAATTGTTCAGAGAAATCACTTCCCAAGTCTCTCATTTCAATGAGATGCGACTTGGAGCTTACAGCGCTTTCTCTTGATTCGGTCCTAAGTACTTTTTTGTGGTAGCAAATAAAATCACGTATTTATACTAACGGCTCACAAATTTTGGAAGATCTGAAAAGAAACATTCAAAGAGAAAAGGCTAATGTGCTTAAAAAGGTAAAATTTGGTTAACCAATGTATCCACAATGGTGGGCGTCATTTGCAATACATCAAACTTAAAATTTTGCAAATTAAATCTTTAAATATGAAACTTTTGTATGCAAAAATAAATAAAAATATATCTTTCAAACGTTTGTGTGATTATAATACGAGATAAGGGAGGTAACTTGCTGTTCATAACACATGTACATAACACATACCAACAAAAAACAAACTCCATATTTAATAACAAAACTATTATTTAAGCCAAGACTATTGAATTTTTACAATATGTGGGAAATATCATGTGTTTTTCAATAAGAGATACTATTAAAATAATTTAAATATTGTGTTAAAAAATTTAATTTGTTATTTTTTATGCGATTTTAATTTTTTTTTCTGATCACAAATTTACGTTACATTGGCATGGAATGTATTAATTTCTAATAAATATTTATTTCGCTATCATAATGCGTTTTGTGAATATTTTTCTATAGTTAAAAAGTAAATACAAGAATTTTTATGTTTTAGAAATTTTTAAATTGTGATATATACAAAATATGGTATACAACAAAATTATTTTTGTCTATAAAATATCATGCGAATTACCAATAAGTGTTTTATGTTTTCAAGTTTTAAAGAACTGCATAATTTATAAGATGTCTGTTAATAACGCCACTTTCTAGTTTATTAAGTCATGAGTTATGGAAAAGTCTGCCATTAAATCTAAAGTGGCAAGTTAATGATTTTGAATGCAATGGGAATGAACGAGACATGCACAAGATAAAATTAATCAATATTTTCTTACAATTTCCACTTAGAGGCGAAAATTTATACTTTAAAATCACTTTAGATTGTTCTTCGCACACGCTTCCCATGGAAACGGTTAAATCAGAAAACATCTTAAAATAAATCATTTCAAATCTCTTGCCGCACTTATGTAAAACTTTAATAAGAAATTTATAAGTCTTTAATGCAGAGATGTATCCTGGAGTTTTAAAGCTTTTAAATTAATGTAACAAATAATGGATCAGATGAACATGTATTCCTTTAGGTACCATTTAATATGATTTAAATGAAAACTGATATATTAGATGTTTGTATTTTATTTAGGATTCTAGGATCTTGAATAAGATTTTCGAAAGTATTAAAGAATAGTGGGTGCTTGATCTCTGATTGTTATTTTTATATTGTGTTTTGATTGAGAGTTTTCGATGTGTACAATGTATCATATATAATAAGTCATACATTTGTCAATGATTCTTTCAAATAAACGGCGCTTTTGAACTGGATGTTTGTTAAGGAACTTTTAAAAGGTAAGATGTTAAAAACTCTATGGAATGAAATATTTTTCTGCTAAAGGATTAATATAGGATACACTATCTCAATTTATAAATACAAAATACAGATACAAAATAAGGTACACATTTTGATGTACGTAAATTTAGTTTACTTACTTATGTTTAAATATTTAATTGGGATAAATATATTGCAGTAAATGTATCAAAAGTAATCTAAATTTGTCTACTTTCTTGTTTGCGTGGCCGATTTGTGTATTTCCGACCTAAAATTTAATTATAATATTTTAGGTGCTGTTGAAGAGGATTCTTCAGGTTACACAGTTAAATTCCTTCAAATATTTTAATGTATAGTTAAATATCATTGAATTCTTAAATAATCATACATTTGGAAGGAAAGTTTCGGATTCGTAGCTCAATTTTGAAAGCAGATACAGTTCACTGCTTTGAAAATCGAGTTAAGCTATACTTCAATATTTACTAATTCTTTCACCCCAAGAATGTGTATGATGTGGTTATTTTTAAATTCAAAAATCTTTTTCTTATTATTTGGCTATATTTATGTGAATAACTGATCTTTATTATTAATTCATAGGAAGTTAGACGGCATTAAGAACATAAATCAGATAAAAAGATCTGATGAGATGAGAACATTTAGCTATCAATTTTTGGAACGTTTATTTCTATGGTGTTAACCTGCTTAAACTTTACCTCCCTCCAATCATTTTAATTAGTGTAACGCCAATTCTATCATCCTCATTTTTATTTTGTTTGTCTAAGGCTTGTCCATTTCCCTTATTTAAAATTGAAATATCTCCTCAGTCTTAGTTATTGTATATGTAAATATCAGTTGTTTTAAATATAGAGAGCGTCAAATATTTTTAAATGTGGGTGTGAATATCTTCTGCAGTATAACACTCACAATTAAACACCTATTCAATCCTTCACTGTTACTTAGAAAATTATTTTTTAACTTTAAATTATTAACATCTGATTAATATTCAAGTCAAAGTGTAGGATTAAAATAATTTTTTTTTAAATAACATCGCTCATTGTCCTACTTAGGATTAATAAAATATATCAAAGCTTCACCCGCATCCATACTATATCACTATAGTTAATATTTAGTAGTTTGAAAGTTCTAATTGATTAAATAATAACTAAATGAATGTCTACCTTATTAGAACCGAACCAGGACTTAGGACTAATCGCAGAAGCAAAAATAACAAACACTCCTCATCAAATATGTTGTACCTGTGTCTGAGAACGTATTGAGAAGGATTATTGATCACAGCCTTCTCATTCGTACAGTCTGTATAAGGAGGTGTGGGATAGGTGGATGTTCATCAGAGTGGGAATGCTATAGATGCTTCGAAATATCATTTCCCCAGGGGAATGAATGGTAAATAGAATACATGATAGCAGCAGTCTAAACATAGAACAGCTTTTAATCCTGTCTCGAGGGATGCAGATACTTACTCTACCTCTTAGGAAATGTTTTATTGAGAACAATATTGCAATGTTCATCATAAATCCCATGAGAAATGAGAAAAATAACACATATGACAGTTTTAATAATAAATGTTATTTCTCTTTAAAGTAAAATAAATAAAATGTTTTTTTTTTAATATGCGATGCATTATTTTTTCTAGTGTAATTTTAAGTCTATTTGTGCATTGTAATGTGTGGCTCTAATTTGTTTATTATATTTTCTTTGATATATTCTGTAAATTAAGTATACATTTTTTAAACTTAACTTCAATGTATAGAATTTATATAACATGAGGTCTTTTGAAAAACTGAAGAAATAGTTACAATTCTTTAAACTTGATGATTGATAGATTATTTAAGCAAACTAATATTTTTTTTTTTAAAAAAAAACTACATTTGATTCATTTTCAAAATACTGTTAATAATGCTTTTTTGGTTTTAAAAATGTGTTTTCTAACTGTAAATTTTCCTTTCTTCTTGTAACAGACATAAAGTTGACTAAGAGTTGCGAAAATGTTGAAATGAGCCATCTTACACAATTTTGTGATTAATATTATTTATAAGCAATGTATTTTTTTAAATTATTTTTTGTAAGGACATTTTTTGGAATATTCTCAATCTAAGGGAATGTTACTTTTTTTAGAAAATTTGACATGAAAGGAAATTTATATTATGAGCAATTATAAGTAATTTAAAATTTTAGGCTTAAATGCATTTAATGTTAAGTTATGATAGAAAATTGTAATTGGATGAATATACCATAGCTCATATTTATCACAAAGTAGGTAAATTTACTTAATTAATTTACATTACATTTACCATTAACTTTGTCATCATTTATTAAATTCTAAGAACATTTGTATTAGAAACATAAAGTTAAACATTCTGTTTTTAATACAAGGAATTTATTAAATGCCTTAAAATTTGACGTTTATCAAGCCATTAAATTAGGAATATATATATGCAAACTAATGAGATATTTAGACATAAAAATAATTCATACATATTTATTGCAAAAAGAAAATCCCTAGATATGATTTTCAGAACAAGTTTGAATAACATTCCTTTTGTAAATATAATCAACACATGCTATTGTAGACAATTTTATTTTTCCATTTTGTGAGCATCTTTTTTGTTTGTTGTTTCTTTAACCATTCACAAAAAGATGTACCTAACCTTAATTCGGAGCCATCTAATCACCTGATATAATATGAGAAAACTTTTCTCTTCGCGAATTAATAAAATACATTGCTCAGTAAAGTAGGAACATACAAACCAGGATTATTGAGCATATATTACAAAAATTTTTTATAATTGCAATGGAGGATTCACACTTGAAAGTACATTCGGATGGGCCACAATGATTTTAAGCTTTATCTAATTAGTGTTATTAATATATTTTACTCTGAATTATTCATAATATTTTACCTATACTGATTATTAAATATTCAAAGAACAAATGGAAAGGACATAATTTAATTAAGATGGGTTGGCGAATCCTTATTTCACCATTAGAAATGATATTATTAAATTCTATGTACAATATATGAAAGAGAATAACATAGGAACTAATAATAAGTGAAATAAATATCGCATCAATTAATGACCCATATGTATACAAAAATAAAATAACAGGTATTTCAAACCAATATCAAATAATAGCAGCCTCGCAACCCAAGCAGCTGTATTAATTAAGAAAGGATTAAAAGCAACAATAATATTGGAGAAAATATAAATAGCAATTATTAAAGTAGTAGCACAAGAAATCAATTAAATCTTTGTTCTGTATATATACCATCATCGCATGAAATTAAAATAGTATTGGAACTAATAGGACCTTTAATAATAGCCAGCCTATGTATAACAGCACCTTGGGAACTAGTTGGATAGGTTTACAGATATCTAAGAATTTAAAGAGAGAAATAATAATTGATTGGATCATAAAAGATGATTTCACGGTTAGTGATCATAACATAATGCTTTGTAATCTAAAATTAAACAATTATAAAAACCAAAAAGAACCAAGAATGAATAGGAAAACTCTCGATTGACCAACACTAAAATGACATCTACAAGAACTTATAGAAGATATAGATACCGATGTAATAGAAACATGGGAGACGAATGAATTATTGGAAATAAAAGAAAGAGAATTGTATAACATCTGTCTTAAGAGCAAGAAGGAAATTAAAAGGAACAAACAGAAATCTAATTACTGGTGTGGACAGTAGAACTAACAAAATAAAGATCAAGAATAAAAGCCCTGCGGAGAAGATTTCAAAAAGAGACAAATCAAGAACAAAGACAAAAATAGAAAATTATATATAAAAAAGAAGCAGCAACCTATAGGCCAAATATCGTACATACCAAAAAAAGAAAAGCATTCAAGGAATATCTGAGTTCAGTTACAAATGAAAATACTTTTGGAAATTATTACAAAACAACCAGACAAGATAATGCAAAGCATACTACAATATGCATGATTGAACGGGAAGATGGAACGTTTACCAATTGTATAACAGAGGCAACTGATGGAATACTGAAATACAATTTTCCTTATGAGAATACAGAGCAAATAGAACAAAAATATTAAAATGAAAACGATAAAGCTATTAATATACAAAAAAATAGAAGACATAATAAAAGAAATGAAAATTGGAAAAACACCGAGAAACAACAATTTAGAAGTTTATAAAGAACTTTTAATTACTGACAAAAACTGGTTTAATATAATTTTAAAATGCTGGCAAAATTTTACATTTCCAGACAACAAGACTTAACTGGCTAAATACTTAAATACACTGCAAGAAAAAGTATATAAATTTATAAAAAAAAAACTAAATAGAGTATCAAGGATAACATGGGGCCTCAAAACTGAAATAACCAAGATCATATACAAAGTAGTGATTGAAAAAAATGATATTATATGCATCACCAGCGTGGTACAAGAATACAGTCAAAAGGAATACAAAACTAAATCAAATCCAGAGAATTTCCTTATTTAAAATATCGAAATCCTACAGTATTGTATAAACAGAAGCCTTAGAAATATTAATGGGCTATCTACCCATAGATCTTTTGGCTTACATAAATAAACAGAAATATTTACTTATTAACCATGGAATAAATATTAAAATATGAACATAGAATTAACCGAGAAAAATACATGGACAAGACAGAAACATTGCAACCCTCCATGAGAAAAGCAGCAAATTAGTTGGACAAACTTCAATTAATATGCAAGACTGCTATGTATTCACAGATGGTTCTAAAATAAAGTATAGAGTTGGAGCAGCTACCATAATTGGATATGAGAATACAATAAAAGATATTATCCGCATCAGACTAAATGACCAAGCAACGGTACATAAAGCAGAAGCTATCGCAATTTTAACAGCTATAGAATATTCACTTAAAAATAAACTAAACATTTGTCACATACATTCTGATTCTCGCTCGGTTTTGGATACACTAAGATATAACAAACAAGAAAATAAAACAATAGCTAAAATATTGAAGTTAATTTAATACAATAGCAAGAACTTTACTTTTCATTGAGTCAAAGCACATGAAGGAATTGAATTAAATGAATTGGCAGATTGGAATGCAAAACAAGATACTGAAGGAAATAGAATTTTTCATATAACCCCATACTCAAGACAGCAATTAAAAACAACAGCGAATCAATATACTTTACAACAATGGCAATACAGATGGGACAATTCAGGTAAAACTAGAAGATTACATAATATATATCCTAAAGCCACAAAAAAAAAGATTATCAGCAGATTACCTAATCAAATTAAACTGGCCATGGTACATTTGGGACATATCAAAACAGGTTCCTTAATAAATCCGATAAATGCCAATTTGATAATACTAAACAATACATTGAACACATTATTTATGATTGCCATTAAATTTTCCAATCTTCCGTTGGCGATGGTACTGGGTGGACAGCAGGCTGGTAGAGGCCAGTCTGTGTGCAAGGCCTAGACCCTACCATGATGTTATGAACTTTTTGGCCGGAGCAGATATTGTTGCCGACTTTGGATCGGATGCTGGAATACCGGCTACCGATCAGCCATGAGCTAAGTGCTCTCCTGGCGGATTCAGGTCATTTTCGTTGCCGAATACCTTAGGGTGGGTCGGCCTATAAATATCTAGCGTTATTTGGGATCCTAAGTCAAATAATTCAATTAAAAATTGCTGATAATATTTCAAAATAAAATAATTTGTAAATCCATTTCTCAAAGAAAACTATGAAATATAATATCAGTAGATGAATCTATAAATTCTTCAGCTTCTTATAACAGCGTCTCTTATAAAGCTTCATATTTTAATTAAAATTGACTAGTAATCAATCTGTAAATACTCTTAATGATTAACAGTGTAATTCAGGCCTTGTAGTGGCGCAGTCACCAAGTGTACCATTAGAAAAAAAAAAGTACGCATATTATATGTGCTTCATTCAATTTTTGAACAACAGCTATGTCCAGTAATTGATGAAAGTGCACTTGAACGACTGTAAGTTTTCAGTAATTAATATAATTAGTCATGATGATATTAGGACCATTTTTTTAAATAATGCAATTGCAGCATTGTGATGCATTTGAGGATACGTGCAGTAAGCTACTTCAGACTGGTTAAAAATTAATTTTATCATCAAAAATAAACATGCTTTTTTGTAATTTTTAAAATTGTTTTTACCATTTTGGAATGAAATGTTTTACCCTTTTAACATTGTTTTACCATTCCGAACTTTTTATTCGAATTTTTGTTAGAATTGCCTTTGGATGAAACTCATATATCTCATTTGGAATGTTCTTTTTACTGGTAAGCTGAAATTTAGAGCTTAGTAAAAGCAAAATTTAGTAAAGCTTATGTATGTTAATCTATAAATAAATATAAAATATCATTTCAATGATTGACTGGTGTTTTTATTTCCATATTAAACAAAATTTGAAAACAAAATTGAGCAAGATTTTTATAAATAATTCATAATCAAATTCCAATAAAATAAAGAAAAAGATAAATTTAACGAAACTAAATGTAGCAATTGTAATTAACAAATATTTCTGTATTACACACACACAAACATAAATATATTTCATACAAAACTATTTAGAAAACTACATCTCCCATTATCAGTGATAACAAATTTGTCTACGCAAATTCACAATGGGAGAAAAATTCCACTGAATATAAATTGTTTTAATCTTTAAAATAATTCTCAGAGGTAAACCATCGGAGATTTTACCAACTGGGTTAGTACCTGGATACAAATTTATGATATTAATCATGCGTGAAGAGACTAAATCAATTAATGAAACTTATTTAAGTGAATGTAAATATAATATTGAAATTAATAACAGTATTATTATAACATACATATTTTGAGAACTTATAATCAAAAGATGTTTAGATTTTTACAATTGGTAAGGCAAAATATTTATGAAGCATTAGAACAAATCGTACTCTAGTTCATGAACTTATGAACGGTACTCCATTCCTCAAGATAATTATTGGATGGCAGAAGTTTAGAGATTATTGGAGTTGTTGCAAAAGTTCTGCGGCAATGATCACTGAGCGTGTTACAATTCAACATCCGATTTGAGTTTGTGAAATGTTTCCCAACCCGGAAGCAATCGATAGAGAGGGTTCTTAATCTAATCGATACATAGATTTGGCAGGAGTCAAGTAATAAAGGGTCGGGAAACCCATTAAGCTAAATACAGTTGCAGGAACGTGGTGCCTCAGAAAACATATAGGTAATATATTAAGTATTTTAAATGAATGCCCAATTTACAATTACATAAGTAAGAAATATATTTCCATAAATGTTTATTCTTTTTTACTGTTTTAATCAATATTTCTGAATATTCAGAAATTTTTGAAAATTTATTAAATGATAGAATTGAGATGGTAATTTCGTGATTTAGAGAGGAACACTGACAATTTTCAGATAAATATTCAAAGAATTTTAAATTTGATGTGACTTTTAAATTTCTACAAATTATAAAATTAAGACCTATCTCTTTAGTTTTAGATTATTACCTGTAAAGAAAAGTATTAACTTAAATATTGTATCAACCGATTAATTACATTTAATAACATTTTCTTTTTTCTATTGAATTGAACTTCTGAATACAATTCAAATAATTTAAAATTTTGATTCCAAAGTTTTTTTTGTACTTTCACTGTATCTTTCTAAGCAAATTTTATTTTTAATGAAGATAAATTTTCATATAAGAAATGAGAAAATAGTATTTTAAATTTATTATAGGTTTTGGTTGTCAAAATGTTGAGGGGACGTTTTAGCAAATTATGATGACAGTAATTAAATGCTTAATTTTCTCTATTCTGATTTTGATAGTAAATGTTAGAACTAGATAATGGTGATACACAGTTTAAGAAAATTTTCAGCATTTTATGACTATGGTAACACTATATGCATCAGTTAAGTGTAAAATGTACTTGATTTTGCCTGCTCTCTCTATTGGATGCATTGAAGTCAGAAGAATATGATCTACTTATTTAGGTGTCATATGGAATTCCGGATAAGATAATGAATTAGATGTCTAATTCCCACACACCATTTCAACATCAGTATACATGAACATAGCATAGGTGTAGTTTTATTTCTTACTATATCAATCAAGTAAATTACTATTTAATCTACCAAATATAAACGGAATACTGGAATCATTTTAAATTCTACAAAAAAGACATTTTAAACTTGATTTAAAATATGATTTAAAACATAACACTATTATAGATGTGTAGATCATAGAAAATATTTAACATGTTACTTGACGAAAAACAAGAACGAAATAATCTAATCCTAAAAATTATAAGCAAAATAATTGAATATATTGAATTATTTATAATCGATGCTCAATACAATGAAATATTTGAGATATTCAGATTTTCATGAATAATATGTTTTAAAATGCTAGAGAATAATAATTTTTATAATATTTGTGCCAATTGAGTATTGTAGTACGAAGGGAGTAGATACATTTATTAAAACTACTTTCTTACAAAAAAGAATTATACTGGGAGATTTTGAGTTTTTGAAATTAAAAATTAAATTAATAAAATCTAATATTATAGTAGGTGTATATAATATGATTCCCATATGAAAAAGGTTAGTCATAATTTTGACTACATTTTTGCGAAGTGCATTATTATTTAAATATTTTTGTTGATATAAATACAAGAACGAAGAACGAGACCATTAAAATTAAAATTCATCAAGCTGAATTTTATTTTACTTTTGCATGTAAGTTTTTTTTTAAATACTTAGTTACTTTATTACTTATTTCATTTTAATATCTCCCTTAATTTTTTAACAAATTTTTCTATATCACTCACAAACTTTTTTAAATCCATTTATCCCAAATGAAGAGAAATAACCTTTATTCATATCTTATTTCAGTGATATGACTTCATATTTATTTTTGAAGGAAAAACAATCTACAATTTTTTTCGTTTAATATTTTTTCTGCTTTTTTCCATTTGCAAATGGCTAATGCAGAAATATATTACAAAATTACATTAAAATAAGCCTGTACAATACATGTGACAAGCCACAAAGTTTATTCCCTGGATCCAAAATACAATGCTACTCAAGCTGCTCCTGCATACCTTTCGGCTTGCATTTTGGTTTAAGTAATTGCCAGCTACTCTCAAGCACTGAGGCAGCATTTGAAGGTGTTCGGTTCGTGGACCTGATTTGATGTTTCTGTCAATTATATGGAATTAAATACAACACATTAAAATATGTTGTTAAGTTCATGTTTTAATTTATTTACTCGTAAGTTGTTTATTTAAATGTCGCTAAATGCTAAATTTTTCTCACTAATTGAAGCAAGACTTCAACAGCCAGTTTACCATCCTCTTCTTTTACATATATTCTAAAATGCGTTATTTACTGTATAACACATTCTATAATTTAGTTCTTTGTAACAAACCCAGTTTAAAGAAAAGAGATATTACATTTTAACACCATTGCTTTATTATTCTTGATAAATTGAAGTTCAATCATACTATTGTGTTTACTTTGCATTTTATAGTTTAGCTAAATTTGTTTTTAAGAGTTTCTTATCAGACATAATATTTTATCCAACAAATATGCTTAATTATTTCATACAACAAGAATAACAACATTTCCAAATAAGGAAGACTTGAAAAAGTTTTAACTTTTAACGTTGGTTTTCTTGCTGTGATTTATTTTCTTTTCCTCTTCCTCTATTTAATTTCGTAGAATTTACCGTAGGCAAAATTATCCTAATTAATCCGGTTTAAGTATGGAGAAATTAAAAAAAAGATGAATACCTAAAAAATAGATTAAATAATGGGAAAATAATCTTTTCCTATTTAATGTCTCATTCATAAATGCCAATTTGTACACTCTTATCGTTTTAGTTTCCAGTCGTTTTCCATTTCTTGTCTCTTTATTGAGAAAGTAAGGATTACAAATGAATTTCCGATAATCTTTTCGATACTAATGAAATATGAAGTATTGAGTAAGTTTTGACATAGTGGAGGAGAACTTCATTCATCTTACTTGAAGTATTGATGGAGATTAAAATGTTTTCCTAGAAGTTTTCTGGAACACATCATTCATTCAGTAATCCTCATCAACAATGATAATATATCTTCTAAGTATGACATGATGTATTAGAGAAGAAACTGGATCTGTTTTTTTTTTTTACGTTTTCTATTTTCTTAAAAATTGAAAAACAATCATTTAACTATTTATTTCAGGAATTTTGATATGGCATTCGATAGATATTTGATAAAAATTTTTATCGTATTTATATACATAGTTTATAGTTACATTAAAATTTTATTGCAAATTATATTTAGTTAAATGACTGTGATGAGACAAAAAAATTCGCTATTTCTTTTTTTATAATTTTAGAAAGAACCAATAAAAGTTATTTAAATTATTCTTATTTATATATCTAAATATTTATAATAAGTGAAATAAAATAATAAAAAAATTATATTAAATATTTGAAATAAGTTTTGCTAACAAAGTCTAAAATTCAAATGAAAGAATTAATTTTTTTGAAAAATTTCACTTGTTAATTTAAAACTTTTAAGGGAACAATAATCTTGCTTTTTAAATAAAGGAACTGATAACATCACCATACAAAAAGTCAAAAATTCTGCACAACCCTTTGTTGCATAAATTAATAAAATCGCAAATGCTTGCAATAATTCTAAATGCAAGGGCGTTATATTCAGACTATTCAAAATCAAAGCAGCACTCTCTTCCATATAGAATTACTACATGTATCAACAAGCATACAAACCAACAAGATTTTTGTGTGCTTTTCTATAACTTAAATCCTTCAAGAATAAAATAATTATATTAATTGAAAACTTTGATTTAGAGATTTCATTATATTTTGTCTAAGATGCTCCATCTTTTCTTCTTAAAAAGAAAATAAATAAAATATTTTTTATGGGAAAAATTTTCATCATTAATATTTGGTAACAAAACTGTAGAATAGTAGTCAATTGTGTTGAAATAAATTACACAGAATGCCAGAAAAATCTTGTGGGATAAAATATGAATTTATATAAAATTTATAAAAATATATAATAATAAAATATTATTACAGAAAGTTTTGATGAAATAATTTGTTTAAATTTATACAATTTGCAGTATTTTTTGCATAAAAATTCAATCATAAAATTGCTAAGCAAAGTGAATATCTAAAACAACTTTTTAAATTAATAAAAGTTACTATATGTGTAAATTATAGGTATGAGGCATATTTACATCTTTTAAGGTTCTTATTGTAAAAACAAAATGCAACTTAAAATGGCGTGCTGTGTTTGATCAAACTACAAACAAAATCGAATCTTCAAATAAAAATGTGTAGCTGAAATTCAAAAGCACTCCAAGAGATAATATTTTCTCATAATATTAGGAGCTCATAATATTAGGTATATGTGATCTTTTCCATTATCATATAAGTATCTTTTATCTGTAAAATATAATTAACATATTATAAAGTTAACACACAAGTCTTTTGTCATTTCGAATCATATTTAATTGTGAGAGCAGATAAAATTTGAGATGATGTTATCAAAAAATATAACTTCCTTCATTACCAATTTAACATGTAATTTGTATCATAGTTTAATTAAAATATATGTATATTTATGATCTGAAAGTAAAATTTTTGCTCGTTACATTATAGGTAACGATTCTTAGTATGGCTCTATTAAATTACTCAGATTCTATATATTTTTGCACTTATATTTCACACAATATTCAATATTATTTTATGTGAATAATTCATTTTTATGATATTTATGTAAATAATTCATGAAATATATGTAGTAATACTAATGAAATCTAAAAAAAATCTCTAATGAAGATTGTATCAATGCGTCCATTGAAAAAATATTCGAGATATAAATTTTGAATACATCTTTGAAATTCCATTGTTGAAACAAAATAAAAGGATGTAGAACGGATTGTTAAAACAGTACAGTTTAACTTGAAGTTAATTTGTATTTTGCTCAAAAGAACTATATTTTTTAAAACTATTTTTATGAACATTTGCATAATGATGTAGTCTTTCTTTTAGCAAAGATTTACAAAAATGTATGTTATTTCCACTTTGTTGGAAAGTTTCTAGCTCATGCAATTTGTTATGAATAAAAATATTTTTTAGAAATTCTAGTTCATACAATTTCTTATGAATAAAAACATATACTTTTAAGTTACATAAAACATATTTATTTTGTATTAAATATTTTCTTGGTAACTCACACTCTTTTGTAGGTAAGGTTTTCATTTTATTCGATGACATATTGTAGGTAAAAGCTTTTTTTCCAAGGAAACAATTAAAAAATTTTAACATTTACGTATTTCTCTTAATATTCTCCGAATCTTATTTTGAAAGTTATGCACGCGATTGCGGGGCCATAATTGCCTAGTTGATTAGGGCATCCATTTCGTCATCGAAAAAGTAGAGTGTTCGAATCTTGATTAAACCAAAAATCGGTAGTGTTCACTGATGGTGGTTATGGCATGTAAAATATGGCCATAATCACATGTCCTTCATATTATATGATATTATTTGGGTGGCAAACCAAATCTAGGATTATTTTGCTTGGTCCTTATTTCTAAATTACGAAGACCCTTTTTGAGGTCACATGGGCCTGCTCACTATGTAAAGATATCATAATTTTTGCCTCTTCTTGAAAGACTGAAGATTGTACCAGCCGAGGATTGGAAACCCCAACACCAATATATGTATTTAATAGTTAAAGTTAATAATTTAAAAAATTTAAGAATTATTTTTCTTCTTTCAGTAATTTTTTAAAACTCTACTGAAACAAAAATAATGTTTTTAAGAAACAGTTACAGAGTTCTTTTTTATATGGAGAAATATTGAGAAGTGTATCTCACTATGTAATAAAATTAGAAGAAGAAAAACAGCTTTAGTTTTAGTGCCCCTTTATTACTTTGAAAATTCTAATACGACAGAATTAAACTGTTCAGAAAGTACAGTATCTTTTTAATTAACTGAAAGTAGTCTGATATTTTAAAAAAACGAAATTTGTTGCAATGGTAAGGAATTTTGAAGGGCTTAAGGTAGGAAAATAATGAAGGTATCTTCCTAAGAATGTTTGATTCCATGTAGAACATACAATTAGATGATTAATCACATTCACGTGGCAAGCAATTCCCATGCCAGTTAAATAAAAATTCAACATTGTTAATTTTATTTCAGCTTCGTATCACAGCATTTAAAATATATTAGAACAATTGATGCTATTGATACTAAAACAATGAATGATATTTTTATGTTTCCATATAAATATTTTGCATTTCTTGACTAGTTAATATAATTATTTTGCTTAGATAATTTAATTGTAAATTTTCAATTATCTTTCCCTTTACATGCGTTGATGATACAAATTTTTGATAACAAGAAAATTTGAGATTCTTTGGAACAGATACTCAAGATGAAACTGGAATTCCAAAACCAACAAGAATATAAAAATAAAAAATGGATGAAACAACGTTGATTGTTTTCCCAAGTGATAAGATGAATATTCCAATATTTATATTCTTTTTATCTGAAGCATCTATCATTATCATATAAATTAATTAGTAATGAACATTGAAAATTAAAACATACACAATTGAAATATATACAATAAAATAATAGTTTGTTTTTTCCATTGTAATGTTTTTTTTAAATTTAGTTTGATGTTTATAACTTAATATCATTAAATAGCTTACTTTATTACTAATATCAATTTTATTTAAGTAATTTACATATTTTGAGATTACTAGTGAATTAATTTTTAATGTATATTCTATTGATAATGTATTCCCTACATTGCTCAAGTTTTGAGTATTAAATTTCTCCTTCAGCAACAGCTCAATACTTCTATATTTGTTGAAAAGTAATGGGCATAAAATATCACGTATCCATTACCCTTTATTCCCAATTTAAGACTGAATATCCTTGCAGTATCTTATACAAGTACATTTTTTAAATGCACTTGTGTAATTTACATTTTTAAATGTAATTAATTTTATTCTATGTTATAATTGTTTTCTTAAAATTTTACTGTCATAAAATTTTATAAAAATTACTGCTTTAAAATATTGTCATAAATGAGAGTTAGTTTATTTCAACTTTAAAAGCCACAACTCCATAATACATTGAGAAATAAATAGCTTAGAAAAAATTCTTCTTCTTAAATGCATTTATTTAAGATGTCTCTGTTCTTTAACAGAAAAAATATCCTACAACCAATCATCAGTGTTTTGTTTACTCATTTCTCTTTCTGGACTTGATATCAAATCCTTTTCTTAATACCTTGTTTTCTTGATGAATTGGAATCCCTGAAGATTCACATATTCTGGCAGAGAATAATAAATAAAATCTTAAGAATAAGATACGTATTTCGCTGTTTTATCAGAATATATCCTGTTCTTCTAAAAAATTACAAGTATACTCTATTGCAGGTGTATTAATTTATGTTGAAAGAAAATTATACAAAACGCGAAAATTATTAGATTTCTTATTTTATAACATTTTTTCATACGTTAAAAATAGTCATTTATTAAGTGTTGCTCTTATTATTCGCAATTGATACAAACACTCTTATGAAAATGAATTATCTTGAATTCGATACCTTTCCCTTTTTAGAAAGATCTCTTGATCTCTCATCAACTAGAAACATCTATTCAGTGTTGTAAAGAAACTAGCATTTCACAACTTATCTGTATTTTTGGGACTTTGTACTATAACACATTGTTAAAACTGTATGAATTATTGTAGTTACACCATTTAATATATATTCAACTTCATCCTTAAGCAGACAAAGGCTGTTTGTTATTGCAGACAACTTTGACTATTCTGCCTACTGATTTTCTACCCTTCCAAATTTCTTTGAAATTAAGCAGATTATTCTTTTACAATGTTATATTTCTAAAATAAATATTATATCCTATCCTTATTTACAGTTCTTCCTTTCAGTAACACAATTTTTTGTTGCAAACAAAATATGTGTCTAATACTTATAAATTCACTGAGCAAATCTAATTTTTCCGAAACCTTTCCTGTTAATCAGTCATATATATATATATATATATATATATATATATATATATATATATATATATATATATATATATATATATATATATATATATATATATATATATATATATATGTATGTATATATATATATATATATATATATATATATATATATATATATATATATATATGTATGTATATATATACATATATATACATATATATATATATACATATTTATATATAATCTTTCTGTTTTACTAACTATCATGTGAATATAATGATTCATATTGAATAAAGTTAATTTAAATAATTAAAACTATTTTACATAAAAAATGAATACAAAATATATTTTTGAACGGGGCATTCCTCATCTGAAATTTTCCTTGGATTCAATTTTCTACTTTTTCACTTCATATTAAGAGTTTAATACTGTTTCGATTTCCATTTAAGATTTGTAATTTTTTAAATATATACTGCTCTGAGAACCAGCTCAGAACACTATCATTTTTAATGTTTCTGAGTGTTAATTTGTCGTAATAATCTATTTCTGCAAATGTAATATTCATAATTTATTAACGCTTCTTTAATCTTGAAAATAAATTTTAAATATTTTATTTTTTCCCGCATACATTTTTTTTAATTTGTCATATAAAAGAATAATTTGCAGAATATTAAGCACATTTGGATATTTATTTCGCATATTAAATGTTAAATATACTTTTTTTCCACATAATTTTAAACTAAGTAATTTTGATTAAATTTTTTGGCAAATAATTTCCAGTAAATTTATTTTAATTACCTTCCTGCCGGAATCAGACCTATTTCAAAGAACAATGATCTTCGTCGTTCAGGCTCCGTCATTTAGAATTTATTTAAAAATTTATTCTCAAAAATGTTTTGTCTTTCTTTTCTTGAAGAATTTCCTGCAATAAAATATCAATACTTTGTTCATAAATCTTCAATTTCTTTTCCAATGAATTTCACATATGATGCTTTAGAATGTTAGGGAAGTAGTATCTTTGAAGAATTTTGCACATTTGAATATGGAGTTATAAATAAAGCCTATCTGTATTCTATTTAAAAATAACAGAATTATGCACTATTGCAATGTTTTGTTTTTCATGCTTACAGCTATGCTACAAAACTAAAAATAAATATTATAAATCTAGAAATGCAAATGGAATAATGAATGTGACTTTAAATTTTTCAAGCTGAAAATTATTATTACATAAAGTTTACTTAAAATGATTTATCCTTCCCATGAGAATAAGTCACTTGTATAATTATATGCTAAAATATAAGAATTCAATAACTTTTTGCAGCTTAGATTAAAACATGCAACCTTAAACAGGCAAGAAAGTACTTTCAATTTCTCTTTTGAAAGAAAATTTCAAATTTCATTTATTTATATCGTTTAATTGGTAGATTACCCTATATTTTGCAGGATATCCCATGGACTTGAACACCAATTAACATGCTTGTAAAATTTTCAGTGGAATTAGATTGGTAACCAGTGAAAGGAAGGAAATTTTAGGAGGAAAAAATTACATTTACTGAAATGACAATTTATTGACAGAGAATACTTGAATAGGTCAAAATGATTTAAAAAATATGGATAAATTAACAATAAAATTGAATATTTGCATTTTTTATGAATAAAAGAAATAAAACAGGTAATAAAAGTAGAATAAATAATATTAAATTTCTCAAAATTAAAGCACATTATATAACAGTAGTGTAAAATGCTACCTGTTATTAAACAGTAGCAGCAAAAGTAATGAAGTTTATGTATGTATTATTTATTGTCATAAGAATAAATAGATAATTACATTAAACAATTGTAGGGCATTAAAGTTATGAACAGAATATATTGTCACATAATAAAGAAAAGAAAAAAATAATGAAAAAATAATATAAATTAATTTAATAGAAATTTCCTTCCATTAATTTGTAATAATATTATGTTACAGTAAGTGCATAACGTTTTAATAATAATGGTTATAAATTTACTGAAATAAATTAAAACTTTTACGTTTATTATTCAGAAAATAAAGTAAAATTTGCTAAGTAGGACAGTGAAAATAAGTCAGTTTACATTGCTTTATAATAGTCTAAATGTAATTTAGAATATGTAGATAAATCTTATAAAAATTATAAAAAAACAAAATATGGAAATGATGTAGAAAAATGATTGAACATGGATTATGGAGAAAATTTTCGATAGATTACTTCTAATTTGTAAGTTACCAAAGGAGTTTCATTCGTTACTAAGACATCCATTAATTAATTAAACAAATTTATGGATTCTATATTTTGATAATTCTCTGTTACTAATTGAATTTTCATTCATAACTTGTTATGGTAAGATGCTGAGGAATTGTTTTTGGACAAATGGTGAGATAATGTAGAGAAATATTTTCGGAGAAGCAAGTACAATTTTTTGAAATTGAATGTTTCTGTAAATAAAATTCTGAGAGAAAGGTCTAGGGCAGTGCAAAAATCATTATGAGTCTAATTAAGGACTTTCAGTACCCTCTGATACATGTTTCGTCTAGTGTCATTATTAACTTTGTATATTTTTTACAAGGTTTTAATATCGTAACTTCTAGGATATTTTTTATAATTTCATTATTGATAAAATGAAATTGTATGCATAAGTACACAATTTAAATTTGCAACATATCTATCTGTTTCATTAGCTTTATCATTGTTATATGATTTATTAGCTTCCCAGTTTCTGACACCAATTGATTGTCATTTGCCCAACCAATCGTTCATGTCATTTGCCCAACCAATCTTACGTTGTTTGTGCTTCGAAGAAACACTAGGACATCGTATACTAATGAACTTCTTCAAATGAATTTATGATTGTTTTTAGAACAGCATAATTATAATACCCAAAAGTATAGACAATACTTTTACTGATTTCATAATGAATTGCATTTTTTCAGGCCATAAATTTTGGTCTGAAAAAATGAAATTTTGCTTCCCATTTTCTGACACCAATTGATTGGGAGTTAACGAAGAATACATGGTTTGCTCCTGTCCCTTAATTTATTTTCAAGTCATTTACGTTGATATTTCAGATGACATTTTGAAAATTTGGGGCATTATCTGTTGCATCAATTTTTGTTGCTTTATTTAGAGACCTAGATAATTAATGTCTTTAGAAACTTTCACATCTGGGCTTCATTTAGATGAGGAAAATGGATGTGAAGAATGGGATAAACCAGTTTGATTAGTTTGACAAACTTCGCTTCTGTTTTTATATTTAAGTAATATAGAGGAATATATAGGTTTTGAAGTCTAATAATGGTTTTTTCCAAAAACAATTAGTCTACATAAGACATACTCCATAGCAACAGGTGATTATCAAAATAAGGGAAGCACCTAGGGAAGCAAATAATGATTTATTAGTTTGGTGAGAAGCTATGTTTGGCATATAATACAGCTTTTATTCACATAAAAATCGATTCATATAAAAGTTGAATAATATTTTAATGAATGTAGTACCATTATTCATGCTTTATTGAAAGAAAATTCGCGGACATATGTAAGTGGTGGATATCGTTTCCATATTGAATGCTCTAAAATATACAATAACGGAAGTTCAATTACATCGAGGGTTTGTAAATGTGTGAGTTAAAGTAAATGTTTAAATTAAATATTTTCGAGTTTATCAATCTATGACCTGATATATTCCCATTGTATAAATAGGGTTATTATCATTTTTAAAAACCTATTCTCAGCAGGAAATGAAGTTTGCATCAAAGAATGGACTTGATTAGTTAAAATTTCACCCCAGTGTTCTTTTCAGTTAATATGTAACAGCTAGTTGTCCATGCCATTATGGATTCACCTCCAGATCATGCGGCCATAATGAGACAATTACGATCAAACGCTTGTGCCGGTTCTTCTAAACGTACATCAGTCTTTTTGTAAATAAGATTGTGAAAAACGATTCGTGAAGCTATACCTTTTACCACTTATCAATCGATCAGACTTTGTGCGTGTGATACATCTGTGATAAATGGCTTGGGAATCAGTGCTGTATCGCAAATGTTATATTTATGAAATTGCCATCGAACTATAAACATTGAAAATGGATACTAATTAAACTCAATTCAGATGTCGATTGAGAATTGTCACTTACTTGGTGAAAGATTTAAGCTGAGTTTTTGCTGTTGCCTAAAATCTGGTATGTTCTCTTTTGGAATCCTTAAAGATTTTCATGTATACTTACCTCAATGTGTCCTACTATCAATGAAATAATTCTGATAACAATGAGTTACATGTAGTAGTATTTAAAAGTTTTACACAACAGCCCTCCGCATTTAAGCAATCTACTATATCAAATATTACTGAATTTTATTTCAACTACATAATTTGGTTATATCTATTAACAAATTTCATTTACTTAATGTGTTTTTTAACTTTCACAAATGATAAAAAAATGAGAATATGCTTCAGTTAATTGAAATTAATTAAAAATATTTGAAGTTGAATGAATTTAATGGTTAAAGTACATCATGTTTGTTTTGAAACTATTTACTGAAATTAAGCTATTTTTCTCTTTCTTTAGAATGTGTAATTTAATCAAAATAATTTTCAACATTTTTTTATTTGTTACATAACAAGAAAAAAAAAGCTCCACATAGCACTTATATTAGAAAATTTGAAGTCAAGTGAATATCATATCATTTTTTCAGTTATGTTGGAAAGAGTACTTGATCTTAATTTATAACACTCATTATTGATCAATTCTTATACGCATTTCAATAAAGTAACTCAGAAAAACTAAATATTCTGCTTCCTCAGATATTGCAGTTCAAAATAAACCAGTCAGTTTGAACATGCGCTACATAACAGTAAGATATATAAGATATTCCTTGAAAACTTTTTTTTTACTTTTGAATATTTGTGAAATTTATGCAATTTTTTTTTATCTTATCTACTCTGAGACTACTAGAAAAATCTCTGAGCTGTGTCGGACTGCCCAAACTGCCCCTTTATCAACATTCTCTTTGAGATTAATTTTCCCCTCTTCTCCAATTACGTCCAATTTAGCACATAAAGTTGCCATTTAGAGTTTCACGGAGAGCAATTTTCCTTTAATTTTTTATTGAGTACTAGATTTAACTCTACTTAACATCTCTCGTTAATTTTAATGAAAACATATGTAAATATCGTTTATTTTTTCTTTGTTTCATTAACTCTTACCATTTTTTCTGTTAAAGCGAATTTTCTTTCATGTTTGATTTATTATTTCGCAATGCACATACACACACTTTTTCTGATAATTATATACCTTATAAGCACTTAATGATAATACATAAAAAAATCAAAATCAAAAAAATATATCAAAACATTGATTATATTTCTAGTATTTTAAATGTTACATAAATTCTGAACTACCTAAAATCATTGTATTAATAAATTATTAAGAAATATTAAAATTTTCTCAGATTCTCATTATATATTTTGTATTTTTGGTACTAGTTAAAATTATACATGTTTTATTTCTTTATTAATCGATTTTAAGTGATATTTCACATTTTAAAAATATCTTTCAGATTGGTTGTAAGAAATAACAATATTATATAAATCATAAAAACTCCATTTAAAAAATCAAAAATTTAGCTATTAACTTAGTCTTCTAATCTATTTAAAAAGTTTTTGATTGAACTGAAAATTTCCAATTAATAAAATAATTATAGATCCTTAAATCCTCACAATTTCATTTCAGTTATCCCTATTTGAGACCAAATCTTTAAATTCTTGTGTAAAAATATCCCATAACAGCAAAGTAGACATATTCTAATTATTTTAATACGCTCTTTAACTGTATAGAACTTAACTGGGTGGTTATTTATGATATGTCAGTACATTTAGAAAAACATTTATGTTTTCGGACAACAACTTAAAATAAAATACAGAAAGTTAATTTTTAGTAATATATATTTATATACATATACATATATATATATATATATATATATATATATATATATATATATATATATATATATATATATATATATATATATATATATATATATATATATATATGTATATATATATATATTGTTGTTGTTTATTTTAATTTAAATTTTTGAGGAAATTGGTTGAATTGCTTTCTCTTAAAATAATATTTTATTAAAAAATATATAAATGCGTTTTCACATTTTTTTTGACCAAAAGTGTGTATATAACAAGCGAAGCAATTCAATCGATTTCCTCAAAAATTTATATCGAAGTATTAGATCATTATTCTATGTGATAAGACGATAAATATATCATTGATATTAAAAACAATTTTGATCCTTAAATTTATATCTATTTTTCCAAACAATCTGAATAAGAATCTGCACTGAGTATGTTAAATAACCCATGTAAAATTTCCAGGAAATAAAGATCATAGTTTAATAATACAGTGTAAATTTATATATATATATATATATATGTATATATATATATATATATATATATATATATATATATATATATATATATATGTATGTATATATATATATATAAATAAATATATATATATATATATATATATATATATATATGTATATATATATATATATAAATAAATATATATATATATATATATATATATATATATATATATATATATATATATATATAAAGAATTAAGTTTAGCATTTATATATTCTTTTACTAAAATTCTGCTAGATGAAGAGCATATAGTTTTTTTTTCTATTTTTTTTTAAAATAGCCGACATATTGAAGTTTTAAGTAGCAATGATTTATCGTCATATAACCTGTATTAAATTAATTTTTCACTTATTAATATAAATAAATTTGTGTGATGAATTTCAGTTAAATATACTGAAGAAAACACAAACAGTTATGTAAGAACACGCTTCAAAGTATTACAGAATCATCATCTCTCTACATACCTCTTAAATCATTTAAATATAATCAATATAACTAAACAGCTTTTATCACGCAACAAATACACAGAACTTATAAAATCAGTGAAGAAATGAAATCCTTGACAGATATAAAATTACACACCTTGGTTCTTTATCGGTATATATTCAAACGTGGGTTAATCAACTTCATTGATGTATATCAAAATACACAAGTAAATAAACAACGTAAGTAAAAAGATCCTCTCAATCAATTTTATTAAAATAAATTAGATTAATATTCTGATTTCGACTCCATGTGGAAAGTAGTACTACACAGCTCACCAGCATCCTTGATTGAGCAGAAATTATAATGCGGAAATATTATTTTATAAGTTTTTTTGTTTGAATTCAAATTTTTCAAAAAATAATAATTTTTAATGTGAATGCTTAATTGAAGATATCTACAGCTTATATTTAAGTATCGACTTTAGATGTCTTCAATTAAGTTTTCTATTTTAGTTAGTTGATAATAAATTTTGTTTATTAATAAAAAAAATGAAGTTTATAATGCTACAGAATAAAAAGTGAATAGATTTGTGTTAGAAATAATCTAGTTACAATAGTATATACATTTTCATAAACAAGGGTAATCCTGTTATTGGTGATGATGTTACGTATGACACTTGGTCACGTCCAGATCAATATGCCTTGGTTAAGTAAATTTAAGTCAGTAGGGTGCATCTTTCGTTTAATCAGAGCAATCCGAAGGGGAAAGTACGACTTTGCTCTTCAAATACTCCGATAGAGAGAATCACCAGAAGATCCATTCCCTGAGTTTTGGCATTCATCTGAAGGCTGAGTAAAATTTCTCCAGATCATTGAACCCATGGTAATTGTTCAACGTCCGACCATTTGAATTTCGATTCCACAGATTTAACAAACACGTATAACGCATGTACTCGGTGGGTCTTTGGTGGCATTGGGAATTGAACCCTACCCTTCCGGATAGAAGACTGATGGCCTACTACTAGACTTTCCCGGCCCATGGGTAATCTTACTATGACTAAATACTTGAGTGCTAAATATTATTTTTACAAATTAATTATTTATATATTAACATTTTCAAAATAATTCAATGATAAAAATTTGTTGATTCATTTTAGTTGTATCTATTATAATGTTTGTAATGACAAATGTATAACTTTAGGTATAAGATAGCACCTGTATTTAAATTCCTATGAGTAGGAAATGTATTTATGCTTTGTATTTATATTAAATTAAGCTTAAGATAAATTGCTTTGGATATTGAAAGGTTACACAATAGTGCTAAAAATAAAGTTTTTAATATTTGAAAAATATATATTCTGAAAATAAATAAACTTTAATTTTGTTGCGATTCCCAATAAGCAAAGTTTTTGCTTTAAACAAAATTACTTGGGCAAAGGAAATGTAAATCATATCGTAATTTTTCAGAAATTCTTCCCTTAAAAACGTGTTTAATTATTAAAAAAATATTATTATTTTTTTTACAAATTTTTTCGCTCTTTCTATTTTAACTGTTCTTATAAATCTTTTTTTTTTCCTTCTAAATATCAGCTAACTGAAAGATTTCCTTTTGTTTTTATTCTTCCTTTATGTTCCCATAACTGGTGCAATATTTTCTTAAATTTTCATTACAAGAATATAAATTATTTCACTTATTTTAAATTATTTTATGTAAAAATCCATATACAAAATTGTACAAAAATTGGTTTAAAGTTGAATAATATATATATATATATATATATATATATATATATATATATATATATATAAATTATATATATATATATATATATATATATATATATATATATATATATATATATATATATATATATATATATATATATATATATATATATATATATATATATATATATATATATATATATATATATATATATATATATATTAAGATTTTTCTTTTTGTAGAGTTATGCATTTATAATTTCAATTTTTACCATCTTCTTATTTTACTAATATAGTGTAGTTCGTGAGTTTTATTTAAAACATATGTACTTCACAGCAATATATTTCCATAAAAGTTTCCATTACTAGCGTTAAGATATATTGATATTAGCACTTTTAGTACATCAGATTTATTTTTCATTAGTTTTTATGTGCCTCTAAGTTTTCTGCCGTATTCATCATTCTTATAAACGATCATTGTCTTAAATATAATTGAACAATTTAAATGCAAGAAAATTTAATTTTCAGTCAATATTTGTGTATGTGCTATTTTAATCAAAATATTAAATTGTGAAAGTATTTCAATGCTCAAAAAATATATAAAAGTATGATACGTAGCCATATGAAATATACACATTTGGATAAACTTTCACTGAAAATTTCTAGCCAATAAAAATAATGCTACCTTTTTTTATGCTGTATATAAAACTCTTTCACATGTATCTTGACAAATGCTTATCAATATTCAAAACATGTTAATTCCATCACAGTTGACGATTAAATTACTGATTCACAATGCGAATTATATAAAATATAATACAAGCAGTTTGTGAAAATGATGTATGCTTTTCAATTTTGTTTTATGAACAAATAAGTATATAAGTTCTGGAAATTAAAATTTTACTTTCTATAAATTATAGCTTTTCGATGAATTGTTCGCTTAGAGCAATTATTTGAAAAAAAATTTTATTTGCTTAAATTTTCGTCCATGAGATGCAATATAAAAAAAAGAGAAATTTAAAGCATCAATCTTGCTATTTTTTTTAAGAAAAACTGCAAATTGTTCTGCTTGTATAGTTATCAAAAATGTAAGCAATCATTTTTCTTACATTCTAGGCTTTTCATGCATGATAAGCAATTTAAAACACAAAACAGTTAATTATTTTACATAACATTTGGGTACAGTTTTATGCACATCAAACCAACGCTTACATGTAATAATATAGATTTTAAAAAGTTAGTTAATTTAACACTTCAAAGCATCACAAAAAATTCCTATTTACAACATTTTATGTAAAAAAGAAATATTCTTTTATTTATTTTTAATAAGTATGAAGGAAAAAAGCTTATAAAAATTGAAAGAAGATCATAAATCAAGTCCCTATTATGCAGATGCTTATAACAGAAAGTTTAAAACCTGTTTTAATTTTCTTTTCTGTGGAAGAAAAAGGATATATACTCTAGATCTAAAAAAATGTAGAAAAAGTTGAAATAAAACAAAAATGAAACGCAGCCCACAATTAAGTTACTTGAGAGTGAAAAATACTTATTGTATGACTCTTATTTAAAATTATCTGGGAATATGATCTATAAAATCAGAGACTAAGGAAACTTTGAAATATTTAAGAAAAAACTTAAAATGTAATAAAAGAAGATGGTAATGCTATGAAACATTAAAATTCTGAGGCAAAGTCTAATTCTATTGTCTATATATGTATGCGTTGGTACGTTGAATATATATATATATATATTATATATTAGACTATATATATATATATATGTATATATATATATATATATATTATATATTATAATATATATATATATATATTTATATATATATATATATATATATATATATATATATATATATATATATATATATATATATATATATATATATATTAGAATTAGACTTTGCCTCAGAATTTTAATGTTTCATAGCATTACCATCTTCTTTTATTATAAGTTTATATATATATATAAATATATACGCACACATATACAATAAACTCTCGCTACAACGATATCCAATACAACAATAACTCCCTCAACTTCAATAATGTTTTGTGGTTCCGGTGATTTTACATATAAACTAACGTTAATTCCTCTCAATATTGCGATATACTCTAGAACCTCTATAAATCGATTTTTTCAATCTAAATTTCAGTTAATCGTGTCTAACGTCGGGCATCTTGCAAATAGTCGCAATCGGAATCTTGTTCATCAGATGTAATGTCTAATTCCAACGTTTCTGATCCTGATGAAGAACCAAAATAGTCATCCAGCTCATTGTCATCACAATCAGAAATATTGGACAAAAAAATAAAAAGCTTTTATAACACAACGAACTCTAACGAAAATGAAAGGGAAAGAATAAAATGTTACGAACTACTGGAAAAGAAGCACAAATAATAACTGCAACGTATGGAACAAAAACAGCTTTCCCCGTGGGAATTGGAGTGGGTGAAGGGGGGGGGGGTGAAGTGTAAATGTATGCCTAGTCTCATTTCCCAATAAGCTTTGGAATTCTGATAAGGTTTAAGAACATCTAGACCTATCTGGTCACCTTTTCACAGAACAAGTGCCCTTTGTTAGAGGAACAAGGGGAGATTGAGGCGGGATGTTGTTAAGTGTCATACTGAAAAGTGAGTTCAAAGGTTGTTTTATAGTCTTTAACGATTTTTAGTTCTACGCGAAACATTTGGTTTAAACTTTTCTTTCTTTCACGCGATATTGTTCCTTATATTGGCATGGCGAAAGCAACTATCTTTTCAAGATAAACTGAATGTTATCAATGATATTGATGAGGCAATGAAGCAGATTGATGCGACTAAGAAACATGGATTATCGCAATCTACAGTTGCAACGTTCCTAAAGAAGAGAAAGCAAATCGAAGATGCTGTAACTTCAAATGAAATTAACCCAGAGCGAAAAAGACTGAAAGTTGCAACAAATGAAACCATTGATGCTGCTGTTTTAAGATGGTTTCAAGAGATGAGAGCAACAAATGTCCCAATAAATGGACCTTTATTATGTGCAAAAGCACGGACATTTGCAGCAATGCTAGGGAACGAAACTTTTAAAGCTAGCAATGGTTGGTTAATGCGTTTTCGAGATCTTCAAGGAGTTACTTTCCAAAAAGTTCAAGGAGAGAAAAAGTTAGCCCCGATAAACGAAGCAAATGAATGGCGGCAAAACAAGATGAATGAAATCTTAGAAAAGTATGCTCCAGAAGACATTTATAATGCAGATGAAGCTGGGCTGTTTTTCCAACTCCTACCCGATCGAACATTGACATTCAAGGGTGAAAAGTGTTATGAAGGGAAGAAATCAAAACAGACTGATTGTTCTTCTGTGTACAAATAGCGCAGGAAAGCATAGAATACAACCTCTCGTCATTGGTAAATCATTGAAGCCAAGGTGCGTGAAAAGTCTTCCCGTGGAGTATAAAGCAAATAAGAAGGCTTGGATGACGTCTAAATTTTTTTCCGAATGGTTACAGAAGTTAGACACTGAAATGAAGAAGAGAAAGAAAAAAATCGTTTTGTTGATAGACAACTGCGGTGCTCACTCGTCATTTCCAAAGCTACAAAATATCGAAATTGCTTTTTTCCCTGCCAATTGCACTTCAATTTTACAGTCTCTTGATATGGGCATAATTAAGTGCTTCAAAGAATATTACAGAAAACGGTTGGTGGACTCCATACTTGTAAACTTTGAAAATAAAGTAGAAGACCCTTTCAAAGCTGTAAATATCAAGGAAGCGTGTGACAATATTGCTGTGATGAGATGGGAAGTAACAGAAAGAACCATTCGGAATTGCTAGAAAAAGGCCGGTCTTTGTGTTATGGAAGATAAGAAATCTGATAATGATGAAAGTTCCATAGACAATGATATCTCAGATGATCAAGAATGTGTTTTGCACATCAAAAAATCCGTATCCCAACTTGAGGAAACAACCGGTAAAAAGTTTGGAATTAGTATAGAAGACTATTTAACAGCAGATAATGATCTTATGGTTTTCGCAGGGGTTACTGATGAAGATATTCTCTCTGAAATTACTGATGAGATAAGAAACAATGATGAAGATGATGATGATATTGATGATGATGATAATACAGGTCCATCTCAGCCCTTATTATCATCCCCTTCAATCTGTGAATTCTCTGCGGACATTTTTTTAAATCTTCCGTCGACAAATAAAGAACGTTTTCGTGCACTAGACTCAATGCATACAGTATTGGTGAACTTAAGAGTTAAAAAAATGAATAAACAAACAAAAATATTGGATTATTTTCAATGAAAAGTGTTTTCATGTATTTCTGTGCTTATTTTCTGAATTTATCTTATTTATTTATTTTTTTAGTATTTAAACCACAATTATTAGTATTTTACAAATTAATTTCTTCTATATATATATATATATATATATATATATATATATATATATATATATATATATATATATATAGATATATATATATATATATATATATATATGTATACATATATATATATATATATATACAGGGTGTCCCAAAACGACCACATAAGCTCTGCACAGCTAGATTCCTCGTTGGGAGTTCATAAAAACTGCCCAAAGAAGCGTACCTGTACGATCCTTAGTTTACGAGAAAAATACAAAAAACAAAGTATGACGTCACTGCAAGTGTAAGAAAAAAAAACACTTTACTGGATATATCAACAACAGCATTTTCAAATTTTTCCAGGAGATAATGCTTAAAACGTTCACCGCGCATATCGAGTCATTAATGCCCATACCATGAAATGACGTTAGCCGCCTGTGAACTGGTATATATAAAAGGCTGCATCTTGCAGCTACCGGTATTCTTCCCATGGTGGTTATGTATTCCGTTGGTGACTATTGCAACATATACTTGATGTACGGCCGATGTATTGAAAATGCCTTACGAACTGCTAGGGAGTATGCCCGTCGATATCCGCTGCACATACTGCTGTTAATATGTTCAAAAAACTGGTTTTTTATCTTGCATCGGCAAAAACAACATATTTCGTTTTTTTCACAATTTTTTGTTAACAGTGTTTTTGTAAACAGGAACGCTTCTTTAGGTAGTTTTGTACTCCCAATGAGCAATCATATATAATACATACATTAGAATAGCTCTTAATCAAGAATGGGACGGCATATTTTAATAGCAACAAAATTGGTGAGATCGATGCCAAAGAGACTCAAGGCAATTATTCGAGCTAAAGCATATCATACGAGATATTAGCTGAAATAATATGATTGTATTGCCAATATATGCCTGATGCACGAATACTTTTTACACCACAAGATGTTGGATTGTTACAGTTTTGTAAATATACATTCATGTACAAAATTGTTTTTGCGTAAATTTCACATAAAACTAGTGAAAATATACTCCATTATATATTTAAAATAAATTAAAATGGAACTTATATTTATAATTTTTATGAACGGATCTCTTTTAAATCAATTGTCGTACTGTACGAATTCTTTTTACACTCACTGTACCTTAAATTAATTACATATGCGCGTTAACAATATTTTAAATGAATTACAAACATTATAATCAATATATCGAAATAAAACAACAGTGATTTTAAGTTAGTGCGAATCTGACATCCTGATATTAGTTCAATTCATTTCGGGCAACGATTCTCATTTCAAAGGCTGGATTAAAATTTCACTAATGGAATAAAAGTTTCATGTATACATAAACAAACATAGGAGCAAATAAACAATTTAAGTTTAATATTTCCTTATAAAGATACCGTAAAATTATTTTTTAATTCTTTGAGTTTATTAATATGATGTGTTTGTGATAAAAATTTCTTTACACATGTAGGAATTCTTTTAATTTTTAAAAAATAAGCAGTTATTAACATAGAATGATAGTGCAGGTATACCATGTTTTTTAGATTCTACTTATAAGATTGAAAATAAAGAAAATAAAAAAATTAAAAGATGAAAATTTATAAATGGTTGATGTACTTACTGTCTGTCATTCTCATAATATAAGGATGTTTAAAAATATAGGGATTCCATATTTGCAAAACACTTGTTAAATTTCAATTGTTGCGACAATTTTATATCAAGATTTTTTCATGCATATTTATACAACAGTCTGTATTGATATTCAGACATCTAGCTATTTAGTTGAAAATCGTTAACAGTCTTATGGTAATAATTTGGAAGCGTACATACTAAAAATGATTCTTTTTAATGATTTATAAGTTATTATTTTTTATCAAAACGAAATAATAATCTTTTCTTTTATAGTTGTTATCTACGCTGGCATATGATATATTTTATCTAATGTTTAAATTTATTAGCCATTACTATTCTAGGTATTTTTTAATGTATAAAATTGAACTAAATTGTATTTATTTGATGTTACACTATATAATTTGAAGTAACATTATATTTTAATGAAAAATATGATGAAATAGTTAAACAGTCATATGATATTCTACAAGTTCATGTAAATTGAAAAAAAAAACAATTTATTCTGATACATTATTTTACTAAACAAGGTAGTTTCGGATAAAATTCTAAGAAATAAAATAAGTGAAACTAATTAGTTCAAGTTATTTATCTAAGCGATACTAATTAAATCTGATCATATACATTTCTAAGGCCTAACCGTACTGATAGTTACTGAAGAAAAAAATATTTTTAATTAACAGGAAACGAAATAAATACTTAAATTTTCTACGTTTATTTTCAAGACGAATAAATTGTATGTGCATTTCTATTTAATTAAATATTTAATTAAAAATGTTCAATAAGTTATGTTCAAATAGATATAATCCACAGCTGTTTTACTTAAAAATAAATTTCTCAATTACTTATTTCTTACTTTCATATGATTTCACGGAGAAAGCGGAATTAATTAATCTTCTAAGGAACATTCAATGCAAATTCTTTTATCAATCATAGTTGCCTTTCCTACACTAAGATGATAAAATGTACTCAAAAATTCATTTATCTGGCTTATCAATAAACATAATCATTTCTATTTACATCGAACAGAATATTTCAAGTATGTAAGCTTACTTTTTACAGTTTTTCAATTTTCATTGATATTAAAACAATGATAATTTTAAAAAATTGTTATAAGAAATAATGTTAATAAATTTCTATGGCTGTATGACAAATATGTATCTCTACCAAATTTGCTTTTAATTTTAAAATTTATTATGACAATTTATTTAATTTTTACAAGGAATTACACAGGTAATTTATATCTATGTAAGAATTATTTACAAAAATTACCTATATTTTGTTTACCTATCATATACTGCAATTGTTAGTCAAATAATATCTCTTTTATTATATTACTTTTAAGATATGAGTTATTTTATCTCATTGTAAATTCACAATACGACACACATAATCTTAAAAATAAAATTTTTTAAATAATAATTAATAATAATGACTTATTATTAATGAACAACATATTTCCCATTAATATTTTGAAAATTAAGAAAGAATGAAATCATCATTAGTTTTTAAAATTGTGTACTTGTTTTTTTTTCATAAAAATTTCGTTCGAATATAATATATTTCATTTTGCTCTTTTACCTTTTTTACACAGTAAATTTAGTAAAATTAATTTAATAAAATAAAGGCATCTTTTTAAATATAGGGGAACCAAATAAAATTTATTTATTAGTTCTTACATTTTAACATTATTTGCTTTCATGCTACTAATACTTATGTTGAATTACTGACTAGCTATGGTTGAGATCAATAAAACGTTTTAAGCATCAATCAGCATTTCCCTTCTCTGCTACCAGTTATCTAGAAGTTATTCTTTACTGTTACAAAAAGCAATTACTTATAATTCTTCCAGTTAATTTACTATTCGTTTCTTCTATTTTTTCTCAAAGTCATGAAGCTCCATTGGAAAAGAAATAAAGCTCAATCATATTTTTAACTAAATTAATTATTTACATATGTTACAAAAAAATTTACATATGTTATAAAAGGGATCTAATAGCAATCCATGAGAGTGCTATACTGCAGAATAAGGTTACAATGCAGACTGCTCTTACCCATTTCAATAGTGGTCAAATGTCATTCCTATTTTTTGATGGAGGCAATAAGCACTTCGAAATCTGCGCAAGGTTCTCTTCTGAACAAGCACCCCCCCCCCTGTTCACAGTTTATCCTGTCTGTGATTTCACCATCAGACAAAAATTGCCTTTTTTATTCTACTCTTAAGAACATCCACATACGGCGTTAGCAACAACCTGTATGTAAATTATACTGTGTGTGTGACGACATTGCTGTAGCTCCAGGAAGAATATATAAAGAGTACTGAAGCTGGCTAAAGTCGACGTAATAAGTACCTCAATATTTTTGTAATTAAATATGTTGTATCGATGCTATGATTCATTTTTTATTAAATTTTATACATTAAGTGTTCATGAGAATGTACCTATATTCATTCATCTATTGTAATATATATAAATATATATATATATATATGTATATATATATATATATATAGATATATATATATATGTATATATATATAAATATATATTTATATATATATATATATATATATATATATATATATATATATATATATATATATATATATATATATATATATATATATATATATATATATATATAGATATATATATATATATATATATATATATATATATATATATATATATATATATATATATATATATATATATATATATATATATATATATATATATATATATATATATATATATATATATATATATATATATATATATATAAACTGTGTCTAAACTTTTAATAGAAAAATCCGTTTGATATAAATATTACTGTTAGACATTTCTTCACAAATAAACAAAGTGAAAAACTAGTTTTCTATATGAAAAATATAATAAAAATATAAAATGTCATAAAAGTTGTATATACAAAATTTTTAATGTAGTTTTATCAAAATTATTTAATTATTAATTAGGATTTTATTTTTACTTGTAATCTAAATAAGTGATAAAATTAATAATATTGTAGTAATAACTTCATTTTATTGAATAAAATAAATTTTTTGAATTTATGAAATCACATAAATATTTTTATATATGTATACAATTAATTATTCCGTTATATGATTTTTTAAAAAATAAGCATTTAATACTCTAACATCAATACTTAGCTTTGTATATAAACATTGTTAAGCCATTCCATTAAGTTTAATATCATGTGTGTATATACAAGAGTCACATCAAAATTACTTGTTTTACTAGTTACTAAATGTTACTAGTTAAATTACTACTTAAATTTTTTAAAATTTAGTTTTTGCAAATCTTAAGAATACACATAAAATTATTTCTTAATATTTTAAAAGAAATTTAGTTTTCCGTTTTTTTTATTTGCATTTAACGATGAAAACTGCATACATCACTTTAAATGTCTCTTCATATATAAATTTATCATTTTATTTATTCTGTTTATATTTAAACTTTTATACATTAAGTACTAAACTTATATATTTTTATTATTACTGATTATAATGTTGGGTAATTTATACTTTGAATTCAAATAAATGGTAATAAAAATTACAAATATTGAATAAAACTTTCAATAAAACTTATGAATATGGAAATTTCTTTTTTAAATTAATTATTAATTAAAAATTATAAACCTTGCAAAATAGTAAAATATTTTCAAGTGTTTATAGTGTTTAGTAATTTATATCATCTTATTAACTTTACTAATTTATATCTTCATAAAAACATAAAGATATTGTAAAGTATTTACTATAAAGAGAAGAAAATATAACCCATATACAATTTCAAACAATATCTTCTCTTAAAAATTATAGAAAATTTTACACTGGGCCGACGCAATTACTTTAATTTTATATAATGAACATAAGTTGCAAGATGTTTCATTTATGGAAATAATCAATGAATATAATTTAAAGAAAAAATATATGCTTCTTAATCAACATTATTGATCGGCTAACTGCGGGAAAAAGTGAAAAATGCCACAACTGGGAAATCAGGCTCAATAAATTAATATTATTTAATCATGATTTTTTTTCTTATTTTGTCCATAACTCTGAATATATTGCATATTATATCTTATTTTGAGATCGGGAATCAAACATGGACATTTATTAGCTTTTTGAGTATTCTAGTCATACTTATCGATACATGATAAATAATTTTTCTATTGTAAAATTGTACTAGATTGAGGATCTGCTGGATAAAATTCACTTTATAGAAGTGTTTCAAATTTGAAATGCTTTCTTATCTCCTCTCGTTCAATTTTTGTTTTTGAATTTTTCAGGAATAAATATTTCCTTAGAATTTTGAGTTTTTTATGATTAAAAATTTTGTTTATTGGCAAATGTTGAAATTAATTAAATGCAATCGTTTTATTTTTTTTCCATATTTCTTAGATAATATCATGATTTTTATTAAGGAAGTTATCAATAAGAATTCAAAATTATTGTTAAACAATTATAATTTCATAAGTTTTTTTATATGCAATTATTCATAAACTGCATCAAATTACAATGAAAAAGCGATTGCGTGAAATAAGAAATTAATCTCAATGATGTGTTTATGTTATGATGTGTTTAACATTTTAATGTTAACTCGTAAAATTAGGAAAATCATATAGTTTATTTAAAGAATGTTTTTTGCTAATTTTTTTCCATTTCTATTTGTTTATGAAAATTCCATATTTATGCATATTATTTCAATCAAATAATAATAATAACTGAATCTAATAATAATATACTTCTGATAACTCTATTATCAGAAGTATATTATTATTAGATATTTATATTTTATATATATCTCCTGTTATAAATACTTTTTAGTTCTAAATTTATCTATAGTATAGTATGACATCTAATGTTACATTCAATTCACTTGGAAAACATTATATTTAGGTGAAAAATTGAATAACTCTTTAAATGTCTTACATAGATTTTGCACCCTGGAATTCTTCTACAATAAAATGAAATAGTATAAATATACAATGGTATGCTACGAAATCATTGCAAATAAAGAAAAATGATATGTAACCAATTAAATTTTAAAAGCGCTTGCAAATCTTAACTCATACTTAAATTATTCTTTATCTCAAACATTTTTCGATGCATAGTTTATTATTGTAACTTTAAATGTTGTTCAAACATTAAATAAAATGTTTATAAAATTTTCCTAATTATATTTTATTCAATATTGGTACAAAAAAAATAATTATGAATTTTAAAATTTTTCAATGCTTCCTTGTGTATTTCGTTCTGAAACAACATTGCTTATTATAAAAGCAGCTTTAGCTTACGTTTAGAACTGATATATTACATAATTATATTATTTATTCTAACAATAAATCAAATAATAATGGTTGTAAGTTAGGGTATGTAGAAACATGTTGTTCATGTTATTCAAAACTCTCTTTCATTCTTATCTGAAATAATGAAAATCATTTTTCATTAAAGAGCTACCATCATTATTCAATGCAATATTGTATTTGTGTATTCAGATTTGTTTATTAAGTATCCTTTATTTTAAAAGAATGAAAACATGCTTCAGAAATTTTCAAATCTTTAACTAAATTTATTTACATTTGATATATTTTATTCATTTTCAAAACTAGGAATCCAAATATCACTACACGGAAATCTGATATTTTGAATTTCTTTCAGATTAATATTTTTGTGAAAGGATATTTATCGCAAATGTATATTATGTACCAAGTATTATAGAGACTTGCATAAAATCCATTTTGTGAACTAATCCTGTCTAGATTTTATTGCTAAAATTTCTAAATTAGATTTCTAGCCTTGTGAAAGGTTTTTAAAAGCATAATAATTTCAATATTTATTATATTTAAAAATGGATTTTATGCATGACTATATATATAACAAGTATAACATAGTCATGCCTAAAATAAATTTTATAAAGTGCATTGCAAAAATTTTATTGGAAAAAATTCCCGGATTTTATTGCAAAAAATTCTAAACTAGATTTCTAACCTAGTGAAAAGTTTTTAAAAGTATAATAATTTCAATATTTATTATGTTTCAAAAAGAATTGAATAATAGTACAGTTATCAAAAATACTAAAGTTTGAAATGTGCTCACCATTAAATGATTTTATCAACAAAATACCATATAGGGAATGTTAATTGCGAAAATATTTCATGTAATTACAAAACAATCTTTATTGTTCAAATTAGTGAAAATCATTAAAAACTTAAAAACATTTTAAACAATTTTGGTAAAAGCTTCTTACGTGCTTATGTGACTGTGTAAATTTCATAGAATATTTAATATCAAAATAATATCACTATATTCTTTAATAGCATGTTAAGTCACTATATATTGATTTATCTTGAAATGAATTTCATACGAATGATTATGATTTCAAAATATAATTCAATATATTTCTCTGTCAACAAAAATGAATTAAATGACAGATTACCTAAATTAAATTTATGTCAAAAGCAGAATGTGGGAAAAAATGAATTTCAGTACTGCATACACAACATGAAAAATTTATTAATGAAATTCACAATACATATTTTAATTTTATTTTAGCGAATTTTCAAACACCGTGTATGCCTTTCAATTTTAAGTTAATATATCTCTACTACGTCTTAAAAATTATGTTTTAATTCTTTCTATCTCTAGTATCGCTTTAAATTATTGAATAATTCTCACTAAAACATTCGTATTCATATCATTTAGTTGAATGAAAAAAATAAAGAAAAGGAAAATTACTTTTTACTAGCAAGAAATAAAATTTATACGGAATTATATATTTTTCCCTAAAGTGGTGAGATGTTAACTATGTCATGAACATATTTTCATATAACCACAAAGAATTGTTGATTGTTAAATGTTTTGCTCATAAATTGCAGTTGAATTTATTTACATTTTGGATAAAAAAGTAAACAGATTTTTTAAAATCTGTCAACAACACAAAAAAGGTATAAATTAAAGGAAATGTGTGATATTATGTTGAAGTTAAGCACAAATAAAATGCATATTTTTATTTTTTAAAATTATATTTACGCACATGGTTCTTTTTCATACAACACTCCTTATTTATATTTTTATTTATTCGAAGAAATTTATTTTAATATATAATTTTAGATAACTCAGATTTCAGTGAAAGTTCTTATAAATTATTGATACATAAGGACATATTAAAAATATAAAAAGATATATATTTTCCTAAAAATAAATTTATTTAGTAATATTAAACATTTAAACATTAACAATTGAAAACATTTGGCGATTGCAATCAAACATTTTTCTCGTGTTATATTAAGTAATTGGTATCTTAAAACACTTAAAATAAATTATTTGATAGGTAAATAACGGAATCTGTCGTTTTAGGATTAAGTCTAACTAAAGTACTCCTTGATTTTTACAAATTTAGTTATATTTAAATTTTTAAGCGTTATTCTTTGAGAGTTTTATCTATATTTATGTATGTAAAATGTTTTAAAAGTAAAATTATTTTACATTTCGTGCTTGATGGTTTTTTATTTTCTCATAATTTTTTCATCAGATAATATTTTACGTGCTTTCCATTAAAATAACAATTTCATCCAATTTATATAGTAAATAGTTGGTGTTAAGTAAAAACAATTTTCTTTTTCATTGCGTCATAAATTAAAGCACAATTGGCTTAATTTTAATATAAGTTGATATTTTTGCCAACACTCAATATCTTAGGTATAATGTATGGACTGAAACTGAATTACATTTGTAATGAGTTAAAAAATGTCGTTTATTGATAGATGATAAGAAAATCACCAGAATTTCAGTTTTATCTTTTAAATAGCGACATTGATTAATGTTTCCTTATATAAATTTCTTTCAAATTTTTTTAATTTTTCTTAATATCATACTGTTAAAATAGAGAAAAACAATGTTTACCATTTTCTCAGCATTTTTAACCATAAAATGGTTTAAATTATAAATTCAATGCATAGTCATTATAATTAAAATATAAATAAGTATTATTAAACTGTCACATGAAATAAAACATATAAGAAATTGTTATTCATATTTTGGAGTAATGTCTTCGTATTTAAATTAGTTTAATGTAACGAAAGCAAAAACTTCGTTAAAAATATATTAGTTTAAATGAATATTTATGAAAACATACTCTTCTAATTTACCGAATATTTTTCTAAATTAAATTGTTTCAAAAGTAATTATGAAATATTTTACGCTAAAGAAAGTCCAAAATAATCTTCATATTCTGTATTTTTTAAAACATTTTTCTTTGATAAAATTCCTACATTTAGAAATTATTAGAAATTTCATTGAAATACTTGCTGTGTATGCAGTATGTAAATTTTTATGCCATGAATTACAGTTCTTTCGAATGCAAGCAAAAATAAAATATGTGATGACAGTTTACAAAGAATGAAGAAAAATAAGAAAATTTTATGAAAAATAAAGGAAAAAGTGAGAGATGTCTCGTTTTGAAAAATTGTTTAATGTTTGTGGGAATTTAATCGAGGACTAGATTTCAAAGATAGCAAATCCTTTTTTATTTATTTTTTTTAAAGAAGTCTGATCAAATATCCAAACCTCTCCTATAACAGCTCACATTTCTTAACTATAAAAAGTATCTATGATTCAAACATTTCTTTAAAAGCGTGATCTACAATGTCTCCTAGGAATTATACTACACAACTAACTTTTAGTATGCTTCAAATGATGTAAATCATCAACCAAACCTCTTCCAAATAAATTCCACAAAGAACTATGCAGAGACATGCACGGAATATTAATGCATATTGAAGTAATATTAAAGAAACCATCATCCACCTTAAAATAATAAAGTTTCTTTATAGTGGTGTGAAAAACGAAGAGACTAGATATCTAAGTAATTGAAATGCGAAATGAGGTAGAACAAATCACAACACATCTTATTTCAATTGCACTGATGGAAAACGACAAATTTCAAATTTATTTGAAATTATTGATGCAAAAAAGTCCATGAACCCATGAAATCATTTTGCCTTACTTTGTCTGCAAGAACCTTCTAGATATATCATGAAAAATCCATGTCCTGTAGGCATGCTAACGTTATCCTGTTATTTCTCGAAGGGTAAAGTATTAAGTTGCCCAATATTATCTCTAGAAACAAGTAAGTTCACTGTTCAAACAAATAATCGCTTTTATCTGTGAAAAATATGATTCAATAAAATACTGGTCATGGATTTATAGCATATTTGCCTGTGTACTTCAGAGGATTCATATTTGATCTTGTAAACGAATCACAAATCTACGAATAGATGTAAAGATTGACCTATATAGAAAGATAGATGTAAAGAATGACTCTGTAACTAAAGGCTTATTTCCCAATAAAATTTCTTAAATTATTAAACATAAGAAAACATTACACCTTGATACTAAATGTTTAGAAACGAATCGTAATTTCAGAGAAAAATTTAAATAATAGCTCTCCAAGATCTATTTATTCTCAAAAGAATGTAGTTCTTTATTATTTAACTTTAACATTTATCATATATATATATATATATTTGGACTAAATATTACATAACTTTTGTGCACTATATATAAGCAAATTAAAAAAGCAAGTCATGATTTTAATTTTTCAACTTATGCACATTTTCATCCATTTTGATCAAGAATTTCAACTGTAGCTTGTAACATATTTCGTTTCCAAATTTTTCCTTAACTTATTTTTTCTTAAAACGATTTATGAAATTTTCAAATTTTCTTCATTTATTCTAATAAATGTTATGTTCAAATTTATTCTGGATATGTAGGAATATTCAACTTTTGTTAAATTTTGTGTTCAGTAAATGTCAATTGGATCATTGATGTCGATATTTACATACATAATTAATATACATTTTATTCAGTTTTTATCTAATTTTGTTCATACAATTTAATTTTCTAAAAATTATAAATTGCTAAAAACAAAGAATTTTTGTAATATTAAATATAAGAATTGAGAAGAAAATTCAGTATGAGTAAAAAAATGATCATCTAAGTAATCAACCATTGTTTTTTTCTTTCAATCAAATATGTTCTCATCGTTATTTTACGATACTTGATTTATTCAGGAATATTTTTTCCTTTTTGTCTCTCATTCTCTATTTATATATATAACATAAAGAGATTCTCATTTAATGCATCATCGCTTCAATGAGTTGGAATCCCAATGGATTCTCCTGGAATCTGCTAATGAAACTAACTGGATGTGCTTAGTGAAACGAGAAAAATATCAGAAGAAAATCTCTTCTTAAAGATGGAAATATTTCTCAATGCTTATGTCAATTTTGTCTGAAGAAAACTGTAAAAAATATCCAAAAATTAAACTAGATTTATAATATTAATACATTTTGTTAGTTTGAAAGAAATCGTAGAAGTTTTAAATTCAAGCAGAATAACTACATTTATTTTCATGTTTTGAACAGACTTTTTTATGAATTAATCAAGTATTCATTAAAAAGTTCTAAAAGTAAAATTTTAAACCGATGTTTTGTTTTCACTTATGAAGCAAACTTAAGGAAAGGTATAATTTTTAGCTTTTTAACATTGATAATTTTGTTAATCCATTTATTTTCGTATTTTTACTCAATATGCCTGTTTGATATTTCTCATTTCATACTCATTTTGTTGTTATTGTTGACTTGTGTCAGCTAAGTTAGTGATATGGGGTGCGCTGCCCCTCTTATGAAACTGAACCATAATTTGATGTAGAGTCAGACTTCCTCAGTACGCACATGCCTTAAAGACCCGTTTATAGGATAGACAACCATTCAAAACTTATTCATACAAGGAAAAACAAAGACAGGAGAGAGAAAGTGCATCCATACCCAAAGTGGGATTCGAACCCAGGTCCTCCTTATCCACAAATAAATACGCTGACCACAGGGTTATTAGCCTTCCATACTCATATTAATTATATATAAAATTCTAAATCGATGCAATATAAATGCTGTATAAAGATGAATTTATCTATAGACCAATACATCAGTAATTAATGTAAATACATAACATCAGGGATGAAGCATTGATTTTTCAGTATATCAGCGGTGCGTTTTTGAGAGGTGAGGAAGTGAAATACATGAAACAATGATACTGGTGCATGACCATAATGGCCATGTATAAAGCTACAGTACAGCAGTCTTACATACAACCCGATATTACAAGACTTACATCCCATTATCATACAAATGAAGTGAAATACATGAAACAATGATACTGGTGCACGACCATAATGGCCATGTATAAAGCTACAGTACAGCAGTCTTACATACATCCCGATATTACAAGACTTACATCCCATTATCATAAGACTTACATCCTGATATCATAAGACTCAAATCAGACTAACATTGTGTTGCAGGTAGAAGAGATATGGATCAGAAAAGACAATGTCGTTCTGTTCCACTATCAGTTGTAAGTAGCATCGTTTTCTCAGCAAACTCTTGTTATTTTGAGACACGTGTAAACGAAATAGCAGATGCTTGAGTTCGCTGCTGACATCATTGACTATGACGATAGGTACGAGTAGTCAACGAATGATGTGCAATAGGCTGATCATATTGTGCTATTGCTAAGTTCGTGTTGTGACTTAGAGATCCACTATATCCAAGCGCTTGTCATATTATGCAGCAGTTCTACGTGCTTGGTATGATCCGCCTCATAGATCTACTGTTCTCTTCTGTATTCAGAAATTACAACAGAACAGCTTTATGATTACTTGGTTGTGTATAACCACCAATTTTTCTGAAAAATAATTTGCAATTCCCATGGATTACTAATCTTTCTCGGTCGAACCCAGAAACTTATTCGAGGCTATCGACGTCTACTATGAAGCAATTTTAAACTTATGGAAAAAAGGAAAGAAACTCAAAGGAAAGAGAAACAGTGAAAACAATTGTCATATTTTAAATAAAAAATTTTGTCTCCCTTCATATAACTCTTGCAGTTTGCTCTGTACATGTCCGTGATATGCGTAAGTGCTGCAATGCTAATGATTTGCAAACATCATTGACGCAAATACGTAAATTTAAAATGAATTCAAAGCTCATGAGCTTCGTATTATTTTCTCAGTTTGTTGCATTTTGATTAATAATAATGTATAATGAAAAATAACTGAGTTTTCATTTGTTTGACATTCATATTAAAAAAAAAAGAACTAATTAATACAACAATAACTAGGGGTACCAAAATTATAACAAACTATTTTTAATATTTTATGTTGCATTGTGATATAGTTTCTGTCAATTGTTTGTTTAATATTGTACTAAAGTTCTAATTAAAACATTTGTAAGGACATTACAATATTTATAAAATACTTTATAAGAATGAATCAAAGCTATTAGTCTTCGTTAATTGAAAAATATTAGAAAATATATTCTTGTTATATAATTTCATTATAATTGTATTATAAAACATATTTATAATAAATATAATAATAAATATGTATTATAACTTAATAAATAAATGAATAGAAAAAAATTGTTGTTGTTGAATTTTTTTTTTTTTTTTTTTTTTTTTTGTAAAATTTGAAACATAAAGTATAAGCCACAATTCTGAGACTTAGCCACGTAAATCGTATATTCATTGAGAATTGTTGTATAAGCCATAATTGAATCAGATATAATATTAATTTAATTACTATGATTGAAAAGATTTGATGATAAAAGACAGCATCTAGGAGAATTAATGAAACTTTAATAAACTGAAACTCATTTTGCAATCATAAAAAAGAGATTCTTCAAATGAAAAGTTCTTTATATTTCTTGAGAAATTGTTGAGTGTGAGCAATTAACGTATGAAAGTTGATAGTGTTGTCTCAATTAATAATCTGCATTTTAAGAAAGTTAATCAGAAAAAATTGAATAAAATGAATTCTTCTCTTTTTTTATCATAATATTTTAACTTTTTACAGAAAAGGTAGTTAACAATTGCAATTCTCTTTGAAAAACATGATTAAGATTGACTGACTGACATGACTGAGAGATTGGAGATAATAGTTTCAAATTAGGTGTAGGATAAATAACTATGAAGGTGTAGAGTAAATAACTATTCCTTAGGGGAAATTGCTTATATTACTAAGATTATAGATGAACACAAATTAATATCTATTTAAAATTAACAATGTTCCTTAACTTCTAAAATTCAAAAATACTGAAAGCTAACTTTTATTATTTTCGAAACTAAGCATAGGTTTAAAGTCTATTTCCGATAAAATTTTAACATGAACTTTTCATCAAGTTAAATTTTATTGAATACATAAGATAGATATGCAATAAAAGCCATATATAAGACTTGTATGTGACATTTCAAAATTATTTACTTTACTCTAAATTTAAATATAAATGTGGAATCAAATTACGAATATTTAAAATGTAAATAATATTCACATATTTATTATGTCAGTAATTTAAAATTTAAATTCGAAGCACTAAATATCAATAAAAAAGAACCATGCGTTTTTTTATGTAAGATTAATCCCTAGTTCTGTGGAATTAATAATTCAAACAGCTGAAGTTGCAGTTAATTGCTTTTTCGACTCACGTTTTCCACATAGTAGTACACTTCATATATTTTTACTTTCCTTGAAACTTAATCTGGATCTATTTTCTAAAAAATGCTAGATATTTTACGGGTATGAGAATCTATCTCTAATGAAATCCATTTCATTTGGATAATTGATAATTTCATCCGAGCTACAATTATTTTCATTGTAATTGGAAATATATTTTCTCTACTTTTAACATTTAAATTAAGAAAACAAGTTATCTAATTATATTAATGTTTTTATTCTATATCTGTCACTATAATTATTATGAGCTAAGATGTTTTACTTCTGTTTAGCTCCCTACAATATTCAAAGGTACCATGGAATAATAAATAATGCGGGCAGAGAATTTAGCCTATCATGGCTAATGATATTTAGTTTAATAGATTTATAAAAAGACACCCAATATTCAGAACAGAATCATACCACACATTAGCAATATAATGATCAGGCTAGTATGTAAATATATAAGTTTCTGCAGACGTAAGTATATAGTTATCATTTATCTTTTTGGGCTTCTCCAAAACTGAAAATTTTCACAAAATGATAATTTGCTTAAAAATTCCGTTATTAAAAATATCAAATATTATTTAGAAATAAATACTGAAAAAATTGTGAGATATGCAAGTGTTCTTGTATATTTGAAAATTAGATGTGTGTTTGTGTGCGAATATTGCTTTAATATTAAAATCATAAATTTAGAAATAATTTTCATTCAAATAATGATATAGAAATATTATTTGTTAAAACATTTAATGATTGTTATGATATATTCATGGTTACCTATTTGTGTTGTCCGAAATAATATTCTAAACTAAATAAAAATGCTTATTTGAATTAGGACAACAAATTCAAATACCCTGAATTCCATTGAAGTTTTACGAGTTTATAATTCATTTATTTTTCTTTTGCACTTGATTTTTTTTAACTGTATCATTTACTTCACCATTACTTTTAAATTTACAGTATTCGGTTTGATTTTATATATAATTTTAAAGGAAATTTATTTTCATCAAACACAATTGTTAGTAAATATGTTTTATCAAAAACAATTCATTTGGATAACATATTTTAAACAGCTATGTTAAAATATTTGGCATACAAATTAATGTCTCCATTATTCCACAATAAAAATATAAAACATACTGAAATGTTATGAACGCAATACTTTCTACATATAATTGTACTTTAAATATTAACATAACAAACTCATAAACTTCTTTGTAAATAAGTAATTATAAATTATCTAATTTTGAAGCCTTTCTCATTATATTCTCAAACCATCTGCATTTTAAAGGTATATTTTTATTTGGAATATGTGAAAATATTAAAAATCTGCAAGCAAAATGATGTGTAAATATTGCATTTAGCTGTATTACCTATGTTTACTGAATGTCATCACAGCCATTAATATCACATAGTACTTTACACATTATGAAGGATAAATACATTGATATTCCTCAATCTTCGACTGTAATTCACACTCCACTGTGACTTTAGAAATGTTTAAAATTTTTTTATACTCTATTTTGTAAGGAAAAATTCCCGATTAGAATGGTAAAATTAAATCTTCAGTAAATTTTTTCGTCAACTACATCAAAAAAGCATCATTTATCATTTTCCAAAATCATTTAATATGAGAGTTAGGAAATTAAGTTACTCACAATATCTAATGAAATAAATTTGTTATAGAATCATGATGCAATTTTAATATAGTTCAAGAATTAATTAAATTTATAATAATCTTTATTTGAGAAAATTTTTTCACATTGCTTCAATGTAAAAACTCTTTTTTGAAGCAAATATTCATTGATTGTTTTTCAATGAATATTTACCAGAGTAACTTATGGAAAATATCTGTTATATAATATTTTACTCTATTTAAATATTAATTAAATCAATATTTCCATTTAAAAATATTTCTGAAATTTATTCTATTCCTTTTCTTGTTTGTGTTTTATCATTAATGATACTAAATCATTTAAATCTTCCTGGAATATACATATTATTAATAGCACAGGCTTGAAAAACAATTTTCCTATATTAAATGTGAATAATCCCAACATTTTAACATAATGGTTAGTTTTAACCTAACAATGATCCATAGTCATCTTTAGCCTCTGTTATCTTCTTATGCAAAATATGTTTTATATCGTAGAGCAGCTTTCTATCACATTAACTTGTCTAGAGTAATTTCTTCTTTCATCGAACACAAAGTAAAATATAATTAAATTTAATCAGATGAAAGTTTTTCATTTTGTGATATCAATGTACTCAGAGAAAATTAATCCTTTTCTTATTCTAGTGAACCTATCCAACAGATGAAAGAGAAAAATGTTTGAAATACAAATGAGTTTCAGTCTTATGAGATTAACTTTGAAAGAAATTAATTAATTCGTTTCCCAATTGAAATTGTTTTGATAGATACAATGAGAAAATTAATAATTCATAGAATTAGATTTGCTTTGTATTAATAAATCTCTTTAAGGAAATGGAAGAATTTTCCCCAACTTAATTTTGTTGTTATTTGATATCAAAAGGTCTTCATTTTCTTTTCTAGACTTAGTAATTTTAAAATGCACTCCAACAAATTTGCAATCAGAATAGACTCTACAATTTGTGGCAGTGCAATTGAGGTTTTTTATATATTTTCTGTACAAATCAACTATTATTTTGTATTTAAGCTTTATAAGAGATTTGTAACAAGCGTATTTATCATTTCTCACAATAATCTCTTAAAGTATGTAAAGAGGGTGAATTTCTTTCTTTATGGAGATATTTTCATTTTTCTTCATGAATTAATCAGAATCGATATATTTATGACGAGAAGCAGGTCTTTGTTTTATATCACAATATATGATAAATTTGCCTTTGCATGTGTTATTTTTAGAAAATATTAAAAAATTATAATCATGTAACATTTACTGGATTTAATAGAAGGAGATTAAAACTGTTAAACGTATTTATGCCTTAAGAATTTTTTATCCGAAATTATTTCAAATGAAATAGTATATTCTACTAACTTTTAATAATAAATAGAACTCGTAATACACTCGTAGTTTAATAATTTAATTCATTTAACAGTCATGAAAAATAATTTAATTCAATATTTGGGTAAAAGCATTGAATGCTTTCCTTAGAAGCTCATCAACTGGAATTGAAATTATCTGCTAAATATTTTATTTGTAATGCAGAAAATTACTTCATCCTGAATTTGAAAACCACGCATTTGAAAATTAAAATCCTTTATAAGTTACTCACAAATAGGACAGTCCAAAAAATACATAGAATATGGTTTTAGGAACTGAAAACATTTCCATTGTGTGCAGTATTTAAACTTACTAAATACCATAAAATCTATATACAAATATTAAATTATTACAAAAGCGATAAAAAGGCAATTATATTATTATTATATTATATTATATAATTATTGCGATCATTCACTTTAAAAGGGGAAATTCTTTATCATTCTCGAAATATTTTTTAACGTCCAAATTAAATTCACTCTTTTCACGAAGGAATTGATTATTTAGTTTAATAAACTCTGTAACAAAAATTAATCAGTATTATATAGGGCTTTTTTTCAAAGTATTATGAGCTTTATAAATGTTTTAGATTCTTACTTTTAATTATTATTTATTTCAAAAGTAATCTTTAAATATTAATTTTACACCAAACACTATAACAGTGTTAGGAAATTTAACAAGATACTTTGCCTTAATATTCGAAAGCTTTCACATATTATATTACGTAATAATTACTGCAATGCAAAATATTCATTCAAACCTGAATAAAACTCCTCAGCAACGGACATTAATTTGAAATATATTTTTTGAAATTTTAAGTGTTGTAAATCTGCTTACTATTATAAATAGGACAATCATGCCATGATTATAGTGAAATTTTCAAATATAGGAATATATTTTCATTAAGATTTACTTACATAAAATAATTTATTGCATACTTAATGTGAAGAGGAAAAGAGAAAATGTCACTTAAAGTGAAATAATTTGAAAATGAATTTAAGAAACAACTAATTTTCATCTTACGTTAATGTGGATAGCTGAAAAATGTGTGCGTAGATATTTTTATACTTCTTAAATCAACTGAAATTGCTGAATTGAAAAAAGACAAGATATTAATGTGTACCACATTTTGATCTGTAGAAAATATCTTTTATTTAAAAAAACATGTGTAATGAAATTTTTAAACATCCCTGTAAGCTATCTTTACAGCTTTGATAGATAACAATGACAAATATTATAAATGTTTAGTTGCTTGATGATTCAGTTAGAGTATATCAACTGTAAAATGATGCTGCAACCAATGATCAGATATTTTTTATGAATAATGGCTATGATATCCTAAAATATTATTATGCTAAACATTTTGCATCATAAAAATGTAGTTTATTAATTAGAACATTGTTTTGTTATGAATTGTGATCATTCACTATTTAATAAATTAATATATAAGCCGACAAGACGATTTAGTGCTTTTTTTTATCTCTGTTTTTAGTTTCTATCAATACATTGTTAATTTAACGATTTCTTTCTTTTAATCTTTCATTTTTTAAGATTTTTTTTGTTACTTAGATGCATAGTTAGAGAAAACTGTATTCAGAGGTGTTGCTGTTTCCGTATGTTATACTTCTTTAAAATGGCATCATATTAACATTAAATTATATTTAAACAATGGAAATAATGTAACACATTACTGTCACCGTTTCTTTTTACCTAATTTTAATGTTTCAGAGGTTCCAAACCAATATGAAAGAACAGATTTTATCTTCTTCATTTAACATTTAACATAATTTTTAAGTAAATTAAAACAAGGTTTTAAAAATAAAGACTGAAGTGAAACAGTCTTTCCCAAAAATAATCATCAGTGTGGGTGTGAGTGAATAGAATAGCTAACATTTTTATATTAACTTTAAAGTAAAGTAAATGAGATTGTGGAATTTTTACTCATTAAACAACATTATATTTTCCAGAATCACGTTACTGAAATTTAAAAGATTATTCACAAATTTCCGCTTTACAGATGTTTTATGATACAGTGATAAGTTTTTTATACTTTACAGTAATAAATTGTTGGAGCATAGACCCGTTAAAAGTTTGGGTGTTATTAAATGCTTTTTTATCTCTAGATCTGACAATGGAGCTTATTTTCTAACGGTAATGTCCGCTAGATGAGTTTTTAGATTCATGCTATTATTTTCTGCTTTTTTTCAAAAGTGATAATAATATTTTCTCTGACAGTACTTAGATGGAAATGTTTTTCTTTATCTCCATTTAATTGCTGGAAATAAAGTTTATCTTATTTTTAAAAAAATACGAAATATATAACCTTTTTAAAAAAAAAAAAAAAACAGGCAGAATTAGATTTGAAATCCAAATTAACGCATTCCTTTTACTTTTAGTTTTTTTATTGTATGGAAAAGTTATTATGCTAGAGCAATATTTAAAATTCCATTTGATGATAGTAATCAGTGCAGTAAATGAACTATAAAAAACTAAAGCATGTGTGTTTTTTTAATATCAACGGGCCCAAACGCCATTAAAATTTCCTAAATGGATTTAAAACTGTTTCTCATAACATACATTTTTTAGCCAATATCAGGTTAAGAAGTTTTCTCTATGTGATTGGTGCTGTAAATTTTTATGAAGTTTAAATTACTTACCCACAGTTAAAAGGATCTAAAATTTATGTAATTTTACATTCACGTCAAATTACAGATCATAAATTTGAACGCACATATTAATTTTTTTCAGCATAACTCAAATTGTTTTTATATAAAGAATTGTCTTTTGTAATTAATATTCATTCTATAAGCTGAGTATTTTCAACAAACTTCATAATTTTTACCTTCCTCAGGCTCCATTTATTATTACATTCGATGAAGAGATCGAAGTTATTGGTTTAATGCATCAACTTATTTACCTGCATTTCATCGACATTAAAATAAAACAGGTTTGTTCAATTAAATCACAAACCCCAAATCTCGACAGCCAAAATATTATTTAGTTTTTTATAATGTTGTAATGTTGTCATTAACCTAAAATACGAAAAAAATCATTTTCCGTTGCACAAACAGCTTTCAGTAAGCGTATATATGGCATCTGAACATCATGATATCACCATCATCCAAGTGTAAAATGATAAAAAGAATAACGTTCATTTGAATCATTTTGATCATCTGTGATTCAGAACAATGACATGATTACCGCGTTGATTTGTGTTTACTTAGTTTAAAAATCTATTTTGTCAACATGTGTAAATTTGTCGACATGGAAATCAAATTTTCTCTTGATAAGCGCTTAAATAAGGAGATGAAAATGAACTGAAAAATTTATTTTTAACCATGATGTGTGCAATACTATAGCAGCAAAACTAAAATGAGCAAAATACTCATTTGCTAAGTATTGCGATAATAGATTTACATTTATTTTAAGCGAATGTCATAGATTCCGAAATTGTTAGAATCATTTTAAAGAAAATTTTAAAATTGAGGATTTGATAAGCATTTTTTCAGACAGAACTTTTTGCAGTCTTTGAATTCCTTTTTTGACATATCAGGCTAAGTTATTGCCTTCAGAAAAAAATAGTTTCTTCAAAGTATTTGCTTACAGTTTCGAGAATTCTCATTTAGCTTTGAGATTTAAGTATAATTGCATAGAAAACAAAATGTTATTGAAGTTTTTATTTAGTACTTGCTATTCAAATTTATTTCACTTTTCGCTGCAATAAAATCTGTGTAAATTACAATGCATGCATTTGGCAAATTGTTTACTCAAAGAAATTGGTCTAAGAAATTGGAAATGAGTTTTAACCAACAAAGATCTAGAAATTTCATTTGAACATGCATTTCTGTAAGTCCTAAAGGCAAGATAAAAACGATAAGTAGTCCATATCATTCCAATACTTTTTTTTCTTGAATACAATATAATCCTTAAAAAACCTATAAAAATTGGGGAATTCTTTTCCGTTCTATATATGTGAAAAAGAAAAATTTCTGTTTGCTTTTAAAAAGAAAAATTTGGTATATTCTCATCTGAATATCAAGGTTATTGTGAATTATTTATTAAATTATTTTAAATTTATCTTCACTTCACTTTTTGTATTTGATGTTACATTATATGAATACTGTAGACAACATTTTAAATTTTTTAATACCCCCTTAAGTCCGTGAGTCAAGCATTTGGAACTTCATGGTAAAATATATTTCAATCAGAATATATATGAATATATAAGGAAATTTAATTTAAGTACAGATTTTTCTGCATAGTACATTCATATAATTAGTACATTCAGTCAAAGTATGGTCTATTAGAAACTAGTCTGATGAAATAAATAAAAATATTCTCAAAAGGAGCATTATAATGGCAGCATTTCCCTTAAAAAAATCCTGAATAAACTGTTAATAACTATCATCTATAAATTCGAACTTAACGATTACGTTAAGGATTAAAATAAAATGTCCGTTAATAATTTATTTTACTATTTTCTTTGTGATAAGGAATTTTAATTTATTAACTTATATTTTGATTTTTCCTTTCGATTGAATTATTCACTTTCCTATTGAGATTCTTTTGTAGTCTATCAATAATCAATTTAAGATTTTTCCTTCATTATTGTAAGAAATGATTGCAATGTTGTTCTATTTTTATTATATCTTTTTGGATGTCAATTATTGATATCAGTTAGTGTGTGTGGTGTAGTAAGACTGGTGCGTGTGGTGTAGTAAGACTAGTGCGTGTGGTGTAGTAAGACTAGTGCGTGTGGTGTAGTAAGACTAGTGCGTGTGGTGTAGTAAGACTAGTGCGTGTGGTGTAGTAAGACTAGTGCGTGTGGTGTAGTAAGACTAGTGCGTGTGGTGTAGTAAGACTAGTGCGTGTGGTGTAGTAAGACTAGTGCGTGTGGTGTATTAGGTATAATGGAGTAAAAGTATAATCTAGAGGAAAATAATTTTCACTGAAAAAAAAAAGGAAATATATGACAATTTTAATTTTCAAGCAGTACAGTTTTGCTAAAAATTCTAAGACAAACTATTTTTAATTATTCTTAAATTTGCCATTTTAATAATTTGAAGAAAGAAAGTAAGGAAGATTTTTAATCCTATAAAAATAATTTCCAAAATTCAAACATACTTTTATGTTTAGAAGCTACTTAGAAAATATAAATAAAAGAAATTTTTCTTTGAAAATTACAAAAAAAAGAAAAAAAAAAGGGCAAATTTTTTTAATTTAAAGAACATAAAAGTTGATTTACAAAACTATAAATTAAATGATAATTAAAATTATTAAAAAATTAATAAAATAATCTCAGCTTGACTGATCACTGTTATGAAAAGAATTCTAAAATAAATGCATTTGATTTTTCTAAATATATGTTGACAATAACAATAAGCCTTACTTAGCTCCTGGATAAAATCATACACTGCACAACTAATTGATTTGTTCCAGTGCTTTTGCCGGTATGGTATTACTTTTACTCTTAAGGCTTGGTTATTTTAAATGAGATATAAAAAAGATTTACGATTACTTTTCCGTGTCGTCATACATTGCAACTTAGAAGTCTTGCAATATCTTGAATTTCTTTCTTAGTACTCTTGATCTTTAATAATTTTTTAAATAAAACTTAAGAGTCTTATTCTAAAAACAGTGAAAATGTTTTTACTTATAAAATATATTAAACAAAGTTTGAAAGTTTAAAGAAGAAAAATAAATTTAAAATGCAATAAAAGATAAATGATATTCACTAGAAAGCTAAAGTTTAGAAATAAAATTAAGATGTAAAGTTCCAAAAATAATCTTCAAAGAAAGTTAAAGTTAGTGAAGAACGATACCGATCAATATGAAGATAAGGTTTCCCAGTTTTTTTTTCTAGATAGAGTGTAATCTGTCAAAGAATGTCAGCCTAAGGCTTATAAGAAGTTTAGTTCATATTAATTGATAAGTTTATTTAATGTTTCATCTTTTGTTGCTTTGTAGTGTGAGGAAGGTCTTAAGACTTTTATTTTTCTACTGAAAATGACAACAGTATTTTTCAACTGAAAATGACTTGTGAGAGCAAAAAATTAAATCATTTTGCAAAAATATTATTTATCTAATAACCAAACTTAATAGCAACATTAACTAACAGATATTTTCTGAAACACTCTTGCATTTTTTTATAATCCTGCAGGTTTATGATTATTTCTAAGTTTGTAAAATTTTTAAACTGAAATATTAAACGTACCAAAATTAAAATTGAGAAGAGTTATTTTATTGACCTCGGGCACAAAGAATCTTTAAAGTTGTATTCTGTGCAATAACATTTAATATATATGCAAATATTTTCAGCGAAGTAAAATTACTTCCTAATATTGAGATAAATAGACTTTCACTTGGTCGAGATACTAATAAAGTATCCAATTTTAAGGGCTTTAATACTCTTCAAAATCAATAATACGTTCTTAAGCATTTGAGTAAGTTTGAGAGCATTTTCTATTAAATATTGATATTCATTCTTAAGATATAATTACATACTATCTTTTATTAAAAATTGTAGAGTAACCAATTTTTGTTTTGTTTACAGAACTAATATCGAGAAATCAGAGCAGTGTAAGGATATATTCTTGTGGATTATAATTTAAATTAAATATATTTTGAGATTTTTTCGTCGTTAGTTCTAATAAATCATTAAATTAATTTCACATAATTTGAAAGATAGTTTGATAATATTTTTGGTAAAACATTTATATTAAATTATTTTAAACTGAAATAGATACATTAATGTATATATGAGTATATAACTTAAAAAAATTATTTATTTTTAAATGAGGAACTAATTTAGAGATTTAAATACTATCTTATATCTTGCTTTATCTCTAAAATATTTTCAAAAACTTAAAAATAATTATTGTACGAAGAAAATAGGAAGAAAGAAACTAAGATTTATGTCTGATTATAAAGTCATGCATTGCACGATGGCGTTGAGTGAAAATCAGCAATTATTAAAATAACCTGAACAAATTAAATTGAACAATTTTATGAACAAAATTTATCATATATTCCTTCGATTCAAATCTATTTCCAGCGCATTTAAAAAAATACAAACAGAAATTAAAAAAGTACTTCTTAATAAAAAAAAAAATTAAATTACTTGAATCATTTGTACTATTGAAAGAGTAGGAGAAAGGAAGACTCTTTATGTTGCATTATTTGTAATAATATATGTAAAATATTTTCTTTTCTTATCATTTTTTGATGTTTTGTTAATTAAACTGTGCTCAAATATAGAGAAAATAAATTCGTATATATGCTATGTGAAATTATATTTTAAGGATGTAATTAATTATTACGAAAAAAATGTTTTATTTTACTAACTTAACTCTTTTTTTATTAAATAAAAGTTTATCAAAATAAAAAAGAAATTTTAAAAAAAATAATTATGTATAGAAGGTAAACAAGAAAGTTCTTTCTTTTTTTAATGACACATTAGAATAGGACCTTCAGAAGTGCAGCATGTAGTTAATCCTTGAAATAATTACCTTCGGCATCCACAATCTCATAACAACATGTCATCAGTTATACAATCTCCTTGCAATAAAACTCGAGGATTTTGGACACAAAGAAGACTGTCAGTGCTTTGCCATAGTCAGTTTCATTGGCGAAGAATTTTCAAATAAGATGATCCAAAAAAAAAGAAGATTTAGTCACCTGATCTTGCAAGGTCAGGTGAGTACGGAGGAGGCACAGAGTCTACCAACCAAATCACAGTATGATATGACAGTTCATTATGAGTCACTTAAAAACTAATCAACCAGCTCAACCAGCTTCATCATAGATAGATAAATCTCCCTACCTGAATTTGGAATGCCTTGCTGTATGTTCAGTCATAAGGCAAACTACACCGAACCAGCTCTTTCGACACATCAATACATTAATTTGCACTCATATATATATATATATATATATATATATATATATATATATATATATATATATATATATATATATATATATATATATATATATATATATATATATATATATATATATATATATTAAAATATGATATTAGTTTTGCGTTTACTTTCAAAAAAGAATTTATTTTGACTTATGATATTATTACCTATTCTTCATAAATGTTATTTTATGTGCTTATGATCTTGAATCATCTTATATGCCACAATCTTCAAAATTTCTTAGGACTCTCAATCATAATATAATGAAATTTGATAAATATTCGCTAATTGGAGATAATATTTTCATTAATAAAATTAACGTAACGTCAACATCAGCTCCAGTGTTATGAATGCAATATCGAAAATGTGATTTAGTTTTAATTATTTACAGTTTCAATTCATTTCTTCACATTATGAATTTAATCAAAAACAAATATTTTTTGAAGAAATAAAAACTATTTTTAATTAACGAATGAATATTTCCAGTTGACAAGCTTTTCGCTAAGAAATAACAATTAGTTTTGATATCCTAAAGCACGAATGAAAAAGAAAACACGTATTCATTAATTTTTCGCTTCAAATATACCTTTCTAAAGTTATCTGATTCCAAATTAATTATCAGACTCTTTATAAAAAGCTAAAAAATAGAAACATGGTAAAGAATCACATAATTAATTGGTTCAGTAATAATTAAATGATTTAAATATAAAAATATATATATAATTAAAATTTTCCGTCTTCATTAGAAATATAAGTTAATCATATATTGTGATCATAATTATATTAAAAAGATTGCGTGTATGATTTATTTGTTTTATATATTTTACTTATATTTGTTATAGAATAAATGAGTTTATGCCCACAACTAAATTAATTATGTTTATGGACAGTTACAAAATATCTTAGCAAAGTTTTCACATTACATTTTATATTCTATCAATTTTTTTCAAAAATAACTAAATGTATTCATGTCTCATTTATGCTACAATTCACGAAAACTTTATAAATAAAGATTTTTTATTCACGATTTCTTTTTAAAAATTTATGAATTATCAATTATTATTTGATGTACTTTTTGAGTAAATCAAAATGCATGCAATTTGAAATACTAAGTTTGTATTTAATGCATTGTACCTGTTCTGAGAATTTTTAACTTTCCTCAAGCTTGTGTCATACTTTTCAAGATATTTAGCTCAAAATATTATTGTGAATTTAATGACATTTCCAACAATTGCTATTTTACCACACAAACCTTGTGCAATATTAAACATACGCCAACAAATTTCAAATTTAATGAGGATCATTTTGTCAAAAGTTCATTACTTTAACTTAACACAATATTTATACTACATTTGAATTTTCTTTAAATAAAAAAACAAATTTTAATGATATAAGATACAGTGAAACACGTTTATTGTAGCTTAAAGTATTAAATTAGTTACTAAGCTTCTTTGATTATTAGGACTTAATTTTCTTACATTGTAATGGAAAATTTGCAAAGATCTGAATACCTGCATACTTAAACCTTATTGTATCCGATATTTCAAGGTAAGCAACTGCAACTTATACAAAATGTTAGGATTAATATTTTTCCTTTAGCGTTTAGTAAATGAAATTGAAGGAGATTGAAGTTGCTTTTTTGGCTGTGTTTTCGATATATTTAGATAAGGGTTGATCCCTCCTATTTCTGAATACCTATTCGAAGAACTAGTGATTCTTCCATAGAATCTAATTAATCAGATGCAATAAATACACATACCATTAACAAAACACACAAATATACTTCATTATTCACATTTTTACACAGGTTCAATGCAGACATTAATATGTATGTGGGAATGATAAATATTGTACCAGCAGTATTGGGATTCAAATTTTATACATGACTGATAGTGAAATAAATGAATAAATAAATTTTACTGGACACTATATTCTTCCACGAATCAAAGCTTTTTTAATGCATAAAAAATGTCTTAACGTGATAATAATAACGTGATATAAATTTATAGTTTTGTAACAGGGTATTTATATCACGTAATAATAACGTGATATAAATACCCTGTTACAAAACTATAAATTTTCCGGGAGATATTGATTTTGTAAAGATAATATATTGAATTATGAATAAAAAAGTTAAGTTTCTTGGAAATATTTTCAAATCTGTTAAATTAAAGTAAAAAGTATTGCTTTTATACTTTCATTTTTTACAAGATGCATATATCATACATAATTTTTTTATAAAAATGTATCCAAATTTGCGTGTAATATACTAAAATCTTCAAAAATAATTGTTAAAAATTTCATTATTTCAACTTTATTTTTTCTGACCATTCATGATATAAAGTATATTAACTATCTTTTGGAGGAATTAGCACTTTTCCATAGAAAATACATTTAAATATAAAGAGTATTAAAGGAAAAATCTAAACTTCATCAGCTATATTTAATATTTAGGCCAATAATGCTGCTTACTTATATTATGAAGTCAGCAATTGTAACATATATCCAATATTTTCAAGAAATTTTCTTAATGCTTTAATTTTTTCTGCTCAATTTTCCCCTGACTGCTTCAAAACTACTCAATTTAAAAATTAATGAATTTAAAATAGTTTATAATAGAATACAGAGAAGACATATTTATCCTTAATGAAATATATTATTTACCAAAAGTTTTTAATATAAATATATTTAGTCTTATTTAAATAAAATAATGTTTTTTTCTTTTAATGTTGTGATTAAAATATTAAACTAGTTTCATTTTAATGCTGGTAAACAGCTTAACATTTTATCATCAGAGAAATTTTCACTTGAATAACTGTGAAGCGTGAAGTACTATTAATGATGTTACTTAATTACTTTTAGTATTTATATAAGCAATTTTACTTGGCATGGAATTATTTTTAATACTCGTCTCGAAAAACTTATTTGATATTTCTGCTTACTTGCATTTATATAATTATTATTTATATTCAGTTTAATACTTGGTAGAGTTTTGATTGATTTTGTGGTACTCTATAACTTTAACAATTGACTTTTGCTATTTCAGAAAAAATCATACTTTTCTGATGATGTGATCAACATCCTCCGATGAATATAAACATTCTGGTGTGCTTAATTATATTTCTGTCTCTATTCAGTGCAACATATTTGCCCTTTTTTTTAAATTTGAATTTCATTTATATTTTATAGATGTTTAGCTTTGACTATTGGTATCTATAATTCTGTTTTGCATTTTAAATTTGATGATTTTGGCTTTTGAAAGCTTTTAGTAATCACAATTTTAGCTGCCTTTAGTCTGAATGATTTCCACTTCTTATACTTACTGCAAGCTTTTTTTTTATATTTAAATCAGAACACAGATTTCTAGGCAATAAATTTGAAGTAACTATACGAATCTTAATGTAAATTGTATTTGTATTGACTATAAGATTATTAGAAGTTATTTTTGATTAATTATATAATTATTTAACTTAGTCGAAACATTTTATTATTATTTATAATAATCAATTCGTATTCATAATGATTTAATTATAAATAAGAAAGACAATAATAACGAATATGAATTATTCTCATAAAAAATTTCATATTCAGTATAAAAGTTCTATTAATATAATCTTTCTTCAGATATAGGACCATTATTTTAGTATTACACTGCTTTTAAATTATAAACCAAATGTAAAAGCTTGATACTTTACAATATTTTGATAAAAAAGGTATAAGTAAGGATATTTATATTATGTAATTAAGTATTGAAAAATATAAATTTGATTTTGATATTCTAGAAGCAGCAAAGTAGTTTAAATAATACTTAAAATATTTAAAGTACTTTTAACTACATTTTAAAATAAGTACAATTTTTTAATTTGAAAAAACATTCCACCTATAGTTTCATTCATATTATATATCACACTAAAAATTCCGTTAATGCTTGAAAGAAGAAGGTAATAAAAATAATTCATAATTTGAGTGTGGAAATTTAATTTTGTTTCTATTCATTTATTTAATAAATCTATTTTTCATTTTAAAACTACTCTAAAAAACTGATGACTTTTTTTTAATATTAAACTGATTTGTTGGATTGCATTTATAATAAACTTACTACACATTGTCAAGTCTACAACACTGCTTTCATCAGATTTAATTTTAAACATTAGTGGGAAATAACTGACTTAAATGAAATTTAAGTACATAAATTTTCCCTAAAATTTCCTCCAACAAACACGTGAGATTACGAAGTGTCTTTCTATGAACTCACTTGTCTCATGGTAATTAGGATTCGCATTCCAAAGCCATTATCTCTTTCTAATTGAATTAATGCTTGCAAATATAATTATTCAGAATCATTTGAAGTCAGTTGCTTTTACATGGTTAAATTTTCGTTACTGTACGAAATAATAACATTTCATTGTATCAACCGAACACAACAAAAACATATAAAGAATAAAATGATACTTAAATAAAATTGAAGAAGTTTGAAAGTTTAGAAAAATTTTTTGGGTATTGATCCTAATAAATTAAAGCTTTGATAGAACAATAATATGCTTCCATTTAATAATAACTTTGGTTTATATTTATTTAACTTTGGTTTATATATATTTAACTGTAGCTGCGTATGAAATATATGAACACAAAATTACTAAATTTCATTTGCATTTATTTCATGCCTACTTATAAAAATTTTATTTAAACTTTAAATAATTAACAATTTTCCATCAACAGATTATGACGTTTAAATGTTCTAGTCTTATTACATTAAATTTTTACATTCTGAAGCTGAATTTCTATTGAAAAAAGCAAAAATATTATACTAAGTACATTACATTCAATGACTGTTATAATGAAACACTTTGGTGACCCATTATAGCGATGGATTTAAAACCGGAAATTTGTAATTTTTTATCTGTTTTAAAGTATAAAAAAATGATTGACATGTTTTTCTACTCAATGTAAAAAAATAATATATTCTGTTTGATGTAAGAGTACTGAACATTAATCCAGTACTTTTAGAAATCATCTGAGGAGAAAAAGCATTTTATTCGCTTAAAAATAATTCCATTTTATCATATAATAAATATATACAATTTGATGGTATTCTTTTAATTTTTTAAACTTGAAAGAAAGGTATATGATGATTAAAGTATTATTTAGAAATAAATATTATTTAAATAAGAGACAGGATTAATAATAATTTAATTAAATAAAGTAAAATAATAGATAAGTATAATATCGTTTTTAATTTATTTACAATTATCTATTAAGCTAGAAAAGCAATCACACTTTGTTACTTAAAAATCTTTTGGAGGTATTGCAATGTATTATCTTAAATTGGTAAATTGAGGTACTTATGATATAATCTTAGATTGTTTAAATTATTTAATTTTATTTTATTATCACTATTTTGAGTTACACCATTGGGGTTTCAAGTGAAACTAATCATAAATGCTTCTATAACAAAGCTGATGATCAATGCATTTGAAAATATTCTAGAATGTTCATCTTTTTGGCCAGTTGGATTGATTATTATTCTTCGGTGCAATTGAAACAGAAGATGATCAGCACTTAAGAAGGTAATGCTAATTTTTCATGCATTAAAACTACAAATTCATCATTCTCTTGAAACCATTAATATATTAATCTCTTTGCGGAATTTAAAATCAAATACATTGTTTAACTAATCACATTTCCTGAATCCAATTTACGAAACCATTCAAAAACCACTTTTAATGCTCGTATAGCGTGCAGGGACTTACCCTCACTCTGAACCTTTTCTGCCCCTGGCAAACAGTTTAATTACTGAATGAGGTGCAATCTTCCTTACCTTCACTTTTATAGTATGATCAAGAGAAATGACTAATCTATAATTAGATTATTTAACAATAATTAAGGGACGAGTTTTCAACTTACTAACTTCAACTCTTTGGAGTTATTATACGAGTATTATGAAGTTAAGGATTTAAGCTTGCGTCTAAAAGATATTATCCCTTTATCGTTTCAAACCAAAGTGTTTAAGTCTATATATTTTCTACATTTGTAAATTTAAATGGATTAAATAATGAATTCCTTAGTTATTTAATGAATCTTTTCAATACCAACGCTTAGATTTAAAAATTTCCAATAATTTTCTTATGCAAATAAAAAAGTGAATGTGTTAAAAAACGTTGATTAACAGAAATTTTTAGGAGTTAATCACGTAGGCTCTTGAGTGACACATAAAATAATATATATTAATTTTATTTTTATTTAAAATTAAATATTTATTTTAACATAAAATATTTAAAAACAGAGATTATATTAATTTATGCACATAATTAACTATCACTCTATTTAGCTAGAATTAAATAATTAAATGTTTTAAGAAAACTGTATTTGATTTATTTTTGCCTGATTCGAAGTACTTTAAATTAGGATATTTTTCATTTCATAAGATAAAAAATTTTAATATGGACTAAATTATTGTAATTAAAATTTATTGCGCTAACACACAAATGTGGCTATTTTATCTAAAGGTAATTATACCAAACTTTATATTTAAAATGTAATAAAAATTGAAATAAATATATTTATAATTTTGTAAATCACGCATATTTTAAAAACATTACTGTCCAAATAAGCTTTACTTCGTTAAATGAGTGTAAAAATGTAACTAAAGGGTTAAGTTTGTTCTTGACTAAATGTGTATAACTACTTTACTTATGTTAAATTATTTTTAAACTTACATATTTATATTGAAAACTCTCATCATAGTGACAGTATTATTCATTTACTTGCTTTAAGTTAATGGTTTCATTTTGATGAGTTATTGAATATATAAGTAATAAATTCGTTGCTTTGTAAGACATGAGCATAGTATTTAAATAAAAAAAAACTTTATGGCTACGATATAGTGACTCTAAATTTGTTCATTTAACAGAATCTCATATCTCAAAATCACGAGTATCATTGAATTATTACATATATTTGATATCTATTGATATATACATATTTATGATACTGAAATATAGTTTTGAATCTCTAAAGTTAAATTGTGTGGTATTTTGAAAGGCTCGTGACTGAAACCACTAAATGATTTGTGATATAATTAATAGTACATAAAATAATCTTAATGCATCAATTAGAGCCCTGCTAATTGACGTGGGTCATATGTAATACCATTTATTTAATATATTATATTACCGTCGTCATATATATTATCAAACAATCAGCCGAAAAGATTAGAATCATCATAGACGTAAATTGCAAAATTTGAATATCATATTATTTATATTAATGAACATTAGAATGCGAAAGATTCAGAATTTTTATAATATTTGCATTATTAAAAGACAAATCAGTTTATTTTAAAAGTTTTGGATTTAATTAGTTATTTTGCAATAATTTAACTTAATAAACAATTAGCAAGGAACAATGAGCATATTTTGTCAAATTACATACAATTTTCTATCACGTAGTAAAAATTATCTTCCAAAAATATTGGAAGCAATTTAATATTCAATTAGTATTTGACCAAATACAGAAGAACAAAGTACATCAAATAAAAAAATTTAGTATTTTATGTAGTTCCCCATTAACCAAAGAAACAGGCTATTATCCTTCGATATTTGCATGAAAAATTTCACAACAATTACTTGAAATGGCTAATAAGTATATAACATTTTAAGAAGACTGTCATTACGGCTAAATCAGCAAAGTGTGAATCTAACACCAGTGAGAAACTAAGATAAGTGATTGGCACAATATGGTGTTTAGTGACGAATGTAAGTTTTCTTTTACTAACATGGTCACTACATGAGGATCTGAAAACATTAAAAGGATATCAATAATTTAATTGCAATTTTTGCAGTTGAAAGATAGTATTTTTCTTGCAACAAAAATATATCACAATAGTTTACTTCAGAAGATAAGCCTTGCAGCATATCGATTTGTTTCCATGGATTGTTATGCCTCTTAATGTTTCACTGATAGAGCATATCTAGCAATTTATTGAATGCTGTTTATTTTTTCTTGCAACAGTTGAAAAATGCACAATGGAGAATGCATTGAAACATATTGTGTGATTTCCATCGCTCGTGGGACAATCTATTCATTAGTAGTATCTTTAATTTTTAAGATGTAAGCTTGCATCCCCACAAGAAAATGACTACACCACTTTTCAATTATTCAGCATATTTTATTCGTAAATAAGAATTCTCTTTAAATAGATAATTGAATTTCGCAACATATTTCTATTGTCTCCGAAAAACCCATATCGCTTATGTACACGAATGGCAAATTAAGAATATAAAAACTGACTAGAAATATTAATTGCACAAATTTAAGTATACTTACTTAGAATTCAGAGAAATTGATGTATAAATATACTCTTGTATAAATTCTCTCCCTTAATTAAATATTATTGTATATATATATATATATATATATATATATATATATATATATATATATATATATATATATATATATATATATATATATATATATATATATATATATATATATATATATATATATATATATATATATATATATATATATATATATATATATATATATATATATATGTATATATATATATATATATATATATATATATATATATATATATATATATATATATATATATATATATATATATATATATATATATATATATATATATATATCTTAAATTCTTAAATTACAACATCAAATCTTATACTGTCTTAATTTTTATGAAACTAATTAAATCCAAATGTTAAATGGAATTTGCTTAAAAAAATTTTACTTTGAACAAATGTAAACTAAAAAAATTTGTAAATATTAAACATTTGCAGTTTGTCATTTGTTATCAGTTATAATTTTTTTAAATGAGCTCCAAAATATTTCTTTCTAATATTAATATAAAAAAAATTTTTATTTTTTAAAATTTAAATTTTTTTCAGTTTTAAATCTGTATGATTGAAGTATGTTAGGTTATGTACACGTAATAAATTAATTAGAATTCATTATTATTCCTTCATTATTTTTCTAGTTAAATAAGAAATGACTTTTGAATTACAAATCCAGAAATGTCTGTGTGCATGAACCTAAAATATGCTTCATTTACAAATAAGACAGAATTTGTTATTTTTTTTTTCTTTGATGATAATTTTTGAGAAGAAATTTTCTAATTTAATTCATTACATTCCCTTTTGCTAAGAATTTAATTAAAGGAAATCTTATTTCTTTTGCATAAGTACTGAAAGCTAAATTATTCAAAATAGCGAATTATAACAGTTCTTATTGACAAGATTATCCAAGGGAAAATAATTAATATTAATTTCTGTCGTCTCGAACAAGGAATTATTTTAATTAATTTTTGTCTCCTAACAAAAACAAATAGAATTTCCCTTTTTACATTTGTGTTTTTATGTAAAATAAATGCTTGGAATGATAAAAGTGGTATTTGTAAATGAAAAATAAATAGCCTAATAGTGCGAAATTTTCTTACGCATATTACATATTTAACAAACAATATCGATTTTATCCAAACATAATTCAAGAAATTCTTATATAATCACACACAATTTTGTTATATAATTTGTTTTTACAGATAATTCATCTGCATGTTTCAACAATTCAATCTTTCTTATGAATTAAATTATGAATACTATCTTTTAAAAGCAATCAATGGAATATTCCCATAGTAAAAATAGCAAAATATTATAAAAAATTGTAGAAAAATATAACACAAATTATATAAAATTATTATAAATTATAACAAATACTATAAAAATATATTAGGTTTAGTATTATGAGGCCACAATAATATAGTTGGTAAAATCACCATTCTGGTAAATGGAGGTTTGTATCTGAATATACAAACCACCCTTGCCGAGTTCACTAACAGAATCCCTAAACGAGTCTTGTTTTTGATATTCAAGTAGAATAATACTTTAATGGATTGATAAACTAAGTCGAAGAATGTTCTTTTTGGTTATCATTTCTAAACTACAATAATTCAACTTCTAAACTACAATAATCTTTTTTGGGAAGAAATAGTACACACACACAGGATTACCTATAACATAAGAAGCCATTAATACTTTTTTCAGAACTCTAAAAGGTATTATAATTCCAATTAACGGGTACTGATAAAAAGAGGGAAAGGCTTAGTAGAAAATTTAATAAAGGATTTTCCCTGATATTCATAGAAGAGAACATATGGTATCCAGTAACATCATAAGGAATAAGAAAATATACATAGAGATGTTAACCATGAAGTCACAAAAATCACACAAAATATCCTTAAGATATTATAAAAATAAGTTTCTAACACTTTTATGTCAGTAATATATCAATTAAATGAAAAAACAGTATAAACTGCAATACATTGAATTTTTTTCCAATCGTCAGTCAATATTTTATGTCACTTGAACAAGAAAGCTGAAATATGTAAAATCAAAGATGGACCAGAAGTAACAGTGGTTTTAAAAAGTTCAAGATAACAGAAAATTATCTTAAAATTATCTTGGCACCTCCTAATATCTTGGATACTTTATTGGACAATTGTATAGGCGTGTGTTGTATACTTGATCCAAGGCTCCATTTTGTCACAAAAGTAGCCTCAATAAAAATGATTATTCAACAGAGATAAGTTGGATCGCCTTCACGCCAAGCAAACAAGTGAAAAATCATCCATTTTTTTTAATTTTTAGTTCACTTGGTGTATATGAAAAACAAATTTTTCTAAACTAGTTTTGTATATTTCATAAAAATTCATCTCATTAATATAAATTCTTTAGTAAGCAGATTGGTAGTCTCAAAATAGGTTTAACATTTCTTAGAGTGTATCAATGTAGTTTTTTGGAAAAAAAATTGCTTCATCTAAAATTGTAAAAGGTATTCATTGTTTTAAAATCTTTCCTCGTGATTAATGTGTTTTATAACATAAAAATGTGGTTCAAAATCTGGATTAATAAATGCATCAGAATTACTGTAAGGAATTTATTTCACACTAAATGATTGTCTCATAGAAATATTAATGAACATTATACTGCATGGAAACAGTAATGAAACTTATTTCCCTTGTATAATGAGATTCTTAGAATAATTTTTCATTTATGCTAATATTGTAATTTGAGTTTATATTAAAAATCAGTATATTGTGAGTGAAACTTAATAATTTTTTTTTATATTGATAAAGTTTAGAATGTTCATAATTTAACGTGAATTCATATATCCTGCATTGCAAATACTATTTCACTTCTTCAGAAACACCTTCTTAATTTAACAATTTCTTTGACGAAAAACTGTCGTACACTCTTTGAAATATTAATCATAAATACAAGTATAAGACAAATCTTTGAGTACATATTTTAAATTATTTTTTTCTATTTTGCATTTATTTTCTATTAAAAGAGCAATTATGTACACCAAAGGAATTATTTATGGAGTCATTTTAGATAATTTTACTCATAGTAAATACATGAAACAATTAACAAATAAAAAATATTAAAGGAAATACTTAATTAAAATTATTTTTTGTGGTTCAATAAATAGTTGTCCTATACTTATAAATAAATATGAAAGCGATTTATATTATACATGTCTTTCCTGCTTCGAAAATAATTTTTCATGGTTTTTCAGCTCAAAATTATAGGTATTAAAATAACTAATAAATGAGCTTTACATTAATTTCATTTTATTAAATATTATATGTTTGTCCTAATAAAAAATATATATTAAAAACAATCGGAAGTAAAGGCTAGTGCTCTTGTTTTCTGTTCTAAAGTTTGTGGGTTTGAATAGTTTCAAGTAAATACATAAATATACAATATACATGCAAGTAAATACATTAATAGTTTCTAAAAAATACAACTTCGCTTTAAACTGTAGGGTCTAATGTGATTATTCCATGCGTGAAGAATGTATCGAGTGATAAAAAGAAAGCAAGACGAAAATCATTTGAATGTAAATACTTAATGGTTTTTTAATGCATTCAGTATAGTTAGGGAAATATTGATTTTTTCCTTTATAAGGTATTAAGCACGTTATTTACACCGTAAATGTAACACCCTGAAGGAAGCATACACATAACATGAAATTTACAATATGCATTAGCTGAGGTGAAATATGCAAATGATTATAATTTAGCTCAGACGAACATCACCTGCGCCTGTGGTATATGATTTCAAGTTCAGCAATAGTGTTTTTCTTGCAGTTGTTTTTCAAAAAAAAAATGATTAATTATGCCTCGTAGAAAACAGTGATAATTTTTTGATCAAGCATCTGAGTTCGACAGAGGAAGGTTAGTGGCCGACCACAATTGTTTATTATCTTTAAGGAAATCGGTAGTCGTGTTACATGAAATCAAGCAACTGTAATGAGGATATGTGATCATTGGATACAAGAGGGTGCAATGGACCGATGTATTCAATTGCATCCACTTCAGTGCGCCACTTCACATAATGACAGGCGAATTATTCGCATGGCACTGATTGATTACTCAGCCACATCACGAGCCATAGCGCAGCACATACAGTCTGTAACGCATCATCCAGTGTCTGCACTTGCCATTCGATGTCATTTATACCTGCAAGAGGTTCACTGATTCGACTACTCTTGATGTTGATCCATAGACTTCTCTGCCATCAAAAAGGATGTGGACGATGGAATGGAGTGACATTTTTTTACTGACGAGTCATGCTTCTGTCTGCAACATCATGATGGTCTCATTCGAGTATGCAGACACCGTGGAGAGAAGATACTGAAAAGCTGCGTTATGCACCACCACACTGGTCCTACACTCGGCATTATGGTATGGGGGGGGTTTGGATTTCACTCTCGCACTCCTCTAGTACGTATTATTGGTATTCTTAACAGTCAGCACTACATATTCGAGGTATTGGAGACAGATGTCTTTCCTTACCTTTAAGGCTTGTCCACAAACCCTATTTCAACATTCAACAACATAATGCGCTGATACACGTGTCACCCATTGTCCAAAGACTCTTCGTCAATCACTAGCTTGAATTGCTTTCCTGTCCTTTGCTCTCCAGATATTTCACCGATAGAAAACATGTCCATGGTTTCTTAACGATTGACTCAGATTATATACCCAACTACCTCCATAGATCAATTTTAGCAACTTGTGAAGGCTACTTTGTTTGCTGTACCCCATAAACACATTCAAAGTCTGCTTGAATCAATGCCGAGGCATGTGGCAGCGGTGATCACAAACAATGGCAGCTACTCTGGCTATTGATTTTGGCAAGAACCACACTTCACAGAAGTTTATAAATTTAAGCATTTGACATTTGATCAGCATGTTATCTACAAAATAAATTTTGAATATCTCTTGTCTTTCTTGGCGTTATGGAAGAAAATAATTACAAACGAAAGTTTTTAAATGGAATTTTAAATGCTTTAATCACAGAGATTGTGTTGCATTTTCTAAATATTCATTACGAGATAAAAATTAAATACAAAATGATTAATATGATTAACTGAGAAGCCATATAACTATTACAGCTGTATCATATACTGCTGCGGATATTCTCATTCAGATAACTATTCAGCAAGGAGTAAATTACATGACTTATGTGGATTTAAAAATTGTGAGTAGAGACTTGTATTACATCCCCAAATAATTCTCAAAGAGTTAATACTTACTATTCTTCTAACAACTAATATATTCTCAGTACAGTGAAGTTCAGAGCTACTGTAGGTTATGCCACTGACACTATAGCATTTTAAATAATATCTGGAGATGAAGAAACATTATCTGATCACGAAATATTAATTCTGCATATTTTTGTGGCATGAAGGTAGTTGCTTATGATTATATGATAATAAACTCTTCATCATATATGTACGTTGTGTGCGTGACTTTTGCATGCGTATTGCTTTACAGTATTATTAAATAAAAGACATTGAGTATTGGATTTTAACCATATGTAAACATACTGCATAAATTTTCGTTCAATGATGAACATGCCTTATCAATAAACAGAAAGATAGCCTGGCAATGAAGTTTACGAAAATAAATGCTCAGTTCGACATGTCGCAAACTTTTTGGTGATAAGCGAGGAGCATATATAAAGATAATCAACTAACTGGTTTCATGAACGAGCAGAACAGACTATCTTTTATTATCATTCAAGTTAACAAAAAATAAGTGTATCGTTAAATATTTTCTGCCACTTATGTAGGGCAAGTGAGAACTAAAGCTTCAGTCATTTAATAGATAAATTATTTTCATGCTACCTCCCATAAACTGGTATATCTTCAGAGAATATTTCTGTCACGAAAATACGCCTGGATCTATCTTGATATAGTTCTCTGCTGTTACGCTGCAATGTACACTAAGTCTGAAATACATCCCTTTTAATTTGCACTAGGCGTAAAAGCGATTAGTGTGTAAAACGGGTAAATCTGTAGTTAAAAGTCGTTTCCATGATGAACTTACTAGGGAAACATACACTGTCACTGAATCGTTTCTAAGCATTTCATAGCTATAAATGGAATTTTATTAAAGAACATCAATTTAAATTAACTTTTGCACTTTCAGTATCATAAAATGTTTTCATATAAAATCGAATATTAACTATAAGATCTTTAAAAACATCAAATGTTAAGTTGTATTGTTTTATTACAAGCAATGGCAATGCATATCCATTGTGTAATATTACTCGATATAAGTACTTAAGTTATCTACATTTTTCTACAATTTCTCGCATACGATTAAACACTAGTGTATATTAAATTTTACATTCATTAAACATTAAATTTGCGGTTAAATTTTTAAAAATGATTAATTCGTTATTATTCATTGAATTATTTGATTTTTCTTTTTGAAAATTTTAATGAAATTATAACTAAGCATATATTGTTAAAATGATATCTTTAATTTTTCTTTATAATGCTGAACTTATGCTTTTAAAAATTACTAAATAACAGTATAGTCTCTCTTTTAGATTTAATAACTCTTACTAAAGTTTAATTCAATGTCATACAGAGTTTTACAGTTACTCTAAACCAAACATGCCATAGTGGGATTGGAAACCCAAAAATTGTTAACTGAATGTCAGAATGCTAACCTTTCGGCTGTCACCTCAGTACTAAAATCCTTGTGACATATGTTAAAAATTCTATCTTTAAACTTCATATTCTGGTTTCTTTAAATACGAATCTACAGATAATAAATTCACATAAAATTTTAAGCCATGTTTAAAGAAAATGTTTTAATGTAAATATGTAAATTACACATTTGAAATTTTATATCTTTCATAATGTACGTTAATTTAAATTTTATATTTCATGACGTATAGTAGATGCATTGTCAACGGCAATACCTATTGGTTCCTCATTATCACTAATATAAATAGATATTTTTAAACCTATAAGACATGCATTTCTAATTTTATTTTAATAGTTCCTATATATCTAAATACCCACTGAAAATTTTGAATTCTAGACACTGAAAATAGTAAACAAGAACATATAAAAATAAGTTGCATAAATATATATTTTCTTAAAAAATAAAAATAATATATAAAAATGTCCACCACAAAATGATGTGATGCTTAATTCTCTGGAGCAAACTTAACAAAAATATTTTCGTTCTTGCATAAATAACCAACTTTAGTAATTATTCTGCAATGGTCTTACTAACTCGATAAAAAACCTCAATTAATATTCTGCCTCGATCATGTTGGATCGATTACTTTGGTGTTGGAAGACAGGTGGGTAAATCTTCGAAGTGGAACTCCAAGAGCTCATGTTGTTAATTCGGCGTTTCCTCCCTTCTCCTCTAGAGAAAGATGCACACTTTGGGAAAAGCATTTTCATCTAGCGAAAACATCACGCACTGGTGCGGTTTACGTAAATCCCCTGAGTTTGCTGACGCTTTACTCCGCTTTACCGAAGACAGCGGTTTAATCACTGTTCGGAAAACGAGTTCCTATTCTCTTATTCCACGAAAAGGTCACACTATTTGAGTTCCTAGTCATAAATTATTTCTCTAACTTTTCGTGTTTCCAAATAATTTCTGCATTATTGAAACTTATTCGAAAGTATCATCTTTTGAGTACTTTTGTGCAGAAAAGAGCTAATATTTTTAAGGATCGTTGATAACAAATACTTCATTTCTATGGATATGCATATATATTCAACATATGAGTTATTAGGAATAATATTGTAGTACAGGTGTTCATTAATAAATATATTGAAAAAATAAAATCACTGTAACAGGATATCGATTAAGTATTGCCCTTAACTGATATTTGTGTGTGTGTGTGTATTAAGAATAAAGTTATTATATGTAAAATATTATATTCAGATACATTACGATCCTTTTAAATTAGTTGTCTCTAAGCGAATATTTATTTGATCAAAAATAATCTTAAGTTTTAAGTATACTGAATTTTCCTTTGTCTTTTTTCTCATGTATTACTAAATAATAATTTTTTACTGATATTTATTCAGATAGAAGTGCTTATAGAATTATAATACGAATTAATAATTTCTTATAAGTTAATATTAATATTTTAATTAAACTATCATTATAAAGATTGAGAAAATCTTTATTATATAAATAAATTTCTCTATTACATTCTTATAGTCAATGCAATAGAGATGCTCTGTATACTTTAGGCATGAAAAGACATCTAATTATCAAAAGATAAAAATATATGTGATATGATTAAAATTTACTTTTAAAAATCTACTATGATGTACTATTATATATAGTGCTTGAACAATGAAAGTTTTTGTATGTTAGTAATTAGTATATGTATTTGCTTTCTGAGAAAATCTTAAGAAGAAAGGCCTTTCAGACACTTAAATGGTACCACATATTTGTACTTTGACCAGATAGAGCAACCATACTATATCAAATTTTAAACATTTCAAGATACATGGGATAAATTCATGAGAGACTGCGTTACCCACAGTGTGTCAGGACAAACTCGCCATAGTGCAAATAAGGAAAAACTAAATAAAAGTGTTCAATTGACATTGAAAGCAATTTTTTTTTTTTGTTTAAAGAAAAGGAAAAAAAAACTGCAGCAAATGTAACAGAGAATTTTGCGCGTGTGTGTGGATTTTCCAATGCTAACAACTGTAGTGTAGATACACCATCATAATCGTAATATTTCCTGCAAAGCAGCAATTTTAAATCACTTGTTACATATATTAATTCCAACTTTTTTTTATATCTGTGTCATAACCACAAAACCTTGTCCATCCTCCAACCTTGGATGAGATTGAGTAACTCAATGGATTTACTATTAGATATTTTACCCGCAATAGTTCCAGCACACTTGTAGACGATACTTATATAATCCTATGATCATGACTGTATTCTTCTGTCTTCGGTCAAATATAGAGAAGAATCTGTTATGACATTGATAACCTAGTAGAGGTTGCCAGATCATACCCCTGAAGTTAAAGATGACTAAAAAAAGATATAGCTATTCATTTTCTTTCCCGTTACATAATTTCATTCTTGAAGAGATGGAATTTTCCAAGATGTGATTACTCTAATTCATATTACAGGAAATTTCTAATCCTTATTTTGATGACACGTGGATGAAGGTAAACATATCTGCCTTTGCTTACATAATGCCCTGTTTTCAATAAAAGGTAATACTCATATCAATTTTAGTATCTTTTACCTAGAATTGGTTTTATAGTTTAGTTTATTAGATTTAATATATTGTTATTTAATTTAGTAAGTTAGAGTATAAAGTTTTACTACATTAGGTATGATAAACAATGGTGGAAAGGTTAGCATCCCTAACTTCGAAGCAATAGGTACAGGATTCGAATCCTGCTTCGGGCATGGATGTTTTTTCCTGTATTTGTGTTTATCATTTTTTATCACTTGACTTTTGGGGCAAATGTGGCACACCCACTGAGTACCCTACTATATGAGATGTCATCAGTTCGCGCATGATTGAGCTGAATAGGTCAAAGATCTAAGGGTAGCTGGACATTAGAAAAAATATTAAATTTAAATTACATATTATACATTTTGTGCCGAAAATAAATTTATAATACACACGTGTTTATAAATTAAAGATAATGCCGGAATTTGAAACTAAGAATATAGAAATAAAACCAACATGATTGTTCATAAAATCCTTGTATTAAGCAAATGATAAAGAAAAAGGTTAGGATGTATGTATTATATGAGATGTCATCAAGGTATACAAACCACGATTATAGCTCTTTGGAGCACTTAGACCACATATCACCAGTAAAACATCTGAACAGTACGTTGCTGGTATGATGTTTAACAAATCTCATGTCTTCAACATCAGGAAATACTGTTCGTACCATGCGAAGACATGCAGAGGATCCCATTAGCAAGCTGTACTTGAAATATAGAGCTCCACTCAACAAGCCATTGCCTCCAAAAAATCTGGTGCAATGTAAGGGATGGCTCACTAGTTGGACACTCATAAGCAAAAATGTTGTTCCAGAATGATATCCCGAACGGACTTGTTGTTCCAGAATGATATCCCGAACGGACTTGTTGTTCCAGAATGATATCCCGAACGGACTTGTTGTTCCAGAATGATATCCCGAACGGACTTGTTGTTCCAGAATGATATCCCGAACGAAATAGTTGTTCCAGAATGATATCCCGAACGGACTTGTTGTTCCAGAATGATATCCCGATACGTTTGGTCTATCACGATTCCAATTTAAGTATGCAGATATATTCCCCCAGAGATCACATCAGAGCCCAGTATTGTATCACCCCCAAATGAACACTCTGAACCAACGTAACGTCTGTGTTCAGTAATGTTGTTTTGGTCCATATATGTAGTCATATGGCAGTCAAGGATCCATTTGACTTCCTGGACACGACAACAACTTAACTACCAGGATTATGGAATATTTTAAGCCTTAAATTTGCTGAAAAATTTTCATTGTTATGTATAACAAATACATGTAACGTCTGTCTGTATCAGTAATTTCTACTTTCGTTCTTTTTTGCATCCATTGGACTTAGATTTTAACAATCATTTCCAGAAATTACCATGTTTATAAGTTTTCTATTTATTATTAATAGAAATAATATTAGTTGTAGTACGAAACATGTAGTAATTAAAACTCAACGCAATATGCCAACACATAATTACATAATATTAAATTTTGCACATTAAATCTTCTGCCTCATAATTTTCCAGAGATTATTAAAATATTATTATCGCCAAGACATTTTTAACTTTGTACCTCTCTTTTTGCTATTCATATCCTTTAAACAATTTATAAACCATTTTAAAAACCATTTGAGTGTGCATATTACGTGCAGCAATTCAGTCAAACATTGAATATTTCATCCATAGCAATAATTTAACTACTAAATGATCGATCTTTATTCTATCTTCATAATTTTATACTAACGTCATTGTCTACATGGTATTTATAATACATAATAATTTTTACATGGTATTAGACTAATCAGTTATTAAATTATTTAACATACTTAGAGATCTGAAGTCTTGAGATCACCTACCTTCATTATTTTATGATTATTACATTAAGGAATCAAGGATTTATGCTAACACCGATAATAAAACAATAATTTTTAGTCACTGCAAATATTATTCGAAGATTAAATAATCAATTTCTAAAGTATTATATTCCTGGAATTAGTGTTTCCAATGCATCATATCTGAATTTGCTGTACAAATCTACTCATTAATTGTTTAATCATCTTGCTGTGTTTATTATTGTACAAATTTAGAAACTGGATTAATAATTAAAACAAGAATTCAATAATATCAATATTTTTTTAATTACTGTCCACACCACATTATAATGCCACATGTGAAATATGAAAAAATAAACTATAATATAAAAAAATTAATTTAAGATAAATAAGCATTGCTTGTATTTATTTATGCATTATAGTTTAAATAGTTACTTTAAAGTATTTAGTTAATTTACCTTAAAATAATTCCAAATGTCAATTTTTAATCAAATCTTGTTAAAATTTTTCATTTACATATGAAATAATTAATGAAAAATGACTATAAATATTATATTTATTGCATTATTTCAAAAGAATTAATATTTAAAAAAGCATCAAATGTGTTTGCTTTAAAAAACAATCAATTAATAATGAAAATGTAGTTTAATAGGGCTCTATTTTATCAAAGTATAAAATGGAATTTTCAATTTTCAAACAAACATTCGACCGAGAATCTTGAAATGCAATTATCATAAAAACATCTGTACAATTGACAAAGTAATATATTAATTAACTGAAGTCGAAGTTTAATTTGAAACAAAAATATGAAATAAAATGATTTACCACAAAAGTTTTATAAAACCATAATTTCAAACAATAATAAAAAATTAATAAAAAAGTGAGATTTATTAAAAATATATGAAATAATATTTTTAAGACATCATTTTGCATTATTAGATATAATTAATTGTAGAAATTTTGAAGTACTTCTTGGCTACAATGAAAAAATATAACTACATAAAATGTAGCAAAATATACTTTATAAGTATATTAACGAAATTTATATATAACTATCGAATTATACGTTTGCGATTTCATATAAAATTGAATTACCATGGCTTTTACATTAAACATTTTATTAAAAAATTTTGCATACTTTATCAAATTTTAAATTACTTATTTTTATATGAACAATTACACTTGTTATGCAATTTTTTTTTTACTTACGATAACTTCTCTATTAAAATATCAGTTTTCCACTTATAGTTTGTCTAAGTGAATTATCATACTGGTGTTTTACGAACATAATATTCTAATTTTTCAATTTTGTAGTTTTTAGTAAATCTAAAATTACATAAATGAAAATGCAACTAATATACTTTTTCTTTATTTTTCTTGAATTAAATTAGAGACAACAATTCATAAGGAATGATTTATCGAGCTAAAACACATTTCAGTTAAAAATAAGAGCTCTTTCTCTTAATTTCATTTTTAAAAAAGGTCGGATTAAATTTGTTAGTCTTCTCATATTAAGAATTTAATTAGACGGAAAGAATAATTTTTTGTATTAATATTAGAAAATTAACTATTCAAAGCAAAGCTTAGAAGCAGTTCTTATTGAAAACAAGTTTGTATTCAAAAGGTAATAATTAGTATTAATTAGTCTCATTTCTAACGAAAAGGAAATCATTTAATTAAGTTTAACTTCTTAATAAAAATCAATGTTTTATTTTTATGAAATAAGTTATAAATTTGCGAAAATTAAAAGGCGAACATGACCTATGAAAGACAAAGATAAATTAGATTTATAAAACAGTCAATGTATTTACTTTGATATTGTAAATAAAATATTCTTTTCTATATTAAAATATATCTACATATGATTTTAGGTGTTATAATATCATGTATGAAAATAAATCATAACATTCTACCTATGCAGAAGATTTTTTCTATTTTTACTTTTCATTACTATTATAGCTGGGAATATATAGTTAAATGTACAAAAGATTTCTTGAGCCAGGAAATATGATATTTTTTATTAAAAATTGTAACAGTAGATAAATTAAATGGACAGTATATTCGCAATTTTTATCAGTTTCATACAGAAATACTAACAATGCAAAATATTATCATATGCGTTCAGTATTACTTCTGGATAATTAATGTGAGAAATTTATTTTCTTTTAAAAATAAGGTTTTTTTCCAGTAGTTTTATAGATATGCAACAGAAAAGAGATTAATATATTTCTGGATAGTTATTATAATTTAAATTACAATAGAATTTTATATTATGTTTTATATTATTTTAAGGTATCCCAAAAATAGGATAAAGACCACACTTTTTTAATATTTAAATAATCAGAGTGTCAATACCACCAGTCTGTTGTATTTATATAGGCTTTAATCTAACAACTCATACCGTTTTTATTAACATTATTCGTTCATTAACATTAAAATTTCCATTCACATTAAGAGTATATACATAATGAATAAACCAGAATATTCAAAATGTTAATTTATAATAGATTGTTAAACATTCTCCTAACTTAATCAAAATGTTAAAAATCTGTAATATGTGTTTCATATTACAGATTCTACCAAATCTTCAATAAGGAAATCAGTCTTAAATGAAACTTTTTAAAAGGTATGACAGCTTACTGAGATAACAAAGAAGGACATATTATTGAATATGAAATTACTCCCATTTGAATGCACAAAAACCATTTCCACAAAGTGAAATTTCTGTAAGTGTTTGTTTTTTAAATTGATTGTATATTTTCTTAAGTAATTAATTTGGAAAAATCGAGATTCGACTTCAGATAGTGAATAATTTTTTATATGACATTTCCACATTCTGTAAATAGTAGATTAATAAATAACGTTTATAAAACAGAAATTATTGTATTAAATTGAATACATTGGGTACACAGAAAACGTTCATCTATGGTAAATTCTATGTATTTATATCATTGTTAATTTTCTTCTCCAATCAAAAATTGTGTCAGATGGTACCAAATTTTTACGTTTTAAAATTTTACTGCGTTTATCATTCCTCTGCAATCTGTTAATCATCGTTAAAGACCAAAGTATTTTTGCACCAAGCATAGGTTTTGAAACTTGAAAATTCACTAAAAAACACTATATCTAGGGAACAAATTATTCAATAAAATAAGAATATTTGATGTCTTAATGTTTAAAAATTTCACCAAATGAAAAATTTTTGCAGGAAATATCAAAAATTTGAACTATTAGCTCCCACATTCTATGCCAAATGCCCAATTTATATACCCTATAACCAAACATCTTCATTCTAGTAGGTGGAATTTATTTTGGTAAGGAGGTTTTATGACTCACGTTTGATCACCAATATTAAACAATGATTTTATTTAAGTTAATAAATGCAATTTTTGGAGAAGTTACAATAAAAGCTAAAAAAAGTTTTGAACTACAAGCTTCTATCAGAAATATTGATTTGGTGGAGATTTAAAGAGAAACAAAATTTTATGTTTATAAAAATATCTAGGTGCAAAATTAAATTGTTCTGATTTTTCGGAAAAGAAATTTTTAAAATGATATTTTAAATATTGTGAATTGTGATTAAATGTGCCATGTATATTTTACTTGGAACTACAAAGTATATTTTTTTAAAATTAACATAAATCATAAACTATTATAATCTAATACGCGTGACGGGCAACTTGTCTAGTGGTCAGCGTGCCTAACTACGGACAGGGAGGTTCTGGGTTCGAATCCCGGTTCCGGCATGGATGTACTTTCTCTCTCTCCCTATTCTGTCTTTGTCCTTTCATTGTATGTAAATGATTGCCTACCCTATAAATAAGTCTCTATGGTATGTTTGTGTACTGAAGAAGTCGGACTTCACACCAAATACGGTTCAGTTGGAAAAGTGGAAGCAGTGCGCTCCAATTTGCCAGCCTAACTCTCACACGAGAACAACAACATCTAATATGCATATCTACCTTTATTATTGTTATAAAATATATCAAATGATTATGATAATTTTTACAATGCTCACAAAAGAATTCTAATACCGACTCAACCAAGTATATCTTGTGTTTATTAAAAGCTGATAGGCAGGTGAAATAAGCCGATGTTGCGATGTCATCTAAGGGAAATGATACTTCTAGTTTGGCAGGTCAAGTATTAGAGAATTTTTCAGCTTAATATTTGTTTATAAATTATGAGGATTGTTTCTGACTACTTCTGCTCACTGGTAGAACTTATCTTTGAGTTAAGTAGAGAGAAATAAGCCTGTGAGATAACTTTCATGATTGTTGAAATACATATTCAATATGAGGTAGCTCCTATATGATTAATTATTTTAATCTATAATAAATTTTTGTGTAAAAAAATGTAAAAACTTCTTATGTTAAATATTATAATAGTTTATTTTGATATGTATCGAAAGACAATTATCTTGCTAAAAGAAAATAATTTATTTTTTTTTATTTAGAATCGTCAATTTTTTTTCTTTATTATTTTTTAGCCATTTACATATGTATTAATCCAATTCATTATATATTATTAACATATTTATAAGAATGTTTGGAATAATTATGTGCTCTTTTCAAAAATTTCAATTACTTGCTAAATATCACATTATATAAAATAATTAACCAAATAATATTTACTGATATAAAATTTTTTAAAAAAATGGCACACGTTAAAAAAGAATCTATATTTAAAAAAGAGAAGTATCAGATATTAATATTTTAATTTGCATTTTCAGAAATTAAAATGAATGCGATTAATATTATGCATATATGTGTATCCACATGGATATATGCATGTGTGCACAAGCATAAGCTTGTAATACTATATTCTACAAAGAGGCAAATTCGAAGAGTAATATACTGAGTTAGATTTTAAATGAATATTCATTCTTTGATAGAAGGTTTAAATCCGATTAACTAACGCATTTTCCTTGGAGAGAATTGGCATCTTCCTCATTAGAAATTTCACAGAATTATGTAGCGTAGTTAATATTAAGAGGTTTATCATTAATTTTAAATAGAAACATAGATCACAAATTTAATCTCTTAATACATCTTTAACTATTGATCCATGAGATATTTAACATGGAAATGCAAATTTGAGGATCAATTTTGTTAGTTAATATTGATTAAGAATGTTTGAGCATTTTCCAAATATAAAATTACGTTTAAAAAATTAAAAAAAAACTTTTGTGAGTTTGTTTTTTAAAACAAGAACGTAAATCTCATTTGCTATGTATTTATTAAATTTTATATTGCATAATTATTATAAAATGATAGATCTTGAATAACCTCTCTCATTAAATTACCTTATTAGTAATTTGAAAGTCTTGCAAGTAGAAATATTAATAAATTTTCGTAATGTTTATAGTATCATATTATATTAGTTTGAAATCATTTTTAGTTAATATGCAAAAAGGTCCATCACCATTAAATCTGATCTACTTTAAAGGCAGTTAAATGAATAAAATACTATATAATTAATCTATAATTTACTGTTTCAAAATTTTCATATTGAACTGATAGTCACAAAATTTTAATCAAATGTTTCGTTGTATGAGGATTGTCCTGGTCTGTTGGAATGACAAAGTGCTTAGAAGGTGAGAAATCATTACTAATAACTAACTACGGAAAAATATATGAAAAATACTCCTGGAATGCAATTTACTTGTGTTGATATTTGAAATTCCCAAAACTGAGTTTGGTATTTAGACAGTAAGTGTTGTAAAAATATCTTTATTTTAGTTATAATCATAGATAGGAATATGAATGTTGCAGAACTATTTTTCTTGTAACGAAATTGAAATGCATAGAGCAACTGAGATGGTATTTAGGAAATTTGATAGTGCGTTGTTTCATCATTTTATAATTCATTAGTTTTGCATGCAACATTTTAAGACATATGCCAATTCGATTAATAATTAATCATTTGTTATCAATATGACATTTAAATTTCCATGGTATCGTGATTTTTCAAAAATAACTATACGCAAAAATATATTGCTACAGACCTTGATGTTTAAATATTTAAAAGGGAAGTCTTTTTATGTCATTGAATTTACAATTATTCTTAGTCAAACCATCAAAAGAGAGTATAGAGCTAATATTTGGTAAACTGAACTAATATTAATTAGAATTTTGTCAGCCAGAACCTATATATGAAGATAGGATTTTAATAGGAAAACAATGTATAAAGTTATTTTGAAACTAATTATACATAATCTTTTTATTTTGGTAAGAAAAGAAGACTATAACGCTATCAGGAAATAGTTAGCAAGAATTCTGCACTTTATTAAAAAAAATTCTTATTTTGGTAGTATAAATTATTTTCTAAGAAATTCTGTCTATTTAAATTTTATCTTAAGCATTACATGAAAAATGATTTTGGTGGGAAGAATTCCAATAAAATTATATAAAATATGTTTAGAAAATATATATTGAAATGAAACCAGAATATAAATACATAAAATTTGCAATATCTAGCATATCTGATAAGAAATTCATGTTTCCTAACTTGTATTTGCAAAAGCAAATGTGTGAAAATTTTCCTAGACATTGAAAGTTGATTCAAAGTTTATTAGCCATTAAATGTCCTCCTTAAATTATATTAATTGTTATATATACAAGAGTTAATTAAAAAGACTATCAGACAACAGGAATTTTGTAAAATTATATTTAAAATGATCAAATAAACTTTTATGAATATGCATTCTATCTCAAATAAGAGTACCTAGAATAAGCTTTTTACCCAATAATGATTAATAAGTGTAATAAAAAAGTATTCTATGTTTTTCATAACCTTTCATGCATAAATTACAAGGGAATAAATTTTTACAATTAATTAATTGATTAATTTTAATATTTTTGCATTTTATAATTGACTTAAAAATATAGTAAGTATATATATATATATATATATATATATATATATATATATATATATATATATATATATATATATTGCAGGGATAAACATTAATATAATCTTTTTCTTAGATAATTATTTTTAAAATGTCATAATCATGTTGTTATGCACTACATATTACACCTTTCTTATTATACACGATAAGTACCTTAAATTACATTTGATAATATTGGATGAAATTTTAATTAATAAAATTTTGAAGAAATATTTCTTCTTTTGCCACAAAAATATAAATACTTTCCAGGGAATGAAATACTTTCCAGGGAATGATTTGAAGTTAATATTTCTGAAACAAGTATTTCGAAAATAATTTTCAATTTCCATTAATAGCCTATCTATGGTGATTATTCTGAAAATATATTAATTGTGTCTGTGTTTGTGGACCTAGCCTTTTGAAATTAATATACACAGTAACTTTGTAGCGTTGATTATTCCGCTACAGGAAGACACACGGAGAAGTCTTTGGAGTGGAATTTCCACACTGCTTATTCACATTCCACACAGCTAATTCAGTGTGCTTTCCATATTCATTGAATAATGCACACTAAGAAAAAGCCTTTACTCACCTCATGAAATGACTAAAAATTGATGCGGTTTATATAACTCCTTAGATTTTCGTTGAAATATTTTATTCTTCTGTGTTCAAGAGTACCCTGCTTAATCTTTACACAGGAGAAAAATGTCACTTAATATAAAAAATTCAAGACTTATTTTAGAATTTGTTTTCAATTACTTACCTGTGAAATATTTGTCTTTGAGCTTTGACTATTTTGGATTTATTTAGAAATGCAATCTTAATTTAATACTATTGCATGAGAAGCGTGTTAAACAAAAGTTAATAAATATTGTATGCAAATAACACAACACAATACAGCTATGAATCTTTGTATATTATATAAAAAACTTATTTTGATTTGCTACTAAGTCATTACTTATTTTTGAAAATTAAATTTAAGCGTCAATAAAATAATATTCCTTTTCAAAATTTTTGATTTCCTTAACTTTACATTTTATTTATTATACTAATTTTATTTCCAAAAAAATGAGCTGTTCTTATTTGAAAGGAACTTAATTTTAATAATTAATGGAAACCTTATGAGGACATCTCAACAGAGTTCGGAGGGAATCTATATTTCATTTATGGAATAACATTTCTCTACTTCAGATGCTAACAGTGCTATAAAAATTTTAAGATGAACAAACCAAATGGGTAAAGCTCTCTATCAAATGAGACTGTCCAGACTTTTCATGCAGTGAACATCACTTTTATGCACCTATTTTTCAACTTTTGCTTTCAATTGGAAGTCTCTTCGGAACAATGGAAGAGAGCTTGTGTTGCTTTGATAGCTTACCATTTGAAGTATGCTTTTAATAATACTTGGTGGCCCTCTTTCTTAAAATATTCGAAAATGTATTAATATTCCATGCTTCATTAATGCTTAAAAGCTTCTTGAAAGTAAGGACGATCATTTTGGCTGACGATCATTTTGGGTTTGAAATTAAGGTTTATTCACTGGAAAAGGGTAGTCTTCAATGATCTTTCTTCTTTATCTGAACAAACTCTGTGGATAGTAACTCTATGAAAGTAATGATTTGGGTCAACTTAATGATTGCTTTCAAATTGCATTTGAAAACGACTTGCTATTAATTTTCCATGGAAAGAATTAGAATGATATTCATTAGAATAAGAATAAAAAATTGTTAGATTTTGTCTCCCATTGGGCAAATTCTCATAAACACACTTTCAAAATTTTTAAAAATTAAAACTATGATTGTTTTAAAAATAGGATGAACAAAATATTGTTACTTTGGTACTCAGTGTTCAGGCATTATTTCTTTGGTACTTAGTTTGAAGTAAGCTACGATGTCACGGAAATGATGTATAAGAGTGTATTTTACCTTTCATTTCATAAGGCTGTCGTACTTGTGAACAAGTTTTTGTCAAAATGGATAACTTAAAAAATTGGGAAAAATTCAATGGATACTTTTTCGTATTGCTAGTTGCTATATAACTTAAACCTAGGAAACTATTTTTGTTGTTGTAGGAGTTCTACCCATTGATTTCGTAGTTAAATATAATATCTTCAGAAATCAGTAATCTCGAGTTATTGCAACATATATCCCAAAAGACCACATAAATGGAAGGGTTTCAGCCATGGTTTTTTCATCCCATAAATCTAATTAAAATTCAATAAATTTCTGCAATTATAAAGAGATTATTGAAATAAGATTTAATACTGTTGTCTTTGCAGATGACAAAAACATGAAGAACAAGTTTGGCCTTTCATTTGTTCTTTTTTGAAGACCATTCAGAGGGTTGTCACATTAAACATTTCATACAACCAGAATGAATGTTAAATTTTTCGAACATAACTTTAGTGCATTTATCATATTGACATATGGATTAAGTATTATGGAACAGTATCTTCAAGGTGTCATATTTATTCTGATTTCGTTTCTTGTCTTCACTTTTTGAACAATATTACCAGCAGAGATAAATTAGTAATTGAAAAACTACTGACTGTCAGTTCGCTTAAAAAAACAGAGGATTTGATGTCTGTTTTGCTTATGTGCGTGCACATGACGGAATCTATGGAAATAAAAGAGCTGACTTCTTAGCTAAAGATGCGTGAAATGTATCCATGAATGTTATGATTGTAAAGGGCTGTCGGAAGCAATTTCCTAATAAGGAGCTTTTAGCTAAATGGTATCTGGAGTATATTTCTTTTGGAAATGCTAAGGTTACTAAGAAATTATTCTGTACGTAGACTGAATTCCGGGTTTTCCATTACAAATAATTTTAAAATTTCTCAGATTTTACCCAGACTTGATAAACATGCAAGTTACGTTCTTTGTTTCAATCTAAAATTAAAAAAATTTATGTCCTTGTTCAAGAAAAGCAGCTCAAGATATAGAATATTTGATTTTCTCACGTCTAATCATTGATTGTCCTAGATTATGCTTACCGAACGAATTGATAACGTTCGGTGTATTTTGGCCAGTGAACTTATCAGTTTTTGTAAATTTCAAACAGCAATTTTCTGATTTCGTTCGTTTTATTTCTTATAAATAAAGCGAACAAAGATGTTTAAAAGTAACATTTAAATTTGTAAATTACTTTTCTTGAGTAAGCTTTTTGTTGTACAAGTGTAGTGCTCCGGGTGATTGAATGCACTAAAAAAACTGGTTACTCCAAAAATGTATATCTTATACTATACATTATAGTCAAATCCTTTTTTTATATATTCCATAATAGCCAAACCAGTAACAGTATATATTGTCTTAGGTGCATCTTTTCCAGTATTGACTCTTAATATTTGCAATGAACTCCTAGTAGAATATACCAATGATTTCATAAATTTGCTTAAACTTTACGTAACTAATTTTAAGTACTAAAAATTAGCTTTTAAGTTTTTGATTTGAAAGCGAATTTTTAAAGACGTTTTATTTTCTTTAATTAAATCATCGTTTTTAAAAATATTTTATTATGGCGATCATCTTTAAAATAATGAAAAATTGTTACATTTAATTCACAGAAAATTCATAATGATAACTTATATCAGCTTTAGGAATATATTATATGTTTATCTATATATAAATATACAAGTTAATATGATTCCTTTAAAAGTCTAAGCTAATATAAGTTAATAAATATCACTAAAAAATTAAATTTTAAATGGTGCATAAAATTATTTAATGATCTAAATATATATTAAATTTGGGCTCTTCATGTCTTTCTGGTAAAGCAGTGTTTTTTTCATAAAAAAATCATAGAAACACCATTATAACTAATTCCTATTTTGTTCTGATGTTTCAATGAAAATTCTACGCGTGACGACTCAAACTATGATTTCGATCCAAAAATGAATAATTACTTTTTAATTATGGTAAAATCATGACATAATAATTACATCCTTACCTTAAGTGCCCATGATGCATTTCTTGGAATCTTTGTAGAAACCAATAATTTATTAGTTACTTTATAAAAGAATAACACTTTAAGTAACTCTGTGGTTCTTACAAACTACTCTGAAAACATACTAACTAAGAAATGCATTATATTTAAATTTCCCTTTTTTGAACAATAGAAACATGTAAGATCACACTTACCATTTTTTAAATTTCATACTCATATTTACTTAAATGTTAATATTAGCAGTTAGGTTACAATTAAATTAGGATTTTATATGACAACTCAGATAATGAATTTCATTAAAATATAAATAGGATTTTAAAAATTTGGGTATTAAATATAAGTTGATTGGAAATGTTTTCGCTTTAATTGAAATGATATTTTACAGTCGTATTTACCTAGACTTCAGACAGTAAACAAAATCATCATTTTTCTCTATGGATACAATTTTTTCAGGAATTACAAATCGTAAAGTGATATAAAATGAATACAACTGCCAAAATTTGTATAAGTTGTGTATTAATATTGTGTTGTGTATTAAATATTTTATAAAACATAAAAATAACATTGCAGAAATAATTTCATTTTAATATAAGGACTTAATATTCAAATTACTTTTTTAAATTAGTTTATTGTAGTTTTCCGGAACGCAGTTATCCATATTGTTCGTTCAAAAGCATCGTTCTTATATTTTACCCTTTACAAAAAAATATCTTCTAGAAACTGCATCCCATTAAACTATTTTATATTACGTTTCCCTTTTTGAGGATAAGTAGAGCATTAACTTTATTTTACAGAAAAATTACTCATTAAGGCAAATTAGGAAAATCTCATAAATTTACAAAATGTTTCATTAGGTAATTGTGTGCATTTCGTGATCACCGTTCTGTGAATGATGTTTTTTCATTTCCATTGAAAATTAAAGATTTTGCATTAGATTTATTTCTTGTTTGAATAAATGATTTTTACGCATAACATTATTTTTTTTTCCTTTAAATATAATGCAAAGAAAGATTTAATTTATTAAGGCATATATATATTTTTTAAGTTTGAGGGTACTTTTACTTCAATAATTGGTAATTCCATTTTTAGAATTTATTAGCAAAACGACATAATAAAACACTCTATCATTCTTGCTGGGAGACTGAGAAAGTCTGAGGTGATGTTTTAGTTTTCATCTTTCTTGATCCAATTATGGATTTTAGTGCTGAGAGGATTAATTTATGTAAATACTCAAAGAGTGTAATATTCATTAGCAGGAGGATGAGGAAGATGTATGAGTAGGAAATTGTGTTTGTATAAAATTTGGTAAACATAAATTAATATCTTTATGAAGTGATCAAATAATGTAGTACGTAATTATATTTACATCAGTTTTTTAACTTGTTACTTGATGATTATGAAAGTGCCACCTTTTTCTATCGAGTCTAAAGTCATCCAAAAAAGTAGGAATAGATTTTAGATGTGTATTGTAAATACAATTTTAATTCTTAAAATAAAAACCATACTTTTGCTCTTGTAACTTTATCTTAAAATAACATTTATTGCCAATTAGAATAGCTCTACATTAAACAATTAAATAATACAGATTTAATTCAGAAATACATATAAAAATTTCTCTTTGATAAATACATAATTAAATATCAATAAGATTGGACAAAACTATCATTCGAAAACGTCAATTTATTGATTATTTTTATCAGAATTAATTTATTGAGAGAGGGTCAACATAAGAAGTAGAAATATCATGTTAAATATAATCTCTAATGATTGTCACAGGGATATCTTTGATGAATTGAAGTAGAATTATTGCAAAAATATATGGTCTTAATTTAGTCTAGGAAATGAATCTTGATTTTAATGTTTTACTTTCATTGTTTTACCTATATCACATTTTTGAATGCTATGTAAAAAAACATGACGATTTTATCTTTATAATTTATCCTAATTGTAACAATATACTGTGTACCTTTATCATAAATTGGGAAGAGAATTGGCGATAAACATTTCATGCGTTAAATTATATAAAATCTATAAACGTATAAAATATTTGATTCTTGAAAATTTGGTATGATTTAAACCCACATACTTTATATATGAAAAATAACTTCTCGTATATTATTACGAAAATATTAACATGATATCAACTGAATAAATTCATCAGAAATGCAAGATTTATAATTGTAAGTGCTTCCTAGTATATTTTTTAAATGTTAGTTATGTAGTAATAACTTTTATCATATAGTAATTATTGATAAAAATAACAATTTTTTTCTGATTTAATTTTATCTAAATTGTTTAACATTGTAAAAATTTAAATATGTATTAAAATATTACAATGTTAAATAAATGTGATTCAGATAAAATTAAATCAGAAAAAATTTTACTTTTATCAATAATTACTATTTCAGAATCCAATTCATAAATGTTAATATATTAAAGTACTTTTAACAACTATAAATTGCTTATATGAGATCTTTAAAAATATAACACTTCTTATTACACAGCGTTTAAAAGGAAAACAATCGATTTTATAATTATTAAAGAAAGTTCCATCGAAATAGATATAAATACATTAAGTTTTAACTAAAAAGTTCATATCAATTAAGGTTTTCTTAAAATAAAATAACACTATATATATATATATATATATATATATATATATATATATATATATATATATATATATATATATATATATATATATATATATATATATATATATATATATATATATATATATATATATATATATATATATATATATATATATATATATATATATATATATATATATATATATATATATATATATATATATATATATATATATATATATATATATATAAGAATTTCATGTGTGCAAAACATTTTGATTTAAAAGTTCATTTCAATATTTTCTTGATGAGAAAAGTTTGATATCGGAAGTCTTATACATCAACCCCCCTTTTACTAGATATGAAAAAAAAATTCTGGAAATTATTCCTTTTTTTTTTTTGTTTGTTTGTTTGTTTAAGACTTAAAAATTCCGAAACCGTTCAGAACTATTCTTATGATGTAGGGAATAGATGATGTACCGATTACATAACTGGGCAAACGTCAGTGGTGTTGTTCTTTAGGGCAAAAACATGTGTGATTGTTTACTTTTTTCAACATGATGGATTTATATCTTGTAGCTTCTATTGATCATTAATTTCAGTTTTTATTTAGCTCTTATTTGAGAAACATTTGTGTTTTTATGAGGACTTCTTCCCCGTAATTTTAAAAGTCAATATTCCTATTTAGAAATACATATCTTGTATTCAAATTTTCCTTAATTAATAAATATTGAAAAAAGTTTTATTTATAGAATATTGAGCATGATTTTGAAAACTATGATTATAAAAATCAATGGTGCTCCCATTTAAATTAACATAACTAATAACATTTATTTTTCAAACAACTTACACACACACATACATAATCAAAAACATTGAAAATGATATCAATTTATTTAAGCAAAATACTGTTAAGTACATTATTATTGAATCATACATTTCGAGATTTTATTGATAATGATATAGTTCATATTGATATAATTCAAATTTTTATCGAGAAAAGAGAAGGTATGGCTAATTGATATAATATAAGATATAATATAAGGATCAATAGAAGCTACAAGATTTCTATAATATATATTTCAAGAAAACGATAGGTTAGATACTAAATTAGCAGATAAATCCTCGAAATCAACATATTATTTTATAAAATCTTATTTACTGCACTTTAGATTGAAAGTTTGACTCTGGTGATATTGTTATTCAAAAAGAAGTGTTTATGCTCAAAAGATGATCTCGTCACGTGGCCTCATATCCCAAATTATGAATATGTCCAATAATATGCCGTAAAAATACCTTTTATACAACAAGTTTTTTAATAAATTATCGCAGCAATAACGTAATACGTTATATGAACGAATAAAAATTAAAAAATTATTTTCTTATTCAATTGCACATATGTTGAGTGTTTGATGGTACGAGGAATAAATAAAATTTTTTTTCGATATCGATAAATGAATGCTCCTTCTGCTTAGGGTGTGGTGTGAGCTCTAATTTAACATATTGAAGTGTATGAAGCAATGAACGGTAAAATATATCTTAAAAACGCTTACAAATATCCAACATAAATCATATAATCTTGATACTTCAATTATTTTCCCAATTATGAAGTTTCCATATAGAATATCTGAAAAATTATTTATACGAGAAATATTACAAACATAACATTTTTATTTCCTGAATACTTGTAAATTTTCGCCTAGTAGAATATTTATTGTACAAAATTAAAATTACCTTGCAGTTAAGTATCTTAATTACAAAATCATGTTTACATTTGTTAAATTAAATTAGGAAGGAGAATTTAATAATAAATCAGAAATGCATGGCTGTCTTAAATATATTTACAGCCGTAATAAAAGATGACATTTTAATTTAAAATTCTTCGATTTAAATTGCTGTATTCCCTTACGTTAAAAACCTAGTTAATTGAAAAGTAAATTTTGCATTTATATTTAGGAAAGAAATTATTCGAAGTAAAGAAAGAAATATGATCTTATTGAAAAGATGCTTATGCATGAAGTTGTTATCAATCCGTAATTAATTTTAATTTTCTATCTTCTTTTATGAGGAAGAAATCATTTTATTAACATTTTGCAATAAATGAAAATAAAATTCTTTTAAGTGAAATGCATCATCTGGCACTAAATATTGAAATCAGAAAATGGAAAATGAAAGCTAGATATATAAATATAATATGTATAAATAATCATTAATTTATTTAAAAATTGAAACTTTACATAGCTAAGACAAGTTTAATTAAACTATCGTTGAATTAAATTATAAATGGATGATAATTTAGTTTTTTCTAGTATTATATATATATATATATATATATATATATATATATATATATATATATATATATATATACAACATTTGAATAAAAAATAAATACTAATTTTTAATGATTGTATAAATTAAAAAAAAAGAAAAAAAATCTTTGACCATAACTAAACAAATTGCTAATGACATCCAAGTATTTAACTACATGAAAAGAATAATAGGAAATTATTTTATGTCATGAAAAATGAGAATACGTGTGATTTTGAAAATACATACATTTTTGATAAAAGTATGAATAAATTTTTTTCAGTAATTTATTCACATAATTTTTTTCTTTAAAGGCTTATTAAATTTTTTCTTAAAGTCATTGCACTAAAATAAAATTTTGTGGAATCACTTATTTTAATTAAATAGTTTCTTTATCGTAGAAGATATATTTGAAAATAATAAATATAAAATTTAAATTAAAAACATGAGGACAATACGCATGCAGTTAAATATTATGTATCTAACGCAAATACACATTCTACATGTAATTTTAATCTTTTTTAACTCACAAAAAGAGTTTATTTTTTTCAAATAGGAAATGTACACTGTCGGACATTGAAAATGAAACACCAAGAAGGAGTAGCCATAAAATTATGCGAATTTGAGAATATACCCACCTTACTGAATCAAACAAATGATGTGAAATGCGTAGCTCTTCAGAGAAATAGCTTGTGATTGTTAACACTTATTTTTTAAAACTGATATTACAATTATGGTTTAATATATATTTATTTTAATATATGTCAACTGAGATTCCTTCTCCTTCAGGCAATTCAATGGCAAATATTTGGCATTGAATACAAAAAGTGCTCTTTATGAGTGTGACATTGCCAATCAAATAGTGAGTGGGTCCCTGTATTTTAAAATCTGCAAATAATCAGAAGTCTCTTTGTCCTGGTTTTCCAAACCCAGGTGTTTTATATTATGTTGAAAAACTTTCAATTGGTCTTAATTTACATACTTCAATCATCGTATTGGAATACTGTGAATCTTTGGATGGGTTGAATACAGAGACATTATCTTCTGAGAACAAGAATGACTCTTTTCCTAATGAGGCTACTACCATCCCATAAAATGATGATATTTAAAAATTTTAATATTATCAATGCATTTAAAAAAACAAAGACAGAAAATATTAATTATTTAAATATTAGCAGATAGTGCTTACGCATTCCTCTAGCAAGACCAGGCACTTTCAATATGATTTTTCACCTTTGATTTGATGTGAATATTGTAAAGAAATTAATCTAATTATTTGAAAGTGATTTTAACGTCATTATAATTTCAGTATGAACACCAACTAATCCAGTTCTTTGATAGCATTAAATGGGTACTTACGTATTAGCGTCACCGAGGCTTCTTAAGCCTAGCGAAAACAAAACTTTGTTCCTTATAATTAGAAAATTTTGTTTCAGGATTATAAGTCAATTTTTCAAAAGTAGAAAAATGTTCAAATTATAGGTTACGCTCTAATTCTACTTCAGTTTTGGAACAAAATTAGTTGCGGTGATGCTAATACATAAGTACCATTGAGTGTATGTGCAACTCAATCTAATGTGACGTATGTTAAATTTAAATTTACAATTATTTAATCACACATTCAATGTTATACAGTTTTTTTTTTCTCTCCGAATCGATACTATTGTTTTCATGCTAAATAAATAAAGCATTTTCTTGTAAGAAATTAAAATTCATATTCCGATATCACTTTTAATGGATAAAAATATAATGCACTGTGAACAAAATCAATTTTCCACTTCGTATATTTGATATGGCGATTGTGTGGGTGAATATTTAGACATTGATTTCCAATTCATATAAATTTCACATTTATATTTATGACTTCTCTTCCCTTCTCAGTGCGGATATTTGTAATAGTATGGAAATTACTTTAAACTGCTGAACCCGAATAAATAAGAACTTCCATTCAAGAAATAAAGACAGAAAGGCTAATGAACAAAAATTAATACCCCTCATACAGTTAACAGCAAATTATGTATTGTGAAATTCGAAGATATATAACCTATGCATAACCTATTCAATAATATATAACCTATGCAATCTGCTTTATGTCAAAGGCTTCTCTACTCGCTATAAAATTTTCAGAAGAAATGTGTGAAATACAATAACGTTAAAATTAATTTCTCTATTTTGTTGTAACATTGTACTTTTTCTTGAAAAGGCAAAAATATAGGACTGAAATGTAAGGAATCAAATATTTTCATTAACTAATAAAAATTTCTTATTTTTTATTTAACTAAATTAAGGTATCTGTTTAGTGACAAAAGAAAATATGTTTACAAATTTAAAATAAACTGGATCTATACAAGGTAATACATATATTAAAATGAATATTTTTCTTATTTATTCCAGTTCTATGTTAAGAATATTATTATGTGTGCGTAAATAATTAAATTTTTATGTAAACTTATAAAACCCAACAAAATTATTTACACATTTAAGAAGAGTGTTTTCCTTTTCTGAATTTTGTAAATTCATTTTTTATTTTAGATTTCTCTTTGTCCATAATAAATAAAAGTTTTCATGAATAAACTGATGAGACGTTCAATGAATAAATGTTTCTTGCTAATACAAGAAACTTTTATTCTTTGAAATGAGCATTTTTTAAATTTTACAGCATAATGAATTTGAATGGAAAAAACACAATTAAATCAATATTTAAAAGTTATATTTCTAATCGGAATTTAATATGTGGAAATTGTAGTTATTAGGCATTAAAATATTTGCAATTAAACATTACTGAATTAATTTATTTATGTTTTGAAACATTTCTTAAGAAAAATCACATTATACTTATAACAATTTTCTTTCCAAAAGCATAAATAGAAATCTCTACAAAGTCACAATAAAATCCAAATTTTTAATGAACTAAAAATAAAAAGCCATTGAAATAACTTGAATAAATTGCCAAAAGTTGCTTTTATGTATGTGAACAGAACTGATAATATGAAATCGATATTCTTTCCAATTCAATAACCGAATAAAATAAAATAATTCTTAAAAAACTGATCTTTCCACATGATAAAACATTTTTTATTACAAGTCGTCGCCACAACTTCTATGCACCTCTGATGTCATTTGCTTCCAACAGACGTTAACGACGTATATATCTTCACACTTGATATTGGTTTCAAATGATAAAAATTTCCTGAGGTTTACCACACATATAAAGAAGAGAAAGTTTTCAATGCACTAAGTTTAACAGATATCCGAATCTAATATTTTTTTCAGGGAAAAATGTTCTCAAAGCGATATCGGAAAACTCTGAATTATTAACTCTAAATTTAACATGTAAACACGTAAAAAATATTGTGATACTTCTACACACTTTTTCTTCCTCTATTTAAATTTTATCTATAAAGTTTTCAAACTTAGAATTTGCTGATACAAAAATTTGTGACTTATTAAGGACCATTAATAGTAATCAAAAGATATTAATGGAATTTCACGTAATTGTCGAACAAATAGGAAAGTTGTATAGTATGCAATCTAATTTCTATAATTAAATATATTTACTAAGGTAAGAAAAGAAATAAAATTTTATGTTAAATATATTTAATCATTATATTTATTAAATATCATACGAACATTTTGAAAAAATACAATTTTAGTGTTGCTATTTTGAGAAATATTTTATTTTTCATTATGCACTACAAAAGGAATCATTAAAATAATCTAAGCGAGTGAACATGAAAGTAATTTATGAAATTCCAAATAATTGCATATCATGATGGTAATATTATAAAAATATTGTAAAAATTATTTATATCTACATATGTTGTTGTTACTAATGACACTTGGACAAGCCAAGCTTGCTATGCCTTGACTACGTGAATTTAAGTCAATTGGGAAATTCTTTAGTTTTAATCAGAGCACCATAAAGGTGAAACTACGACTTTTTGCTCTTCAAATCCTCCAGTAGATGGCAGCACTAAATGATCTATACCTACAATTTTGTCATTGATCTAAAGGGGGGAGTAAATTTCTTCAGACTATTGCACCCATGGTAACTGCTCAACGACCGACCACAGGACTTTCGCTTCCACAGATTTAACGCGCACGTATATCGCCTGTACTCGGTGGGTCCTTGGCGGCATTGGGAATCGAACTCCACGCTTCCGAATGAAAGGTCGATACCCTAACCAGTAGGCTTCCACCGACCATATTTACAAAAGAAACCAAGCGATGGAACTACTTGATAAACTGAAAACACTACTCCCTCCATCAGTCACCGCTTCCAAACATGAAGATGGGTCATCTCTAAAACAGAAAATGGATCAACTCAACAACAACATTCAGAAAATCAAAGAACTTCAAGAAGAAACCAAATCACTTCTGACTACATCCAAGCAACAAATTTTTCCACCTAAGTCCACCTATAGTGACATATTAAAAAGAAGTACAGAGGCTGACATAGAAACATCAATCATCATCAAAACTGCTGAAAACGAAAACCTGACAACCCTAAAATCAAATCTCCTAAAACTAAATAGTGATGTTTGCCCCTAAAAAGTAACATGGGGGAAACATGTAGCTAAAGTAAAGTGCTGTTCAACTGCAACAAAAGAAAAGCTGAAAAAAACAACTGGTAGAGAAACGTTTTAACATAATAGAGCCCTCCCAATTAGTAGGAAAAGTAATATTTCTAAATATGCCAGCTACAATTAATGACGACAACATATCCCAAATAATATTGAATAACTTTCCAGAAATGGACAAAGATATGCATATTAAAATAACAGAAATTAAGTCACATAGGTACAATGCAAATCTACAACATATAGTAATAGAAGCAAACAGAGTAGCAGCTAAGATACTTGCTGCACGGAAGCAGATACACATTGGTTTTCAGACTACATATATACGCAACCATAAAACCATAATCTGATGTTACAATTGCCAAGATTTTGGACACTTTAGCAGGGACTGTAAATCTCAAAAAGTTTTTGGTAGATGTGGATGTGGACACTCAGAAAATGATTGCCAGGCTCAATATCAATATTGCATCAACTGCCACATTGCCAACAAAAAAGGAACAAATTTCCCCTCAAGCCATGAAGCTTACTCTGCAATTTGTCCCATCTACAGGTCTCTACTTAATTCGAACAACAAATAAATATGCCAAGCAACATTTACCTAACCTGGAACAATGCCTCACAAACACCTAATCTTCAATAACAAGTGAGCACCAGCATACACACAACAAAGATTATCCAAATAAACCTTATGAGGTCAAGTGCCCCAACTGACTTATTGCAAATGATTGCCTACAGTTTGAATGTACAAGTCTTTGTGGTACAAGAACCACATATAAACAAAGATAATCAGAAACTGGGAATTCCAAGCAACTGGAAATACTGGCTCTCTGGTAATGGGAAGGCTGGCGTAATCACCACAGTTGATGTAAGCCCGATCCTAGTTGGACTTAAAGAAAACGCGGTAGCAGTTAAAATTGCAATTAATGTTAACCCATTGACAATAATCTCAGCATATAGCGCCCCACCAAATCACAGGCATAATATGAGCGAGTCTGGCCAAGCAAGAATCAGTGAAGCGCTGCAGGATATTGATAGCTTCCTACAAAATTTAGGGAACGAAAAGATCATTATCGGTGCAGACCTTAACGCCCATCACATCATGTGGGGATATAAAGACAACGACTAACGAGGTGAAACACTCTCAGATTACCCGATAAGTAATAATCTACATCTTCTAAACATCATGGGTGCTTCTCCAACTTTTAACTCATCAACCAATGAAGGATGGCCGGATGTGACTTTAACACCTAATGTCGACATTGCAATAGAAAGTATATGGGAGGTCCTGGACACTGAGACACTCAGTGACCATATATATATCCAGATCACACTGGCTGCACCACCAGATACGACACAAATTACAAGATTCAAGACTAAATTTGGAAATCATCATAAGTTCATCAAAAATTTATATCCACACGTAAGCAATATGTTACAACTGTTAGAGGATAGTCAAACAACTGATCAACTTGACAATGCAGCCGCAATCATGCAAAAACCACTGATTGAGTGTTGTCGAATTTCCTATAAGAAAACGAAGCCGCGGAATAATTTAATGCTAAACTGGTGGACGCAGTCTTTTGATCTCAGGAAAAAAGAGTTAAATGCCAAAAGCCTAAAAATGCAAAATTTAAATAATCCAGACCAAACTAAACTCAGAATTGATTACAAAAAGCTGAAGGCGGCATATATTAAAGATATACGAAGAGCAAAGCGCACATGCTGGCGAGAACTGTGCACTTCAGCAACAAATCCCTATGGGAAAATTTATAAAGCCACCTTTAGGAAATCCTCTCCACCATCAGCCCTATTCTGCACGAATTTACAAGAAGGTAACGCTATTAACATCGCCAGCAGAATCTTTGAAGAGCTGTTTCCTACACAACCTACCACTCTGTTTCAGCGTTCTCACACCAATGGCAGTTATGATCCAGAACCCAGCTGGGGAGAGATAGACAGAGCTATCACCTCACTCCCCAATGGAAAAGCACCAGGACTTGATGGAATTCACAACATTATACTTAAAACAGTGGACCGTCAGTATCCAGAGCTTCTCAGAACCCTAGTAAAAAAATGCTGGAATCTGTGCTATTTCCCAAAGTGCTTCGAAATTGGCTTAATCATTCTCTTCCATAAGGAAGGAAAGGACAAACTGCAAGTTAAATCATACAGACCAATTACTCTCTTACCAACGATGGGAAAACTACTGGAGAAAATTGTGACTACGAGATTGACTTTCTTCTTAGAGAGCCGTGGTCTTCTTCACCAAAATCAATTTGGTTTTCGTCAAGGAAGGTCAGTGGATGATGCTCTCCTACACTTGAAAAGACAATTAGAAATTGCAAAAGCCTCAGCAAAACATTGCGCAATAATTTCTCTGGATATTAAAGGAGCTATCGAATCTGCACCACATCCATCTATCAAACAAGCACTCGAAAGTAAAGGATGCCCAGAAACTATCAAAAACATTCTTATCAGCAACCTGAAAGATCGAGAGGTTGCCCTTAATACTAATATGGGCATTGTGAAGAAAACGCAAGCCATTGGATGTCCACAAGGCTCCTGCAGTGGACCCATCCTATAGAATCTGCTTGCTGATGAGCCACTGCAATTTGACTGGATCACAGTTGGTAAAGATATTGATCCTAAAGCAACAGTTGCTCTTCAGGCCTTTGCTGACGACTTCACTTTCGTAGTGTCAGCTGATAGTGAAAGGTAGCTTGGAAGCGTCGCTTCAGAAGCCCTTAAGATTTTTAGCAACTGGACCCATAAGCATAACATGGAAATTTCAATTGAAAAATCAAATTACCTCCTACTCACGAGATTGCAATGTGGACCGCAAATATTTTTAGATAACAAGGAGAAGCAAGAATATTAAACTTCTGGGTGTACTCCTGGATGAAAAGTTGAATTGGTCAGCACATATCAAACAGCAAGGTGTCAAAGCATTTCGCATCCACCAGAAATTACTCAGAATAGCTAGCTCAACCTGGAGATTGTCCCAAAAACAGCGTATTGTACTGTACAAAACAGCGCAGAAAGAATTCTAGCCCATGGTGCAACACTATCGGGAGCCAATCTTCGGGTCAAAAATCATCTACTACTAGACAAAATACAGAGAAAGTTTCTGCTTAATATAACTGGGGCCTACAAAACAACATCGACGGCAGCTTTACAAGTCATTACTGGCATACCCCCCCTTCATCCTACCATCAATACAGAGGCACAAATAAAACAAGAAATTAGGACCACAAGCAGTAACATTATGGAGAAAAGAGTAGCTACGCTTTCAATCCATCCAGGAATATTCAGAGTTGATACGATTGTCAACCCAAACACGGAGTACAACCCTACCCTGAAGAAGCATGTCTGCCATATTTTCACTGACGGCTCGAAGATGTATGGAGGTGTAGGAGCCGCGTTTGTCATAACACTGCAGGATATCATAATCCACAAGGAAAGTTACAAACTGAATGCCAATTGCTCAGTCTTCCAGGCAGAGCTTTTTGCAATTAATCAGGCTATTGAGTGGGCCAGAAAGCAAGAACAGAATTGCCTCGTCTGGTCAGATAGTAAAGCAAATCTTTATGCACTTTGCAATCCGAAAGCCATCAGTCCTTTAGCCAGGCAAATTCAAGAGAAACTTAACAACCAACGAAACATCTCCCTCTGCTGGATAAAGTCTCATGTAGGATTTGAAGGAAACGAAATAGCAGATCGCCTAGGAAAAACTGCTGCTTCTTCAGATGAACCGTTAATCCAACTCCCTCTTCCTCGGTCTTACTTCAAAAGGATTAGGAAAATTTCATTAATTCAGGATTGGCAAACTCTGTAGGATCAGAATACCACCGGACGCCCAGTATACTCCATCTTGCCAAAAGTGAATTTGAACCAACAGTGCTGGCCAAGACAAATAACGATTTTTGTAACGGGACATGGCCCATTTCCAAGTTACCTGCATAGAATAGGGGTACAACCCACTGATAGCTGTGCATGTGGAGAAGAAGGTACTCCAATACATTACGCTACAACATGCAACATCACGAGTTCCTGGCACTTTACTACCCCCAGTGACAATCTGAAAAGTGTCTGGCTCAGAAACATCACCATCAACAAGGCAGCAAAACTAAAAATTATTAACCTTATAAACTTTCTCCTTGAATATAGGGACTTAATAATTCCACAGGAATAGGAAGATAATGATGCCCGTGACGGTGATAGACTTCACCTGGAAGATGATGAGCCGTAAAATCCGCATACTCCATCTCTCTCATATTCTACATTTAGACATTTTTCTCTCTACCTGTAACATTTCGCCTGTTTTTCATCTCCTTGTATATAGTTCATTAATAAATGTTTGCTATTTTATCACCATTATTCCAGCGCTCTTAATTACTTAATCACAATTATCATGTTGTATTGACTTATTTTAATGCATTATGTATATCTCATCTAAACTTTGTGTATATATAGCTTAGAAATTCATATGACCTAACTTACCTTGAGCCGATACACGAAACAACCAAATCCATATACTAAATGCATTAATCATTATTACCTCATCAATTTGCAGTAAATGCAGGTATATGTATTCAATTTTGTTTTATCATTTTTTTATTTCCTTTTCTTTTTCCATTTATTTTCTTTATTTCTTATATGCATGCAATTTGATTTGTAATTTATATGCCTGTCTTACCACATCCTGCCATGTATTTTGTCATATACCTATTTTGAATGCTTCTTACGTGTCCCCATATTAACTCTCAATTGCAATCCAATTTGTGTAAAATAGTATACTTTACTACCCTCTTTACTGTGTAAATGTAATTATTTTTAGTGTCTCCATATGATTGCAAGCATAATTGTATAGTCTTGTATATACTGTGTTCCGTTTTCTCTCCAGAGGGTCCATCAAATCTGGTAAAACTCTTTCAGGGTCAGGTACAGGGACTTCTGCTGGTGTTTACTTTACAGCCCATATCTACATATAACATGAAAGTGCTTTGAAAACTTGTGTATTATTGATATTTATATCTTTTATATTGCTTATAATAAACTGTCATTTATTATAAGCAATATAAAAGAGAATGAATCTTTAATAGTGAATCCGTAGAAAACTATCTTCGCTTAACTCTTACCAACATGAACATTCCTGGTAATAAATACATATAATAAATTACAATATGAACATTCCTGGTAATAAATATCTTGATGTGAGTATAATTTTAAGTATATAGTTATATATTTTTTAAATTTCAATCTCTTGTGATTTAAGCAAAATATATCTATAAAATTCAGTTCTATTTAATTGGTAATTTCATAAAGTTTTTAATTACCTTTGGAATTTTTCTGTATTTGTTTGTTCTTTTATTTGTTGAATCATTGTTTGATATTAGTTCACTAACTTATAATCCCCAAAATTTATCTTCTTAAGTAGTAAATAAGTGATCCAAATATGTATTATAAAATTGAACTAATTAATACATATATAAGTAAACTCATGTTAAGGGGGAAGGCTCTCTTTTTTTAACTTTAATGTTTAAATTTCCCATGTATAAGTTAAGTTGGGATTTTTTTTATTTATTTAATGCAGATGAGTTACGTTAGTGCAGTCACATTTCTTCATTAACTTTTATTCTTTTACAAGATTTAATTGTATAATCGTTTTTCCACATATATTAAATATAATGTATTTATAAAAAGCCAAAATAGTTGATAGCAGTAAGTATTGCCTGTTGAAACTTAAGGTATATTATAATTCTGTTGTAAAACTGTCAAAATCTTCAATAACATTCCTATCGTTTCTCCTATATTATTCATAAAATTATTAAAGTTTTTCTCAAGCGCATTTAATCTTTTCAGATATCCATTTATAATTGCATGTTTTGATTGAAACAAACAAACTGTGCTTGAAATCAATCCTTGAATGATATACTTTATCATATCATTTCTCTTAATTTTGAAACAATATAATGTTTATATATAAGCTTAGACTGTTTGAATCAGGATATCCATATGTAAAGATATTGGTACTGATGATGCCATAAAATAAGTACCGTAGTTTATAATTTCATTTTTTTTTTTTTTTGAATTTCATATTTAAATATTCAAATTCATTGACAGTGAGAAATTCGTTACATCTCTGAATGTGTCTAAAATTATAAATTCAATAACTTCAAAAAAATAAAATTATCAATACTTCATAAATTGTAAGGAATTTATGTATTACACAAAAATTTATTAATATTTTATAAATTAGAATAAAAATATGGAATCAACAATAGATAAATTCAGAAATTACTAAAGCTTATAGTGAAAGTTTATGTGATAATCATTTTCATAAAATAAATTGGTTAGGTTAAGGTAAATTGTTAGCTTTTTATTCCGATTTTCAATACATTTAGCTTAGAGACTATTCAAATTGATTTATATAATCATATTAAAGCTAATTTTTTCATTTCTAAAGAAAGTCAATTGTGAAACATAACGCGCGCGAATCAGTAATAATACTTTAGGAATTAGTAGAGTATATCTATCAACAGGTGTCGTTTAAAATTTTTGCCATCAAAAAGCAATTTAAACACTTTTGTTTACTTAAAAAACTGTACATGTATGACACAAAAATGACATAAAATAAGAAAAAAAACATATCTGCAACCAAAAAAAAAAAAAAAAAAAAATCCGTAAAGCAACAAAACCTCAAATCGGCTACACCAATGGAAAAACTGGGAATACTATAATCAAAATAAAGTGTGAATATTGTAATTTGAATATTATTTACGAAATAATTCTTTCATTCTTATAAGTTATTAAATGAACAAAAGCAACAATCTTTGCATCCATTAGTCAGTCATATTAATTACCTAAATAGAATGGAAAGAAATATCAGCATTTACATTTACCGCTAATTTTTTATTTTTATTAATATAATCATCGCTGTATGCAGGTGAACCCGGGTAAGATGGAAAAGCTCTAGATTCATCTCAGAATGTCAAAATGTGTTAATCTATATTTATGGATCAAGGACACACTACATTCCTATAAGTATGATTACAATCTCCTACATTCATTGAAAATTTAATTTTTATGCCTGCATTATTCCTAAATAAGTTTCAAATTATATTGAAACTTTTTAGGAATAATGCACGCATTCACAATGCAAGTATTTCACGAGATAAAATTTGTAATCAAAGCAAGAATTTTTAAATGCTTTTATTGTAAATAAATACTTTTAAATTCCCTACTGTACATGAAGAGGTAATATTACAGAAATATATTTATTACAGTGGAAATAAGATGTCATTATTGATTCATATACCTAAATATTTCAAAATATAAGAAGTATTTTACGAGAGATATTGTGCGTTTTCGTAACTTTGCAATCACTCAATTTTAAAGTAATAATAAATTCTAAGGCAAGTAATAAATTCTGCATTTAACCATTTGAATAAATGGTAAAATTGAAAAGTGGAATTATATAAAGCAAGAAATGACCATCTCATCTTACATGGAAAAGATATCGTCCATAAAAATAATCACCAGGCAATAATACGAGGTTAATCTCCCTGGAGCAAACATTCCAGAAGTAATTTTAATTTCGCATGAACACCCAATCTTTGGTAATTATCCTCTAAGTAAATTAATTCTGTCTCTCTTGTGTGAGCGGACCTACTTTTCCGCAATTAATATTCGGCAACACCATTGTTGGATCGATTACTTTGGTGTTGGGAGACCGGAGGAAAATCCTTTGGGGTGGAACTCACAGCTCACGCCACGAAATCAGTATTGCCCCCTCCCCTTCTCTTTCTGCTGCCAAATGATGCACATTTGGGAAGGAGGTCCTCCTCATCATACGAAAAGACCACGCACTGCTGCGGTTCATGTAAATCTCAAGAGTTTGGTAATGTTTTATTTTATTCTTTGAAACGGTGTAGTTTAATTTCTGTTTAAAAGGCTAATTTTTATTGTTAGAATTCAAAATAAAGATAACCCATGCGAATTACAAAGCTTATCACTTTCAAATACTTTTTTAACTCTTGCCATTTCAAAAATTAAAATACCCTTAAAATACATTTTTACTGTTACCGTGAATTTTAATTTAAGGTGCTACTGTTTTTTTTAATACATAAAAATCGATACCACATGTATATTAAAATTCAAAATATCTCTTAATTAATCACTCACGTTGAATATATTTAATGATATTCTAATTGTCTTCTTCACATATATGTTATATGAATTATCATAAATATTTACTTTTCTAGAATTCACGATACTTAAGAATTAAAGGGGAAAAAAATAAATATTCAACATTGAACAATGGATAGCAGTGTGTGGAATCTGGATCATTAAACTCTGAAAAACGTAGCCCTAATATTAATGATCCTCCTAAATGAGAAAATTATTTTTTAATGTTCAAATAAAATTGGTAAGTTTTGTGTAAAAAAAAAAATCTTAAAGTGATATCAGTGAAATTATAATTTGCAATAAGTATAAATATTTATCTTTTCTTGCTTTAAGATTAAATTAGAAATACGATTGTAATAAAGCAAGATTTTATTTGATTTATTCATGACAATGTATGTGATCATTTATTATTATAAAATTAAATAATATTTCTTATGTAAAACACAATTTTATCAAATGAAATATAACATTCAATCCATATTACTTCAGACTTATTCTATTCATTCAATCTGAATTCCTTTCTCCTAAAATTAAATTAAATTAATTTTGTTGATATATAATACTTATTTAGATAAAGTGTACAAATGTGATCTACTAAGATTGAAATTGCTTTTAAATTAACATTTGTTATTTGAGTATTGTCGATAGAAAGTGAAATACTTAAATTTAAACGTCTTGTAGAAATTGAAAGGATTTTAAATGCAAGTTCTTAAGATATTAATGTTAATTGCATTTTGTTCTATTAAAATTATTTTATAAACTCTGAAGAATTTTTCTATAAAAATGGTGCTAAAATTTTCTTATGGCTTGAAACAAATACAAGAATTGATTTAGATTAAACAACACAATTTTTTTCGCAACTAAATATATAAAAGTTTAATCTAAACAAAAAAGTGTCATGAATTATTCCTTATAAGGCAGCAGTAATTGCTAAGCAGTAAAATGTGATACTCTCGCTTTAAAAATAAATATGAAATGGGAAAGCTGGTTAATTTAAAATTTTATGACATAAGATTTTTTTATTTCTCAATTTCGCCTTAAATTTAAAAATCAATATTTAAAACTCTAAATATTCCTTTGCCACAAATAAGAATTTTGAAAGAAGGTAATGAATTTGCAATTTTATCAAAATTTCCAGTATGTAAAAAGCAAATTGTATATTTTAATTAGTGAAAAAGATGTTTTAATATAGAAACACTACATCCTGTCAGATGTGTTCGGGAAAGATTACAAAGAAATTTTTAATTATGCACTTATGCCTCCAAAACGAAGTAATTAGAAGATAATAATACACATTCTCTCTTCGCTCTTTAATCTTTCTCAATTTACAAAACCACATTGTTTTCATTAAAAAAAAATTCTATCGATTTCTGTGAATCACGTTTTGTTATGAATTCCGCATTTAAGGATTATTTTGATGACAATAGTAGCTTCACAAATTAATGGAATTAAAAATATTGTGGCTCCTATTTGCGAATATTAATTCTCTATGATGCTTTAGGGTACCAAATTAAACAAAACACAAATCTCTTTACTTTTCACTCTCATTAGCGCAAATAGGGTTTCTTTTATTTTGGATATTTTGTATACTTTAACAGAATAATTCAACAAGAATAAAGAAAGTCAATGCAATTATAATATAAGCATTTCCTAGTTACAGAATATCTCATTAAATGGATGTTTACTAGGTACATATTTATACTTAAACTAAAAAAAATTATATGATTAAATTCAAATTAAATTTTTAATGTATCTTAAAAAGAACATGAATAGGAAAAGTCACATTATACTATTAATTTTAAACGATTCCAATATCTTTTGAATTCTTTTCATTAAGAAGTAAAGATTGGCATATCAACTTTGGATTCTTTTCGTCATATCATTCATTTCTGTATTTAATAATTCCTTATATTTTGAGATTTTAAAGCTTCTATAATGTCTCTAGGTTAAGGAAAATCTAAAAATAGTCAATAATGAACATACACATATATTCGATTTCTATAATGAATATTAAATACATTTAAAATCGAAATTAACATTTTAATTGAACACATATTGAGTAATCAATACAGAGAAAGTATAAGAATTATTCTTCTTAAAAAGAGAATGAATTGTTTGGAAAATATTTCTTTAGAAGCAGTGTGGTGTCACTAAAATCACTACGCAATTGAAATAATTGTCCCCCTTATGTACTCTCTGTCTGCGTAATTACAATCCTAAATTAACTAACTGTATGTCTTTTGTACTTAATGTTTAGAAATTACTGTTAAATACAACTTAGTAATGCTAAATTCTGTAGAAGGTTGATTTTGATATCCATTAGTAAACCCATTCAACTAATACAGGGTTTCTTATTATCCCTCAAAATAACAGACATTAAGAAAATTGCTTTCATCTGCCTAAAGCAGTACGAATTAATGAGACAAAGTTTTCAAGTTTCTAAATGTATTTTTGTTTATGCTATAATGTGTGGTTTCATCAGTGTATGTTCCGCAAGTCAATTTAAATCATCTCATTATAAATGAAGAACTTACCTTTAATAGTACAATTTTTCTCCATCATTTACCAGGGCAAATTACTTAAACTGATCGCTTTTGCAAAATAATTTCCCTTTCGTTATTTATTCTCTTATAAAGCGAATGGGGTTTCTACATAAATAAAATGATTATGAATCATAAAAATTTTAGTTTCCATTAACAGACGAGATTGAATGAGTACATTCATTATTTTAAAAAATGCCTTCATACTATACATTTTTCAAATAATGGTAATCAAAAAGTTTATTAATGTGAACTAAAGTTATTTTTCTTTCTAAAAGATGCAAAGTAACAATCTCTGAACTTTTTAGTTTCTCTTCCGCGTAAAGTAATTCTAAAAAAGTATGATAACGCAGATTTAGAATTTTATAAGAACTAAATAATGTTTCTAGAATCACCTACAGAAATTTACTAGAACTGCTCATATTTATGATACACTTATTTCATAGAAATATTTAGTGATTTGATAAACTGACACCAAAAAGGAATGCTACAAATAATTTGAAAATAATTTTAGTTCGTTTCTATTGTCTCTTTCCCTGTAAGAATTGAAATGTATAATGAATAAATTTCAATAAATAAAAGTTGTAAACTAGTGAGACTATAATGAGTAACATTTAAATCAATGATCAGAAAAAATATAATCAAAAAAGAATATAAGTTATTATAATAAATTATTCATCTTACAAGGAAATTACCAACTGAATTTTATAATATTAATTATATTTTTAGGATAGGGAAAGAATTACAACTGATTCTTTAATTTTTAAGAATTTAGCATTTTAGGAAGCTAAGAAAATTTATTTGAGATAATATATTAAGAATCATTTTCTACAAAATAAAAAAAACTCTCTAAACATTGAAAAATTATTCTTTCTTGTTAATATCTTATTATAAAATGGTTTAAATGACTCAGAGTTTTTTTCAGCCATTAATTTCTCAGATATATTGAAAACTGAAAAGTTATTTAAGATAAAGAGATAATTTATGATTAAAATTAATCCGATAAAAAGTTTATATTATATCATTCACACAACTAATAAAATATATTGCATTTTTATAACCTTACCTCATAAAACATCCATCAAAATTTCAGTTAATGATTCAAAAAAACATTATTAATATAGATTAGATTGATACTTGATGAATTTTATTCTTGACAAAATGGCTTGATTTAATTAAATTATTTAATTCAAAATGTTCTTTGTCTTAAAAATATGAAACTTATCCTCCTACACGATCTTGATTGTTTTTGTAAATTTGACGATAAAAAAATTAGTTTCGAAAAACTAACCTTCAGTGTAAAATATATCGCTTGAATAAAATCCTAAATACTTCTACATTTGCATTTTTTATTGGAGCATTTTCCCAAGAGACATTTATTTTGCATTGAAAAGTTATTGTGCTACGCAGTTATTAGCTAGACATCTTTTAATGAAAATGATGAAAATGATTTTTGCAATTTAAGAAATTTATTCAGTTTCAGTCTATTACAATTTAAAATTGAATATTTTCACTGACTTTTACAAGTATTCTTCACTAAGATAATTCTTAAAAATTATAGAATACTATTCATCAATTTTAAAATAACAACAAAAAATCTATTATAGTTCACACCAGAAGAAGACTCTTAGGAGGAAATGTTTGAAATAATTTAATAGATCTGGAACCCCTGGCTTTAAACAAGAGATTCCAAATCTATCAATGGAATTTTATTAAATTAATAGCATAAATATCTTTTTTATATGCACCAAAATGAATTTTCTCAAGCAAATGTATATGCGACTAATATAATTTACTGTTGCCACCTTGAATTTTTATGCATAATGACACTTTTCTATCATAATATTACACATTTATTGGAATAAACAGATAATATGCAACTGATTATTTCCATTCAATTTTCTTGCAAAAAATGTATACCAGTTATTTTAAATGGATTTGAATTCCAAGAAAAGACGTCTAAATGCAATTACATTAGGTAACTACGTCGTCCATATGCGAGGAGAATTTCAATCGAGGATTCATCATCCTTGGAATACGTAATTGAGATAAATAAGGATTGTGAAAACAAAGTGTTGACGAACCCATCTTGTATTTAGGAACCCGAGGCTTTTCTGTTTTCTAAAATTTTGTCAATAACAAACAATAAATTGAAAGCACAATACAGAATTTTTAATTGACAATTTTTTATTTGTTCTGGGATAAAATCGTAATTTAATATAACCAATATCTATGAAAAGGAAACAGATTTAATTCGTACTAATTGATTTAATAGAGTTTAATTTCATATTCACACATTCATAAGTTTAAATTATATAAGTTAGGCACCTTTATTTTAATCATATTTCTCTAAATCATTTTGATATTTTGTTATAAAATTCTGTGCTCCTATATTCCAGAATAAATATATTTATTTAGTTAATCACATTAAATCATATTTAAAAAATACAGTTACTTTAAATTAGACTTATGTTTATTAACTAACGGTAAATAAATTAATTTCATAACAAAATAATAACGATACGCTTTTCATGTATGTATATATATATATATTGATAACAAAATATATTAATGTAATATGTACGTAAAATTCTTGATGACAGTATAAAATTCAATACATAATGCTTTTTAATTAATGAGCATAATATTTCACTATACTCCACTAGACTTAAAATATATTTCAGTTACTTAATGTTAAAAGAGTAGTTCATATATATTGCTTATAATTTATTTTATAAGCCATAAAATGCAAATTATCATGGTGCTATAAATTTACGTTGAAATTCTGTGCTTAAACATTCCTCATCTGATTAGTGTTCAAAACAGAAAAGAAATGAGTTTAATGAAGAATTATTTCCGTACTTGCAAAGGAATAATTTTTCTTCTTTATGCATTGAGGTACATCGTTAAATTTTGGAAATAAACTAAACTTTTAATTATGTTTAGGCCTGTACGAAGGCAAAATATATAAACTTACCATCGATAATACAAGAGCTACTGAGTTTTATTCCATAAATACCAATAAATTTAATTTATTGCACTAAATATGGTTGATAACTGCCACTGCGGCTACTGGGATTAATGTTTTTTTTAAAACAAATTACTTGTTTTTATCAGATCAAATACTTCATATTATTGATAAATTGCTTCTGTTTAAGAGTTTTATTATACATTTGAAATAATCGTATATTTGAAACATATTGATAGAAGTCAATATAACAAATATTTATTTTTTATCTGCTTGCTCTAGTTAAGAGAAATACCTTTGTATTATTTTAACAATATTCTTGGTTACACCCAAAAACATTTATCTGGATTTCAAATACAAATTTACTTACTTATTACATATTAACAATAATACAAAGGATTATAATCTTTACGGAAATTTAGTTAAATGAAAAATTACTTAAGCGAGCATGCAGGAATACTCCTAAAAACAAGATGAACATAATAAAAAGCTAGGCCTTAAAATCTTTCTCTTATTAATAATCATTTACGAGTACTATAAGGAATCATTCGTTAACGATACCAAAATTCTGTTATTTAATGTGAATTTAATAAAAAATGAACATTAATTTTAATAGAAATTAATGAAAGAAGGTTGAGAAAAATTTGCTTAATTTATGCTTATGTTTAATCAAAATTTAGTATAAACAGAAATTATGCAAAATATTTTTGAAAAAAAAATTCATTTTCCATACACATTTAATCTCTATATTTTTTAAATATTAATGAAAAAACATTATATTTACATCACATTAAATTATATTGTAAATACACTATATTTAATGTAATTGGTTCATAAGCATTTAATATTTTTGATATTTAAATTTGAATGATTGTATTATGAGGAAAATATTGACTTTGTAATACTATTATTGTGATTGATTGTTGTACTTTAATGTATATTTATTTTGAATTTCTCCAGTAATGTACATTATTAATAAACAAAAGCATTTTTTAGAAAAATTTCATTTATCTTAATATATTCTTTTTTCTCCTGAACATCAATTCAGATGAACAGACTAGCATTGGAATGCAGCTGCTATAGTAATTTAATGAATTACATAAATATGAAAATGAATTTCAAAACACCTGAATTTTATTTATTTTCTTAAACCTAGGCCAATAAGGAGTTTTTCGTTATCAACAGAAGTAAAATCTAGTTACGTTGGCCAATAGCTGATGTATTTTCTTCTTGAATATTATTATAATTTTACATGCGTCTTGATGTATTTATTTAATATGAGACACAACTCATAAATATACTTTTCATGTAATTAAGATGTACAGAGAACTTGTGAAAAAATATTAATATACATCAATTTAATTGGAAATAATAAAGGAGATGTTTCATTAGAGTAAAGTTCCTAGTATGTAACTTATGAACCTTTAACTTAATCATTGCCCTCTTTGGCCTGTCGATCTGCGGTCTCCAATATATCCATAGGATGGAATCCATTGGAGATGTACATCATGGTCTTGGGAGATCATTTTCAATTCCAGCAGAATAGATATACATGTTTTATCGTTTATAAAGGACCAGTCACTGAGCTCTTGCGGTGAACTGTGTCTGTCCGTCAAAATCCATAGTATCCCAAAATCACAGCTGTTGGAAATGATAGCAGCAAGTGCCACCTTAATCGCTATCAACTCACATCTGAAGACTGAAAAAGTGTCAGGGTTACATTGCTTTAGCATAATTTCAGATTGAGGGATTCTAATAGAAACTCCGCTCCCAGTACTGTCTTTTGTACGACTACCGTCGGCAGGGGATGCAATTAACGATTTCTAGTGCTAACTGTCTAAGATGATCTTTGATGAGAATTTGCAGTGGAATTCAGATTGTTAGTTATATATAATATCTATTGTTAGTTATATACGTGTTTTTAGTAATTATAGATAATCTTTTTTGTCACCCAAATTTATTTTTGTAGTATTAAATTACCATTAACGATTACTTTAAGAATCAAATTTGAACTATACAAATTATGTCTTTGAAATGCAAACTATGTATTTGAATTTACTAAACTTAATTTATCAGATTAATTTAGTTATTTTGAATGTCTTTTTGTATTTGTTAAAAAATTTAATAAAATCTTCATTTTTTTTTAAATATTTTAAAACCAAAGTTCCTTATTTTATAATATTGATTTAAAAAATGCATATTTAGTCGTGTTTCTTATTTATTACTTAAGCAACGGATAAATATATATATATATATATATATATATATATATCTTTAATGAAAATATCACAATTATAGCTCTATATAAGTCTCAACGGATTTCAGAGAAAAATTTCAAATGAATTTATTTTTATTTATGTCCTTAAACAATGATAACATTAAGATAACTTTTATTAAAATGTTGATAATTAGAAATGTTTTTCATTAAAAAATGTGCCAATATATTAAAATATGCTCATAATAACCGCACAGTAAATCAATTTGGAATGCTATTTATTAATATAATGGATTAATTAAATTTTACTGTAAAAGACTTAACAAAACATTTTAAATTATATTTAATGAAAAATGACATATGATTAAGCAATTTCATACAAATCAAGTAACATTCTTAAAACAAAAATAATGAATTTGGAATTTAAGTATTTTAATTCACAATTTTACATACAAATCTTACTTTTTGAATTTATCTACTTGTCAAATTATATTCTCAAACATGAATGGCCTTGTACTAACATTAAAACCAAATAAGCAATCTTATCACAGTTCATTTTTAAAAGTAAATAACAATTCAAAGAATAAATATTCTTAATTTTATGTAGTAAAGTGCACATTAAATATTTGAAAAATATATTTGTTATCTTCAATATACATGTAAAGTTTATGAAACACAATCGTAATTTTGTGTTGGCACAGTAATACATCTCTCTAAATGTAAATTATTGTTGTGCTTCTTGTATTGAAAAATATTTATTATAAAGCTAATTTAAAATAATGATAGATTAATAGATAATTAAAATATGAAATTTGTGAAATGAACTGATGTTTAGTTACGATGCTTTAAGTAAAGTTGATGTAAGATTAAGTAAAATGCTATTTATAAATTGGATGCCTGTTATCGATAGTAGTATGTACCGATATTGAACCAGGAATGTATCAGTTATAATGAGATAGATTAAGTAAATGGTAAAATAAGGGTTTTTATAATATATTATTATAATCTATAATTTTATCACTTATAATGAATTAGATTAGAACGATAAAGAAATCAAATCACACAAAGATTATTTTTCTGCGTAAAAATCACACTTTGATATCAATTTAAAACTATGAAAAACTTCCAAGGGGATTATGTTAAGCCTTAAAATTTTTTTCTCTTAACTAGAAATATTTAATGATAATAATCTTTAGAAAGCTGTTCTTTTTACAAACCAGTCCTAGGCAGCAGCAAAAAGGATAAAAGAAGAGAATTTTAGGAATAATATATTTCTGAACTTGAGAACTTTATCCCCCCAATAATGGGAACGTAGTGTATTTAACATTTTCGTATAAGATTAAAATTAATATTTCATTCTAGAAAGCATTTTGTGACTAATATATAAATTACTATAATCTCACATTTATACATTTCACATACAATTTTCTTAATCTTAATTCTTAATATTTTCTTAGTATTAAAAATGGATATTACATTTTTTCAAGAACTTATATAGATTTGATTCCCCATTAGCAATAATGCTGTGAATAATTTTTGTTTTGTCATTGAAAATTAAACGAATTAAATAGAAAAATCTAATGGGTATATTAAGTGTGAGTTAATTTCTCTTAACACTTAGCTAATATAGATTTCTTTCTATATTAAACAGTCAAAATATATATGAAACATTAAACTTTGATAAACCTTAATTTTTAAATCTTGATATTGAAGCTTACAACTATCGCCAAGCTATTTCATGATTTTAATGGATATAGAGACTACATTAAGTATTTTAACATTTGCAGAGTATACAATCTTATAATATTATCCATGATACACTATATTATTGCTTTAGTAAATTAAATAGACACACTTTTATGTCTGAACTTAAATTTTAGTGCAAAATTAGCAGTTACTCCCTGCATTGCTCATAGTATAGTTTGATTTTATTTATAATTTGATAATAATACTTTTATCTCTAAATTACATCTAAATGCCAATTGTTTTGTTTGATACAGTTAAAACACCTGTCTACAAAAATATTGTACCAGATTTTCTCTCAAATTAAGTATTCTTAGTATATATTTTCTTTTGTCTTGAAGGTTAAGCTTTATTAAATTGAAATTTTTATTCTGTCACGCTTTTCTGTTTGGACTGGATACAAGAAACGAATTTTACTTTTTTATAATTTTTATTTTAAAAATGAATTAATCTAATTCATCTAAAAAATTTCATTATGATGTTTAATAATCGTAAAAAAACATGCCTTAAAAGACGATATTCCTATTTTTTAAATGAATTAATGTCTTAAAGTGAGTGTATATTTAAAATGTAAGAAAAAAATGAAAGAGTCAACATAGAGAAAGATGGTAATTTTTCAAACGGTAAAAATTCTAAGCCGTTTTTTTAATTATAATATCCTTCGGGATTTCTATGTTTTCGATTTATATGAGTAATTTGATTTCGTTAGTTAATTGCAAACGATAAATGACTTTACAGAACTTTGTCGAAGCCTATTAAAGTCATACAAAATATCCGTTTTCGATGAAAGGAATTTAAATCAGACTGTTTTCTTCACTTTGTTGTGATAGCAAAAAAGTGCTGATGTAATTTAATGAAACCCTGCATGCTATTATGTTCCAAGACATTAATGTTAGCATAGCTTTTGATGAGACATGTTGAGGTCTCTAAAATTTAATTCCTGAAAAAACTAAGGTTTAAGAAAAAAAGCATTATTAATGCATGAATAATATTAAAATATATAAGTCACAAATACCTTTTAACATTGTCTTTAGCCAACTGCACTGGTGGTCTAACTTCAAAGTGCGAAAATAAAATGAACTTTTTCGAAGGTTTCATTGCACAAAATATTAAATTCAAATATTATGTAAATAAATCTAAGCAAATTTAATTTGCAACGAAATATTTCTAATTTTTCAGTTTTGAATTATTTTATAAGCACTTATAATTTAAAAAAGTCAGAAATTCCATACCTTTAAAAACGTCACAGTATGTTGAACAAGAGAAGAAATTCTTAAAATAATCATGTATATACATAATATATAAATATAAAATGCAAGATCAGATATAGAAATATATAAAGACATTTATGCTTAGTAATCGAAATATATAAAGACATTTATGCTTAGTAATCGAAATATATAAAGACATTTATGCTTAGTAATCGAAATATATAAAGACATTTATGCTTAGTAATCGAAATATATAAAGACATTTATGCTTAGTAATCGAAATATATAAAGACATTTATGCTTAGCAATCGAAATATATAAAGACATTTATGCTTAGTAATCGAAATATATAAAGACACTTATGCTTAGCAATCGAAATATATAGACATTTATGATTAGAAATGCATCCTGTGCAGAAGCAGCTATAAATTAGAATTATTAAAATATAGTTAATATAATATTTCCTAAATATATTCTTGATGAAGAATGATACATTGAAAATACTAAATGAAAAACAACACATTGAAAATATTTTGAAAATTTAAAAGAAAAATATCAATAATATATGAAATGGAACGAAGTACCAACATGGCCAACTTTGTCAGGAGGTGTTGACCACATTGGCACAAAGAATGGATTTTCTGCCCTGGCCCAAGACATAGTATTAACGGAGCCAGTACACCCCAAAGCCACCCTAAAAGTTCAAACCAAAATATCAAACTGTAATACAAGAAGTAAAATTTAATCTAAACTATATAAGTTAAAATCCCAAATTATAATACAAGATGTAAAATTTAATTTAAATATATAAGCTAAAATCCAATGTTGCCAAAATACATATAATTTATAATAATTAAATCAACATCCAAATACATGTTCAAATCTGCAAGAACCGCCCACAGTACTACTATATTTAAGCCAAATAAATACATAAGTTAATGACTAAGTGTAAGCACTATTATTATGTTATTGATATTATTTAGTTTTATTTTTATGATTTAATTCAATATTGGATATCGATATAAATGATTGGAAAAACCTCAATTTAATTTGTATTTATATAATAATTATATTTCTTATGGAGAAAATATTTATTTGCAAGTTAACGGCATTTCCCGGGGTTCATAATTTTCAAGTATATTAGCAAATTTATTTTTAAATTACTATGAAAAATCATTTATAATACAAATAGTTTTTGCTTACAGATTCATTGGCGATTTTATAATTTTTAATTGCCTAGAATTTGATATAATTTATAATAATATATATCCCGAGGAATTAAAATTAATTAAAACTAATACTGATAACCTAAAAACTGAATTTCTAGATATTTCAATTACGATAAGAGATAACCACACATTTACTGACATATAAGACAAAACTAATAATTTTAATTTTAAAAGTAAATAAACTAATTTTCTTGAATTCAAACAATTAAAATTTATAAAAATATTTTTTTAAATCAACTTAATAGGGTATACAATATATGTAATAATTTAAACAACATCAAAATAAACAAATAAATAGACTAGAAAATATTCTAACTCATAATGGCATTCCAACTAAATTTACTAAACACTATTTGGCGAATAGAGCATTGCTTATAAGAATAAAGTAAAATGTAGTTTTATACTACAGAATGGTCACCGAAACATTGAAGGTCTTATACGATGCTTGAAATGCCAATAGTGTTTACACTTAGTTATTAACTTATTATTAGTCACAACTTATTATTAGTCATTAATGTATTTATTTGGCTTAAATATAGTATTTGGTGCGCTTCTTGCAGATTTGAACGTGTATTTGGATGTGGATTTGATTACTATAAATGATATGTATTTTGGCAACATTGGATTTTAGCTTATATATTTTAAATTAAATTTTACTTCTTGTATTCTAATATGAGATTTTGGCTTATATATTTTAGATTATATTATACTTTTTGTATTCCAGTTTGATATTTTGGATTGAACATTTAGTGTTGCTTTGGGGTGTACTGGCTCCTTTAAGACTATGTCTTGGGCCAGTGCAGAAAAGTCATACTATGCGTCAATGTTGTCAACACCCCTGACGAAGCTGGCCATGTTGGTACTTCGTTCCATTTTATATATTTTTGATATTTTTCTTTTAAATTTTCCAAATATTTTCAATGTATTGTTTTTCATCTAGTATTAATTTATGAAATAATATATTAATCATATATATATATATATATATATATATATATATATATATATATATTATTTCATAATAGGTAGTAAATATGTTTTGTGGTGCACATACCACAAAACATATTTACTACCAGGTTTAAGGAAAAGAACATTCTTTTAAAAATATGGGCTCATCTTTCGAAAAGCAACATGCTTTTTTCAGCTACATAAATACTTCCATGTTCAAGAAAAATGCAAGTTTCTAAAAAGATGAATTCATTTCTTTGAAAGGAAAGTATCCTTCTTTTCTGCAAACCTTTAGAAAGATAAAGTAGACACAAAATTTTACCAAGCGGCTTTTTCAGAAAATGGATTCGTTGAATTTTGAAGAAATATATTTTAAAATGTTGTCATAATAAACATGTAAGACATTGAAATTGTTAAATGTATTTTCACAAAAACGTGTTGAGTAAGTTTCTAAGTAAATATGGGATAATTATGAATGTAATCAGTTTTAAATAAAGAATAAGAATTTGCTTAAATATTATATTTATCAATTGGAAAAAATTAATATTACTCATTCATACATAACGTAGGCAACTTTTAAATTTTATTAGTGCAAGAAATTAAAATATATTTACAACAGAGCTTAGAAAAACTTTCAAATATAAAATCAATGGAATATATTAATTTTCATATTTTCTGATATCCCTGACGATGTTTTAAAAGAAAAACAATTGAAATAATGAATTTGTTGATAACATTAGTTTCTTATATAAAAAATCCTGTTTGATATAATTCAATTCTTGATAAGATATATTTTTTAGAAATATTTAAATTCTTCAACGCAATGTTATAGTTCAGTATTCCAACACCTAAAAAACAATGTAAGGCAAATTGTTTTAAATTCTATTATTTAAAACATAATTCAGTGTTTGAAAACAAAATAATTTAAAAATAAGTCTTTTTAAAAAAGTTTTGGAAGCAAAAAAGTAAGATAATCCACTTTTTTTCAATGATTAATTTTTTTTATCAATAAAATAGACAACAAGTGGAAGAAATTGAAATAATTCGGAATTAAAAATTCTAAAATATTTCAATTACTTCTATTTTTCCCACTTATTAATGAAACTCAAATAAAAAAATCTATAAATACAAAATAACTATGGAAAGAAAAATAAAATGCACACACAATTTAAATGAAGAAAAATCGCAACAATTATTTTATATATTTTATATATATCTCCATGTTATAGTTATAAAATTTATAACTTTAGAAACACATCGAGAAAGAATATTTTGATTCATTCAATTACTTTGTTAATGAGTATTCTGAACCTTTACAAACTGTGCCTAAATGAGTTTTTACTACATGATATACAATTAATTGTTTTTCCCCATATTGATAGTAATAATAAGACAATATATCACGAAAAAGGATACTTTTAAATTTTTTTATTATTTTATATCCTTTGAGTTAAGAATTTTCTTATTTATTTACAAAGACTATTATTATACATTGTTATTACATTCTTCACTATAGGAGTACCTGTGCTTCATTGGAGTTTTCTTATAAAATATCATCACATATATTTAAGCAGATTTACATGAGTTTCATTTTATATAGCATATAGTTAAGCATTTTTGGCAGTATAAAATTTAATTATGAAAAGATATAAGACTCTGAAAAGTATATGAATACAAATGATCATGTTAAAAACTAAGATTTGCTTTGATGAGAGTATTATTTTGCATTCGAAAAATTGTTACGGTATAAAAATTCTGTGAATAAAAATACAAATTAATTATATGAATTTATACGCTTGCAATTATTTATATTTTCCAATATTTAACTACTATTCAAAAACATATAGCTTTAGAATATGAAATTAATGCTATAAGCCTTTATAGAAGTAATCTTCATCTGTAAAATTTCTGTATGGAAAAAACTTAAGACTTTTAAATCCCTTATAATTAATTATCTGTGTCTTGCCTGTACCGTTAATTGATAATTGCAGCAGTTTCTCTTATATTTAAATGCTTGCTTTTTTATAATATGAATTTATAATGGAGCGAATGGCAATGAAGCTCAAATTTATCATTCTCTCATTTATGACAGAAGATTTTTTTGTGAAAAGGAGAGAATATCGTAATTAAATTCAGGTATTGAAATATTGTTTTTAGTTTTTTATCTAAATATTATTTTATTAATAATATATCATTAATATTTAATTTGTCTTTTACGGAAAGATATATTTTATTCAAATTATATATTATACTCCATGAAATATTGCATTATGGATTATTAATTTAATTTGTAGTGTAGTAAAAATATCTAAATCAATTTTCTGTTTAATTTTTACAAGTAATTTGACCTGACGATTTTAAATAATTAACGCTTATATAATCATTTTCTTCATTATAAAGAAAAGTTATGTTTCATTCTTATAAAAGAAGCCATAATGGTGAAACCCGAGAATCTAAAAGTAAGTGATAACTTCAAAAGAAAATTTAAACTTAATCGTTTATCTTTAAGTAGATTCTAATAACTAGTGCAAATAACTTTTTATTTTGAAGTGTTTGCTTGCATTTACAATTGAAATCTCAAACTTTGTATTTAATATGGTGTTAATTTTTCATGTTAACATTTCTATACCCATACATGTTTTATGAAAATAAATTGCATTAAGATCATAACAAATAAAAAATCTACTTTAACAAGAAACTAAATTAAACATAAAATTTTACTCGATTATATGTTTGATAGATTTTTGGGTTGTTATTTTAAAACTTATTTTTGATTTAAAAAACACTAAACATGACTAACATTTGATTTAACAAACAATTTCGGTACAGCAGGTATTCATTGCACTAATTGAATAGGAACTAACAATCGTTAGACTTTAGATATCTTTGTGTGTATGAGATAGGCTTCAACACAAAACTTGCTTTATCTTTCCACATCTGGAGAAAAGCTTCTACATAATTTGTCCAACAGATGTCCGATATCGAACCATTCTTGTCAGAGGAGCGTGTTCTGGAAATGGTAGATATAAATTTGCAATGAACTCTCAAGTTGAAAGGTGTGAGAGGCATCGATTCTCACTTTTTTTTCTACCCACGTTCCCCATAGCACTTAAAATTCAAACGACACTTCATGCCTCGTTAGGAAATATTCATAATATCTGCAGGGGGGGAAGGGTATTATTAAGAATCCGATATATTTTAAGACATCTTGAAGAATGTAAAAGAAAATCTTAGAAAGATTTGCTTAGCAACTTGTTTTATTTCGTTGAAAAGCGTTATCTTTAAAACTATCTAAAAAACTTTTTTATTTATGTACAGTTTTTTTTCTTTTTAAATTTAACTTTTTTAAAGGTAGATTTTTTCTTCATGATGTACAATTTAAAACTTATACATAAACTTCCATAGAGCATAAAAATCCAAACCTTAATAAGCACAAAACTTTAACTGAGTACATTATTCGTTAATAAGTTTTTCTTTAATAAGTTTTCTAAGAAAAAATGTGTAAATATTCAGCTGAAAATAAATGTTAGTTTTTTAATGATATTAAAAAATTTTAGGTAGTTCTCTATTCTCAACTTTCGGTAAATTATGAACTAAATTTTAATCAAATAAGTACTATATGCGTTGAGTTATTTAATTTTGTTCAGAAATGAATTATTTCCAGAGCGGTAATTTCGATGAACTATCAATACATTTTATTACGAAACATTGTTGCAGATTCAGTCTTTGAATGGCAGGTTATATCTTTAATTTATGTTTTAAATCTCTTTTTTTCTACTAATAATACGTTATTTATTATTCCTGCTTGTATTCACTTTTATGCTTTCTATGTATTCTATATATCTAATTTATATTATATTTATTTAAATTATAAATCTATAAGTGATGAAATTATTTTCATTGAATAGCCAAAAAATATATTTCATCAGTTTATTTATTAAGAGAGCTTGAAGTATTTTACTTTTATTAAGTGGCTTCAGAAATTCTTAATGAATACAAAGACAGTTGCAGTGTTTTATCATGTAAATGATGAGTTTAAATAGTAAAAAAATTTAGCCATTTTCAAATTAATTCCAAAAGTAAATTATTAACATATTACCTATGTTAATATAAGAAGTATATATTTTTCACTCATATGTTTGGAGAACGTGTACTAACTTTTTGCAGTATACTACTTCGATGAGCATTTAGATATAAATTTATCGCTATTAATTCTCTCAAAATAATTATATCTTCAAGATTAAAATTACCTCAAGGTTTATATCCAGTCACAATATGTAAGGATTTTGTGTGCCACTAATTACAACTATAAAAATATTTAACCAACAGAAAAGAGTTAAATTTCAGTTCATTGAATGATTTTAATAACTTACCGTTCTTAACAAACATTTAAATTCCGTCATAATTTTACGTTAGAACATACAATTTAAGTTCTCATGAAATACCAGTACATTAGCAGTATAAGCAGTTTTATACTCGGTCAAAATGAATAGAGCATTAATTAGACACATTACTTTTCCTCGGTATTTAAATTCAGATACTAAAGATGAGAATACAAGGCATTAAATGTTTTCTTTAATAGTTAATTAAGAAAACAAAGGGAAAATTACATATTTTTTTACTTGCATTTAACACATTATATAAAAAATAAATTTCATTAGTTAGAATACTATAATGTCAGTGCTTATTATCCACACTACATACCTATTTATATAAGTAATTTATTAATTAAACATTTAGTAATTTCATTTTATATAAATAAAACTAACATATAAAATTTGACATAATTTAAGCATTTTATCTAACTAAAAGGTATCCATTGTTTTGAAATATATTACAATGTTAAATATATTCGTAATATTCAAAAATGAAAAATCATTAGTTAATAAATGTTTTATAACAATTATTATAGTCATTAAATCAGAGTTTTTTTGTATGTTTCTACTCAATGTTTCCAAAAAGGTCAAATTAAAAAAAAAATATTCCAATTTTTTAAGATGATGAAAAATAACCGTAGAGTTTCTTAAAAAATGTGTGTGTACTTATTTAAAAAAATTTGTGATATAATAAATTTTTAATGAAAATTTTTAAAGGAAAAAGAAATAAAAACCTTCAAGACATACATTGAATAATAATTAAGTAATACGGTTTATATAAGAAACGCAATTTTGTTGTCTATTTCATCAAAAATATTTCGTCTCAAAGACCAGAGTTAAAGGATTTGCCTTATTTTCCCTCTTCATCACCCAATGCTTTTATAAGATCCTCAAAACTCATTACCAGGGAGTAAATTCACAAAATTTGCTTTCCGCATATATTATTTTAGTGAGATTGGAATAAAAACTCCATCAAGTCACTTTTGAATTTTTTATTTAAAATATAACACTGGAAAAAGGAGCATATTTTATAAGCATGATCAAAACACCAATATCACCCTCATCTTACTATTGTGTAGAAATTCATAATGGGAAATAGAAATTTGTTTGGGGTAACAGGATTTCAAACTATAAATATAATTTATAGAAATATAATATATGGAAGGAAATAGAATTTACATAAAATATGAAAGAAACGACCCACTTCACCGGAAAATATTTGGAAACCAAAATAATAATTGTTTTTTATAAATTTATATGAATGTGATTCTCAAAATTTTCAGCAAACAAAACTTATTTAAAGAAGGCTCTTTCATTGAATTCCATGGTTATTTACCTATGTATCATTTTGAGAACGTTAATGAATAATTTTTTTTGTCACATTTTAAGTATGTTTAAATGTTTTTTTCTATTAGAGTTTCCTTTAAAAATCCCTGATATCTTCTTTGATAAATGAATTTATTTACCATAAATAGACTAAATTATGAATTTAAAAATTAAACTACGGTAAAATATTTCTTACTCATTCACATGCAAATAATATTTGAATTATATGAGTAAAAAATTACATTTATGTGGGCATTCAAATTACTCTCAGGATCGATAGTTTCTCTCTTAAAAGCATGCATATATTCTTGTGAATCAATTACTCCGTTTTTTTATTAAAAGATATTTCATTGTATTATTTGAATTGATAACTAATGTCATATTGGAATTTCATTTTATAAAATTAATAGCCATTTAACGGAAATACTTTGAATTAAAGATAGTTCTGTAGCATTAAATATACTGCATATAGACAGCTTCTTCAACTTTCATATGGACATTTTATTGATAATATGACATATTCACGCATAACAACGGAAAAATAAGCTCAAAATCTTGCAAGAGAACTTTTCAACACATTTGCATGCTCAACGTACATATCAAGTTATATTTATTTACTTGTAGGTGTGAGCAAGTTGATTTTTGGGATAGGAGAAGCGAAGAAATGAACAAAAAGTAAAAGCATCATTAGCCTATCGCTGGTTAAAATTATTGATCATTCATCATTTATTTCTATAGATTTACATTCAGGCCTTTAGGTTACTAAATGTGTTTTGTAAAACAAGGAATAGAAAATATTTTTTTAAGAATTATCAGTGAAAATTATAATGAATAATGTATTTCTGTTTTTATGATTAATGAATTTATTATTTTGATATAAAACAGTACTTCTTGTGATATAAAATTATATTGACATTTTATCAATAACAAATACATTTGATCACAAATAATTCTCATACAAACACTTGAACAATGAAATATATATACAAATACTGTTTAAAAGCTAGAGAAATGCGGTCTTAGAAAAAGAGAAAAAATTCTGTTTATTATTTTTAAAAAAAAGCTAAAATAGTTGGCTATAATAACTAACAAAAAATAAATAGCAGTTGCCAGATTCAAATGAATACGATAACATGTCTAGTATATACAATTTGAATTACAAAATATTCAATATCCCTTGAAGAAATAGCTTTTATTTGTTTTAAAACACATTTTCCCTATTCTTTTGAAAAACCGAACATCTCTAAATGTTTAAATAAAAGGATATTTTTCCAGGGATTATTCAAAAATTTCTTGAGAAATATTTAAGAACTTGCCTGAACCAAAATTGCAAAATAATAACAACATGCGCAATTCATGCACAAATAATAATAATAATAATGCCTCCGCAGTTTAGAATTGAATTTCAGAAACAGCGCTATGGGATTTTCTTCTATTTTTCCCTTTTTACAATTTGGCAACGCCGATGTGATCTCTAAAACTCATTATAAAAAATAAATTCTCAAAAAACCATTTCCACTTGTCCTTTCACTGCGATTCTGGGAAATTGACTATAAAATGCATTTTAAATTATTTATAGGAAAAACACACAAATAATGCCGGAAACAATGTAAATATTACAACGGTAACACCTGGAAAAGAAACAACGCCGCCGTGTGGCGAAGATCAGAAAATTATCAAACGATTGAAAGAATTTTGAATTTCTTTACATATATTATGTTATTTGACATGAATTTTACAGAAATTCAAATTTAATTCATTTTTCGGCAAATATAAAAAAAATTGAACGAGACGGAAATATATATATTTCTGTCTCGTTCTCTCTCTCTCTCTCTCTCTATATATATATATATATATATATATATATATATATATATATATATATATATATATATATATATATATATATATATATATATATATATATATATATATATATATCAAAAGCTTTTCATAAAATTGTAATAGTTTTGCAAGCAATTTTGATATGAATATTTTTGCTGGACCTTACTTCACATACAATTAAAGTCAAAATTAGACTTCCATAAGACAGAAGATAAAGAAAGAAATTATGTAGTTTATGTATACAAAAATTTATAATACAGTTAATCAATAAATTAATAATCAAAATTATAACTTTAAATAATTTAAACTTTAAATTCTTTGAATTTTCTAGTATATGGTTTAGGCATAAGAATGAGACAAACCGGATTTTATAAGTGGATGTTAACCAACCGCTTCACTGGAGAAGATTTTAATCCAGTTATTGGCTAAATTATTTTTAATTGTGCTGAAACTGGCAAAAAGGAAGAATATGTATTTTTATTTAGCTTAGGTTGGATTTAGAAATTAGAATTATTTTAATTAAAATTATTTCTAAAATTAAGGTAAAGCAATATAGGAAGATATAGGAATTAAGCTGATCAGGTGATATAATAAAAACTTTAATATAAGCATTTTTTATTTTGGATTTTCATTTTTTTTGGAATAAAATGCACATTTTATTTTATCTTTCGTAGTAGTTTTGATATTTTACTATACAAAGATATAAAAAGTAGCACTCCCATTTAATCTTATATTCCTACAATCAGTTAGTTGCATGAAAAAATTAAACCTAGAAAAGTATCAATAAATAAGAGTTTCAATTATTAAGATTTGTCTTTAAATTACACTCGAAAATATTTAAACTATCCAAATTTTAAACTTTCATACTAAAGTATTCAAATTATAATAAATTAATGGATATCGTTTGGCAAACTTTAGTTTCTTAGTTCAAAACATCAAAATGCCTGAACTCAGGAAAAAGCGTGGTTATTAAATGATGTAACATGAATTGTGATCAATAAAGAATATGAATTAATATTTTTAACAGTCGTTTCATATATTAGAAATTTTAAAAGTTATTTATTGAAATAAATATTATTTTTACTAGAATTTTCATTTAGATTTTAAATATCAACCCCGTATTTAAAATACTATTTCTGATATTAATTTAAAAATATCAGTTTTAATTTAATAAATTAGTAACTATATTGTAACCAAATCACAATGAATTGAGAAAATTATATATTTTATTCAAAAGGATAATTGTATTTACCCAAAATAGTACTTTAATTAGAATTATAATTAATAAAAATTCGTCAGGTGTAGTGTAATTTTTTTGGTATTATAGTATGACTAGGACAATACAAATAAACAAATGATCAAATTTATTCTTATAATGCTTGAATATATTTTAAAATAAATTATAGAAGCTTAAAGTATTGTCCTGAAAATTTTTTCATGATAATTGGTTCTGAAATTTTCAATAACTTTAATCCAAACAAAAACAGTTAGGAATTTTATATATCAAAATGCGATTGCATTAATTTAATTTTTTTTTTTCAATTTTACAGGATTAGTTGTTTCTAAGACATAGATAATCATTGTATGATGTCTAGATAACTTTCTTTTTTCAAGTGACCCATTCAAACTCCGAGCTTGTGCTTTTCCTCAAACTTTCCATAATACACCAGTCAAAAGAGGATAGGAATCCTTGCGAAATATTAACAACCTTATGCCTAGAAAGATGCCGTTTCTAGCTGTTAATGCATATTTCGCAGGTAGGATTTATTTTCTCTGATTTAAGTGGGCATATAGTAACTTTATCATTTTTCTCATAATTGTAAATTATTTAGTTATTGAAACTTTAGCAACAGAATAAAATAAATAAAAAGTATGCTGATTTTGATATTTTTTACAATTTCCTAAAATATCTGCTTCAATAAAACTTATGATGCATTATATTAAAATGATATCAGTTTAGCAAATCTCTCAAAACTAACTGATCATATTGGGATATAGATAACCTCAGTTATTTAAAAGCAGAAAGAGAGAAAGAATTTGCAGTAAAATAAAAAAATTAATTTAATCCTATTTTTTTCAAAATAATTATTGAAATCCATTTTGAGAAAATAAAAATCGCATGGCATCTGCTAACAATAATGAAGTATATATACTGTTTATAATAACAAACTGATGTAGAAAGTTAGAGGATAAATTTCACTCTTTTTCATTTAAATTAATATGTTGAATTAATCTTTTATGAATATATAAAGATCGATTTACTCTTTTATACTTTATTTAAATTTAAAGTTACCTTTGTACCAAAAAGATAAATTATTTTTATATTTGTTGATTTTTTAACTTCTCAGTAATCCAAATTATCTGAAATTTATGAAAAACAACACTTACACATAATTATTTTATTGCTATATTTAATTTTTTAAAACATGCTAAAGATAGTTTGATAAATATAGAATTACAACAAATTCAATTCAACAACAAATTATAAAAATAAGGAGTTTAAGAGGAATATTGCTATATTTATTTTGCTAATTCATTAAAAATTTTATTTTTTTTAAGAATACTTAAAAAGAGCTCATAAAGCTGATCTTCATACTTGATTATCCCAACAAAAGCGTTAGAAATATAAATATCTTGAAATACTGTTATTTTAAAACGAATTTCAAATTATCATGATGAGTAATATCAGATAAAATACATTCCTTAATTTTATAAATGATATTTATAAAATAATTTTTCTTAACTTTCCAAAACAGGCTATACTTTTTAGTATATTAAGAAAAGAACTTAAGATTAAGTATTAATTATCAAATGAATGCCAATCAGTTATAAAATTATATATACACAATAATTAATCAGCAAAGGGGAATATCAATTACAAAATAAATTACGAAATTATTCTACTTAACATAAAATTTCAATAATTCATTGGAAAAAACTCACTTATATTTGAAAAATATATTTATTAGCGAATTAATCAACGTTTCTTCAAAAGACATATTTAACTACACACACATTATCATATTTAAAATAAAATAAACTAAATTTATTGTTATTTGCTAACTTGAAACTTGCTTTTGTAACTTGAAATAAATATGCAGTTTTTTCCCATTAAAAAATAATCAATTTTATTAAAAATCGTTATTAATTAAAATGTAAACATGATTTCTATAAGAGGTAAGCATAAAACATGTTGCCACTTTAGTGTTACTATTGAAGGAAGTGAGAATGAGTATTCGCACAAATTAGTGATGACGTGGTTGAGACACTTATCAGTTGATAGTCGAAATGTCAGTCGTTACGAAAGCGGGTCCACCACGCACATTCATCAATTGTGACTCTTACAATAGTGAAGAGAAATGGACACTTTGAAGGAGCTCATTCAGTGCTGTTTGCTTTACGACTTAAAAACGGGTTTATCTGTTGCTGCATCCTGTCACCGTATACGCCAAACGTTAGGGGATACTGCTATGAATGAGTGTAAGGCAAAAGGTTTCTCAAATTCAAGTCGATAGATTTGTCTCTCTGTGATGAAGCTGGTGTCTTATGGACCAGTTGTCAAGTGGTTCACTATGAGTCATTTGACAACTGGTCCACAAGATGGCTAAACTGTCATTTCGAATCTGCACGCGTATCAATTGAAACATGTGCAAAAACCATTGCAACAGAATGATCTAGAACTGGCTAATCACAAAGGGTATACTGTTTTTAACGAATAGCACGTGGAACATCATTCAGCAACTTGGTTGGGCGGCTTTGTGTCACCCTCCTTACTTACCCAAAATTGCACACCAACAGATTACCACTGCTGGCATTCTTTGAACAATCATCTTTTTTTGAAATCTCTTCGTCAATGAAGCAGACTTGTGCCAAGTACTCACGGATCTCTTTGTGCCCAAAACACAAGGGGAATGCAGAACGTTAACAGAAGCTGCTGTATGTCGATAATATGTAGTAAATATTTCTTGACTAGGCAGTATTTTTCTTTCTTGTGACATCTTTTTACGTACAACTTCATAAAAAATATTTAATTCAATTTCTTGATAAATAATATATATTTAAAGCTATGATTCTTACAAACTTCACTTTTTTAGACAGAAAAGAGAAATAAACTTTCTGTACTAAAAGAATTTCTTAAAAAATTTATTATACTGTGTATCAATAATCAATAGTGAAAAAATTGAATATAAAACATACAAAATATTGAAAAACATTTATGTGTACATTACTTTATAATCCATATTAATATTAAAAATGTCTTCTGACCACAATAAATAAATATAAATTATCAACATTTTGGATTAAAAAATGTTTTAAATTGGTATAGTATCAGAATTAAAAATATATGTACTTTTTTAAATTTAAATTACAATTTGACTATATATGTACACATGGGAGTGTATAGCTCATACAAAGATAATAATATGATTAAAAAATCAAGGGGCCATAGTCAAATCAAAAAGCTGTTCACAATCACCCATTGAGTGTTCAAATTAATAGTTGTTCAAACCACCACCGGCGGCAATGCAGACATGAATTTTTTAGGCAAAGAATGGTAAAGATTATTTTTGCCATCCTCAATACAATCTGCCAGACATTCATAAATTTTTGCTTCAAATCTGTGGTATTTTGTGGTGCCTGAATCTGGTGACCTACCATGTCCTAGACATTCTCGATTGATGAAAGGTCTGGTGACCTTGGTGTCCAAGAAAGAGATTCAATAGCACGGAAGCAGTTCAGATATCTACGAGTAGTAGCGAAATCCCGCATCAGACATGCATCGTAAGAAAAATGGACGGTACCATGGGAGGTACAGACGAGGCTTTACTGCCTTGAATAGTCGACACTGTTGAGCCTTTTGATCCTGGTAACCAATAATTCTCTCTTGCCTTGCATTTGTAGTATTTTATATACATATAGATATAGATATACATATATATATATATATATACATACATATATATATATATATACATACATACATATATATACATACATACATATATATATATATATATATATATATACATACATACATATATACACACACACACACACAGTTGGAAAAAAATAGGACACTGTTTTTTTTTTTTTTCAAATAAGAGAAGAACTTAAAATATTTGTCAAATATTTTCATTTCAGAACTTTGAAAAACTTATTTAAAATCAAATAACTTTATATGTAGCATAAAATATATAAGACTACTTGCTTATTACAGTTAAAAATTAACTTTATTCACATCATGCTGTGTTAAAAAAAATAGAAGGACAGTTCTAAATATAATAAAAGTCGTATTAATAAGGAAATTTTCTGTCATTTGTTTTAGCTATTTCAAAGACTCTATTTGCGATTTAATCTTATAAGTATTGAATTGAAGGTTTGATAAAAATTGTCTGTAATACAATTTAAAACTTCTCGAAGTTCGATCAAAAATTCATATTGCTTGCCTCTGGTGTTGATATGACGAACAGTTACTGAGCATATATTTTCAACAATATTGAGGTATGTACTTTTAGCAGGCTATGACAAAACCGTAAGTGTTTTATTTCAAACTAATTTTTAACACCATTGGCCGTGGGAATTGATCCTCCATGTTGCTGATATATCCAACTTCACCACCTAACCCAGCACCATAAGGAAGAAACTCTGAATTTAAGATTTGAATATTATCCGTATGTGTTTCTCTTTCATCCAGAAACACTATATTAATCTTCCCAATGTAGCTAACAGATATCCTAACTATTAAACAGCCTCCTTCTTCTGCCTGGAAGAATAAGTTTCTTGTGTTTCCAGACAATCCCAACAATATTGACAAGCGTCTGGGCCATTTAAATTTAATTTATTTAATCAGAAAAAGTAACTGAAGTCCATTCGGAGTACCAATAAATGTGTTAATGTGTTCTTTCACCCATTTTCGTCAGTGCCTAATGTGCCTTTCGTTCCATTTAGAATGGTGGTTTCCTTTTTTGAATATGAATGTCTCCGATCTTGTAATGTAGTAATTAAATGTTCTTCTGATAACATGTGTGATTCCAAATGGAACTTGTACTTTTAAAATTCTACCGCGCGTTTTTTAAGTTCTTTAGAGATTTTTTACATTGATTAAATAGTGTCAATTTTAGAAGTCTGACAATCTTCGTTTTCCTCTCACTCTGCGTAAGAATGATGAATAGGTGTTTTAAAATTTCTCTTATATACATGCCAAAATTAGGCCTTTTTGAAATTTACTTAATGGTTTTCCCCTAGGCATTTAGCTGTACAAAAATTGAGGATTTTTCAACAAAATCTATCTTTTTAAAGAAAGACAGTTTAAAAGAACGATGTTTTCAACATATTAAACTACTACAGATTCCAAAATGAGAAATTTTTTGCAGGTGATTTTCTACTTTTTTCAGTTACCAAAAAGCCTTTAGTATTACTTCATAATATTTTCTTTCTTAATGGTAAATAAAACTCCTTCACTGAAAATAAAAAAAAAATTAATTTAATAAAATAAAAAAAAATTGCATTGATTGTGCCAAAATTTAAAACTTAATATATATATATATATATATATATATATATATATATATATATATATATATATATATATATATATATATATATATATATATATATATATATATATATATATATATATATATATATATAATATTAGAAAGCAAAAAGCACTATTTTATTTTTAGCATAGAAATATATAAAAAGAGCTAGAAGTAAAAAAATCTATTCACATGATAAACGTTTCTTTATAAATTTATAAATGCATATTCTCAGAAATATTTATTTCTATCATTAAACACATACCGTATCCTAGATATTAATAGATATTAATTTCCATCAATAGATCAATAGATATTAATTTCTATCAATGGATCAATAGATATTAATTTCAAATATTTTAAAATTTTGTGCTTAAAAGTAATAAAAATGTATTTTCAGCCTTGTGTGCTCTAAAACAATAAATATGATGTATGCACATAAGACAGGAATAGACAAAAATTAATGCGTCATGACTGGTGTTATAGATCCACTAATTTGTAATACATCCTCGGCTAATAATAATCATGCTATTTTACTGTAATAAGAAAATCATGAATTAAAATGGAAAATATGTTTGTATTTCAAACCGAAAAATGGAAGTCTTAATATTTAATTAATAGTACTGAATTATTCTGGAATTTTTATCGTTCAGATTAAATAAACTTACATCACTTTTACTCTTTCTAAAGACTTCATTGCTAGCCGTAAGAACATATAACTTACCTATAAGAAAACAAGACCATTTTATGAGTTCTTGATATCACCTGCCTTATATCTCCATATCAAATTTACGACTTACAAAGGAAAGTGCTCAGTAAGGGCACTCCGTAAAATGAAAGGGATCTGGTTCCCTATTGGTCCAGATTTCCTTTTACTTCACAGGCTGACTCATAAACGCTGTTGCCGAAACAGAATTTAAATAAGATATAATGCACTATGGAAAGAAAATTAAGTTAATTTAATTTAAGTTTTGTGCTAAAAATCTATCAGAAGCTCTAAATCTCTTATTGGATATATAATAAAGTATATTTTTTTTTCGTTACTCTAGTATATATTTTTACAGTAAATAAATCTTTTCAAATGTTAATTCAATTTTAATTATGTTCTTTAGTAATCTATAAACATCAGGTTGACATGATAATAATAGTATTTGTTAATAATTTATGCTATTTATTTCTCAAGTTTATTTTTTTATTATTTTTTTAAATAATTTATATTAAACAATACCAATGGAGAGTATTTGATGAAACAATTAAGATTTATTTATAATTTATTATATGTGTGATCGCGAATATATATATTACAACAGAAAAATGGAAGTTTTATAACAAAATATTTTCCTTAATTTAAGTGATAAATGGAATTACAGAAATGTATTAAAATCAGAAAATCACATCAGGGTTTGAACCAATTAGTTCTATTCAAGCATCACTATATGTTTAATTAAGATATAAAAATATTATTATACATAAGCACCTTTAGATATATGACAGTTTCTCATAGTAATTTGATTTATTTTCAGAATATTTTTTACTAATTTATAATCAAATATTATTTTATCGTCTGGTTTACATAAAATATTTTATACAGTATTACAGTATATTCCAAAGCATATATTCTACGCTGCATAATTCTATTGTAAATGAAGCAAAAATTCCATAATTCTGTAGTACATACTACGTAATATGCAAAAATTAAATGTGTTTGCTAGTGCAGTACATTCTAAAATAAAATATCATAAGTAATCACAAACTTTATTTTAAATATACCTCAAAATAAATGGAATCAAAATATGCAGAACAATTTTGAAATTGAAGATTGATCACTTTCTAAATCATAGAATTTATATTTTTGCAAAATGTTGATTTTTAAGAATATTTTAATTGAATAAAGTTTTAAAATTAATTTGTTATTGTAGGAAAAACATTTGGTTAACTAAATATTAGATAACAGTCATTGCTGTTAAATAAACCTCTGCTTTTTCCTGCCTAAATTCTGAAAAAGCATAGGTTTACTTATTATTTATGTAAGAAAAAATATATTAAATTTCATATTAGTAAAGTCGAAACACATTTAAAGGAAATTAATCTGAAAATTGTGATTTGTATTAGATCACCTTTGTTGAGATCATTAATTTGTGGTTTAAGCATAAATTATTATAGCAGTTTGTATTTACTATTAGAAGATATTTGAATTTCTCTAGAATTTTTTTTCAGCTAACAATTTCAAATTGTTAACAGAAAAATCTTTTAGATATTTAATTTTTGGTTTGACAACAAACTTCATGGCTAACAACAAATTACTAAATGATATATTTAAAAGTATTTTTGAATACCTAGCTGTAAGTCAATGAAATTATATTTTATTCAAGTAAATGTTGATGGTAATTTTAACAGGTAATCACCTTTGATACGTCAAATGATTTTTGTTAATGGTTTTCATTTTAAAAACTTTCTTATGCCTTACTTAAGAGCATGGTGATAAACAAATGATAAGATTATGAAAAAAAACAGGATTATTATATTACTTAAGTTTTTGTTCAGGAGTAGTTTTTTTAATGCAAAATAATGTCCCAATCTAGAAGAAAGTATCTATTATATCATTGAGTTTTCCTTCAAGAAAAGTAAAATCATGGTTAATTTGAGTATAAAAATGCAGATACTTATAGGGAAAAAAGAATCCTCCTATCATTAATAGTGATAGTTAAAATATTAAAACAGTGTAAAACCAAAATCATCCAGTACACTGCAACTTTCCAAGAATCAAAACATATATCGATATTTACCTACCACAAATTTAATTCTGAAATTAGCAATTCTCAAAGCAAAACGGAAATGAAATTAGCATAGTTACTATGGTGGAGTTAATTTTGAAAAAATAATTATTTGAATTAGTGATGAAATCGTTCTGATGTCGGTAAATAACCAGAAGATGCGAGAGTTCTTTTCGTTATCAATAGACTTCAAAATGCGATTTGATGATACAAAGTGATGCGTTTTACTCAATTATTAAGATCCCCATTGAACTTTGTAGAATGATTTTCCAACTTCAAGGAAACTCATCAAGCTCCTTTTCTCGAGATCAAAGGATGATTGCTTCAAAATTGTATTCTGCTTGCTTCATTCAAAGATTAAAAGGAACTATTTTTGTTCCTAATGGTTATTATTTGCCTGTGAAAGAGAAAAATCAGTTCGGGTATAATGAGAAGAGTCCTATACTGTAATAAATGTTCGCTTTGCTTTTTTTTATGCAAGGAAATAAGTGCATCTTCCGTATCCAAAGTGTATATGATTAATTTAATTTTAAATGGAAATTTCTTTACGTAAAATTGTTTGTTACATTATGGTTTAATTTATTCAAAATTGAATTTATAATCTATTAAATAATAGGAAGCATATTAAAACGCTTTTCAACTCAAAGTTTCTCCAGATCGTTAATATTGTATAAGCTAGTATAAACAGAATATTTTAAATAAATAATATGCAGTCAATGTTTTCATAATTCTTCAAAAGGGCATAAAAATTTCTTTTTCTTCCATATTTAGTTAAAATATTCGTATATTTTCATTATTTTTTCGGTATAACTTATATGTAAAAAAATATTTTTTCTCGTAAAATACATTAAAAAGATTTTATTTAAATGATAAGAAATCAACAGTGCTGATTTCTTTTATGTTTTTTTATTAGCTTAAAAAATCATTTTCTCATTACTGTTATATTATGTTATTTTTATAACACATCAAGAATATATTTGCACTTATTTTAAGAAACGAACTGCAATGAAACTAGAAGCATTATAGTTGATAATTTCTATACAAGGTACATGCACCTATATTTTTGCAACAAAAAAAAGAAACTATAGAATTTATGTGATTATATTTAAACGGAATTTGATTGATTTTGAAAGATTTTAATTATATTCAATTTTAAGAAATATTTTGGTCAATAGGTATCTGATAGGAATATATATTGAATAATAATTCGAACCTTTTGTAGAGATTTCCATCAATATAAGTGTTTAATATACTATACGTAAAGAAAATTATAATTTTTGCGGAAACAAACTTAAAAAAAGCTTTTCTCCAAAGATAAAATTAATGGAAATATTTGGCTAGTTGTGCAGGTTATAGTTTCAAAACAAATACTAGTAGTATAAAATAGTCTACGATAAAAATAAAGCCCTCATGACATATATATATATACATATACATATACATATATATATATATATATATTTATATATATATATATATATATATATATATATATATATATATATATATATATATATATATATATATATATATATATGTCCCATAATACTAATGTAAATTTGTTATAAAAGAGTTATATTTTTTTAACTTTTGAATCTTATTTAAATCATCATGAAAAATTAAAAAAAATATCTTTTCAGTGAATGATGACTTGATAAATACAAATTATAGTCAGTATTTAATTCTATAAAAATGCTACAGCAAAATCATAATCTCCCATATTTTAGTATATTTTCTAAATAAATAAAATTTATTTATCTATATGTAAATCTCAGCATTTTTTCGCTATTTTTATTTAAACCTGGATCTGAATTTAGCAAACATTTTAATAATTTTTTTGAATATGAAGTAAATAATTGAACTTTGAATTATCAATTCTGTCATGGTAAATAATTCATAAGATTTTATATTAAAATATAATATAAAAAAGTATGATATGCACTAAAATATATATATATATATATATATATATATATATATATATATATATATATATATATATATATATATATATATATATATATATATATATATATATATATATATATATATATATATATATATATATATATATATATATATATATATGTATATATATATGTTTATATGTGTTTATATGTATATGTATATATATATATATATGTATATATATATATATATATATATATTTATATATATATATATATATATATATATATATATATATATATATATATATATATATATATATATATATATATATATATATATATATATATATATATATATATATACTTATTTATTATTAAATTGAAGAAATATATGAATGTACGTTTTAATTCAAGTAACTTCAGCTACATAATTATATAAAACATTTAGCAATAAAGAACTACAAGCAATTTAAAATATCCTTATTTACACTAAAGATTGAATTAGGAAAACTAATCAAATTCTTTAACGTTAATAAATAAGTGCATGTTCTAAAAAAAGAAAAATATCCGTTCCATTTTTGTTATAATATCATAAAAAAATTTTGATATTGATTCCATGCTAAAAAAAGCTGGGGATGACAGAAAAACGTAGTTAAAAATTCTCATTAGAAAAATTATAAATTGCTTTATTTCTAAAACTAATTTGGAAACCGGCGCACTTTTACAAAGAGCACATAATTTTTTCTAAACCCAAGAGATGAAACAAAAGCTACATGGGACTATTTCTGAAAGCACAGACAGCTAATTTGTTTTCAGGACTTTAGAAACCGTTCAAAATTAATATTAAATGATATTGCTACATGGTAACTATTGTAAAAGAGTGGAAGAGATTTAAATAAAAAAGCTTCGTTATGTATTTTCAAAAAAAAAAAAAAAATCGTATTTTATGTCAGAATTAAAAACATCTTCCATCTGTGATAATTGTTTTACTTCTCGTGTAAAGATGAATTTAAAATTGATGCAAATACGAAATAGCATACTGGGAAATTTCATAAATTACTGCGGAGTATTTAAACCTACTGATTCTGCATGTGGAAGATCAAACTGAATATTAAAATTATTGACATAAAAATTTGTCCATTTCTGGTTTAATATTTTAACATACATTTAGTATAAGTAATACCGTTTATTTTTATTCATATTATTAAATATCATTGTAATTTTTGAAATACATAATTACTCGGCTACATATACACGTCATTATTTTATATCTTCTGATATTCATCAGATAAATGTTGATTCCCAGCAATACAGAACAAATAGTTTTCTTACATTATAAAATTATAAACTCATTTCTTCACTTCGTAAATTTTCCTGAAATTTACGAAAAATTAAAGCCTGTTCTTCAATAGAAACAAATGAGGTCAGTATATTCGCCGGATGTATCAAGATTTTTCAGCCTACACTACTAACTTTTTTTTTATGTGTGTGTGTGTGTCAAATAATGTCTTACATCATAGTAGAGCAATAGCACAGACTTTTATAACTGAACGAAGTGTTTAAAATGATGTATTGCTTTAATTATAGCAATTATTGCTTAGGCTGTTCAGAAGTCATATTTACGTCTGCTATGATAAGTTCGTAACGTAATCTATTCTTGATAGATAACTAATTACCAGATGTGTTAGCGAACATCTCTGTACAAAATGATTATATTTAGTGTTAATTTTGTCACTTTGGCAGCTTTCTACCAATGTACTTTGCGATTTAGACTGTCTTAACATATCTATTTTTTATGGACTGTCTTAATGTATCTGTATTAAAAGCATTTTAACATGCTAAATAAGCAAGCTATAAAGCATTTTAATATGCTAAATATTGACTGTTGTTGATGCATTGACTTTTGTTGATAACATTGACTCTTGTTGATGCATATTGTACTCATCTTCTTATCTCCTGAGTCTGTCTAATTTTGTATAAAAATTAATAGCCTTTATTGTGATAGTCTTATTTGTTTAAACCTTCTTGCGGCTGAATAATGAGTAATGCTAGAAAATCCCATTTCTTCTTTTCAGTAGAGAGGTTCAGGTTTATCGATCTGTAATCAAAATCATCATTTTTAAGAAATCGAAAAGCGAATTAATATTTTCTATTAAATTTGATCTCCTTTATAACTCATTTGGTAGCATTTTCGCTCATAGGGATTTCTAATGATTTGTTGCTAATTATTAATGATTAATCGATATATCATACTTATCGCCGCATCATTTCTTTCTAACTTCTGTGTATACTTAATTACTTTGAATCTTGTCTTATTGAAAAACGCAATATATTGATTAATATTTAGATATTTAGATATTTTGCTAAAATTTTATATTTCTTAATAAACACTGTGTGTGTGTGTGTGTGTGTGTGTGTGTGTGTGTGTGTGTGTGTGTGTGTGTGTGTGTGTGTGTGTGTGTGTGTGTGTGTGTGTGTGTGTGTGTGTGTGTGTTAACCCTAGATATTATTAAGTTTTTAAACTTTTAAATATTTTGAGCATTTTTGCATCATTTTCAATAATTAAACTTTTGCTTTTTTAAAAACTAAAATCAAGTGATATTATTATTTTCTATTTTATGTGATAAATTTTGATTTTGTGACCTCGACAAATAAATTTCAGGTAAGTAAAAAATAGCTGAAGTAATAGAAGGGGGTAAATTTCATTTAGGGCATTTATAAACAATCTTGCAAAACTTAAAAAAATAAGACAAAATAGCTAACAATTTAAATTGTGTTTATTTTAAAATCTCACAATATTTTCTGGAAAATTTACTTAAGTTAAAAAAAAAAGCCCGTTAAATTATAAATTGAATAAAATGGAGAAACAAATGGAATAAACTCAAGAAAAAAGTTAATGGAAAGCGTAATAATGTAACATGGGACGAGGGACTGAAGCAATTTTCCGAAATTAAATTTTCCGAAATGCGAAGGCTTTCCTTAAGGAAGAAATGAATGAGTTGCACGAAAGTACTTGGAAAAACGAAAAAAATTTCTATTGACTGTAAACATTGAAAAAATGTGTGCATAAAATTATTAAAACAATTTCTCCTTCCCTTAATATGGAGGCTGAATGAAATAAAAAAAGCGTATAAAAGATATTGAGAGAAAAATATGTTTGCTGAAAACAAAGTGGAATGAAATTAAAATATATTTTATTCATTTAGTATTACTATTATTATCATCAATAATCCAGTTTATTTTTTTAACCATTAAAATAAAAACGTTTTATCACAACAATGTAATATTTAAGAATGTATGCAATTCAGTACAATTATAATATTTAAGAATATGATATAAATTTTTATTAATTGCAATAATGCTTTATGGTATTTATGTACTCTCGTTTATACTATAATATATTTGAAAAATAGTTATAAATTGTTCATTTTGAAAATAATGTTTTTTCTTACCAATTTTTACTTTTGCAGCTAATTGTTGCTTTTAATAAATTATAGATATCTTTTTAATCATTATGTGTTTCCTATAGTTGTTGTAATAGGAACTATTATATTTTTCATATAGCAATAAAAATTTAGCATCAAGGAAATATAATGATTGCAATTTTAATAATGCTATTTTAATTTCCAACAAAGTTTCAAAGTTAAACTAATAATATATTTAATGCTCATTAATGTTTTCTTAAAGTGAGAAAAAGATTTTATATGACATTATATTCTATATAATTATCAGTTTGCGATTTTATTTACTTGGAGAATATTTATGTTACTGTAATTGTTTTGAATTTGCTTGGTTTTAAAAATTTTTTTTTGAGATTTTCCGAATGAGTACGATGATTTTCTAAATTCAGAGAATATATAAATTTCCCAATGTAAAGGATACAACAAATTTTGTGTTGTTTTCAGTTTTGACACTTTTCTACTTTCTTCCATTAACATAATATGAAATCAATATCAGGCTCCACACTAAATGTAAGCGAAAATAGCCTATGAATTATTATTTTATTTCCTATAACTTTTAAGGAAATATTATATTTAATATCACAATGTTTATTTCTTAAGACATCTATTGAAAAAAAGCTCCACACTTATATTTGCAAAAAAATAAAATCGATATTTCTGATTTTTTAAAATCATTTTATTTTTTAAATTCCCAATTGTCTCCATTGAAATGAAATGATTTCAAAATTATTTCATAAATATTCACCATTTTCATATAAATTATTTAAAATATTAAATGTAAATACTTTTGGGATGTTTTCATTAATTAAGAATTCGCTGTGAAACATTCTATTCAACAAACATTTAAAGGAAATATTATTTTTATGAATAATACAATTATGTTTTCTTTAAAATATGATAATCTTTTTAAGTTAATTAATAGTTATTTTAGAATTAAAATCTGAAATGAAGGAATCAAGATTTAACAATTTTGGTTATAAAATGATAATTGTAATTTATTGTTGTTGAATTTCACAAAAACATTCAATATTCCAAGAGAAAATAAACTGAAAATTTTGGGAACTATCATTTTATACCCCAAAAATTAAAATTAAAATGATGAAATAATTAAAAATGTACTTCATTAATCTTTAATTCTGTTACATCTACCGGAAAATTCCAACCATTTTAAAAATAAAACAAAATCCAGATTTTCTTAATGTCAATAAACTTTATCTAATGATATAATTTTCCTCTTATTATTAATTAAATCTTGCCAGCTTAGGAGCAATTTTTATACCTTATATATATATATATAGTTTTGAAAAATGTATCAGTCTTTCATGGGAAGAATTCAAACAATACTTGATTGATATATTTTTTATTTTTGAATTTTTGTCTTCCAAAATATTCTGTAAGGACAAAAACAAATGATTGCTGGAAAATGATTAGAGCCCAACAAATATGGCTCATGGTACTGAATTTTCCAGTCTAATTCCACAATTTTTGAAGAAATCTCTCCTTGGCTTTTTTCTATGACTCTTGTTTCTTGGAACATTGTCGCTTTCTTTTCTTGGACTGTTCCCTTTAAATTATCCAGTTTCTGATAATACTTTGACAAATTGAGCTTTTCGTTCAATTATTAATGCTGATAATGCATTGATCATTAGATGTCTTACTATATATACACAGTTCCTTATTCAAAATAAAAATCTTTTTACCGTTAGAATTGCTAGGTTTCAAGCCCAATTTACCCTTTTCCTTATGATATTTTCGTAGGTTATCCACTTTTAATTCGCAGTTATCATCCAGTTCAAGAAAGACTTAACTTTGCTCCGAAAAAGCAGAAATAGACATATGATAACCAGGTCATTTAATACTCTTTTCACTTAATTCACTTTATCTAATGATATAATTTATACTATGGCAATTCTTTTGAATTATTTCCACACCAACCCTACCTTTCAAATATGGTTCACATTAGTTTGTTGAACTGAATAAAGCTTTCTGCTTGCTGCAATGTTGTCGGAAAAAAAATCTCTCTCTGTATAGTTTTAATAGAATCACCATCGATTAATGGACAGAACTTATTAATAGGTCTTATATAAATAATTTCGCGATTATACAAAGTAGCCAACTTCATTCCTTTTTTAACAATAAACTGTATTAATTTATATAAAAGGTATAAATTTTCAAAATTAGTCTTTTTTTCTAGAACAGTTGCAAAAATAATATATTTTCTTTTCTTACAGCAACAGCGAATTAAGTAACTGTTCCCGGTTCAGATTGTTAACTATAACTTCATTGTCCAGCTGTATGCAAATATTTAAGCAAACAGAAGAAAAGAGCTGACCGATGAAAGAGGTATGTAAAAATTGGTTCTCTGTCAGTCACTTAGCTAAATAAGAGGTTGATGTTTCTGTATTAAAATGTAATAATTACTTGCCTTTGGACTCACTTAACCTACAGTCTACGCACTAATCAAGGGAACGTACGTTCGTCAAAGAACAACAGTTGAATTAATGACTCTCTTGTTTCTAGCATTTGAACAGATAACTTTCTTTGTGTTCAGTTCAACAACTCATAAGGTAGATTACTTCCTTGATCATGAATGTTCGTCTTTTTCTAAGGTCCACTTTAAATCCAAATTTTGGTCTCATTAGATCTCGTGTAAAGTAACCACAGCGTTATATTGCCGAAGGTAGACTTTGTTAGCTAAACTATGTCTCCCGAAGTCTTCCTGTTCTTGACTTCAGATTTTCTATTCATTATTTTCATGGCGGTTAGATATTTAACTGTATCATTCAATCATCCCTTATTTGGATTTTCCTTTGTCGGAACATTCAGTTCATCGAGTTCAAAAGGTTCAAAGGATTCTATTTAATAATTCATCTCAAAAGCTTATTTTCATATAATCACTCAAATAACCTCAAAGTGTTTAAACATCGAAATTTAATAATCAAAATTATGTTTTCTTTCTTATAATAAAATTCCGTATTTTATCTACTTCTGAGATGAAAACTACCTAACTTTATAACCGAAAAATAGTTTTTTAACTTAAATTTTTCTAAAATTTAAAGTTTTCATCAGTTGTTATTAATCAAGGGCTAAGTTTAACCAATTTTTATAGTAAAAAATTAGTATAACCTTAAATAAATTTATTGCGAGGGAACAAAATTTCCTTTTGTACTATTTATGGAACAATTTAAATATCTGCATAAATTATTATTAGTTTCTTACATATTTTCAATTGATTATTAACAGTAATGAATTTGTAATTTTTTTAGTCAATTTTTCTTAAGAGTTTTTCAAAGTTAATTTCTCATCTACCAGTATAATCATTAGCCCGATATGTAATTAATATTCCCTAAAATGAATATAATTTAGGTTGTAGTATATTAAAAATTCTTTTAATATTGAAATTAATTTTCAAGGGTTTACTTTATTTTAGATATGCTTCTACATCAATACATAGTTGAAGACAGTCTGCTGCTTCCTTCTGACCGAAAGGCAAACACAAAGATGTGTACAAAATTTTCCTAATATATTTTTATTCTTAAAAATGTTTAAATAAAGTTCCAAAGCATCAATAATTTTAAAGAAGTTAAATCAAATTTTTGACAATACAGAAAAACAATGAAAAAAGATAGTAAATATCACTACAAACTCCAAGAGTTGACGCAAATTCAGATTTGTGCTACGCATTCTCTTTATTTGAAGCATTTCCCAATCAATAGAACACAAGTTGCATACGTCTGAAGATGCAAGTGAATCTAGATTTTACAAATACATAATACGATGATCTGATGAGAATGAAAATAATCATAACCATCAATGATTTATTTATTTGCTATTGTTGTAATTTGGTGTAAGATTTGCTGTATCATAAACAATTGACATTGTAATAATAAATAAATTTGAGTTTTTAGCAAAATGGAAGAGCAGGTGCATTAAATATTAATAACTATGCAATATTTCATCCGTTTTATGATTGAGCTTTTTTCGCGTCCCCTAGTAAGAGTTGATATGATGACGATGAAGAGATTAAACTTAAAATTTAAAGATATTATTTTATAAATTATCTTTTCTAGGATCAGAAACATCAATAGTCTTCAATAGATTAATATGTGAATCATATATATATCGTTTGTTAATGAACTATATGATTACTTTCTCTCCTATTAAATGAAAATTTACTGTAAATTATTAGATTCTCTTATGCAATCAGAACAACAGATTACAGGTTCAATTCTCTTTTCAGTATAATATTTTGCATATATTTAAATAAGAGACAAACCACGTCTGGACAAAATTTATTCGTGTAATATAATTATGGGAAATATTACATGCATCTATATATGCATCTCAAATAATTTCCGATTAAAGTTTGTATTCTAAATTTTAAAATATATAATGTTTCTATATTTCTGACTGTTTCTTGTAATCTATGTAATAACTGATTAGTACTTTCATATAAACATTTACCAAGATGCACTTGATGACTGTAAGATGACCAAGATGCTCTTGTTGGCTGTAAGCTCTTACTTTCAACAACCTATATGTTTCTGCTTCTATCTAAATGGTAGAGACCAAATGCAAGGCTAAGTACAGAAAGCGTGTTGGTGTAACAGCAACAAAAACTATATCTGTTTCATAATAGGAAAATAGCAAAAAACCACATTTTAAAATGTTATAACGTGAGTATCAATTAAATGCAATATCAATAATATGAAAAAGATCACTAAGCATTTTATATCTTTCTAACAACTAGGATTTTTTCGGTTACTATATATATATATCCGTCAAGTTAAATATTTAGAAATTTTCAGGGTCTCTTTATTTAACTTTAAGTTAATAAATTCAGCTTATTTGGCTTTTATGAAACGTGACTAAATTTCAAAATTTAACTGTTTGATTTAGAGGTATGCAGGATTTTATGATTTTACATGTTCTCGTTTAATATAAATTCTGTTAAAAAATTCAAAATGTAACTCTTACAATGTTTATAGTTACATTTTTATTTAAAATATGTATTTTGTGAGTTTATAATGATAAGAAACTTAAATAGCAAATGAGAATAATATCAATTGTCCCATTCAAGGCAAACAGCAAAATATTTTATAACAGCAAATGCAATAAATTGTGCTTGTTGTGCAATTTATCATTAAAAATTTACAGTTTCTTAAACTCTCATCTTGAATGTTCTAAAACATGTTAAACTATATAATTTTTTTTCCATTTAAATAAATTAATTTTATTTGCATTTTGTTTCAAAAAATGAAATTTGATGCACCACTAAAGAACATGAAAGTAATTATTACTAATTTGTTTTAACTAACAAATTATCTTCTTTGGCATAAAAATGAAAACAATAAGATGGTAAATTACAATAAGAATGAAAACAATAAGATACATAAATTGCGAAAATAGACTCATTTGATAAATCAAAAACGAAAAGTATTTTTTTTTAATTTAAAGTTTAAATGTTACTTAAATCATTTTATGTGTAAATTCAGTCAACACTTTTATTCGTCTTTTTTTAACTTATAATTCAGAAAGGAAATATATCCTCACTACGAAAAGCTGTAAGTAACTAAGAAAAATATTTTTTTTAAAATCTATGAAATTTTATTCCTTTCTATTCAATTATTTTTCTATTTGTATAATGTATCTTCCTTTTTTAAATCACCTAAAAATTCATTTGTTAAATCACAAAATTTTCAGGCATATTTTAAAATTTTAGAAACTTTTAGACGTAAAAAGAATTCAATTATCTTTACAATATCTCTTAATAAATTAATTAATAAGAGTTGTAATGATTTGAGTAAAAAATAATAAATGTTAAAAGTATGGAATGCATATTTTTGATATAAAAATACTTTACTTTTCATCTTGCTTTCCAAAGGGTTATATCTTACTTAAAATAAAGATTTTTGAAAATTTAGTGCTTTTAACAGCTTTTAAGATGATGTTTTATAACATTTTTCTCAAATTTGAAATACACAACAACAAATAATTTGTACATCAGTGGCTCTGTGTTATTCAAGTATAATTTTATTAAATATAATAAAGATGATATACCTCTCTACTATATATGTTACATGAAATATTTAATAAAACATGGTTTACAAAGAGTTACATTCTACTTTCCTGTTTAATATCTGTGAAATGAAAGCAAATGCTAAATTATTCTGCTTACGAAGATTTCGAATTTATTCCTTTGCAGGATATTGAATTTATTCCTTTGCAAAAAAATAAATAACTCTCTTCTTTAAAAAAAATTACTTTTCAAAATGATATAATAAATGTTATGCCTCACAGCAAAAAGCAGAAAATTTTATGGCGGAGTTAAATTTACATATGATTAGGTCACGTGGTCCCTGATGTCGTCGTACATAAACAAAACCATGCCATATATCAAACTGTGAAACAGTTCATTGCCATCAATTACGACATGCATGGGAGAAGACTTGGCTCACTCATGTTTTAAAACATTGATGTGGAAGCTAAATTTTTAATCTTTTGGTTTCATTCAAAAAAACCAATGGTTTGAAGTTTCGAATTTCATCCCTAAGATATTAATACTTTAGGTGGTTTAGAATCCATTTAAACGGAGGTTCTTAATCGAATAACCATTCTGGTAAAAAATGTGGTTGTAGAGATTTTCTCTATAAAGGAATAATTTGGTAATCACTAATATATTTTTTCAATTATCATGAGAAAGATGAATTCTGGCTCTGCAGTTGAAATATTTTTGATTCACATAGCATTTCAAAGCAATAAACATGCATATTGGAATGTGTTTTATATCTCAGACAATATGTCGGCACAACAAAATACATTTTTATCTTATATTTAATTAAATTCATTCACTTATGAAAAACTATTTTAATTTTATTGAATGTTGAACAACTTATAGGAAATGTTCAGATTTGAATATGGCTTATTAATATTTAATTTATATGCATTTTATAATATATACAAATTATATGTCAAATGCCGTATTTAATTTAAATATAGTTTATTACCTAACATTGATTAATATTTAAAATGAATCATGGATTTTGTACTATGCAAAGCAGATTCAGGATAAAATAATTTCAATTTATTAGGAAAATTTTAAATGTAAAAAAGAGTAAATTTTCTTATAAGATTGCTATTTCAGATTTATATTGTTCTTTTTATTCAAGTGCTCATATTAAATTTCATAACATTTTATTGTAATAATTACAATGACATGCTAATATTCTAATAATCATTAAGCAATAAACTAATTTTTATAAATATTAATTTATTGCGTAATTTATACCTCATATCTTATATAAAACCCTAAGGTTGTAATTCTTGAATTCAAAAATAAGTTCCTTAAAATTTGTATATTTAAGATTACGAGAAATTAAAATATATGTACCAATGCAGCGAAGATTTATATTTTTTTTATCTTTTTATATAATAAAATTTAAAAGGATAAAAAGCCATTAAAAATAAAAAAAATAATATTATATTTATAATATTTATGGTATTTTACTCTTTGAAATCCTAGTTATTATGAAGAAATATTTTTTAAAGTTTGTTTATTTGTTTATAATATAAAATAAGTTTTCTTTAAAAATAATATTTCAGGTTATTAAAACATTCATCGAAATTAAAGCAACATAGATTAATATTTTAATAGCTTAAAAACATCTTTTTTATTATTATAAGTTGCATAGAAATATCTTAATTATTGTAATAATAGTATCATATAAGTTTATTTTTAGGCAGAGTTTCCTTAAAACTTTTCTGAAATTCTATTGATTGATTAATTACAGTTTTTTAAAATTTATTTTTCATTTTCCTTTATATAATTTATGTTAAACATTAAATAAATCGCTAGGAATTATGCTAGTTTTTACAGTGGATGTATGTGAAATTTAATTTTAATACATTTTGTTAAATTTATGGAAATCATAATTTCATTAAATCAACAATTAAATTATTATATAGCTTGTTTAAAAAATTTATGACTGAGATGATGAAAAACCAAAATGATATTAATATCTTGTATCTTTTACTCAAGAATTATTTCATATTTTATTATAACGGGTTAAAATTTTAACAACTTTCAGTTCTGAACATTAAAACCTTATTTACCAAAAAAAAACTTTCTTTTAAATTATTTTTTAGAATTTTTCTCAAAATCAGTCCAAAAATAATATATCTTATAACAGCTTATGAAAATTTTTATCTAAAATTTATTTAAAACCGTGTGAATCTTAATGTAAGTCACAGCAAAATGAAATTCTAATTCAAATATATTCTTAAATTTTTATAAAGCTTCAGATCATTGTATTTGTGATAACGTATATATAAATGAAACCCACTAACACTTAAATACACTCTGCTGTAAGTAAAAATAATATCTCTTATTTTTGCACAAAATTTTAAGTACATCATTTTTCAAATTACATTGTGTCTAAAATTTCTGACATTTAGTGGTATACCAGTTTGCTGTTGCTGTCTTCTGTCCTTCCAACTTGATGACTTTGGCCAATCCCGTACTTCTGAAGAAAACGGCATACATAACTTTTTTCAGTGCCCGTTGCTTTATCACCATTGTCGAAGTGGGATCATCTTCAAAGACCCATACTTTGCTTTCTTGACGTGTTGGAACGTCAAAAAATGGTATGTACGTTTCATCACCTGTCACAATTTTAGAAATGATGTGGTGGCCACCATCATTTAGCAATTTAAGAGTTTCTTTACTGATTCTGACACGCTTTTTTTTTTTTTGGTGCTCTGTTAGATTATCGGGAACCCAACGGTAAACTACTTTTTTCATATGTAATTCTTCATGAATGATTTTGTGTATGGCTGCGAATCCAATATTAAGTTTTTTCTGTATCATTTGATAGGTACAGCGATTATCATCCATTAACATTTTTCGTATGGCAGACGCATAATCCGGGATTACTGCCGACGGCGGCCTTCCTGTATGTTCTTCATCCTGAAGAAAATTGCGACCTCTTCTAAATTCTCTAAACCATCTGAATACAGTAGCACGAGCTGGAGATTCATCACCAAATGCTAATTGCAACCGTTGAACGCATTCTGCTTGGTTTAATCCTGCTTTAAAATCACAGAAAATCATTGAACGAAAATGTTCTCGTGTCTTCCCCATTTTCTCTTCCATTTAAAATTTATTCAACGCTAAACAAGTTGAAGTAAGTCAGTAAAAAATCGTCTTCTGTGTGAAAATACTTTGTATTTTAAAATTAAACCGTTATTTTTATTTTGTAAATTCTCGTCTTCGTGTATCTCAAAAATTTCAGAGTAACCCTCCTATTAAGAGATGTGAGATTTGTGAGTTTAGACTTAAACTTTACCCTTGAAAATATACCAGAAATATTATCTAATTCACCAGAAATATTAAAATCACCAGAAATATATTATCTGGTAAATACACCAGAAAATCACCAGAAATATTATCTAATTTTTTGGTGAAGAAAATGCATTAATTTAAGTTAGAGAAATATTTTGATGTTAAAAATTAATCGATAGTTTAGATTTTAGAACTTTATTGAAATCTTTTTAAAATTTTAGATCTTTAATTTAATTTTTCGATTGTAATTAATCTTATTACAAGAAATATACTTTAGATACTTATTTCTTGATAATTAAAAATAAACACATTTGATTTATAACAACGATGAATCATTTGTAAAATATAACAAAGCAGTAATTGCATTAAATCATTGGTAATAATGATATTCACTTATCGTTTATTCATACATGTGTCAGGTCATTTTTACATAGTTGTGGGAATAATATTTTACAGTAACTGTTAACGTAAACACTCGGTACTAATAAGTACCAGTATTTTCCAAAATAAGTACTAATAATTTCTAAAAAATAAACCCTTACCATTATAATAAAATATATTATCAAAGATATAATAATGATACGATAGAGACATCAAATATACATTCTTAATTTCAGCAAGAATAATTTAAATCTCATGAAAAAATACAAATATATGAATAAATAAGTAAAAACAAAATTTCAAAATAATAAATATAATTAGTATGTTTTCTAAATTATTACTTTAATTATTACTTTTCTAAATAATTATAAGTTCAAAAGGAAAATGTTTAAGTACACTTATATTCATAATTCAAATCATATTCAAAAGCTATTGGTTTTAGGCAATATTTTAAACCTTGAGGAATACTTTTCAATAAAAAATATTTTAAAATCTAAGGAAATTTATCACATCTATGTTTAAACTTGATGATTTTTTAACCTCATATTTGAAATGTTTTATATATGAGTTTAAATTATGTAAAGCAAGATGGAGATAATTTATTTAGTTTTTCTAAAATATTTTCATTCATTTCTATGAATTTTAATACATTGTAGACACATAGATTACATATACATTAAAAAGTTCTGAAACATTAAAAATATATATGACTTACGAACGTATTTTATAAAAATGTGTCTAATTTATATCAAATAAATTTTAATGCTTAGTCTCATTAATGTTTGTGGAAAATATTAACATTTTTTCCTTATTGGACAAATCTTTGGTGAATTTGCGAAAATAAATAATGAATAATTTTAGAAAAACATGAAAGATATTGACATTATAGAGAGCTAAAATAACACTTTTTTTTTTCATTATTGGAAAACCAAATTTATAGACAATGAGAAAACTGCTTTGGTGCTAAATATATAAGTAAAACGCTTAAAATAAATCTTAAGTGATTTCTTTCTCAGTTTTATCTTAGTTAAGTATTTAATTTATCCTCCCTGTTTTTTTTATATCTCATATTTAATTGTATGCAAATGAGAGTTTTTAGCTAACTTTTTAAATGACTGTGATTTATTGTCTTCCTTCATACATTCTTTTATTGTATAGGACATTCACATATCGTAACGGAAGATCATCTGGAAACGGCGAAGCATCAATTTCACAAACGTGCCATTACAAATTAGAAATTCAGCATCTCAGGTAGGTCAAGGCTCGATACAGGTGCCACCCACCCTGTATCGAGGTTACTACACTTGGCTCTCACAGACTGGGCATAAGTTCAAATCCCGAATAAGGCATGGGTGTAAAACTGGAGTATAAGTCATTCTGCATGATTAACAAGCTTTTATTATGTTTGTAAAACTTTTCTGTTGTGGATTGTAAGAAATACATATCCCAAAAAATCATTGAACATTTTCATAATCATATTACCTTCAATTCGTGCAGATTGATTTATACTTCATGTACCTTATTAATTATTCGTAACGTGTTAACTAGGATTCTAATTTCCCTCAATTTCTTCTTACCTGATATACACAAAGGATTATTAATCATCAGAACTCCTCCTAACTGTCAAATAGTCTTCTGAATTTAATGTCACTGAAATTCACATGAAGTAAATTAAAAACATTGTTTTTTTCCATTTATTTATCCAATTAACTTCTTTGTTGCAAAATGGGATTCCAGAATTTTCCATTTCAATTTTTGGTGTTTGAAAGATGAAAAAAAAAACCTTTTAAGGAATATTTTATCATTGATTAATTACTTTTTCTTTTTCTCCCAAAAGAAAACATTTATATTAATTTAATGATTTTTTATCCAAAATTTAAATAATAGTCTTGAATGGCTCGAGAGAGAACAGAAGTAATCAACATGGATATTCTACTTTAAATCTTAAAGTTTTCTTTAAAAAAATTCAATTAAAATGCATACAATTAAAAAAATGGCATTATTTAACCACAAATTCAATGTATACTCACTTCCAAAAGTTAAGCACGAATATGTAAAATACAAACAATCAATGAATACTGCTTTGATTGACACAAAATTCGGCAGGAAAGTAGCTTAGATATTTTTGCTTAACATAAAATCAATAATTATATACAGAAATGGAAACAGTATAATATTTTATAAGTTATCATGTAATGACATACTGGAGATTTAAACAGAATTATGTATAAATTTAAAATAAACAGCATAGAATGAAAAAGGAAATTAATAGAATATGCGATACCCTTCATCTGTATACAAAGTTAACATCTTGTGACCATGCTTTCAATTAGGTGATCACAACCACTGCAGAATTAAAACAGTCATTCTCCTTGTAGAGCAATTTGCAGCTTTATAAGAGTGTCTGGAGGTGGGAAACGTGAAGATACAGCATGGCCAAGAGCATCCAAAGATTTTCAATGGGATGAAGGTCCGGCGAATAATGCTGGCCACCCTATACACTCACTCCCTTCGCCGTCCAGGTAGTTATCGACGATGTCAGCTCTATGGGGACGTGCGTTACCGTCCATTAAAATATAAGTAGGGTCAACTGCGACTGCGTACAAGCTCGCAATGTGTACTAGGACTTCATCTAGATACTGCTACTATACGTGTCATCTGTTATAAATTATGTGGGCATATATATATATATATATTAGTTTTACTGTTATGCTATTTATGATTTTTTGATTGATCATTGTTATAGTTTCTTGTACGAATTTTAGACTTTAACTACTGATGACATTTCCTTAAGGGACTGCTTATTAAAGACATGAATAGAAAAGCATTTGAAATACAATATTCAAAATTAATTCCAGGTGAAAAATTTTAAACTAATAGCTTAAATTATAAAAAATGCTAGATTTTTATTCCAATTATTATAAGCAATCATAGAACAAATTCTGTTTAATGTGAAATTATTAAATTAGAAAAACAAATCTCTTATATCAATGAGTTGTATGTTAACAAATTTTATTAGAATTATAGTGTAAGAAATCTTCAATTTTTCTTTCAACCTTAATTTGTTATTAATATATAATTGCAGTTCTTTTATTTTTCCGTCTAAATTCCAATTATTTTAAGCTTTTTATAGTTATAAATCATCAAATTTGACACATATTTATGGGATATCTCATCTATAAAGTTCTTATTCCTTAAACTTGTATTCCTTATTGATTGAGCACATCATATTTAGAAAAAAGTTAATAACTGTGCTTTAATTTTTCAAAAATAAATGTAAACAGTGGAAAAAACTTCAACATTTGAAGTTAATAATATTAATATGATTATTGATATTATTACGCTTTGTATATACAATTTGAAAAAGCATGTGAACATTCTGATATGTCACATAGAAAACATAACATTCATGTAATGACAGATTATTCCTTAGGAATAGAGCTTAAATAAGAAATTTGAAGTTTATAGAATTTTCATTGAATTATTCGAAACCGATTTTTTTTATTTATTGCCATTATATCGTACACTGGAAGAGAAATATTCTCTACAATATCAATACATTTTGAACTGCGATACTGACACTCTATTAGAATTTCGTGGATTTATTTACTCAATATGTTTGAAATGAACTCAACAGTAAACAGTCAATATACGTCGAAATCCTCTACTATATTCTGGCTGTGTGAATAGTAATTAATGTGACAAGTCAAAACGAATAGAAAATAATTCTGTACTTCACTATTTGAAAATATGTATTTAGTAGTTTAAGTCTGTCGATGCATTATTGAAAAGAGAATAATTTATAATATTTGAAAAAAAAAATACGAAATTATAGTTGAAGGAAAATTTATTAGTTCTAAATATTCAATACTTTATAAAATCAAAGTAGTGTTGTAAAACTTGCGTTTGCTAAATTTTACAATTTTAATATAAATTTGTTAATATGTTAATGATTTTTAACATGATTAGGTTAAAATAAATAATTATTATTCCTCGCATAATATTGGTCAAATCCATACAAATAACTGTGTTGCAGTTTCTGTTCTATTTAAATTACTGATAAGCTACTGAGTTGAAAAAAAATATTTTAAAAACATCCATTTTAATTCCACTTTTACTATTTCATATAAATTTATTCACCTTACCATAAATGAAATGAAGTAAATTTAATTAATATATTTGAAAATTATTTATATATATCTACATTCTCATTTACGTTCATATAAGACTAGCATAAAGATCATAGCAGACATTAATTATCTTCGTAGCTAATGTACAAATAAATGGCATTTAGGTGTTCAAAATATAAATTTAAAATACATCTGAAAGAAAGTTCCAGGAATTTTTTTTTTTTTTAGTAAAGAAAATATTTTATTTCTTGATGTTAAGTATTTAATAGAACTTGGTTAACTTCATGCTGAAAAATATTATAATAAACAAATATAAATTAAGCATTTTCTAATAAGATTGTTAATTTAATTCACAAATAATGCTTTTAATATAATTATTCTAGTGGGAAATTTATACTTAACATTTTTTTTAATTTTAATCGTAAGACTTTAATATATAACGATATGAATATAATCCTATTTAGTAGCATGGTATTGGATTGATAATTTTTTAGATTTATTATGCATGCATGAAGAATACACAATCGATATAGTTACTTTTGATTGTACTATTCTAAATTGATGAGCTAAGAAAATATTTTCTAACTTATATTGAATTACATTTTTACACTCTCTCTTTTGAGATGCATTCGATTAACATATTATGGTAATTTTTATTAGGTATGTGAATCCACAGAGATACCAGACTTAAACTCCACCATAGTGTAATTTAACTAGAAGTGCACTATTTGTATATTTCACTCAAGTTTAAGAGATTGGAGTGGCACGGGGTGACACGAAATATGATGCGTAACAGACTGAATACGTTGGGGTAATGTTCAATAGATCACTTTCATGTGCAGAATATGCCTTATATCACGTGCACGGTTGTAAAGACATCGATGTGATAGCTCTCATCTGCCCTCTGTTGTCTGCTGCATGCAACCATTAGAGATCTTCATTATTGTTTAGTTGTTTAGTCCATCCCAATCAATGATCACTCTATAGGATAATCTGCAATCCTTATAATCTATATTATGTCTCTATTGAAGTCGGAAACGCTTATAATTTTATATCTGATCGGCACAAATATTTCACATGATTTTCAGGATTTTTTTTCAAATGGTTGAATTTTGGATGGTCAGCAGAAATGTATAAATATGTGTCTATATAAACTCACAACAAACATAAGAATTACATAGTAAATCCAATACCAACATTAAAATCCTTTATTTTGTTTATTTAACTGCACGAAAATTAACTTTCTAAATTGTTATCACAAAGAAGTTTGCTTTTAATTTTTTTAATATATTTAAAATCATTTTTACTCATTTTGAGTGAAATAAGAGTGTTTAAATTAACATGAGTCAATAAATAATTTCCAAAGTATAAAACACATTTCCGGTGAATAAGAAATTCAAGCCTTTAGGCAGTTTTCCACAAAATGTTATAATAAATAATGATTTTCTTAGAGAAAATTATTTAAATATTTCATTTGAAGTAAATAATAAATTCTCTTGAAATGTTAATCTTTTAATAATGAATTCACCTAATTAAATTTGTTATTCATTAAAGAATAACCCTAATTATAAGTAGTTAAGACATTTAAAATTATGATAAAACATCAATGTTAACTAATTTTATATTCTGTATAAATATTGTAAGAAAACAACAAGTAGTTTACTAGTGAGATACAAGACCATGCCCATTATTGAGAAACAAAAATATACATTCGTTTTTAACATTTTGATTTTAACTATTATTTTGCAAGAATTATAACCTACGTGCATAGACGATTCAAATGAAAAATATTATTATTTCCTAAGTGCAGTAATATTCCATAAGAAATTCAAGCCTTTAGGTAATATTTCATAAGTAGAATTTAATCCAAATGCATTATGTTCCCATTGTTTGCTAGATATTTAAGGACATTTTTAAGCTTAGAAGAAAATGGTTTTAAGAATTCCCTTTAAGCAATTAAAATCATTTTAAATTAAAAATTGAAAAACATGATAAAACTTAAAAGATTCATAAAAGAAGTTTGCTTATATAAACTCACTCTCATATCAATAGTTAACCGAAATCTAACATCATATCATTCTAAGGATTAATTTACATATGTTACGTATATTTCCATATAAAATATTTTACCTTTAAAACTTAATTTAAATATAAATATATGTATAAAATTTTATGATGAGTAATATTATGCTTTACATCTATTTTTCTACTTAATTTCAAATATTTTTTAAACAATGTCAATCAAATATTGTATAATCAATGTGCTGATTGGTGGTAAATAAGAAGCTTATTTTTTAAATCTTATTGATAATATATTTTCAGGACTCAGAAAATTCCTTTAAAAACTTAAATGAAACTATTTGAAACAATGAAAGAAATTTCCTGAAATTTTCGTAAATATTCACATATACATAAATACAAATTCCAATGAGTAAAGTTTAAAGATATAACATCTATTAAACCGTTTTCCATCCATAGGCTTAGTAAAAAACAATATTTGCTTTTAAACAAATATTTAATGAATCCCATGTTTCAAAAATTAATCTAAGTATATTTTGTACACAATTTTTGATTAAATACAATGTTGAAAATATTAAAGATATTTGGTCCACTGAAGAAACTAATGCATTTACTTGCTTTTCCAAAGAATTATCAATCTTTTATATTATTAAAGGTATAAAAAATTTTGAATTCTGTAATACAACGATTCGAAATGTTATTTATTGTTTATGTTAAAATTAGCAGAGATAAATAAGTCATGTTAATCGTTATTTCTTAGGTATTGATTTTAAATGTTTTTGCAAACTTCACAATTGTTAACCACAGGAAAAATGAATTAAAAAAAATATTGGATTGCCTAAAACTTGTCACAATCTATTTAAAAATTTAAAATGTTTTGTTCCCTGTTGACAATCCTGGCACTTTATTCTGAAAAGAAAATTCCTTCAAACTATTTTCTTCGATTTTGTTAGAGTAACTGCTACAAAATAAACATTTTCTTTTCATTTTAACAAAGATAGGGAAAGAGTACTTGAAAAAGAGTAAAAGGAAGCGTGGTTGTTCGGAAACAATGCTATTAAAGTGTAAACTTGAAAAAAAGCTTGCAAGAAGAAAAGTTCACATTGTTTCTCCTATCTTCTTGTTTCCTTATTTGGATTCGCTTGCACTTATTTCTTTAAGTAAAAGATCAGAACTGAATTAAAGAATTACACCTCGAGTAGAAGTAGAAGAGCTCTTTGCTTTAGTTTTTCAATTTAAAATAATTACATTGCTTCATACGATTAAAATTACCCAAAATAATGAAAGGATGAAAGACTTAACAAGTGCATTGATTAAAAAAGATTTAGAGTCGAAAATATATAAAGTTTCAAATATATTTTTATATATGATATTCCCAAGCATCTGGAATTAATTTTGAAGAATATAAATCAAAGTGTAATTCTTATATACATGTCCACATTTAACATAAATATAATAATTACACACACACACACACACACACACACACACACACACACACACACACACACACACACATATATATATATATATATATATATATATATATATATATATATATATATATATATATATTATACTCAAAAGAAAAAACCCTCTAAACTTATACTTTAATAATGCAATACAAGAGGATTGTGTATTAATCATTAATTAAATTATATTTACTATAAAATTAAATTAAAGTTTTGGAACATGAAATGTAGGCAAGTGTAAATAGTAAATATTAGAGTATAAAAATATCTTGTTTTGATATTTTTATTCATCATTTTATGTACACATTTATATTTTCTTTTTGCACTCAACAAAGTGCATATATTTATATATATAATATATATACATATACATACATACATATATATATATATATATATATATATATATATATATAATACACAGAGAGAGAATAAAAATGTATAAAAAAAAATATTTTTATTACAAAATAAATTATAGAGTGATTCATCTGACCATAAAATTCGTTTTCAATCAACGTTTTTAATGAACAATTTCGCCATTCTAGCTACCACTGAAAATGAATTTTTGCATTTTGATCAAAAATGTAGTGTTTTCTTATAAGGCACCTGTCTATGAATTCCTATCTCCTGCAATTCTCTGAACATGATTCAGTCTGAAATTGTTTGGGACCAACTTTGGATGGTGCTCTTTGATATTTGTAATTGATATACAATAGGGTCTTGTTCTGTTATATATTTCACCAGAGATGACGCAGGTCAAGTTCTTGGAATATTGTGTTCGACCCGCAATTACTTCTTCTAGACAAACATTGTGGGTTCTTGTTTTAATTTTTGAAAATCCTTAATGCAATTGCTTTTAAAAATACTGCATTATTTGCTTTATCTTAATAGAGACTTCTACTAAACGAGCACCAACAATAAACTATTTTCGAAACACAAAAAATTTGTTGCTTTTCCGTTTCACTTTCTTCATCATCAAATGCACTCTGTTGCATTTTTATATATTCACATCTCTAATATATTATAATTATATATCCATTATTAATTTCATATTATAATGACTAAATTTCATTTATACATGAATATTCAATTGTGAATTATAAATAATAAAGTCAAAATTATGAATGATGTTACAAACACACATTACAATATCGTGAGAAATATAATTGATACAACAAGGTTTTAAATTTTTGAAGAGGTTTAAATTGTTTCCTTCCAAGTAATTGGAAATTTTAATACGTTTTTACATTGCTTGAGAATACTGTGAGATCTCAGATCCTGGTTGGAAATGTCACATTTGTTTCGAATATTAGACACATGAACGAGAATCTATATTCCAACGAACAACATTATATTGCTAAAGGCACATCATTACATTCTAAATTATCATTTAGGTGGCGTTTTAGGTATATATTAGCTTATTTAGTAAAAGACTAGAATGTCATGATTATAAATGGGCAGAGGAATTGTACCGCGTCATTTGCTTTATATGTGAATACATGAATAAATATCATGTTTCTTTATTTAATATGCATTCACTTCATGTAATTCAAATTTGAAATTCATAAAAACTTTGAATTTTGCTCAACGCATAGGAATGAATAACTAAAAAACGAAATAAATTATTAGTATGACATGAACATCATATGGAACCTAATATTTAAATGCTTATTTTAGCTTAAGCATTTTTTCGATTTTAATCTGACTTTAACAAATAGTATTAGCAGACGTTTGCACATTTATACAAAGCCGATTATAAATTTCAAATAATTTAATGACTAATTTTACATAGAAATTAACTTTAATCATCAAAATATTTGCGAGTATTATAATAATTATTTATCTAATTTTTATATGTCTAATTTTGCATTAATTTTAATGTTAATTGCAAAAAATATAGACTGAAATTTTAATTAAATATATCATAACTTTGCTATACGCTCTTCAAACGTTTTTATCTTAATACCCTTTTTAAAAACTTATAATATAAGATCGCAAAATATTATTAAAATAATATACTACCAGAAAAATTTTAAGGACTATTGTTTTAATATTATTAGTATATTGAAAGTGAAGTTAAACAATCAGATAACGTGAAAAACTTCCTATTCCTGAAATACAGTTTCGATACACATTATTATATGATTCAACAAATTTCATCTATTAACTTAAAAATCTATGGAAATTAAATTTTTAACTTAGCAGTATCTACAATAGGAATGACATAAAACGATTTTGTTGAAATACTGCACAATTTCCATTTTGAACACTAAAATAATGAACGAGCTGTCTCTTAATGGTTAATACTTTGTTTCAATTCAAGAAGTTGTAGGTTCGACCTTCCTTACGGGAGTAGTAAGGAAACAAATTGTGCAGTCAATCTACAAAATGGTATTGATACACAGTTCTTATATGTTTATTTGTTCAGATCATGAAACAAGATATTATTATTTCAAAATTTGTCCAGGAAATATGAAGGATAAGAAACACATTTTCAATTTGAACGTTAGGTCAATAGTCACGTTAGGAGTATTGCTTGTGATGAATGATATAACATTCTTACAACAATTCAAATTTTTTTTCTTTTCTCTAATAATATATGTTCCGAATTACAAAATTTTTTATAATACATATTTTTTAGGGCATATACTTAGGAAAGAAAAAAATATTCAAATCTTTCTGAGTTTTTTTTTTTTTTTTTTGGTCAACTGCAAGAAATATGATAATTAGATTTGTACTGTATCACTTTAGTTAAGTAAATATTTTTTGTTTAACTAATTTAAATGACGAAATAATTCCAATGAATAAAAAATCGAAACATTTAATATCGTAAAAATATTTCGCTGGAAAATTCCATAACAATCTGTAAACATAAGCTGCAATGCATAAACATCTATTTCAAGTAAGAGTTTTTTTTTTCATTATTTATTGCCTATGGCAGACTTTATACAAACCTCCACTGTTATTTAAAAAATACTATCAAATATTCACCTATTTTATCAGATAATCTATAGCAGCCATCATCGCCTAAATTATTGTACATAAGAAATAAAAACAATTTAAACAACAATCTTTAAGGATCTTCAGCGATATACGTCTTATCACTTCTTAGAATACTATAAAAAAATTCCATATATTTACTTCAATAAAGTTTGCAATGTGATGTAAATATTATAAATGAATAATTGTATAAAAGTAAATATTTAATTAAGAAAGTCATCAATACATAAAAATTAATAGTTTTGATCTTTATTTCCCCTGTTTATTAAAAGTTATAGAACTGGAAATTATTTTCTTAAAAACATCAAAAATAAAGACCAATTTCTGAAAAGGAAATAGTTGGAAAAAGGGAGAGGGAATAAAATTAAGGTAACATATTTTACTGAGTGAAATAGTTACTTGATAACATAACTCTAAATTGTGTTCATAAAACTGAAATGTTTTACAGTAATTGGTTTCATAGTTTCTTTATTTTTTTAATTCTTATTTTGTCGCAATTTGTGTGTAACAATCCATTTAAAAATACAAAAAATAACATTTCTCAGCTTGAAATTTAAAAATGAAAAGTAAAATTCATTTTTTTTTCAAAATGTACTTTTTATCCTATAATGAGAAAGGACTCATGCGCAAATATTTCAAAAATTTATGTATACTATTAAAAAACTTCTATTAATTTAATACATTATTTTATAATTAACTAATAATTTATCAATTAACAATTAATATTTTCGTCATTAAAATTACTGAAAAAATAATTTATTAATCAAAAATAAATAATAGTTTTATAATTTTATTTTGGAATTCTGATGAATTATTTTCATATTTTGTTGATAATTTAGAATTTTTTGTCACTGTTTTCTAAGAGAATTATTTTACTGTCGCAATTTAAATAAAGTTAAAATGTAAAATATTTATAATGAAATAATTAATCTTAAATAGTAAGACCAGAGAAATTTAATTTATTAATATTTTGGCATATATATAATATATTTTAATTTTATGTATTGTTGTGTTTCTATAAATGTGGGGATTATTCTATTAAATGTTTTAGAAAGCTTGTTTTATTCACAATTTATCGGTAGATATTCTCTTATCCATGCACCCAAAATACTTTTAATTGAAACATTTATTAATCAAAATTGAGAATAATTTACCAGTTCATTTTATTCTTATTCTTTTTCACAGTATATTATGTATCAAAAATTTCCTTAAATCAAAATTAAATTTGAGGAAAACTATAATATTTTGAACTCAAATTTAAAACTCAAAAACTGTAATGTGTTTTAGAATTTTATTCAATAAATCAAAATATGAACAAAATTTGTCAAAATGCGTGATACAAATTCAATCTACATTCCATTGTCTACTTTATTTATCTACTTTCTAAAAGTTAAAAAAGTATTTTCGAAACATTTTATAGGGATTTAATAAATAAAATTATACACTCTTAAAATATTCATTCCAGGAATTATTTGAGCTAATTTTGAATAAAAAACTTAAATTCTGATTTTGAATAACATTTTTTAACTATATTTAAAAATGCCTATTGAACAATCTTAATCAATTTAAAGGACAAATATTGCTTTCATTAGTTAATCGCTATGCATTTATTTCTTGCCCAAGAACTAATTTAACTGAGATCTTCATTTTAAAGCAAACTGTGAACCACAACATAACCGAAATAGAATTTGAAAAAAGAACTGTTTAGCCGTAGACCAAAGTGCAGTCTATTCATTTTTTTTACCAGCTTGTTTACTTCGCAAGCAATTAAAACAGTAAACTTATAATTTAATTTACGAATAAGTTAATTTAATTTTTAGAGTTTGGGAATTAAAAATAATTTTTAAGGATTGCTAACTGAGAAAGTTGCTGTAGGCTACTAAAATTGTTCTAAATTATCATCATGATAGCTTGATTTACTTTATCTGTATAAATTATGAACTGAAAAATATTTGTAATGTAATTCAGTTATTAAATTAAATAACGCTTACCACATTCTTTCATTCAATAATTCAGTTATATATAATGTTCCATAAATTGTTTGATTACGATTTTCAAATTTGTACCTTACAAAAAAAGTAATTTCATGAAACACAACTGATTACACTAATTCTTTTTCTTACAAATCGATGCATTTCACTTGATAAATGTAGCCATATGAATAGAAAGTTTTATTAATTAATAGAAAAGAACTGTGCTTATTAGCTTACATATAAATTGAAAATTTATTTTTTGCGATATATTTTCGACGGCAACGAAATATCATTGTTGAACAACAGGAATAAAATTACATACACAAAGTATTAAAATATCGAATAATTTCGAGCAAAGGATTGACTTTTATTACCATTCCTATTGCTTTTTCCTCGAAATGTGTAGGATTTAAATCTTTTCTTTTAAAATTTTATGCTTTTTTCAGTCTAAAAATAGAAATATAAATATGTGTCATAAAAATGAAAGAAATGCAGACTGATATCGAAATTCTAATATTCACCACAAAAGGTAACTTTTAATAAAACATTAGCTTACATGAAAATAAGATTGAAAAATTGAGCGTAAATTTATAAATTTAAAATTTTTAAATCAATATTTTAAAGTTTTTAAAATTATTCTTATTGTTTTTAAATTTATGAGTTTGGGAAAGTAATGTATTATGTGACTCATTCTTATTATTGTAATTACAGATTACTATTAAAAACTTTGAATTTTTAAAAGGCTTTAAATAACATGTGTGAATTTCTATACTTATAATTAGGAATTTGTTATTACTCCCATTCTTATAAAATGAAATTATCAAAAGTTTTATCAAGCATCTTATTATTTTTCGCATCAGCATCATTTTAAGCTTAAATAAAGAATCCCGCATGAATTTTAAGCAAATTCATGCAATCGTTGTGTTAATAAATCAAAACAATTTGAACAACTTAAATAAAATTGGGTGTAGCTTAAGTACATTATCCAGAAGAATTACTGATAACGTGTTCATTAAAATTTTGTTAAAACTTTCAATCTCTCTTTTACATTAGAAGAAAATTTATGTTTTTTAAATAAATGGAAATCTTTTAATGCTTTTGTAGAAATAAATATGCCTTTTCTCTAGTGTTCAATGCAAATGAATGAAACAATATGTAAATAAATAAGTAAAAGATTTCATAAAATATTTTAAAATTTTGATTTAAAAATTTGTATCCAAAGTTTCTGAAATATGTAATGTTTTAAAGAGATTAATGAAAATAACAAATATTTTATTTTTAATCCTGTGTTAAATTTAAAACCTAATTATCATTTAGACCTAACTTGACTAACTATTTCCACAGAGTTTAGAATAGAAAAATGAAGGCAGTGAATGTATCCTTGGAATACAATAGCTTATGGGGTACTGGATGTTGTAAATGATGATATTAGCTGCAGGTGGTGTATTTCTAGACAACTGAACAAGTATTGATCCCACATTTTGGATAGGTAATACGCTGGGAAAACAAGCAAACTAATGATGTATTTCGTCTGATGATTAAATAGAGATTCTCTACAATTATGTGCCAGACAAGTCATATATTGTTGGAATATGGAAAGAGCTTTGAGAAAACCACTAAATCCAATACTTCAAATATGTACAATATCAAAAATATTGAGTATAGGAGACATTAGGGAGTGAAATCCAATACCACCACAAACTACGATACAGATTAGGAACCAGTGTAGAGGTGAATAATGCAACAGTTTGAGTCTTCTAACGGTCTGTTTTCAGATACAAATGCGACCATTGCAGTATTTCAGGTAGAATCAGTGTTAAAGCAATATCGATTCATTTTATTGTCCACGATTGTCATTCATCGCACCACTGTTGCCACAAACACACAAAAGTGGTTTTGAATCATAGTAAATGAACTAATGAATATCTTCTGGGCATTACACTCAACTGCAAACGATGTCGAAAGGTATGTATGAACACCGAATGTTTCTTAACAGATTGTTGTGTTATGGTTCGTGATATGTCTGTGGTGCAGTGAGATGGGTACAATCTATGATTAATTGGACTGCAAAAAACATTATTACAGTCAAATTAAGGAAACATGATTATTACATTTATGCATCATAATGCTTTCGTAATTTTAAGTTAAAATTTTTAATAATAGCTTTTTAATTATTTTATTTTCTGTCTTTAAATGTGTGATTATCTGGAAAATCTAGTTATAATTAAAGAAATTCAAATTTTTTATAAATTTGTCTTATTAACTCATGCTTATTTCATTATATTAAATAAAAACTAGAATATATCCTTACATGAAAAACGAGAGTCATTTGGAAGAAATTTCTATTTATTAGACGTAATATAAATGCGTATAAATTGTATACTTCATTTTTAACTTCTATGTATAAATTGAAATAAAGTTCTTCTGAGCCCCAATTCGAAAAAATATTTTTTTTTAAATTTCTTGGCAGTTGCAGAATATTGGAAAACAATAGTTTTAACAACCCTCAGCAATCAGTTGGAAACCTCTTGCTCTGACTCAGCTGGAAGAAAAATATTTTTCTTTTTCCCTTCATTAACTTCATCTGGTAATGTCGAAAGAAGTTTTTCGCTACTCTATACAATATTTTTTTACTCCTTTTCTACTTCTAGATAATCTGTATAAGGAAAAAAATATTTTTCCTCCTCTCAAAATGATGCTCAGCAAAGTAAAATCGTAGAATTTAAGTAGAAATCCAATATACTACATTAGACTGCAGATATACTTGCGCCTGCAGTTAGAGTTTACTCAAGAGATAGCAAAGAGCTTCCTCTTAATTTGCGATCTCTGATATAAGGATGCTTCATGCTAGATTTCTATTTTTGATAAATTAACTAACCATTATATATAGTTATACGTGTTTCTATTTTAAAATAAATTTTCTTAATAAAGATATAAATTTTAAAGATGAAAAGACTATTAGTAACTTGTTTCATTTTTTTCAAATTTAAATTATTTAATTTAATGTTCCTTGCTCATTAATTCAATTTCTTTTCATCAATATATCAGTTTTTATGGCTATCTTTTCTTCTATATTAATCTGTAAACCAATTACAATTGTTTTTTTAAATTCTCTGTAATGTTCACTAAAAAAGATTGGATTATTTTATATTTGACATTAAACCAGATGAAATATTAAAATCAGTAATGAAATATATATATTTCGGCATCTGTTTATCATTTATCTTACGTATGTTTTAAAATTAATTTAACAACTACTAAAAGAACTTAAATTTAATATGTTTGAAATTTTATTTGAAACTAGTTAATTCCATTTTTTAAAAAAATATTATAATTTTATGATGTTATTTTTGCATTAAAATAAAAAACTTTTGTGAAAAAGATTTGTAATCAATTTCCACATTATGAAAAATGTTTTTCTGCACTAAGTATTAAAATAATTATTCTCAAGTATAAAAAAATTGGAATCATTTTTATAAAAAAGTATGTAACAATAAAAAATCAAAGTATAAAATGAATAAACAGAATTAAATTTATTGAAATAAGTAATTATTAATTTATAATATTAATATAATTAACTTAAAAATATTATTCTAAGTTAATTATTATCCAAAGCCTTAGTACAACAAATACATTTAAATTTTGATTGATTTGGTCAAAAATTCGTTATTGCTACTTTGCTACTAAATCTCAATTCGTCGGTAGGTTTATATCTCCTCTTAAAAGAAATAAATTATATTTTTAAAATTTCCAAAGAACCAGATCGTCATGTGCAAGTGTGTTTGGGGAGCAATAAAACCTAACAATATATAATATATAAATGCAATAATTGCTGAACAAAGTATCAGCAGCCATTTTAAATTTGCGAGAAATCAATCCTTAAATCAATCATCTAGAAAGAAGTTTTTGAATCTTTCATTTTACTAGATACTTTGATAAATTTATACTTTTCAATGATTTAAATTCTAAAAATCAAATTAGCATTTTGTTCACAAAACTAAATTGAATAATTGGTGTTCTTTAATCGTACCAAAAATGTTTTACTAAAAAATTATTAATTAATTTCACTTAATAATTCTTTAGTAAAACATATCATGAAATAATTATAATTTGTACTTTCATTAAATGACATGTAAAAGATTTTTTGAAATTTGTTGATGGCACCATTATTTATAAATAATTTTTCCAAAAACGAAACAGGAATAGCACTCTCTCTATTAATTTTCTTAAAAATATTTGTTTGTATTTAAAATGTTTAAAATTTATGTATATGTTTGAATGTTTTTTTATTAAAAAATTACTGAAAAAAATTTATTTTTTTTTATTTTATTTTATTTTTTTTTAAATAATATTTTGGAATTATAAATGTTGACTCATCTTTTTCTGATTATTCAGTGATGAGATAAACCTCACATTATTTTTAACTAAAATAATCTCGATTTAAATCTTATTTTTAATTAAGAATTATTAATAAGAACAAAAATATAAAATAATCAAAGCACAGATAGACAAGGTTATATTTATTTTAAAGTTTTAATACATTTTGGTTGTTTTTATTTCTGATTCTAATTTTTCGATAGGCAGTGGAACATTTTCAGCTTGGAAATCAATGGTTTCATTTCTTAATGCATCTATGCAATTGATTAAGCTTAAAAGCATTAATTTGAATGTTTGAATTTACCATAAATTCCTTTATTTGTCTTTTAATTAAGTGGTATTTTTATTAGAAAATAAAGTATACAAAGGTTTTAAATATAACATTTATACAAAGGTTCATAGTTTCTTTTGTCCACATACATGTTTGGTATATATTATAAATGGTGTGAGATTCAGAACTACATTAAACAGTTAACAAATTTAAATTATCTATCCTCAAATATCTCGAGATTTCATATACTTTTCCCTTAATTCAAACATTTGTTTCTTATAGATGATAAGATAAATACCTCAGCAGAGTTTAATTTTTTCCATATGACCAATGATGGAGAAACCTAAAATAATCTTGAGTTTCACAAGCAACTTTTTTTCCACTTCTACTTGCTAAAAAAGCAACACATTATTTTTGTGTGGTATTTTAAATAAATTTGAAATATTTTGAAAACTATTCTTTTTCCTGTACTACACTACTGAAAATAAATTTACAAGATTCAATAAAGATATATTTTGAAAATTTTATATCCTTTCGACCATATAAGAATGTTAGGAAACTATTTTACTCTGCAATGAAGCGATTGTTAAGATAATTAATTCTTGATCCGTTTATTAAAAGTTCAGGATTTAAACAGTTGTTGCAGTAAAATATTTCTTGAATAATTAAAGGCTTATGGAGTTAATATTGGGGACTCTCCCCAGCTGTATTGACTTGTCTTATTGCTTGTATTTTTTATTGGGAGTTTTGAGCGAATTTTCCAAGACTTGAAGGTATAAAATAATAAATATTCAGAGAAAAATATCATAATTCCAGCAAAAGTGTCCTCGCCGCTATTCCCTTATATCCTTGATTTCTTAAGAATGGGCCATAAGCATATGATTAATAACCTAAGTGACACATGAACCACAGAATGTATACTCTAACGTATATTTCAGTTCAATAATATGTATTTATTCACTTCATTTTTTATTTACATAGAAACGTCTTTTAGAAATTTTAAAATGAGACAATATCTCAAAACGAATACAAATTAAATAGTTCAAGGGAAACGAAACACCACATATTTCCCTATTAGATATTCTCTCATTTGCTCTAACATACAGATATATAAAAATGTAAGCAGAATAACTTCATATGATTTTGTTTTTAAGAGATTGTGTTTTAAGAGCTTTAAGATATGTTAATGTGAAGTCACTATTTTTGTAATTTCAATACAAAAAACAAGAATGTGACTGAAATTGAACCTTCTTCTAAATACAATCTTTGGCTTATTATTAAGGTTATTTATAAGTTCTTCTCGAATATTGCAGTGCAACGTTAGATATGAAAAAATTTAAATAGTTATTTTGGAACTCTTTTCCCAATCATTAGTTTAATATGTATAAAAACTTTCCAGTTTCTGCAAGCGCGGAAAATACTTCCATGAATACTTAAAGGAATGTGTCTTTGAAAAATATACCTTCACTTTTAATTAATTACTTTATTGCAATAAATTAATGAAACTTTCAAATTATAAATATTTCAATTTTTTGCAAGTTTGAAATGATATATCATAGAAATTTTTACTGTTTCTAAATATGAAATATTTTGCATTTTTGTATTAATAATTTCTGTAAAGGAAAGATTTTTTAAAATAAATTTGCCTTATTTTAAAAACAAACTGAAATTTTCACTTAAATTTCTTTCAAAATTATATTTTGAAGGAAATATTTTTTAAGCTATCATAATTATATTGCTCTACAAAAAAAAAAAAAAAAAAAAAAGTCCGGTCATAAGCACTGAATAAATGAAATCTTATTAACTTTTCTCACCTGAGTTTCAATATGCGGTTAGAATTTCATCCTTAGACAGGATTCTTTGTAGCACATTTTTAAAACTTTAAAAGAACTTCGACTCACAAAATACTTAATATTCCTAAAATTCTGGCTTATTTGTTGCTGTTGTTGCTAATCTCCGAAGGTCCGATTCCAATACTAGACCAACTCCACAAGTCCATTCAGCATTCAGCAAATCCAAAACCATACGGGGCTTCCAAGGATAGTTACATAGAATAAACCCAAGTTAAGATTCAAACAGCTCAAGACATGCTCATGCGATACCTGTTCAACTTTATGTTTTGTGCTCAGCCTGGCTTTCCTAAAATGTCCTATAGTTTGATTTTCTCCTATATTTTGCATTACTAGTGTCCCTCTTCATAATCCAGCAGTAGTTATCCATTGTATTGGGACTCCTTTTGCCTTGGTACAGCTTTTCCATGGTAATATTTTTTCTGCTGATGAAAACACTCACTAAATTCACTAGAGACAGTTCAAGTATTGCAGGGAAAACGTCTAAATGGGTGTCCAAAAAGTGAATTTTTATGGAACATGTAACACCCCATTACTTTCTATGAAAACAGAAGATCACTTATTTCCTTACAGCTTTCTTCTTTATTAATGCTACGAAATCAGCAAAGTATATTTTTGAAAGATTTCCATGCTGGGTCTTATGATGCACTCTACAACTCCACAAAATGTAAACTGTTAATGAAATAAAATAAGAAATTTAAATTTTAAGTAGATAATAATAGCCGAACTTTTCTTCCACAACTTCACAAAAATTTTCATAAAAGCACCAGTTTAATAACTAGGGGGAAAACGATACATTTTCGGGAACCACTAAAGGAGATTTGATACATTTTTATATCCTGAATAAGCAATCCAGGTTCTGGCTAATATTTCTTTATGTAATGAGACTTCATGCTGTCCCATTCATAGAAAAAAAAAACAATAAAATTGTATGTATTCAAGTTGCATATTTAATACTTTTATTTAGTGTACTAAATTTTGCCAACAACAATTTCATATTTTCATGTTTCTTTCATATCATTAGCATGTCAGACAGGTATTGATAGTAATTCACTTCCATTATGTAGTAATACAGTCTTCAAACTAAATTTTCGATGAGACTATGAATAATCTCTATTCATGTGGTTGATGTTGATATCCAAGAGCGTGTTTTACTAAACAAACATTATTAACTATATTACCTTCTTTGGAGAAGGATTATTTATCATCATTTCAATCACTGTTATCACTATTTCGATTATGATAAGCGCATATCTGTGCGTCTTCGTTAAGTAGTAGCTTTTGAGCCTGGAACTTAAATGTTAAACCGACTGAATTTAAATCCCTTATAAACGTCATTTAGATCATTTTACGATACAAAGTGAGACTCTGATAAATTTGCCTGCTTCAAAAGTAGGGTCACTCCTCTCTTTCAGTATAAACTTGGTTGGATTTGAAGTTATCCTCTACATCAATATAATTTGGATTTTTGGAGCAGGCTTCAGTATGAGACACGGGTTGAATCGGAACGTTTCACTGTGTATTTTTGCTTGGACTTTATTCCTCTAAAGTTTGTTATGTAGAAAAAACAGTTTTTTGAAGGATCTTTCTATTCACCACGTTAAAATCTATCATATAAATAAAATAGAATAAATTTTATATTATTTTTAATGATAAAATAAATATTGTATAAGTAGTAGAAAATAAACACATGTTTAAATTATGAATATATTGATAATTTAGACTATTTAAAATAGCTATCAAAGAAAAAGGCTTAGACAATTATTTCACTATAATTAATTAAGAAAAGCAGATTGTAAAAATTCTTAAAATAAAATTTTCTAAGAAACTCTCAATTAGATTTCACTAAATAAGAAATGCAATTCACTTGTAAGCCTATTTGTCACTTTGAAAAGACAATTCTTTCAGTGTACTTCTTTTTTTTTTTATAAAATAGTTATACAAATATAAATGACAAGTATATATATATATATATATATATATATATATATATATATATATATATATATATATATATATATATATATATATATATATATATATATATATATATATATATATATATTAAAATTCTATGAATAAGAAGTTTAAATTTTAAAATAGAGTCCCACCGATATAGATCTTGAGGTTCCGTGATTGATTTCTTCATGCAAAAACAAACCCCAGTAAAAGAACTTCAGATTATTTAAATTAGATTCTGTCATCTAGAATCATTGTTGACTTATTTCATTCAGCTAAATAAATAGAGATCAACTCAATAAGAATGCAAATTATTTAAACATCACAGCATACATTAGCACATTTTAATGAGTTTTCAAATGAACTTTTTCATTCGTTTCTATAGATTGATTTATTCAAATGAAAGGGAATTAATTACTTCCCTTGATTTTGCTTACTTTAAAGATTCAAAAGACAACAGAATGAGTTAAAATTATCATCTCAATTTTAGAAAAAAAACTTGAAATTGTACCTATACAAATTTTCTTGCTCAAGATTTTTCCAAAGCATTTCATTCGCAATAAAATATATTGCCACGAAATAAAAGGCATTGTCATTGATATGAAAAGTCCTGGAAAATATTTTGTTGTTCTTCTTATTGTCGTTTGTGTGTCTGTGTGTGAATGAGTAAATGAGAATGGTCATTAAAATTAATTAATTCCAAAAATATTATGCTTTCACAAATGTATCCTTACTTTTTTAAAAATAAAATTTTCAGTTTTCTCACATGTACTCCATATATTAAATATAATAAAAATATTAAGTTTAAATTTAATATTTTATATTTTATTCGCAATATACATTTTAATTTTAATATTTTTAATATATTTGTAACATACATTTTTATTATTTTTCATTTTTATCATGATTATAACTACACAACACCTATATATTTATTAAATACATTTATTTGACAATGTAAAAGTAAAGAATAATAATGAAATTAAAGTAAAAATTTGATATCGTCACGCATTTTAAGTAAATGTTTCATTAGTTCACTACTGTTTCAAACAAAATCATAAAAAAAAAATTTTTATTCTATTCGAAATAAAAACCCTCAGTATTCATATGATATATAACCAAATTGAGTGCGTAATTAAGTAAAACAAATAAATTATTATTACTTTGTATCTTATGTGATGCAAGGCAAAGTGCAACGCGATTGAAAGAATGAATAATAGTGAATAATTACATCACAAGCAATAGGAAAAAAATTTTAATGCATTTTAGTGTAAATTGATTTGACAAACTGAAAACAAAAGGTAAAGAAAACTCATGAAGGGAAAGTGAATTCCAAATAATATAAATGATACAATGTTCAATTATTAGTGATTTTCACGGGATAAAATTCAAATTTTCTTTTATTAAATACCTTAATTTAATTGAAATTTAGAAAATATAATTGACAAATAAAGAAACAAGAAATAACTCTGTATAACAGTAAATAATTTTCCAATAAATAATTTCTATCTTACAAAAATATTGATTAAAATTATCATTTCATGAAAACAAATATTGCAGAAATTATTGCAGTTTTTATTTTCAATGTACTTTCAAAATAATGTAAGGATTCATTTCAAAAATGTCTCAGAAAATTTAAGCAGAAATTCATCTCTATCAGAGTGTGGATTCTGATGGATTCATAAATGCTATTAGATTAAATATTTATGAATACAAATAATTTTATTTTTTGCAGTTAATATAGTTTATGACAAATATAATTAAACTCTAATTATTTCAGTTAGTTTTTCAGTAAGCATTTCTAAATATTTCTTAATGAAAACTGAATTCTTCTGGAAAAGTGTGAATGGTTCACTTCTATGATTTAAAGCATATTTTTGTAAAGCTTTCCGTGTGGTAATTATTTAAGTCATTTGATGCTAACATTAATCATAATCTTAAGATAGAATCTGCTGTTATTCTGTGTTTTTTTTTTTTTACGCTCAACTGTATCTTTTTGTACATGTGAATTAGATAAGTCGATACCTACGGTTTAAAATGGATTTGAGAACATTGATAATATTCAATATAGAGAAAGGAATCAAATCTAAGCATTTTCAAACGAAGAATACGTACCATTCGACCTGGATATTCTGTAGAGTCTCTACTAACTATGAAAGAGTGTATCCTGTAACTCACCGATTTCCAATCGATGTGCAATAATGTAACATACCAAGACCATGTGATAAATGTCAAATATTAACTGAAAATACTGAAGCACATTTTCATGATTTTTAAGAACTGATTATCTGATGCCCTAACATAAATTCTTGGTAGGGTACGTAAAGTGACGGAAAGATAAGAGAAATGTTGAAAATTAAAATTCGACATTACTGTCTTGTCATTTTACGCAGTTTGATATATATTTTTTAGAAAGGTTTTTATAGAAACCTTAAAAAAAATAACTGCGAACTGTATTTAATAAGACATATTAGTATTTCTTAATACTTTACTATTAATCAATCGCAAGAATAAAGATGAAGTATATTAATTCGAGAATAAGCATTTCTTTGTTATGAAAATTTATATTTTTTATATTAAAAATAATTTGAAACTCGACGTTTTGTAGTATTATTATTTATTTATGACTTTTATAAGATAAGTAATTAAAAATATTCAAAATTCTTATATTAAAGCAAACATTAAATAAACAGCAAACAGTAAACTTTATAGTTCCAAGAACTTTCTTGGGATAAATTCGTGAATTTACAAATATCATTTATTTTACAGCAATACTTTTGTAATTCACCAATATTTAAATTTCTCAGTGTTTAATTACACTGCATTGGGAATGAAAACAAATTTGGACTCATATTTATTTTAAAAAAAGTACGGTAAAGTGTAACAGCAATTCCTAATGCACAGAAATTGATAGCTGCAAATATTTTTCTTCAAAGAATAAATCAAATAAGTAGTACACAAATGCAATAATCTCGAACAGTGAATAATTGAATTAATTCTAATGCATAATAAGATATAGATTCAACTTCGATACATAAATATTTCTTATAATAATAACATAAGTTTAGTTTACTTTATTTAAAAATGATTTGATACAAATCTTAAACGAAATTTAACTAATCAGAGATTTTTAAAAAAAGAAAAAAAACCTGCAGAGTGAATGTAAACATTACAATTAAAAAAAATTATAAGCAACTTTTTCATAAATAAATCAGTTAATGTGTATAAAAATATACTACATAATAATTTAACTATTTATTTAAATTGAAATTTCTTATATTTTACTACTAAAATGTATGAAAATATTTAATGCAAATGAGTGACTGATTCATTACTAATTTTTTTATTAATTTACCTTAGATATTAAAACACTTTACAATATTTGCTTATAATCCTTTTTTAATAGCCTTAATCTGACCTTCTGCTTTCTTTTATAGATTTTAAGACATTAGAAATAGCATACTTTGAAATGATTATCAAATGCTGAGGTAAATATTTGAGTTGACATAGGTTCTTCTTTAAAAACAATGTCCACTTTTAATATTTTAATGTTGTATAGTTACAATTTGAAATTTTCAAATAACTAGATTTTTTTCACATTTTTAAATTTAATCATATTACATAAAAATATCTGCTTCTCTAAGTCCAAAATTATTATAACTATTTAATCTTAATATGCGTATATATTTTTATAATAAAATATATAATTATAAACATGTGTATGAGAATTTCCATTCGCGGAGTAAAAATTTAAACCAAACTAAATATTTTAAGAGATAATGCATGTAAATGATTTGATCACTCATTTCTTAAAGCAATTAAATTTCATTAAAATTAAATGACAATTGTTTTAGCTAATGACCGAATTCAGATTTTCTGAAAGCAATTAATTAAAAGCAAAAATTATAATGAAGTCGTAATATGAAATGTCAGGTTTTTAGATAAATGATGCACATGCTGTAGAAAATTACAAAATCCACTTTATACACTTGGTGGGAGAAGAGCAATTAAAACGCCAATACATTTTATAAAACTTCGAGAACAAGTTTAATGACAGAATTAGGATGTTTCTTAAAACATTTTAATAATTGATGATGATTTTGGCAAGATAATTTCCCTTCTAATGATGGCTGAACAAGCATCAAGCTTAGCTATTTCCAATTGAAGAATATTTAACATACAACTTTTATTTAATGTCTTAATGATTTCTGCTGCAAAATACATATTCTTAGAAATGAAGGATTTCACAAGAAGTTTTCAGAAATCACTAATGATGCTATATTAGTTAGACTCCTTGTGTAGTTCAATGTTTAAAATATTTTAAAATATTCTTTTACTCTAATAAGGTTATTAATAGCAGCAACCGTAAATATTCTACTATAATCAATTCCTCATCATCCAGCTTTATTTGAGACATTGGAATTGTTTTTATTCCTGGCAAATTTTTTATTTGTTTGAGTTTTCAAGTAATAGAATTTTACAAACATGTCACAACAACAATTAGTGTATTCTTATAAAACAACTCTTTGGCTTCGTTTTCGAGAATGCTAAAATAAGTTAATTAAATAGTAGATATATTGTTCTATAAAAATATGTCATAGATTTGTGATTAAAATGACAATGAAAAGATTTATTTGTACTTTATTTGAAATCAAGTTATTATTTTTATCTCCAACACTCTATTATTCAGCTACATTAGGTTTTAATTCCTGTACAAAGTATCATTAGCTTTAAAAAGTTCAGTCGGTTGAATATTTTTCAATGCAATATTAGTTAAATATTCTATTAAAAAAATTCCAAAATATTTTTCATTTAATTGCAAAATCATAATACCTGGTAAAGGTAGTTCAAATTTTAAAACTCAAATATTTACATTAAATTAACTAATCATGAGCCTCTATTTGTGTTTTTGGCATAATATCCATGTGGGGATGGGCTGGTAAGAACCAAACCAGTGAAGCACAATTTCTGCTATGATTGGTTTCTTGAAATCAAAAACTAATTGTAAATAATAACTCTTATTATTATGCTCTCAAACTTATATTTTATATCACTAATAGCTAATTGCTTTTTGATAAAAAAAATTTAATAATTTTATAAAATATATTATTTCTTTTAGGTGAAAAAATATGCATGTCTTTAAAGCAGCTTAGTAATTCATAATCATAGATATAGTGTGATATTTGTTTGAAGAATACACAATAAATAGCATATTCTTCAAACAAATATCACACTTTTTTCTGCTCGAAAATATTTGCTAAATTGGAGATTTATTACGATAACATTTTCTTAAAATTTATACCTCTTTCTCATCAATAAAATTTATTTAAAGGCTACATATAAATATACATGAAGCAGATGTTTGCAGTTGTCTCACGTTCTTTGCTGCTTCCGGTGTGTAACCTCCATCGATTTGTTCTTCGAATAAATCATTTGTCACTTCCACACGCGAAACAATGGCTCTCTCTCTCTGTCTCGGCTGAATCCAAGAAGGTTTCAGAGAATTCGGATGGAATAAATTTATCAGATGGAATATCAAGCAAGGCCAATGAATTCAGCATGAATGAACATAATTTACTTGAATTTATTTACCTCGCAGCATTTTTTGTAGAAAGTAATCAATAGTACTAACAAATCTTAAAACGTTTTATAAGCATAAGGAGTCTGCTGAAATATGCAAGTAATGTGCAAGCAGGAAATCTCAACCTCGAGCACTTAAATTATACATAGAAAAAGTGTCACGTTTTGGATATTATGTTTTTAATTTGTGGAATTGCTAAAAAATGTAGTTTTACACAAATAGAAAGGCATACTTATATTGTAGAAACATATAAATTTCTTTTCAAGGAAAAAAGCCAAAGTTTAGGTAAAAAAAAAGAAATATGTAAGATAAAAGGTTTATAAAATCATAGATAAAGTTAAAGTATATATTTAAACCTAAAACACCATGTATTTTAATTGCTGTTACTTTGCATATATAAACTTTGCATATATTACTTGCATTATATAAATGACAAACCGAGAAAAAATTGCTTAAGTTTTTTTAAAATTGTTTACAAGTGATAAATAAGAGTTAGTCAATTACTTTAATAGAAATAAATGGAAATTTATTGATCTTTTTTAAATTAACTGAAAATTATAAGTTATAAACACAAAAATAAATTTATAACTGTGAAATTCGTACTTTTTATATCGCTAATTTTTGCAACTATTATAGCAAGTAAGCTGCATTCTTCGAAACATCACTCATACCATACCAAAATAAATTCCAATTTTCTATAAATTCTTAGAAATCAATTTTAAGTATATTTACTCTAATGAGTTAACACATTCAGAATTCAAAATTAACTGAAATAGGTATTTTTTTTATAACCAATTACAAACATTTTCAAAGAGTTGTATAACCATCAAAATTTAGTTGATCAACTCTTCAATTTTAATTCTTATTCCCGAATGTTCTGAAATTGTTAAATAAGAATATATAAACGTAGTTATACTAATTTCTGACAACTGCATTAATATTAGATACGTAGTATAATTTGTAGAAATATATCAGATTAATTATTTCAAGAACATCAGTTAACTCTGAAAGATATATATACTAGTTGTTTCTTACAAACTTATCAAATTGTAAATTACTACCTTCTTGGTAAATTTTAACAACCAATCCATTATTTATTTTGAATTATTTGAATCCACATGCAAAAATGTTTGCATTGATTTTTGAAGTTTAAATAAATATTATATATTGACAGTGGAAAGTTGTTTCTTGTAAAGGTTAAAATCATATATTTTATGGTTCTTCATGTCTTAAATAATATAATATACAGTCGTAAACATAATATAAAATTTTAATAACTCTTTCCATGAACACAATATATTTAAGTACTATTATTTACCAATTGGTAAAAAACTTTTAAATATCGCATATAATTTCAAAGAGAAATTAACGATTAAGTATTATAAAAGAAAAAAATTATAAATAATCAGTATGTGAATTTTGCATTGTTAATATATTTTCGAAAAAATGTATATCCGATATGAAACGTGTAGATGCTGAGATTATCCTTCTATGAACATTGAGTATTTGAATAAAAGCATTTATCGCAATTATTAGTATATCATGTTTTTCCATTACACTGTAATTTTAATTTCCTTCTAATAAACACTAAAATAATGCTACTATGGTTTCAATTATTTTATTTTCATCTTCAATGTTTATTTAAAGAAAACCACAGTGTCAATCTGCTTTCTGATAGAGTAAATTTACTGAGTATTACATCACAACACTACAAAATTTTTATTGAGTATTGATAAATTTTCTCAACTTATAACAAATTATTTTTAATTTCCTTTTGAAACTGCATAAGAAATACACATTTTATATTTAAAGCATTTTTTATTGATTATAATTTCAAAATTAATTTTGCAGTTCAATATTTTTATCTACTAATTATATTTGTAATTTCAGAAATACGGTTAAAGTTTAATATTTTAGGGGTTTTATAATTTTAGTGTCATTCTGAATTTTTTTTCAGGTTTTAATTTTTTGTCAGAAAAGATTGAAAAGTTACTAGAAGATATGAAATGTTCTGTATGCAACATCGTAAAACAAGATTTTGAATTAAAGTACGTGTTTAAAATATTTTAATATTTTACAAAGCTGAACTGCGTAAAGTATTACATACTTTCCGAATAAATAATTAAAATTTAGGACACAGATTTTATCGGATTCTTCTTTCTATCTTTTGTGGAAGTGGATTATCTTAAAACAAACCATAGGAATTTAGGTAACCAGTTATAATGAAAGGTGTTTATTGTGATAAAAAAATAACTAACCGAAATAAAATTTGGAATGGTAACCATGGAAAAAAAACAATTTCCACCAGAACACATTTATCTTTCTTTTGCTCTCAAATCTTGTTAAGGGATTTTTTTTACTTATTATTCAGCCAAAGGAAAATGAACAGAAATCTCCACTCCAAGAATTCAGAAAAGACATTACTAAATTATAAAAAAAATATTCTTATCGGTCATCTTCTTTTCTTAGGCCATATCCTGAACTTTTATCTTAAAAAGTTGCAAAAATATTTTAAGGGTGAGAAAACGCTGTAGTTTATAATATACTTGGTTTAACTAGTTATTAAAATATTCTTTCATAAACTAAAAATTTTTATTTTTTATATTAACTGTAATGTTCCAGTTTTCTAATTTTCTGTTACAAAATATTTTGATAATTACAAAAGATTCTGCAATCTTCCTATTACTTATTGATATTATATCCAACTTAAATGATATCATATCCAACTTAATAATTCTCATAAAACATACTAATCAATCATTTTAATGTGATTAAAACTAAAATAGAGTAAGTAAAAATTTCGTTTTTAGATTTCGCTTATAAAAACACGTTGCAAATTTTTAAACTGTTTACTGATATAGAAAGTTCACAAAATGCTCTCTCTGTCACTTTCAATTTAAATGAAAATACTATTTAATTAAATGAGCTCTCTTAACTTATGTAATGAAATTTAATTAATTCTTAAACAACTGTACTGTGTGTGGGGGGGGAATTCGAAAGTTTAACAATTTCAGTCAACTAACTTACACTATTGCAAAGGCTTTTAAAACCGTATTTCAAACTTAATTTCTTGATAAGTTTAACTAAAAATAAGGAATAAAAAATATGGAATTCCAGCATAAATTTCGCATTACTTTTTAATATTTTATTATTAAATTAATCCTTAAAATATTCTTGCTAAAAGAAAAATGATGTTATTGTTTAAAAAATGTATATAAAAACATTACTTATTATTAATAAAAACCCGTCTATAAGCATGCATCTCAGTTGAACTTAATCTTCATATCAGCCTTAAAGTTGTTTTGCATTAACTAAATAAATAAGATATGAAATGTAAACTAGATAAAACATTTCTGAAATTAATTTAAAATACAAGATTTATAAGACCTAAGCGGCAGCTTTTAAAATGGTTTTGTCTCTATTTGAAGAATATTCTCTATTTCTCTAGAAACTAACTTTTTCATATACTATGTAAGCACAAATTGTACGACCACATAAGTTTTCCTGGAAAGATAAATACCTTCTTTTAAGAATGCATTAATAAGATGAACAAATAACTGTGTACAGTCACTCCTAAATACTTAATTTCAAAAGAAGAGTTCCTAGTTAGATACAAAATATATTTTCTATTATCTTTAAATTTATTTATTAATATCAATCATAAAATATTTTATATGTAAGTTACATCGTAAAAATGCTCTTAAAATCAAATGTTATTTGACTATAACCTATAACTGTTTTACTTATAAAATAAAATAAAAATTTATTTTCAATAAATAAAAATAAAAACGATTAATGTTTAGCTCCCTTATATTTATTTATATATATATATATATGATCTCTTGGAATCAATCGATCAATCTTCTTCAAAATTTGCTCATTAATTCAGTAAATTTCACTTACTTAAAATGAAAATGTTAATATTAGATTTGTTAATAACTTAAGTAAATTTGTGTTGATGTCAAATATTTTAAATTTATAGAGTGAATAATGAATTTATGAAATCTATTATCTTATGAGCTCACGAGAGATAATGGTGAATTCCTGTCTCGATTAATTGGCATCCTACTTATGAAGATCAATAAAGTAGAATGATATGTCACACAAGCATATGCATCAAATTACCATAAATGCATATTTGATATCATTGAAAACTTATGAATATGAGACTATCAGATTGGAAATTGTTCAAGTTTTATAAAAACAATTTTGGGGAAGTCTTGGTCGTACATCCTGTTTTGAGCATTAAATTTAAAAGAAAATTAATTTAAAATATCTCTATATATAAATCAAAGTATTGTTTCACACAGTTATCAATCACTAAAACTTATTTTATTGCATTATGTGTGTAACATAACTATTTTCTAATTAATATGCTTGTGCTTATATAAACATAATGATTAAAAAAATGCATGTTAAAAAATTGAGAAATTTTATTATTAGCAAAAAGTTTTATAAAGGAAAAAATTAAAATATTTGGAAATAAAAATGTAATTAAAGATTATATTGTACCTTATCATACTGATTTTGTGAACTTGATTTTTAGAAGCACTAATTCCTTTTTAAAATAAACGGAATGGAAATTGAGTCAATTAGTGAAATAATCCTGAATAGTATATTATCTAACAAGCTGAAAAAATTGTCAATTAATATGAATCTCATAACAGATAATCGCGTTTAGAAATCTTGATTATAGTGGTATGGTGATTATAGTGGTACTCATACAACAATGTCTCTTTTAAATTATGAATGTCTTTTTGTCTCTTTATGAGCAAAGAGTTTTTGAAATGAGATAAACAACAATAATATTTTTAATTTGATACAAAAAATATTTATATCAATATCTCTATATAACATTATTTTGCTTAGAATTTTAAGTTTTAGTAGATATTTACATTATAATATAATATATAAAATGCAGTCTGAAGTGATGGGAATGATATTTTTTATACAATTAAGATGTAAATATAGGCCAAAGTATAGTTATATAAGATTGGGACAGAAATTTCAGCAGTTTAGAACCATCATCTTGTGCTAAGGACATTTATTTTGCATGATTATATGAAAAAATATTCTTTTAAATTTGTTTCAAATAGCGAATAAATAACGAGTTCAACTTACAGAGTAGAGACATATTCAAAGATTTATTTTCAAAGCTGTTGTGAAATGTTTTATATGGCTAGGCAGCAATTGTCAACATTTAAGAGAAATTATAACAGCAAGTTCTTGAATAAAATAAATTTCTCAAATTAATTAAAGTTCTTTTAGATTGGTACACTAAAGAGAAAAAGGTGATTAGCATGAAATATAAATACATTTTGATAAAGAATATAAGAAAAGCTTCTTTGTCAACTTGTTATTATGAAGTAAATAATAATAATAGTTATAATTTATGCCTTTTTCTCTCTTCATTTTTAAATTAAATAAGAAATGGAAGAAAACATTTATCTACATATATTATGAACACATTTTTCAAACTTAAAATACATTTAAATTCTCATTTTATTTTTTTTCAAAGTATATGAAAGAGTTAGAATTTGATTCATGAGTTTTAGTTTGATGTAATTAACTCTACTTTAAGTTAATCAAAAACAAATTCTTTTTTTTTTTTTTTTGCATAGACAAACTAAAGTTTCTTTTCAGAGTTATATAGATTGATGTTTTACAAATTAAATAATTATTTACTTTGAACATTGCCCCATAATCCTACAAATTATAAATGGACGAAAAATCTCAAATATATGCCCATAAGGTGATGTAAATAGTGATAAAAATTAAAATTTCTCTTTCATTTGTTGTTTTAATTGAATCTACTTTAAAATGTTCTTTCATAATTCATATTAAAGAAAAATAAAACTTTTTCAGGAAAAATTGCTTTCTCTGATATATATTTTTCCATATAATGCTTCACACAATTTATTTTTCATCAGTACTTCGCAAACAAAAGAATTGAAAATGGCTATTTGTTTTAGCACTAATGAAATTGCTTGCAAAGTGTCCGAATTGAGCAAATACTTAAAAAAGTTTTGATTTTAATTAAGAAACAGTGGTCCTCTGAATCATTTTTACTCGAAACTTAGCAGTGCAATTTTGGTATCCGTTTTTCTTTAAATCGATTTTCTTTCCAAACAAAGCATTTATTTAATTAAATGCTTTCATCAAGCAAGCGATAACGCTCAGTACAGTTTTAATTAGAGGAAACAAATAAAAAACTCTCTGCTTCAAAAGATTTTGTTTACCAAATTTAAGATTTTAATTTAGCAGTCAATTGACTTATTTTTATCATTGCTAAAATGAGTTAACTCATGAGAATTATACAAATAAATAAAAATGTTATTTCTCAGGAATAAAAATGTCAGAATATATACGTATAAATAAAGAAATAAAAAATAAATTATTTCAGCTTCATTTAAAAATTCAAAATATATTTCTCGAACACTATAACTCTTCAAATCTGTAAATTTAATTAATAACAATACTTAAGCTGCAGGAAATAGAAATACAAATGTACTATTATAAAAGGATAAAAATATAAACTCTTTAAAGAAAGAAATTTTTATAAAAAATAAATTTCAAAAATACAAGCTTGCAGAAATATTTTTATTCATAAAAATTTAAGTCTTTCAATAATTTCATATTATTAATAAATCATATTTTGTTTATAATATTTTTACTAACAATAAATTAAAATGTTAGGTGAACATAGCTTAATTTAATGAATAAAACACTTGGTGACTTTATCTAAGAGAGGAGTAAAGAATAGAAATTATTTTAAATTAATGGAAAAAGAGAGAGAGAGAGTAATTAAATGATAAATATAATATTCTAAATTTAAAATATATAGATTAATACTGGTGAAAATTTTAAATTTTCTAATGAAAGACGTTAATAAAAGAAAAAACCCTGCTGTTCTTCAATAAGTTTTTACCTGTGTTTATTTAATAAAATAATACGAATCTTTATTTTATTATGATTTTATAGATTGATTACAAATTCAAAATTTTATTTATTTATATAACATTTTATTTATTATATATATATATATATATATATATATATATATATATATATATATATATATATATATATATATATATATATATATATATATATATATATATATATATAATACTCAAATTAAAATTATTTTAATCATGATCTTATATTTTAATCTTAATCATAATTATTTTAACAAACCTTCAATTCATTATTATAATTATCTTTACAGAGATTTATGCATGTATATAAATTGAATAGTGTTTAGTCTTAATATATTTATTTTATTAAATTATGCATAAAAATTTGTCCTATGAGGAATCACTAGGAGACTTGTGTATTGATACTTAACTTGTATTGTAAGTTGATTTATATTCAAGTGAATGATATTCTTCATCAATTGCTTTTACGTATTATTGGTTTTTCTATTTTTATTCTAATATTATTTTTTCAAATTTTTCTATGTCATATCATGCAATATCTCTTCAGAAAGATACATTTTATATTAGATCAGTCATTAAATTTTTTATCTTAATTATCTCATGATACTTCTCTTTAAATTTACATTTAATTGTTTTCAAAATTTATCAATTTTATCTACGTGTTTACATTTTGCATTAGGTAATATTTAAATTTTATAATATTTATTAAATTTTTTCTCCAACACAGTTTCTTAAAATAATTGATATGAAGCAAATCATAATCATTGTTTTGCAGAATGCAAACCCAATGGCACGCACGTAAACATACTTCATGTAATATAATAGAATATTTAACTTCCAAACGACTGAATATGAAACGTTTCTTCATTATCAACACCAAGTATAAGAGGAGGAAATAGAGTTAATATATCAGAGAGTTAATTTACAAATATAAATGTCATTTCACACATATGCTGAACATATTTAATAGAATAGGATGTGATATATTTAAATTTTAAACTGCTAATTTTCAGAGGTTCTTTTTTAGAACAAAGCAAATATTCCAAAGAAAGCAAAATACTGAAATCTCATTTCAATGAAAAATGTGATCCTTATTTATTTCTTCCAAATATTTTTACTGCGCTCGTAAACATATTCTCTGGAAAGAATGATTTATAGTACTATGTGATAAAACTGTGAAGGTTGGACTTTAGTACACATTAAAGTGACTTAATAATCTGGAATTTTCTCAGTGCAGAACGTGCAGCACATTCAAATGAAGACACACGTGATAACCTACAATGCAAAACAAAACCATTCTATGTATCTTCTCTTGGGAGATTTCTTTTTCCGATGCTCTTTTGGGAAAATTTATTCCACTGATGCAGTTCGGAAATTCTCTCCAAGAAGACGAAAGAGGGTAGAAAATATTTTGTTTTGTGCCTGAACAAGTGACGTATGAATCATTCAGTAAGTAAATACGATACTCTTCACACTTTGCCTAAGCAAAAGGACGTGGTTGGAATCGTAACTTTAACCTCATGAATATTTATGTTCCGAAGTTGTAACATTCGCAATAATGATACAAGAAATTTGAATTATTTTGCTTTATTATAAGAACTATTCTATGTGACAAAATTTTACTAATTTTATTTTTGATAAGTTTATAATTGAATGAGTTTGAAAAACTTATTTAATTGCATGCTGCAATTAAATAAGTTTGTGTATTATATTAGTGATTGTATATTATATTAATATAAAAACCAATCGGTATAAGGTTAATAATATGAATGACTTATCAATAAAGATGTATAATAAAACAGAAATGAAATTTTTTTATGAAACTTCGCATAAAATAAAATGATACTAAAATAGTTTTTCTTTTTAAAGAGATATCAAAACCTTATGGACACATTGTTGTTCACTGAAAAGTTAGGAAACAGATCTTATTGAAGTGTCTTTTTTCCCATACTTTCTATTCATCTCTGAAGATGAAAATATCGACTTTAATATCCATTATGCAGCACAATTAATTTAAAACTTGTTTGCAAACTACCGTATATTTTATCTTCATGTGTCAGTGCTGAAATGTTATTATCTTCTAATCATGATACTCTACTTTTCCTATATATATTGTCTTATTTTCTATGTATTGCAATACTTCTCATTTACTGACTCAATTCTTCTTTTCTGGGCTTCACCTCATAACATTGTCTTATAACTATAACTGTGATAGTTAAAAAACAATTTTAAATCAGTATGACATATCTTCATTGAGTATACTGACTATATATATATATATATATATACTATAGAAATATCTGTATTTATATATAATAACGAAGGTACACCCGTTCTTCATTAATTGATTTACTTTAAAATTTGCTACTAATAAGTTCAGAATTCCCTAAATATACTATCATTGATATCAATTTTAACAACTTAAGGAATTTTAATAATGCACTGCGAAATACACATGCAAAAACTCATGAAAATTCATGTAGATTTCGGTAATAATACTAAAATTTGTTTTCTAAATATTTATGCATTTCAAATTGAAGAAAATTAATATTTATTTATCCATTTAGTAATAATAGAATATGTATATATATAAACAAATGTATCTAAATAAAAATTATTAAAACCGTTCTTTATTTAGTTATATTAATTATTAAAAAGTCATTACTGTTTAGAGCAGTAATATTTTTCATTTAAGTTTTTAGGAAAATATAATCTGATAACTTACTAGACTAAAAATTCATTTTTAAATAATACCAACGAGACAGATGAAAAGATTTTTTAAAATTAAAAAAATAAGAAAAAATAATATGAAATATATTTTTAAAAGCTTTTTCTAGAATTAAAAAACATATCCTCATTAAAAATCACAATAAATAGTATTAGATTTTGTATTCTTCTGTAAGTTGCCTAAAATTTAAAACATATTTTAATTTGACTCTAATCTATTTGAATTATCCTTTATGTAAATTTGAGGTTTTCAGAGTTTTAAAGACTATAGCTGAAAGGCAAACACTTTTCGAAGTAATTTTGGTTAGCATTTGTTTTATGCATTAGGGTTGCCACTTCAAATATTTGTCTTTGATCGAACAAGTCCCGTCAAAAGTGCTGAAAACTTCAAATAAAGCTTTTCTGAAATAAAGTCAGCATACCTTGACTTTTCCACTATGTTGTCTGCATTTGCTGCAGTTAAAGTTAATAAATTAAATATTTAAGTATATATTTTAATGCTGCAGAAATTTTTTATGTCATATTTATATGACATAACCACTTTCTGATATATATATATGTATATATATATATATATATATATATATGTATATGTTTATATATATATATATTATATATATATATATATACACATATATATATATATATATATATATGTTATATATATATATATATATATATATATATATATATATAACCCATAATTTTCAGAATTAGCTACAGTTCTTGAATTTAAAGAAGTAAAGTTTTGAAATCATAAAAATAGAGAAATTTATTTAGAACACACATATATATGTGATATATGTGTGTGTGTAAATATAAACTGAAACAAATTATTTTCTTTTAGCAATTTCAATGTAAATTATTAAAGACATGAAATTCTTTGTGCAAAAAAAGATGTTTTGAAAATAGAAATAACTCCCTTTTCCTTATGTGACATCCACATAATTTTTTTAAAAAATTCTAAAATGAACTGCAACAATTTTTTACAAAATGATTATGTTTCTTAAACTTCTATATTTAAAATTTTAATAGATATTCAGTAGCTAGCATTTCTCACCGCAATTAAATTTTGCCTTAGAGTGGGGTTTAACACTGGAATTATACAGTATATTTTAATAAACTGAATATCGAAGCTTTATTTTTCATGTTACTGAAAGAAAAAAATTTTACTGATAAGAATTATAAGAATTTTCAATCGTGCATGCAATTTTAAAGTTTACCTGAATGTCAATTTACTTTCAAGGAATTTAAGAAACGGATTGTGTGTGTGTCTCATAAGTAAAAAATAATACTTAATCGGTGAAAATAAGGGTCACAAAATTGTTTTTGATATTTATATTAAGTTCATTTTATCCAATTGAAAATGAATCAACTTTAAATAAACATATCCATAAAAGAAAAAATCAAAATATGTTTCCATACGAATTTAATACTTTTATTAAATAAGACGAATTCATGTATTTTTCAGCTGTTAAACTAGAAAACTATGATACCACTATAAATGAGAAAGTAATGCATTAATATACTTCCGAAATATTGCATGACTGTGGATTGCGTAAATATTTCATATTTACAAAATTACACATTTTCGTTTGGTTCTGTTTGTGTAACTTATCTGTGTCTTACATATACAGTTCTCAATGTTAATTTCTCATATCGTCCTTTGAAAACATAAATTTCCAAAAATAAAAACGCTTAAAAGAACGTTATTTTTAAAGCTTTTGAATCGATCCCTGCAAAAAGTCTTCAAATAATGTATAATATTAAATTCTTGGTTTTTATAAGATAATGTTTAGCATATATATAAGCATCAAGAGTTAAATGCTTTATACATATTTAGCATAAATGTTATATTTAACTCAATTTAATAACATATATTTTATATTAAATTAATTCTTATTATGTATGAAACTAGAAATATGTTTTTGAATCCAGGATTACATTATGAATGTTAAAAAAATTACTTTAATAATAAATCAAAGAATTTACAATTTTTTTACATAATTAAAATTTATACAATTTTTCTATATAATTAAATACTTTAACATAGCGAATAACCTCATTTTATGAGAATGCGACTATGACTCAATAAATATTCGTTGTTGCTATGACGTTGTTAAAGCTTGTAAACTAGAAATCATTGTTGCCACTAGCATTCAACGATTTTAGCACAACTAAACAAACACAATAGTTTTTTTAAAAATCTATTCGAGTGGTATTAAAACGCAAATGAATAGAATATCGTTGTTACAATTGCTTAAAATGCGATTGTGTAAATGAATACTACATCACCATTAAGATTGGTACAACAGCGTTATTTATTTATTTATTCACTCATTATTAATGCATAGAAAATTGGTGACGATGCAATTAGTTCCCTTGCTTTCCAATACCTTCGAATAGTACATATTGATAAATTGAGCCGGGCATGAGTTAAGATGATTATAGTAAAAATTAGATCTTGTCTTCACAAAGAAGACAAGGGAAAACTCTAAAATTTACGTGTACAAATTACTCAAAATAGTCCAGAAACACGTGAAAGGAGGCAAAAATGTAACAGATTAAGCTTTAATCAAGTTGCACCACAAGAAGATCCACTACTCACACCCCTGCAACAACTTTAGTGAAAAAGAGGAAGAAATTTTATGAATTTCAATGCAAATTGAAGTAAAATTATTTTACTTCCATTGTTCAATAATATAGATAACAACTTAATATAATAAAATATAAAAAAAAACATTTAAATTGTGATTTATGCCATACATATAGTACCCACTTTATTTAAAACGCAATGAATCTAGGAATTAATTTTAATTTTCTAAAAGTTCATGCAAATGACATGTACTGATTAAAATCGGAAAAAATTAAATTTTTCTATCTGAAAAGTAAATGTTTTGAAAATATTGCAAATTATAATAAATTTATTACGAGTTAAAATTTGGCAAGACATTTATTTTGTTCTTCAAGCTAACCTACGTTCTATTTTTTTCTTCAATCTGACAATCAGACCTACGTTGTTTTCTTCAATCAGACCTACGTTGTTTTCTTCAATCAGACCTGCGTTGTTTTCTTCAATCAGACCTACGTTGTTTTCTTCAATCAGACCTACGTTGTTTTCTTCAATCAGACCTGCGTTTTTTTCTTCAATCAGACCTGCGTTTTTTTCTTCAATCAGACCTACGTTGTTTTCTTCAATCAGACCTACGTTTTTTTCTTTAATCAGAGCTACGTTTCCTTTTTCTTCAATTAGGCAATCAGACCTACGTTTCATTTTTTTTCTTCAATCAGACCTACGATTCATTTTTTTTTCAATCAGACAATCAGGCCTACGTTTCATTCTTTCTTCAACCAGAAATAAATTTTCTAAAATCACATCGATTTGTATTTCCAAATGTTAATTTTCTCTAATGTCTCTATAAAACTGTTCATGGAATTATAAGCAAAATTTGCAACCATTTATAGAATCGATATTTTACTAAGCTGACGGTTTCGGGCAAGATGAAATAAAAAATCCCCCAAAAAAATTAACAGACGAAATTTATAAGAAATAAATTATATTAGAATTAAAACGAGATAATTTAGCTTAGAAAAACAATTGATTAAATAACTTTATTTAAAGACACATGATAAGAAATTACATTTCTAAAGCCATTCCTTTTAAGCAATTTTGTTTCTTCATGTAATTAATCATGAATAAATTCGACTAAATCTAATTATGAAAGACTTTTTCTTAAAAAAAATATAAATTATTTTAGGAACTAAAATGCATTTTGCAAATTTGAAGTGTTACAAAAACTTTTAAATTAACTAATAATTAGTTATACTTCAAATAATTCACAGCATCAATTTCAATTATTCTGGAAAAACAAGCTTAGTTGTTTTCGTTTGTGTAGAAACGTTGTTAAAAAAAATCCGTCAATTTTAACAAATTAAATTCATTTGTTTTATTACATTTTTTCTAAATCATGGAAGCTGCAATTTTTTTACTACTAGGACACATGTAAAATTAAAACGGAAATGGATTTTATGAATAGAATACATTTTTTTTTCAAACAAAAAGTTTTTCACTTTCCAACTTGGGAGTTCTTGCATTTTTATTTTTATTTCAATCGAGTTTTTTTTTTTTTTTTTAATGAAAGTTTGCATCAATGTCCTATTATTCCATAAAGTCATAAGAATTATTCAAATTAATTGCAGATATTTTTTTGCCCTCTCTGAAAATTGTGCTTTTAGCTTTGCGATTTAATTTGCTTTGAACAATTTCAAAGCCAAAAAATAAGTTGCTTATAATATTTCAGTTAGTAATTTAAAATAATTTAAATTAAACTAAAATGTATCATAAATTCTTATGAAATTTATTTATGCTTAATTATTTTTGCATTTATAATAAAGTAAAACTTGCATTTATTATAAAGTAAAAGTAAATAAAAAAAATCATATCTCAAACAATTAAACTAAATTTACTAGTGAAATTGTAATAAATTATTTCAATACTAAAAGCATTTGATGTCATCACAAAAATACTATTTTATAAGATTTCATTTCTTAAATAGAAAACTTTTATAAAATTTTTTGATTTTTTATTGAAAATTTTATTTATAATCTATCAATAAAATGGTTTCACACACACACACACACACACATTAATTGCTTATTTAAACAATCAATAATTTAATCAATTTTGTTTTACTGATTATTTATTTCATAAAAAAGTAAGTTGCATAACAGTACTATAAGCATTTCATTTCCCCGTTGCAGTACATTGTTGTTGAGCAATAAATCTTTCTGACTTGTTTCGGGCTCTTTAATATATATATATATATATATATATATATTATATATATCGTCCTGTATAATATATATAAATATATACACTACTGGCCATTAAAATTGCTACACCAGGAAGAAATGCAGATAACAAAATGATATTTATTGGACAAATATATTATACAAGAAATAACAAGTGATTAAATTTTCAAAACATTGATCTGGATAGATCCTGAGCAATCAGTACCCAGAACAACCAATTCTGTGGCAGTAATAACAGAAGTTATACGCCTTGGCATTGAGTCAAACAGAGATTGGATTGCATGTACAGGTACAGATGCCCATGCAGCTTCAACACGATGCCACAGTTCATCAACCGTAGTGACAGGCGATTGGTGACGAACCAGTCGCTCGGCAAACATTGACCAGATGTTTTCTATTGGTGAAAGATCTGGAAAACGTGCTAGCCAGGGCAACAGCCGAACATGTTCCGTATCAAGGAAGGTCCTTACAATACCGGCAACATGTGGTCGGGCATTATCCTGCTGAAACGTAGGGTTTCACAGGGCTCGAATAAAGGGTAGAGCCACGGGTCGTAACACACCAGAAATGTAACGTGCATTGTTCAAAGCACCGTCAATGCGAACAAGAGGTTTCCGAGACGTGTATCCAATGGCACCCCATACCATCACGCTAGGTGATGGGCCAGTATGACGATGACGCTGCCAGTGTGCTTTCACAACGATTTCGCCAAACACGGATGCGACCATCATGATGCTGTACACAGAACCTGGATCCATCTGAAAAGATGACGTCTCGCCATTTGTGCGCCCAGGTTCGTCGTTGATCACACCATTGAAGGCGCTCTTGTCTATGACGCAGCGTCAAGGGAAGCCGCAGCCGTGGTCTCCGAGCTGAGACTCCATGCTGCTGCAAACGTCGTCGAACTGTTCGTGCAGACACTTGTTGTCTTCCAAACGACCCCGTTTCTTGTCTCACGGCTCGTGACGTGGTTGCACGATCCATTACGGCTATGCGGATAATATGCCTGTCTTCTCGGCTGCTAGTGATAGGTGGCCGTTGAGATCCCGCATGGTGTACCGTATTACTGTCCTGAACCCATCGATTCCATATTCTGCTAACAGTCATTGGATCTCGACCGACGCGAGCAGCAATACTGCGATAACAAAAACCGCAACCCCGGTACGCTACAATTCGACTTTCATCAAAGTCAGAAACGTGCTGGTACGCATTTCTCCTTCTTACACGAGGCATCACAACAACCTTTCACCAGGCAACAACGTTCAAATGCAATTTGTGTATGAGGAACCGGCTGAACAATTTCCTCATTTAAACACAATGTAGGTGTCACTACTGGCGCCTGCTTTGTCTGAATGTGCTGAAAAGCTAATCATTTGCATATTTTCGTATAAATTTCATGTCTATAGCATGTCGCCTTCTTGGTGTAGCAATTTCAATCAATGGCCAGTAGTATATATATATATATATATATATATATATATATATATATATATATATATATATATATATATATATATATATATATATATATATATAGAACAATATATTGAACATCCATTACAATTTTTTTTCTCTGGTGGACACCATAAATCTTTCAAACTGTTCTACCTATGATTTGAGAGACTTTTGAAAAATGCACGAAATGAAATTTTTATTAATGCTGAGTTTTTCATTTATATTGCTCCCAATACGTCGATTTTCTAGCTTTTCAATTATTATTCAGTGTCAAGAAATCCAGAGCCACCCAGCTTCTCTAGTGGTCAGTGTGCCTGGCAGCGAGTAGGGAGGTAATGGGTTTGAATCCCGATTCAGGCATGGATGTACTTTCTCTCTTTATCAACCCTCTCTTTGTCCTTTCCTAAGTGTGAATAAGTTGTGAATGGTTGCCTACCCTATAAACGGGTACCTATGGCATGTGTGTACTGAGGAAGTCGAACTCCACACCTAAATATGGTTCAATTGGAAAAGAAAAACAGCGCACCCCATATAGCCAGCCTAGCTGGCAGACGACAATAACATGAAAGCCAGATGATTTCTTGCCGCTACATTTCATAAATGAACTCACTTGCAATTATAGTGAATGTCTTTGACTGCGTCTTCGATTTTTTTAACTTTGTGCCTTGAACTGCATACGACGCGTTTTGTTTACATTATCGATATCTGTGACGTTTTGTTTACATTATCGATACCTGTGACGTTTTGTTCCTGTTCCATGAATTTACACAGGCCTTTCTTTTCTTCTCAAAAGGGAATTCATCTTTTTAAAAACATTGTTTCTCAATTCCATTGTTATCAAACTTATATTTTTGGTTAATTTTTATGTCTAGTGTATGATCGTTTTGGAAAACGTAATTCTTGGCATTTAGTATGAAATGTAAATATTGAGGGAAAACCATTCAATTCTGTGTTTTTGTTCATTTTTAGGTAAATTTTACTTGAATCACATTTTAATTATTTAATAATTTAAAAAGTTAGACTTTGTTGAAATAATCTTATTAAAACAATTATATATAATCTGTAATTTTTTTTAAAAAAAATTTCTAACTTTAAACTATTAATTACTAACTGCACGAAAATTGGAATAATTTTATTATCATAAATCTGAATGAAACAGAAAAGTTTACTAAGCAAAATTTGGAGTATGAATTTTTTTAACATTATTTTATTTAGTTACTTATTAATCGAAAATTTCATCTTATAGTTAAAAAGTGTAATTTTGGTGTGTTCATTAAATGCATTCATTGATTGCTTCTTGCCTTGAAGAGTTAAACTTCTTAGTTACGTTAGAAATTATATGTTGTTCTTAAATGGAAAAAAATATTATAAAATTATACGTTGTGTTCTGCGCAATTTAGCTAGTACATATTTTGTATTGGTGCAAAACCTGTTTTTATTTGATTAAATTGATATCTTTACAAATCAAACATTAGAAAAACATTTTTAACGTTTTATTAAGAGTTTGGTTACTATCGTTATACATTCCATTTCAAAGCAAAAGCCTTAAATATATTTAAAGAGAGATTTATAAAATATCCCTCTCTATGAGTGTTCATAACCATAACCGTGAAGTTCCGAAATATATATATCTTTTTTAAAAACTTTATTTCTGTTGGTCAGGTAGAAAAAAAGATTTGCAATGTTCTTTTTTGTCATATTTTAGTATTTTATGATGATCATTCAGAAAATTTCAGTTTTAAATCAACTAAAATTAAATTTGTTATTTTTATGAAATAAATTAAAAATTTTAATAGAATGCTGCTGTGCTACAAACTCACAATATCTTCATGTCCTAGTTCTATTAAAATTTAATATATAAAGATAATGTGTATATTGTATTATCACATTTGTGTTGAGTTTAGAAAAGTTAAAAACTCTCTCAGAATATTTTATAAAGAAAGATATTTCTCTTCTGTTCCAAAACTAAAACTTTCATCAGGTAATATTTCTATTTATTGATGAAGGGTAGCACTGGAGAAATATATCTGTTTTTGTTATAGGAAACACTTTAACAGCAATCGAATAAAATATTGTAATAGAAAAATATATATATATATAATTCATTATGTATTTTATGTTATTTTTATATATTTTTTCTTAAACAATTTTTTTGATAATATAAGAATAAATTTTTGCATTCTATTAAATGAATATATACTTAAGCTGGATGGATTAATTTAAATAATAGAAATACTCTTATTTATGTTAAAGGTAAAATAATACATATGTTGATGTGTGTGTGTACACATACATATAAAACATGAAAATAATTGCAATCGTGAAACGTTTTATAGGTGATACATACATATAAAAATACTATATATAATTTTTATCTTCAGTTGTTTGTTAGCAAAGGACTGCATATTCATTAATTGTTTAAAGAATGACAGAAGTTATTTTTAACATGGTACTAAGGAAGTGCTTTAAAAATAATATTTTTAGATATACTTTATTCGCAAAGAGATAATTAGCGTGTTGATAAGGAAAATGGTACTGTAATTAGTTTCTTTAAAAATCTCACTGATGAAAATTAGAATATTTTGGTCCCAAATGCTACTGACAGATTATTTAGGAAAGAGCGTGTTCCCCGCTATTAACATTCTTACGAAAGGGGGAAAGAAACTTGTTATTTTCGCTTCAACACAATAATATTTCAAAAACTGGGGAAAAATAAAGTAAAACAAATAATTTTCTATACTTTACCTCTCATTTCTTTAGGTTTCTGTTCTCAGCATTAAATATTGCATAGAAAACGAATCCAAGCAGCATGCATATTGACAAATTGTGCTGAAGTTAACTATTTATGTTTAGTTCATTCTAGTAAATAAAAATAAGACATTTTTACTGAAACGATACTTCCTTAACAAAAAATACTTTGCAGTACCATCTGATTATGACAATATTTTATTATGTTTTTTATGAAATTTTTATTATGTTTTGATGAAATTCTTATTATGTTTATACAAATTCCTTATGTTTTTTTTTTTTTTTTTTTTTTTAGAAACAAGTTGTTATTTAGACGGAAGTTTTAAGAAGCACTAAACTTTATGTTTATGTAACTATGTTATAACAAGATAAATAAATGCAAGTGAATCTACCAGTTTTATCAACGCTTAAAAATCACTTCAATTTTAAATATCATCAATCTTATAACCAAAACAATCTAGCGTCAGACAATCCTATGATTTATTTTACCGTTTTAAAATCTAAACTGCAAATCAGTCCCACTCAAGAAAAAACAAGATTTTATTTAATGGAAAACTTTCACAACTATATCAAGAAATCACTTCATCGATATTTCAACAATGTTTATTGTATCCAATCACCGATTTCTTTAAAAATATATTTCGTATTTTCTCTTTTCAATCTCAGTAGATAGACTGTCTTTTTATCAATTTGGAATAGGATTAGACAGGATTGGATAAAAGAAAGAGTTTAGAACTCATTTAAAATGAAAAGAAAAGTCATTGATTAATAAATTCAATAAGCTTGATAATACAGAAATATTTCATTTAAAAATAAAAATATTTTAGTTTTAAATATTAGAATCTGTATTTAATTCATATGAATGATGAAATTAATGTTAAAATAGAAACAATAGAATTTCAACAACAAAAGAAAATTGTTTTTCAAACATTTTAATATAAATTCCAGAAGTTAATTTCTCTTTCTTTTAAACTAAATTTCTCTCTCCAAATGTAAGGTACTCTAGCTCCGATCAACATTGTAATCTATTGTTATGTTGATATAAACAATTTGCTACCATAAAATAGAATTTCATAAAAGAAAATAAGCTTCCGATAATGTCATCATTCAAAATGCTTAGTAAAACAGTTTTTAAAAACTTATTCTTACAGCCTGTTCCTGTAAGAGAATTTCTGTAAGTAATTTAAATATGTGTTGATTTCAGTTGCATTATACTTATCAATATTTGTTCATTTTTTCTATTAGCATCATAGAGTTAGCTATAAATGGTTACCAAAGATACAACTTAATTTATGCCTACTGACAATGCATCAAGTAAAAAAAAAAATTTGACCGAATGAAAAAGTTAGCATTTGATATCGCTTGACTCATATTAATTTAACATTGAAGTGTATTGTATTAAAAAAAATTTATGCACTTATTCTAGAATGTATAAAACCAGTTTACAATAGAATGAATATCATTTTTATTACACACTACTTGATAAAAGAAAAAAAATTTAAATTGTTTAGTTTGTCTTTACTCTTTATAATATTGGCATGTTTAAGTTAATACAGTGTGCTGAAAAAAATGTTCATAACTGTATTAAATGTTTTAAAGTTAAGCCTTATTGAGCAATAATTGGATGATTGATTGAGTGAGTGAGGGAAGTTTAATGACACAAGGTACGATTAATGAATAATTTCCCAAAAGGGAGGATGCCTCCAGATATTCCACTTAATTTATCAGGAATTAATTTCTGTGGGCCATTAGTATAAAATATAAGCATCAAAGAAAAGGTGTCTTTCTCAAAGCAAAGCATACGAATGTGCTTTTATATGTTTGGTTACCAAAACCACATTCATCTTGAAATGGTAACAAATTTAGCTTTAGAACCATTCATCGTGTGTTTGAAAAAATTTTACGCTCCTAGAGGAGTGTATTTAAAATATTCCAACAATTCAACACATTTTACAGGTTCAAATGAGGAATAGTTCGTACTGCAAAGTTTTAAAATCAACGAAGAAACCTGCAAATTATTTGTTAATAGAGGGAATTTACTGGCATTTTCTTCCACAAATTTTGCTGGTTTATGAAAAAGTCATGTACAAGCATTTATATCTCATTTTACTGGAATATGAACCAATGCTAAATTTAACTATGCAGAGTTTTTAACTGTAATTTCTCAGGTAGAGGGTATTTTTAAATTCAAACCCTATATACTTATCATTAGGTACTGATGTGTATGCTGTATTAACACCTGCTCATTTCCTAGCTGGAAGACTTTTAACTGCTATTATTGACCCTAATTAACCAAAATTAATAACAAATAACTAAGAAATTTGAAACAGTTAAAAAAATTATTTAAATTTTTTGATGGAAATGGTAAATGCAATAGCTTAATCATTTGAAACTTAAGAACATGTACGTATTCTTATACATAATATAAGCTTAATCATTAAGAGTATTTAATATTTCCTAGACACAATTTCAAATAAATTGTAATAATTAAGTTGTTTTTTTCATGAACCTCCAAGAACTCTTCTTATTGAAATATGTATATAAATTCTCATCTCATTGATGAAAAAGTTGCTAGAGAAACAGGAAAATATTTTATAAGCAATACGCGATTGAATTCGTCTAACTGAAGAGAGACAATATTATCTTGAAATTGCTCACAGAACAGGAAACAGATTAGAAACTGCTACACGTAATTAAATCTTGGAAGAGAAGATCAAAAACTTTTAATAAAATATTTCAAGTATGCTCTTCGTAAATTTGTAACACATAATCCCGCATTCCTTCGTGCGGATTTTTGCTAATTCTTTTACAATTAGTAGAGATTAGAAATATATCTTGTTTTATCTGTATTTTTAGCTACAATTCTTACTTTGAAATAACATTTGTTAGCAGAGTTCTTTTAATGATTTATTTTTAAAGACAAAACCAAAAATAGTATATGTACAAAAGCAAGGCACAATTCATTTTATATTGTAATACATTTTTCAAATTTTTGTGGTAATATATTAAATTGCTTAACTACTATTAATATAATATAATTTGAAAACAGTATCTATTTTTTTGTAATGAATTTGAAAAAATTTATTTGAAACTGAATGATTAAACATTTTTCGTAAATATTATACTTCTGGTGTAAATTCTAGAGATTTTATTTAATAATTATATGAAATATCACACACAATGATATAATTAATTTAAGAAAATCATATTATTACTAACTATAAATCTATATCTAAAACCAAATTTAAATGAATTATCTACTATTATATTTTAACTTATTTTTTCACATAATGTTGTTTGATACAAAGATGTGGTTTTTTTTAATATTTAACATATTTATTATTGTTTCTGTAAAAAATAAATAAATTATATTTTGATAAATTGAATTTTTCTATTAACAATCTTGTAATTGCTAATCAAAATACCTCATTATAGCAATAGAGAATTTCCTCAAATACTTGCAAATATACATAATTTTCAAAAATTAATATTTATGAATTTGGTCATTTATTAGATTTAATAAAAAAGCTTTAAATATAACGTTGGATCTTGTGTCCCAAAATGGTATTAATAGAATATTTTAGGAAAAATTAAAAAAGTTTATAACTGTCTTTAATAACTTATAAGAAGCAAAATTTCATTAAATAGTTGATAACACCCAATTTTGTCGTAAAATATATTAAAATAAATATAATAATTATCCAAATTAAAAAAAAAATTATAATCTTATTGGACAAGCCTTATACACCTATTGCTGCATTACACAAATTATTTCTAATCTTATATCCTACACGTCTTTAAATATAATAAAAGTATAAATTTGCATTAAATGTTATTCGGCTGTGGAGAATAATCAATAAATTACTCGTTATAATCAACAAATTTTGCATACATGAATATAGAAAATAATAAAATAGTAACATAAGAATAGTACCACGGTACTGAGAATTTAAGCGATATAGGTATAAGTGTTGATAAAGGTTATTAGATGTTATTTGACATCACTGAAATATTCGTAAGAAAATATCTAATGGATACATCTCTAAAACACATATGTAGCTTGCGATTATGAGATCTTGACTCATGATGAATGAACACAGCTGCATTGTTATGATTGATAGGAGATATTAAGGTATCTGTTTGTTACACTCATTGAATATATATTCAATTCCAAATTTCCTAAGCTATTTTGCTTTCGTTAATCATTTATTAGAATTGAAATTCCAGCTATTTGAATTATCGAGCAAAATATTTTTACAAATATTTTTGCAAAGCAATGACGAAGTTTCATTTAAACTTTCAGAAACTTTTAATTAAAATATTTAAACATTTATTGGACAATTAGTTGATATATATTAAGTTATTAACATAAAATTGTGAATACTTTTTAAAAAATTAATTAACTCAAAAAACATTACATTTTGCTAAATTTGCTACTCAATTGACATTTTAAGCAAAAGTTTAACTTCAAATGTATCTCATTAATTTGAGGTTTGATAAAATCGTTTCAGTTCTTTTAAAAAATTATTTAGTACTTTAAAAGCTTTGAAAAAATAAATTATATATTTCATTTTTTGTATTTGTTAAAAACCAATAAATGAGTGAGTTCTCAGAGCTTCGCTGACAAAATATATATTCTCAAAAAAATGTACTAAATAAACTTTATGAATTATTTTATGCCATTAAAATATTTTGAAAACGAAAAGATCTACTTATTAAAATTCAGTTTTTCCTAAGGATGAAAAAAAATTTGAAAGCTAATAGTTTTAGTTGCAAGTGCTTTTATTCGTTTTTATTCTTTTGTCTAAGAAATTCGATAAGATTATCCGAGGAATTACTGAAAAAATATGAAAAGGTTTCTAAGGTTCACTCTTAAAAATTACATTAGTTTCCACAATATTGTCAGCTTTAACTTTCGCAGAAATAGGAAACAAAAATGAAAATAGAAAATTGTATTTATATATGTCAATATTTGTGGGGCATAAACACAAATTTTTTCTTTAATACTATAAGCAACAAAATTCTAAAAATATTTTATTTTAGTTTAGGGATAAGATACTACTCTTTAAAATGAAAAAATAAACTTTCGATTTCTGCTAATTTTGAGCAACAGGTTTCTGATTTTGCATTTCTGTTTTTGTGCGCACAAGTATCACCATGTTAGATGGGGAATTGTTTGGATTCTTCCCTATAGCATCCTCTAAATAAGGACAAATATCTAATAAAAAGGCATTTTGTAATAAACCAAATAAACTATCTGCTAAAATGCGTTCTGTAATAAACGTTGGACTGCATGACATCAGCCTTCACCTATTAAGCTAAGCACTGTTTAGCATTATTGAAATTGAATAGAAACGAAAACATTAAATGAATACTATATCAAATATGGCGAAGTCGCTAATATATAAAACCTATTATTTCAAATTCAATTAATTCTATGATACTGATCATTTCAAGGAGAAATTCATTGGTATCATTAGAACATTAATGAATTATATTCAATATATTTTTAGTTAGTAGTATTTTTAAGCTTCTTTTTTGCAAATATCTGTATTTTTTACTTTCTAGACCTTCAGAAATTTAACGTAAAATAAATATATCAATTCAGGACTAAATATAGAGTAAGACTTATTTCAGAAGTATTTTGAAACATTATTTCAAAGACACTTTTAACAAAAATTTGTATTAATGATTGAAGTAATAATTTTTTAATTTTATGGACATATTGAAGGTGAAAAATATACATTAAAAATATTTGAAAATATATCTGTACTTGCACACACACAAACCCTTTTAAAAACCTATTCTTTACAGCTTTGATTTAATGTCGTCTTTTAAACTACATTCTCTTCATGGATTTATTTTTCATTTGATTTTAAAATTTGATGTAGTAGTAGGCTTAACTTTAATTTTTCAATTCATTGAAAACTATTACAAATTTAATATATACTGAGGTCAGAGAAAATTAAGTTACAGTGATTTCAATTCCAAAATACGAGTTGATTAAAAGATAAAAATATTTTATTACAAATGCATAAGTATACTATTACACACATGTGATTGTCATTAATCCATTTTCCTTGCCATAATCATTATAACAGTTGATTCTGGTAATTTAATATACATTCACAAAGAATATAATTCATTCAATGTTTCAAAAACAAAAAAGTACTATTTTTTCATAAAGGTTTCATTCATTTTTTTTTTCGTTTTGAATACATGAAATAATTATAAACATTTCTACTCTTAATAAACACAATATTATAATCAATACACAATTTGCGAGATATAACTACACAATTCTTGGTATTCTCATAGTTCTATTTCAATTCACTCTTAATTATTTTAATGTAAAAGTACTACACATATTATTATATATTTTATTGGAATTTATTATTTATGATCAAGTATTTTAACAAAGATTTCACGCTTAACTCTAATACATAAAGAAATTCAACACTATATTTAAAATTTTTTATTAGAAGCAATTTTGAATATTTTTTCATTTGTATATAAAAAAACCGTATAAAGCTAAATTTTGAAATATAGTAAGCAATATTTCAATTTACATCAATAGTTTGATAAATAACTTAAAAGAAGTATATTTCATTGTGAATAAAATATATATTTATAAATATTATTTTTAAAAAGGAGGAAATAAATTCTTAAAAAGCGAATATTTAAAAATAATATTTTATTTTTTACGATTTCTTCTTATAGATAATAGATAATTAAGCCAATTTATATATATATATATATATATATATATATATATATATATATATATATATATATATATATATATATATATATATATATATATATATATATATATATATATATATATATATATATATATATATGTATGTATGTATGTATATAAAACAGTTGTGTGGAAAAATGTTTGCCTCTACAAAATATTTTCGAAAGCTGCATTTTTTCTGGTTTTGCGTTTTATTTTTCAAGAATTTTTTTTCTGAGTTTTCAAAATTGTTAAAGTGCTATTCTTGAGAATTCTGTATATTTTGGCAATTTTATCTTATTTTTCTAATTAATTTTAGATTCTTTTTTAATTCAACTAATAAACGTCGTTTCATTAACTGCGATATATCAATAGAATTTTAATAATTTCACCATCAATCTCTGTCAACTTTAGCAAGTCAGTTTCAGACATATTATTTGCTTAATATATCTATGACTGATTCATAAAATATTAATTCATTTTTTGAATTAATATTTTATGAATCAGTCATAGATATATTAAGATCGTAGATATATTGAATATTTGTTTCAAGAAGTGACATACACCATAATATTTTTTAAATAAGAATGCTTATAGGCGATAGATTAAAGAATATTGATATATTTGTTTAATAAATTATAAGCAAAAATAAAATGTGAAAATTGTTCAGAATTATATGTAAAATATATCTCCTTTTAAAAATCTGGTTAATGCAAATAAGAATTATCTAAATTAATATAATTATTCTGAATTTCTAGTACACGCAACTAAATATTTAATTAATAAACTCTGGATAAATTAATAGGTAATTATACTTTAATAAATTATAGTCGGAATTTTACATTTAAAAATCTTCTATCTTCATGAAACTGCAGAGATTAAAATTACACAAATTAATAATTTCATACTTTCGGAAAAAGATGGATTTATTACGAAATCTAATGTTGTTCCAACAGAAATTGATAAATGTTACCTCTATTTGAGAAACACTTTCATTTAATATATAAATGGTATACTTTGATGAAGTTATTAATATTTTTCATTAGTTCAATTACAAAACAAGTGTATGTTATATTGCTTGGAATTATAATGAACAAAATGTTATATGTCTGACTAAGAAAGTATTTTTATCTTTAAATTATAACTGAATACAGTATGCAAATAAAAATTGAACATCTGCTCCATCTAGTTCATTAAAAAGAATTCTTTAATGATGAACCTTAATTACATAGCAATTCTTTCTTAAGAGTGATTGATTAATACTAAGATATTCAGAAAATTACTTTATTCTATAGCATTGTAGTTTTTCAGCAAAATAACAGCTGTTAGCTTCATAAATTGGAGAATATATTGCTAAATGTATTTAATATGTATTTAATGATCTATTTAAATAATAAAAAACAAATTACACACTATTTTTCAGAAAAACAAATGTTGTAATTGCGAAAGTTGTTTTTAAATTGACGAATTTTTATAAATTGGTATATTTGGTTGTTTTAAAAAATGAGCATTGATTTTTGTGAATTACATGTGATAAATACAGATTACGCAAATCAAATTGCTCTATTGAAAAGACATAAATCTTCAAAAAAAGTCCTGGGCTGAGTACCAACCAGTGGGAAACAATGTTAAAAAATGTTACTTTTTTTTATTTCTTTTTCCATAAATATAAAACAAAATTCTTGGGAATATATTTTTGGAAGATTTTTTTTAGATAATTAATTACAGTCATATGTCACAAGAGATAAATCAACAGAAACTTCCAGACAACTACCACAATAGAAGTACAAGCAAAAGCTCACAATCAATTCCTCCTTTTTTTTTAACAATATCGGGAATTAAACCAGGGGCCTTTCACTGTGCTGAGCATAATAATACTCAAAAACATTTCATCAAAATTTTTTACTTTATGAATGTCTTACTTTATTAATTGAATCTAGGTCCTTCTCTCTTTTAAATATTAGATATCTTTACAGATATAAACAATATAAAATTTTAATTGAACATTTAAATTTTTATATGAGGCATTTAAGTTAAAATGACTATTCGAAGTTCATAAAATACATAAACTCTAAATCAAAACTACCAAACATTTTTTATGTTTATTACAAACTATCATAGCACAATTAATTAATATAATGTACTTAAGTGTTAATTATTATATCAGCATTTTATTGAAAACATTTTTTCTATTCTAGACTTTTATTTTAAAACTAAGTTTTTACAACGTGTATTGCTTTAAAAGAACAGAAAATCTTTTAAAGCAAAACACGTTTTAAAATCTTGAATATAGGCAAAAAGCCATGCATTTGAATTGGAATTTAACCTAAGGAATGGATTAGATACTGCAGCATTGAATTAATTCACAGAAAAGGAGCTTAGCCTGTTTCAATAATACATTTGGTTTTTTGTATTTATCGCCGTCTTACACAAGTAGATATTTTTCCTACTTGTTTGGGTAGATTCCTATAAAATTAATGGATGTTGAAAATATATCTGTTTTTAGTTGTGCAGTCGTAACAGCATTTCTTGTTACAGGTGTAAGGTGTATAAATGAAACACTTGTATCATCCATGAATTTTACATATAAAAATAAATATTAATTCAAGAATTTTGAAGTAAATTCTTCACATAAAAAAGTAAAATTATTTCGTATTTTTCCTATTAATATACCATTTAAAAAATTATATTCCTTGAAAAAAATTAAAAGATTGTAGAAATTTAATTCGCATTTAATTTTAGATATATTTAAGTTTATATTAAGTGTAAAGGTATTTCATATAAACTGCTTAAATGTCTATTGATATAAAAAAAAACTTGAAAAATAAAAATCTATTTTATCATAGTGAATATTTTTGAATTGTATTTCTTTAGAAAAGTATTCCTCAATGAAGAACTAGAAAATGCTTTCTGGTGATATTTGTGCTTTGAGAGAGAGAAAAGTAAACCTTAATAACTAAAGTTAGTAAACCTTGAAAAGTATATCTTAATAACCCTTTTACTATCTGAAAATAAAATTCAGTAAATTATAAGATTCTACTTTTTAGGTTTTTTTTTTTTTTTTTTTTTTTTTTTTTTTAATATTTTTTCTTATAATATAATCCTCATAATAAGTGCACAGGGAAACAATTAGGAATATTTTTAAAACATTAGTATTTATAATTAGTTCGCAAATAATTTGAAAAGTATGAAAAATCTTGCAATGGAGTAATTAAAATTGTTTAATTGACAGCTGTTGTTGTTGTTCTCATGTGTTAGCTAGGCTGGCAAATTGGGGTGCGCTGCTCCACTTTTCCCACTGTACCGTATTTGATTATTGACTGCTAATTACAGCATTTAATAAATAACAACTGATAAAAAAAATCATGCCATTCATTAAACACATTCTTGTGCGATTTTTGTGTGATTATGCGTTTAGTTTGGTTGCAATGTTTAAAAAAACGTAATGTTTTACTTTTAAAATGTTTGAGAAATAATTCGTAACAATTTATGCTGTGCAATGAATGGATCTTAGCATAAAGTTGACGTGGAATTGAAAATAATTTTAATATGAAAAACATTTAGCCAAAAAATTAGCGAAATTCATTATCTTACCCTTTTGAATTCCAAATTAGAGTAAGTAAGGCATTTCTTTATTTTATGTCATTATTTGTTTTAATAAAAATTCATTTTAATCGCAAGTTATTTTTTCAATGGAAGACTTTTCAAATGAAGTTATATTTGACTCTCGAGCATTTTTTCAAAATTTATTTAACACATTTTGTTGGGTGCAATCAAAATGATGGCTTAACTAATAATTATGATTATATTTCTTAGTTTTCATTAATTATATTGTAAGATAGATTTTATCATATAACAAATATTGAGTTGTTAATCTCCTGCTTTTTTTATTTGTGCACTATTTCAAAGTGAATACTAAAATTATCTTCCAAATGGTACTTTATTGTTATAAGTCGACGTACTTTAGTGAAAAGACACAACCTAAGACTTTTAGAAAGTTTTCTGGTATGGGAAAGTCGAAAGTTTATGGAATTACGAAACACACTTTAAATCATTGCTTAAAAGAATAGATCTTTAGAATATTATAATATTTATTTTATTCAGCAAATGTCTGTTTTATAGAAATATCATTAATGTAAATTTAATTTATTAGTGAAATCATTTGATATCATATCCGTTAATTAATGCGTGTAATAGCAATTTACAATAAATAAATAAAATAATCTTATAATCAATAAAATATTGATTAAAATATCATATTAATTTAAATTTTAACTTCCTTAATCTGCTTTTAACCTTTTTTTATATTACATCTGCATCAAATAAAAGAAACATTTAATAATAAAAGAAAATAATTGAATAAATATTAAAAGCAATATACATGAATAATTTTTAATGTGGAATGCATATTTTTTCATAGACAAACTTTGCACAATATTACTTTATATTACTTGTTCTTGTGCAATTTCAAGGATATTTATGCCAAATCAAATAAAATAAATTGTTATATCAGTGTCGGAATAATTTTCATGCTTCCACTAAAACATAATGCCTACTTAAAAGACCATCCACTTACTAATGGTTTGTCAGTAATATACAGTTAAAAGGTGTTGTTGTCCAATTGTCAGGTTAATAAAAGCAATTTAATACCTTTAGCACTTTGAATCTTCAATTCACTCGACAGATGTGTTTGTCTAAGAGTAAAGAGCGATATTTTAAAATAACAATGCTAAAGGAAACATTTAATCAAAACACTTGGGCTGATTACCTTAATTATAAGATAATGTTTGCTTTTCCAATTACTTTTCTAGTAAATTGTTGCTTTAACATTAAAGTTTGTAAAAGAAAATACAGTTATCACAAGTTTCTTGTAATAAGATTTTCTAATTGATGTAAACAAGGTTTGTAAAAATGTTTTCATAACATTATAAGTAATATTTTGCCGTTCAAAATATTATCAGCCAAATGAAATATTTTGCATTGCGTCTTGTTAAAATATTTTATTAAAATATATAATAAAACGTCCAGTGGTATTACAAATGGAAAGTGAAAACTTTATTGTTAATTTGAGTAAAAACTTTATTGTTAATTATTGTAATTATTAGCAATAAAGTTTTCACTCAATTTTCATTGCATTAATATATATTAATAATATAAGAATATGCATAAAATAAGGGTATTTAATAGTATATCGTATTTGAAACTTTTATTTATTTTCCGCAAAAGTTGTTTCTCCTTATATTGAAACATTTTAAATTTGATGATGGAAAAGCATATAACATTAATTCTGAATTCAGAATGATAAAAACTGATCAACATGCATGATAACATTGAAAACTATACTGCAGCTTTGTTGATATGGTGTGTGTAAGAAAAGGGAAATTGACAACACTTTTTGTATTAATATCATCTCACACTTAACAGAAGTTCAATGTCGGTAAGAGAGTCCAACACAGATGTCAAGATATTTATTGGTAGATAGTAAATATATATATATGTATATATATATATATATATATATATATATATATATATATATATATATATATATATATATATATATATATATATTCACTATCTACCAATAAATATTTGGACATCTGTGATAGAATAGAAAAACTAACTTTGTTCAAAATTAATAATTGGTAGAGCCTCCACGAGAGCCATTTACAGTGTGAACCCTCTAAGCCATAAGTCTTTTACTATAGCTAGTGGTATTGTCTTCAACTCGGCTTGGAGTAGATATAAAAGTAACTTCACCGATTTTGGGCGGCACCTCTTAATACACTAACCCAACTCGTCTCAGAATTTCTCAATATGGTTCAGGCCGGAGCTCTGGGCAGGCCAGTCCATGTAGATGACATTTTGTGTTGATTTAAATTTCATTCTTAAAAGTGCTTAAAATAATGATTCATTTTTATAAATCAATTAATTTTAATAAATATGTATTTTTCATCTATTGAAAAAAGCGATATTAATTTCATCGTTCAACAATGTAAATTACGCGCAGATATACTCGTATAAGTACGAAAGTTGTAATTCAAGCATTTATTTACTTTTTAGATATCAAATTAGTTGGAAATAATTAATTTTGTTCCCCATAAATTTGGGAAAATTTACAATACTTTAGAAATAATGCGTTATAATAATTTGGCAGAGTTTGAATTTTATTTATTTATATTTAAATTTTTATTATTAATCTATTAGTATCATAAAAGTTTTATTATATTTAAAATGTTTAACACATTAAAGCAAATAAGACTTGATTACAATTCAATGCTATTGCGTAAAAACATTTTACCCAATAGCAAGGAAATGAATTGAACTGAATTGTTATTTAGCAGACTTTTTTTTTTTTGAATAAAATAGTTTGTATCTTACAGAAACGATTTTGGAGATCAGTTTACCGTAACCTCAACTGGAGTTTGTTAAACTTGAAGTGGAAATCCAAGGGAGATTTCGATTTTCAATAAAAGCAATTTCGATAAAAGTAAAAAAATAGCTTTGTGAAAGTGGAGTTCAGTAAATGTTAGTGGGAAAACTTGTGAAATTAAATAAAGTTGTTTTTCTGCTGTGCATAGCTGAATGCATTTTTAGTGGTAATGGCACTTAATTTTCAATGATTTTGCACATGTAAATTCGTATTTATTTTAAATAAATATGTATGTAAATGTCTTCAGCAAAGTAGGAAATCTCTTACTTTGTTTTTATAGTTAAAATAAAAATGTAAATATATATTATTTTAACTATAAAAAGACTGAATAATACAGTGCCAGCAACTCAAAAATTATCTTCTTGAGAATACACTCTTTTTTTTTATTTCTGGAAATTTAATTAAAATTTAAAAAAATATCATGTTAAAATGTTAAAATATGAATCTACTAATTTTAAAATATCACTTTATATGAGATAAATTTTAATTAAATTATTACCTAAGTCAATGAATTCTTAATTGCTCCATATTTTCCTATTTTACACAATTATTACGAATATATCTATGAAAAAAATTTAGATGAACTTGTGACTTGCTTACATAAATTCATTTTCTGTTATTCATTTAATATTAAACAAATTTTCTTCACTAAGGTTTTTTTAAGAAAAATTAAAAAACAAATATAAATAAATGTACTTTTATAGGAAACATCATTTTATTTATTTACAATCTTACGAAGATATATAAAAGTTATCATATAAATTAGCATAGAAATAACGCATTTTGCGTATCAGTGACAAATATCTTTTAAATTTTATTTAATTGAAATGATCTTGGAATTAAATAATGTTGTTAAGTTCTTATATCAAAACTACAAAAATGCAAATTTTTAAAACCATTGTTTATTTAATTCAAAACATTCTAAAGCACATTAGGGTACTTACAAATTAGTACATAATTGAACTATTAAAATTTATTTTTCAATAGAACATATATTACTAAGGATTCATCATCTTTATCATTCTTCATCATCAAAAAATATTACTAATGATTCATCATCTTAACATACCTCTATCGATGAATTAATTTCATATTACTTTTGCTTTATGTATATTACTTAAATTGATTTCCAAAATTCATATATTTGAACAGAAATTACTGTAGAAAAGGAAGTTTTGATAATTTTCATTGATTTCCATTTCAAAAGTTAGTTTTTGCAAAATCGTCTAATGTTATAACTCTTCTTACTGAAAATACGTAATTAAAAATTTAAATGAATTCATTGTAGACATGTTGTGATTAAAAATAAAAATATAATGTTCTTATACATTTTTAGTTTTTACGAATCAATGGCATAAATTATAAATTTATATTCGCTTTTAAAGTACTGAAAAATTTTGTTTCTACATATATATTCCTATATTGCAATTAAAATCGAATAGATATTCTGATAAAAATTATTTTTATTCATTAACGTTCATTAATGTTAGAGTACTATTCACTGCAAGCTTTTCGATTACAAATTTCCCTCAACCATTACAATGAAAAATAATAATTCCTTAGTAACTTGTATCATAAATGAAGTTTTGACTGATATATTCTGATAAGGAAGGATTGGATTTAAAATACCTTTAATAACATAAATAAATTATATTTCAAGTAAATGGTATTAAGGTATTTATTTAGTTCTTTCAATACTTTTTATGAGAATTATTTAATATCATAGACAATTGTGTTAATGTAATGGAAAATATTAAGCATAAACACATTCTAAGAAAGTTGTCAGTCTAATCGCTTGAATATCAAATAAAATATTTCAATAAAAGTGACAAATGTAAATTTTTTTATAAGATGGTCCTTCTGCCAGTCCAGTGTATTAATAAATCGTGTATATTTTTATCAATAGTAAATTATTTTTTCTATAAAAAATTTAATAAAAAATATTTCCTTTTATGTTTAAAATATTAAAGTTTAACATTAATATTCCAAATGTTATTATTTTCAAATCTCTATTTTAAGATTTTTAAACTTTATAGCTTTCTTTTATAAATTTCTGAACAATTATTTTAAATAATCATAATAAAATAACATAATATAACATTTTAATTTTCATTTAACAATATTTTTAATCCATTTATCTCAAGCATTTTTATTAACTTATTTTTCACAGAAGACTGTAAATATTTTAAAACACTTTGACACAAATATTTGCTACATGACATAAAAATAAATTGCTTTCTTTTACATTAAATAGTTTTGTTTAGATATTTATGCATTTATTTATTTCGCAAAGATAAGTTTGAAAAAATAAGTTTTCAACATTCCGTTTTTTTTATTTGCCTGCTATATATTGTACTTATTTTATATATCTTGCTTCTCATTATATTCATAAAGTTGAATTATTAAACAAAGGAATATTTGCGGTCGGAGAACTATTAATATTCAATTTATTTATAATGTCATTAGTTCAAAATATTGACGAAAGAAACTTGATTCATTCATTTAAAGATAAATTTGTTTTGCTCAATGTATAACTATTTTTAAAGGAATCTTATTTATTTAAAAAAAATTACAAAATAAAAGAATATAAAATATTTTTTTTTATTTTCATTTGCTGCTATTATATATATATATATATATATATATATATATATATATATATATATATATATATATATATATATATATATATGTATATATGTATGTATGTATATTACTAATATAATAAGAATTATAAGTATATTCATCTCAAAAGGAATATTCTAAATTATTGTGTTGTAAAAAATTAGAGATTAGTTTTAAAAAGAAATCATTTGTTGAACTGTTATTACTTTATAAAAATAAAGAGTTTTATAATATATATAAAATTTCGTTCTTAAATAGAATGCGGATATTTCTTGCATTCCAGCTTGAATTAAATATTATTTTATTAATAAGCAAAATTGTGATAACATTGTTTCTAGTGCAGCTATTTAATTTTAAATGTATTATTTAGTTAAGCTATTCCTAACTTAATTTTTATACTTTTCATTAAAGTATACTCTTTATAGCATGAGTAAGAAACACACACACATATATATTGCATTATTCACATAATTTAACAATGATATATTTTAATTTTAATGTATTTTATTATAGTAGAAATATTACAACAAATACCAAAAAACAAAATTGCGATGCTCATAAAACATCAAATTCGAATGTCCTACTTTTAGTTTGTCATAGTAAAATCATAAATTAGCTTATTGAAGTTGTTTTTTCATGAATAATATATACAGCAATAAGCATTAAAAGTTCAGTTGAATAATTTGATTTTATTATATGAGCAACATAATTATTTAAATTTGAATTTTAAGAACAGTGATTTGAAAATTATTTAAATATGTCATATTATTGTTCCACTTTAAAATTAATTAAAGAAAATATAATATTTTCTTCTCTTAAGAGAACTTTCTTTGGAATCTTTTATCTGCTCTTTTGAATCAAACATTGACATTTGACACAACAATTCGACATTTAATAAATATTCACTGTTCCCATCATCTGATAATATTCATCCTGTTCTAGAGAGAAACCTCTTAATTACATTAAGTTCATAAAATGTTTGTTTATTTAGTAAAAGAAATTATAGATATTTCAGGAAGATTTATACTTCCTGTTTATTATTATAATAATTGTATTAAGTAAGTATGTTTATTTACCTTTACAATTTCAAAAAATGCTTAGCTATGATATTGAACAATGTATACTGGAAAATTTAACAATGTATATTGGCTGAATACACTGTTGAAAACAATTAATAAACGACATTGTAAATCCTTTATAAAATAATTGTGTGAGCAATTTCACAGAAAAAGGGAAAAGGAAGTCCCAAATGCAAATTTTTCGTATTTTCAAATTTCTTTGATTGCATATTTGACATCATAGACAACGCTTTAGTGGTAGCGGATGAGATTTAACTTTAAACTTCATGTGAGACAAAGTGGAAAAGAACAATCTAAATTCAATTGGTATTTTGTTTTGGTGAATACTATGTCACAAAGAAATAATTTAGTTGAATCATAAGGTTGTATGTGCGTGGACAGGTTAGTGGTATGCAAACACATTCTAAAGTTGCAGAAGACTTTGGGATTTCACAAAGTCTTATTTATAGGATTTAAAACCATTGTTATAGACTGGAAATGCAAATCGAAGAGGAAGACAAAATCTTTGACATGTAACGATACTCATAGTTACCCGTATAAAGATAGTTTTTTAATGTTAATAGCCGTGAGACGCCAAAATATGACTTGTATTCTTCTTCAAAGCTTTCACTCGGCTATTGGTTCCACAGTTCCTTATAAGTTGTTGAAAAACGCCTTCACCCAGGACTATTTAATGCTTCCTGATGAATGGTGTGTAACATGTCGTCGGTTACACCCGGTGAATGGTGTGTAACCTTTGACATTAACAGGAAAGTAAAATCGAGGCCTTAATTAGAGAAGTACAGCATATCTACTGGCAGAGAAATGAATGGTTTAATATTCTTTTCTGTTACCAGTACCATTTTTCTTCCCATTATTACAATGGACGTATTTTTAACTAGAAGGAACGTGGCGCCAGAAACAATCCTGCTTTTGTGTACGAAAGATTTAACAATGGAAGAATGATGGTCTATGCTGGCTTCTCCAATGATGGATGCAATGATTTCCAAATCATTGAAAAGGGAGCTGGAGCTCTAATTTGTCACTAATATATGGATGAGATTTTCAGACATATAATTATGCCTCACGCAACAGCAATTAGAGATTATTTTATGTTAATATACGACAATTGTGTGATGGTCATCTTTATAACTTGAAGAATGACGTCTTTTGGAAAATTCAAATAAAGGGAAGGAACAGTGGTTCTCTGGACATGAACCTAATCGAGCATATTTGGGACATTCCAGGCAGACAAGTAGTTGGATGTCGGCTACCACCACAAAATTTCCTAGAGCAATAAATAACTCTTATGAAGGATTAGGATAGAATACCCTCATATTATCATGCCTCAAAGCTGTTTTACACAGAGATACCATACCCCATACTACCACATTAAAAATATTTTCTTTAAAAGAAACACTTTTCTAATTTGTTTTTCTCCTATGCACAAATTGTGTTCTACTTTTTACACCAAAATGCGCAATAAATCGCAATTTACTCAACAATAAATATAACTTTTATCTCATTTAACTAATTATGTCTTTCAATAATGTACCAATGAACCAGACGATTCTCTAGATGTAAAATCAACCGCAACTTTAATACATTTTAATTACTTTGAGCAATTTATCGGAAATTAAAAATTAATTTAAAATAAAGTGTTATTTATTTAAATATATGACTTTTTACAATTACGTTATTTGTATCCATTATTAATAGTAAATATATTGATTTAACTGAAAAATACAACAAACTATTCTCAGAGTTTTGTTAAAGTGGTCACATTACTTTAGTATAGATGGCTAATAATTTTACAAAAATCTTGTATACTAATATTAAAGGGAATCTCAGCTAAAATCTTCGACATCATGAGTATGTTAATATGTTTCAATATATAAACAAAATAACACCATTTGATTAATTAATGCTATTTACAGAGTGCATTTTAAAGTATGGGTCAGCACAATCTTAACAGATATAATAAGGCAATTTTCAATGGTGTATGAGATCAATTGCAAATGCCAATAACTGGATAATTTGCTGAAAGTGATAAGGATCTTCAATATACACTCGTATCCATAAATTAAGGATATTGCAAGTTCAGTTTAAGAAAGGGACAGAAGCTAAGCAAATTTGACTTATTTCTAAAGTCTACTTATTAAACAAAAGATAAATAGCAAACAACATGTTATATGTTTGACATCATCAACAAAAATTGCAATTTTTACTCCCTGGAGCAAATTTCAAAAGGAATATATTTACAAAAACCAACATAACATGGTTAGCATGATGGTTAATACATACTATGCCCCCCAGATGGTGCAATACACGTCGTATAACGTCTAAGCATGCTGATTATCAAACTATCGATCTGATCTTGGGGAATATTACACCACTCATCAAGCAATCCTCTCTGAAGTTGCGTGCTGAAAGCTAAACCTGGACTCGTCGGAAAACATCACACAAGACCACTATTGCGGTGTCCACAATTCATGTTCTCTATTCCAGGCTAACTGTAGACGACAGTGAGTTGCGGTAAGTAGAACACGTCTGGCAGGCCTATGATCATATAGACCAATGTGCCCTTAGCGTCGGTACACGTTTTGCCTTGAAACTGTGGTACCGGTATCTGAAGAGAGCTGACAGACAGTTCTCATGCTGTTCTTCGTCTGTTTCTTTTGGCAGTAACTGCGAATTTCTGGTCCTTATTCAGCGTTGTAACGACCTGTGCTGTAACGTCTACTATTTTACATTCACCTTGGAACCATTGTCAAAGCCTGGAGATGACGCTCTGGATGATTCCAAGTTTTTCAGATACTTCCAGCTGGGTAAGTCCTCAATTCATACGGCTGATAATTCTACCATGTAAAACATCATCCAAATTCTTCTTTATTGCCATAACTATGAGGTTATTCCACTAAAAGGCTTTTAAAGCTCTTGTGAATAATTTTATTTCATTGCAACCATTCCTTAAACACCCGTCTCTCACATTCTCGTCATTGTAAGGTATTATTGGAGCCATCTGGTCGTTTGATGTAATTTGCATAGTATTCTTCAAGATGTGTATGATAATTCTACGTGTGAAATTTTTATTTTAGAGTTCAATTTCTATGTTATTCTGAATTGTCCTAAATTTATGGACATGAGTGTAGCTTAAAATGCAACCTTATTTGCTGAAAATAATTGTGCAATATTTTAAGTTATTCTATTTGGAAAGAAGATTTGAAATTTGATAGGTTTGTAAAAAGAATGTAAACCAAACGTCAAATATAACACAGTTCAAAACGACTTCAGAAAAAAATATTCGGACAATAAAAATTTCAATGAAGAATACAATTATTTTCATTGAAAAGTATCTTAAATGATGCATTTGATTTTTCTATAATTTTCTTTTCTGGGTTATGATTTCTTTATCAAAAATATAAAAAAAAATTCTCTTTTCTTTATTTTTTAAGAAATTTAAATAACGTATAAATCAAATGATAAAAAATTATTCACATAAATGACTATTTCTAAAATTGTAACTTAGTAAAGAATTTGATTTCAATAGATGTCACTTTACATTTTTCTAGAAAGAATTTCACCCTATTTTTTTTTAAATATAACTAAAATTCAAAGAAATTGCTTAAGTAAAAGAAAAATGTAAATATTATATAATATTAGAAATATGATAATAAAAAGGAAACATTTAATTGTAATTTAGAATTAATTGTAATACATCATAATACTATAATTAATGCATTAAAATATTCGATTTTATCATTTTCAAAAATATGTCTAGAATAAATGCATTTTCAATTTGAAACAACTTACCAACTGAACCAAAAGCGTGACAGTAATTTTATTTATTCGCAATCATAATTATAATGACATGTGTGGGTTTTCCCATCAAATAAAAATATTTCGAACGTGCATTTTATTCAAAAATGGAGCAGTGGGATTTCAGCGGAAAATGAGAATGTAATGAGAGATAAAATAGAATTCAACCAAGAATTTTTTTCCAAATTATATTCTACTTGAAAGATATTTCTAAAATCCTTTTCCCTAAAAAACTTTTTAAAGTTTTTTTTTTTTTTAATAGAATTGATTAAATAGTTAGAATATTCCAATTTATTGACTATGAAGTTGAAAAATGAAAGAAGTAAAAAACGCTGATTTAGCATATTAATGTCATTTTTTTCTATAACAAAAACTCTATTTATACTGTATATGTTTATAAAATATAATAGCATATTCTATAATGTCAAGGTAAGCACACAAAAACAGTCAAAAATTATTGTTTTATTGAAGCATTTAGAGAAAAAAATTTATTGACAGAAATTTATTTTAAAATTTTTATTATCAATGCGAAACAAAGCTTTTTAATAGAATATAAAAATTAAAACATTGTTTATTTACAAGTAACTCAGCTTTATGCATTTGACAAAACTTTTGTTTTTTTTCTAAATATGTGCATCGATTAAATGACATTACATGCAGCAAAATTCATCGAATATTATAAACTAACCACATCTGTATTGAAAATTACTTATGTGAAGTACATAAATTGTGCCTTATTTTTACAAATAATTAACAAGGAGAAAAAAATAGATAAAATAAATTTTACCACATAAGTATTTTAGTGCAACGGCTTGATAATAGTTGACCATAAGATTAAACTGGCAGTAAACAGTAATAAAAAAAGTTTTATACTTTGGTTTAACATTTTTAAGTATGGATGTTTATGAAGAATGAAATCCTATACAATTTATTGGTATTGTGCTCTAATTAACTTAGCTATGGAGTAGAGCTAGCTTATCCCTATGCCGGTGCTGGATCAAGGTAAGTGTAGATAACTGACAGATGGGCTAACCATGCCTTCCTCCTAAAACGCATATGCTTACAGAAACCAATGTAATTGAGTACCCAATTTTAAGGAAATGGAATTCTATCTACATGCTCCACAAAGATGAATATATACTAGAATTCAAACTGTTACCAGTTAGGGTGCGTATTATGTATACAAAGTCATAATTGTCTTTATATGCAGATACCCAGACCATTTTTTTCTGCCTCGTGCACCAAAGTAATGATACTAGCTACAGTGCAATACAAGATCTAGTTAGATCATATGTGCAAAAGAAACCCTGAAGAAACAAATAATTAATGTTTTTCATTCATAATATGATACAACCTTGACACATAACTTTATGATGATAATATAACTTTATGATAATAATATAATAATTGTAATTTTCCTTAAAAAAATTTTAAAAAATAGCACATTTAGTATTCTAAACATACATATAAATAAGATCAAAAGATTTTCATTAAACTTTTTTGTTTCATTACATTAAAAATAAAAATTTTTTTCAGTAAGTAATGTTAGTGGAATAATCAACTAAACGTTTTATAATTAAAAACAACGGTGTTACATTTCAGGATTCTTATGCATTCAGTACTTGATATACTGAGATTAACACTTGTGCTCTGATACTGCGTTTTTTTTTATTTTAGCTTAGGAAGTATTTAAATTTGATAATTAGTAGCTCCGTATCGTTCCTTAAACTACTTGTCCATTGATGGGAATGCAAAAAACAGTGCCTTATAAACATTTTCAAATACAAATAAATAGAAAGAACATAATTAATATAAGTTGAATTATTTTCAGTTATGTTTGTAAAAGTAAATTTTGCTTAGCAATTGGCAAGAATTTACCTTCATCAAATATATAAGAGTAAGCATAATAATAGAAATGAAAGCAACTGTTATAAATATGTAACTGTTTTGAATATAATGCCTATTGATTGATTATAAGAGTTAAAGTTTTCATGGTATTTTGTTCAGCTTAATAAAATGTTTTTAAAGAAAGAAGCCTTAATTCGATATTTTTATATTCATATGTAATAAAAAACTGATATTGACAGCTTTATTGATTAAGCTATTTTACTTTGGTAAATTAAAATATTTAAATTTTGTTTCGTTAGAACAATTGTAAAAATAACAACAGTTCATAAAAATAAGTTTTAGTAATTTTACATATCATACACAGTTCAAAAAATAAAATATAGGAATAAATAAAACAATGGTAAAGTTATAACATTATAATTTAAACATATTGGCTTCGCAAAAGTTTATAAATACAAACAATCAATTTTTTTCTATTTAAATAACGATATTTTGAAAACAAATTCTGACAAAAAATAAATAACATAAAATAATATAACTACGTTTTTAGCATGAAACAGGTTATACTCCGTTGGTATTCTTCACTTTATTTACGATTTAAATTATGTAATTGGTAATGGCATTCATAAATCATGTCGTATTTGTTTGTAATTTCAATTAAAAATTATGTACCTACGTTGACTGTTGATAAAAGATACAATTTTACTTAAATAGAAATGTAAACAACAACGTGATATAACACCTTGAAACAAGATGATAGAAAATTAGTGCTTAGTAATTTGAGAATTACACAAAAAATGTTAAAAGTAATAACACATTTTTATTTTATAGTTTTTTTTTAATTATGTTGAAGGTGGAAGTTGTAGGTTAAATTTTTCAAAAATATTTGTGTTGACAGAAACAATTTTACTAAATTTTAATGGTAAGAAGGCAATATAAAATATTATGTTTAAGGATATTCAATGAAAGGCGTTTGTGAAATTTTCAGAAAATATAATTTATTTTATTCTGAAAGAGGTTGCAAAATGAAAGTGAAATATAATATTTGATGATAAAAGAATGTACTGCATCAAATTATTTCCAAGAAGTCAAATTACTTCGTAAGTTACTTTTCAATTATTGAACTTTAAATTATATTTGTAATATTTAATATTATCAAGTAATAATTTACTAAAAGTGCCTATATCATTACTATTAATAAAATATTTTACAAATATTATTAATTAAATTAACTATGGAATGTAAAAAAGATATAGTTTTAATAAAGATTTGTATGTTATATTAAAGTAATAAAACTGATTCTGTTTATACAATTGTGAAATTATTTCTAGATCTTTTTTCTGTGTAAAAGTAATCAATAGATCTTAAGATTTTCTATTAGAAATCACTTTAATTTAAATGAATAATGAAAGTAAATAGTGTCTAAACAAGTATAAGTCAAACTAAAGGTTTCTGTAGAAATTAACATATTTAATTTTTCATATTTACTTTAATTTTGGAAGAACTACATATCTCATAAGTGATTCTCTATTTTAAAATATTTTATAATAATTTTTTTTCCAAAATTACCCAATGTAATGTTAAAAAATATTTATCAAGTCGATAATATTTATTTAATTTCAAATCATACCTACAGTAAAAAATACTAATCATATATAACAATAACAAATGGAACATACAAGAAAAATGTTTCGAATAAATATTCATTAGACTTAAGCATAAATATAATTTGCTATTGATTGCCAAATAGACTATACGATGAACACACGAATTTTATTTTATAACAGAAATTTACTGGAAATTATATGTTTTATCTCAAAGTAAATCTATAATAAATTTAAGTGTGGTGATATATTAGCTTCCAGAAAAATACTATACAAATTATTAAATCCAAAATTATTTGTTTTGATACACACCACCAGAATGCATTTAAATAGACATAGAATATACTTTTCTATAAAAGGAAATACTTTTAAAAATTACTCTTATTATGTCCCTAATGTCTTAATAATTTAAAGTGCTTTGAATTAAAATTATATGTCTGTTTCACAGCAATAATAAATCAGAACAGGACTAATCCTCCTCTTGCGATTCAAACAAAAATTATTAGTTATTCTTAGCTAAAATCTCAGTCTTTCTTTTAAATTGTATTTATTTTTATAGCTTATATTTTCACATAACTTGTATTGTAACTAAACAAATAAAACTATATCTTAATTTGAAAATTTTGAAATCATTCCACCTGAAAAAATCGATCTTCAATTAGCTGGGTCTCATATGAAAAAATAATTAATTTTTATTCTGCCATGTCAATAAAACTTATTAATGAAGCAATTACTAAGGAGTTTCTATTATTTCAAGAATAAATAATAGAAAATCGTTGGAAAAAAATGCATTAAGAAAGAAATGCTTAATTAATTCCTTATTATAAAGAATAGAAAAAAATCTGCTCCACAAACATTTTGACTCATTCTTTTTCGGTATTAAAGAGATAACCTTTTAATAATGAAGATGAGAATTTCAATTTAAGTAATTGCAATGAATAAAACAAATTATTCTTGATCACTCTTAATTTAATGTCTTGATAGATTGGCTTAGATTTTGGTGATATAAATATTTACATATAAATATGGCAATTATTTATTATTATATAAATCCTAAATATTTTTAATTTTTAGTGATATAGTTGATGAATATAATTTTAAAACAATAGTTACACACATAAAAAAATGTTTTAGAAGTCAAACTCGTAAAATTTTAATTCTAAATATTTATATCCTAGAATATGTCTTCTTTCTTGAGTATATATATATATATATTTTCTATATATATATATATATATATATATATATATATATATATATATATATATATATATATATATATATAAAGCATATCAATTGTGAAGGAATGAAAATAGTTTAAGAATTGAGAAAAGATCATTTTGTACATAAACTTCGATGATGTGAATTATTAATATTGGCTTTCATAATTTCGCAACACATTTAAATGGAAATTCTTATTATTAAAGAGTATGCAAAATCTATATAAAATTCCTACAGTGTGTTCCGGAAGAAATTATAATTTAACTAATTAATTTTCTCATAATCTGTGATACATTGAATTATTTTATGTTTCGTACTTAATTTTATATATTTACGAGACTACATTCTTTTTATGCGATTGTTATGCTTGTTCTAATAAATAATATTAAATAAATATCAATAATCAGTACTCATTATTTCATTGCATATTTCTAGTGAATTATTAAATTTGAATTGCATACACACGTGCCCAGTTAATTCTTTCTGATTAGAATATATATTTAATTGAAAAATATATTTATATAATAGTTCATTCAAATGTAATAATTTTTTTAAATACCTATCTTTTTAAGCATTATTAGCTAAAATGCTGATTAATTTGAAGCTCATTCAATATGAAAAAAATTTTTGTGCGTCTTTCGAAAATTATTTTAAAATATTTTTCTCAGATGAGCATTGAGAATCTTTCTATGAACTTGACTAAAAAAATGTAGTAATTTTCATCTTATTTTGCATGACCTCAGTTTTCAAAATTGTTAATATAATATCAGTTGGTAAGATCATACATTAATTTTTATTTTTTTCACGCTGTTAATGAGATAAAATAAATTTATTCATACGAGACTTACGACAATTAATTATTCATACCATTTTTATCTTGCTATTCGAGGAAAATACTTTGTATTATTCACTTCAATATTGCGATAATAAATAATTCCAATATTTATTTTTGTACGTAAACGTGGTTTTCTGCACCTTATGATAAAATTAAGATTATTAGAAAAAGAATTTCTATTATAAGAAAAAGAATATTTTATTTTTGTGTGATAATTTTTTTAACATGAGAAGTATTACTAAAATATTTCATTTTAGTAAAATATATATATATATATTGCTTAAAATGATAAAAGCTTAAAATTTTAATAAATTATTGATTACCATTAGGATTATAACTACAGAAACAAAAAAAGGATAATATTAAATGAATATAGAAACATAAATATTAAACAAGATAGATTAACGATAATTTTCTACATTTTATAATTTATGTATTTTTACAAATAATACAATGTGAAAATAATAATAATATTAATTTTTGAAACAATTGATTATATCTTTCTTTCTATGTAGATAATGTTATATTACTCTTTTTCTCAATTATCTTAAGTATAACTTTTAACTTCTTTCTAAATTTATTTATGTAATTGAATAGTTATATTAACCGTTGAATATATATATTTTTTAGAAACGAGTGTTATTCACATCCTATGGATAGAAACTGAATTAAAGTTCATCGAAGTAAGAAAATAATTTTTATTCAGTCGAAATTAATCATTGTAAGATTATTTGATTATAACTTATATATATATTCTGATTGTTATTTTTATTCTATTCTTCAAAAGTACTCAAAATTTTCAAATATTGAATAAAAGCTGAATTCATATTAGTTTCTTCTGCAGCATTATTTAACTGAACTTAAATATTTAATTAAACTTAAGAATTCTCCAAATTATTAAACTGCTTGTCAAAATACAACTTATAAAAAGCAAACATAAAAAATAGGAATTTCTTTTTTATAATGATATAAATCACAATTTTTGGATCTTTTTAGGTATATTAAATTCAGTGAATCAATGAATTCTACTTATTTTATAAATAACTAATTGATATAGTATAATTGAAAAAGGTTAGTTTTTATTAAATGAAAAATATTGCGAATGGAAATCTCTCTTAATTAATTTGAACATATTTCAATTTATACTGAAAAATTAATATATATATTATATATGTATAATATAAATTAAAACTTGTGAATTATACTTATAGTTTTAAAAATATATTACGTTTTAACTTTTAAGAGAAATTACACATAAAAATTTTAATTACTTGCTTGGTTTAATATAGATTTCTACTACCTTGTTTTTTACATAAGAATATTTTGAAAGTATTGTAGAAAATTGACTTATAATTTAACATGAGAGATTTCATTGTATCTTCTATTTAAAAATAACTGTTAAAAAAGTAATCTTTCCTTAAAATTTTAAAAATTTAAAAATTGAATAAAATTTATCAAGTGATATTACGTAGAACATAAGAACTATAAATTCATAAAATTCTTCAGGAGTTTATTTATTATTCAAGTTTTTTTCAACTATGCCAAATAAATTATATTTTCATTCGTTGAAATAAATGGCAATTCACATAAATGCCCATGATTTGGCAGGTAATATCTTATAATAATTTGGGGCTCATTTTTTGTTTTGAGCTCATCTTTGTTTAAAACTTATGTTTGATAGAAGCTACTCTCTTTTATGAAAAAATGGAAGATGATACTGTGCTTTTGTTTTCTGCAGTTTTTTCGTATTGGAAAGAATCCTTTACTGTTTTTATTTTTTATTTTTACTTTTATGGTACATTAACATGAATGATTACTGTTATGCAAAAAATGTGGTATTAGAATATTTTACTACAACACTTGTAATGCAGTCAGTTACACTGCATGGGAGGAGCGTAGTAACTTCTCACCAAATAAATGTCACATATTCTTGAAATATGATGATTGACATTTATGCACATGAACGGGACTAAAGAAGGTATTTAGTTCTAATTGTTAGCAAAATTCATGGACATACTTCTTCTGGATTCGAAATTGGTTTAGAAAATCCTCTAATTGCATCGGGCATATCAATTCCATTTGAATTATTGATGCTTTGATCAACCATTGTAAACGCAATGGACCAATAGTAATAACTAGCAATAAAACGTACTATATTCATTTCAATTTCAACAACAGCTGGCATGATGATACATATTATATAATAACATTTTAAAATTTATTCAATTTCACATCGTGCATAGATTTTCTTTAAGTATCTTTTCTTAAGTTTTCCGTTTAAGTATTTTAGACATATAATTTATTAGCTTTATTTTTTCAAATTAATGTTTAGCTATTCATAGGAAACATTATTCATCAACATTACTTTACTTTCTTAAATGTTTACATTGAAGAAAAATTATAGTGCAGCTAACAATTTTTGTAAATATTAAAAATACAAATAGATGCTGTGTACATTTGCAATAAATCTTAAATTTTTAACATTTTAACTTTGGTAATTAAGTTCTATAAGTTTTAGAATGAAATTTCAAATAAATAAGTTTTTTGCTTTATAGACACTTCTAAGTAATACGTTTTCAATTCACTTTGTTAATAAGAAATACTACAATAAAACTAAAAAATTTCATTTTTCCCTTAGATGGGAATTTATGTATTGTTTTAATCAAAGTTACATAACCGATAATGTAACCGAGAAATATTATATTCTTTAAATTATTGCTGAATAGAGTTGATTTCATTTGTAAAATGTTCACACCTTGATAGAAGTTTGTGGCAGGCTAATGTTTTCACAAAAAAAATATAATTTGATACTAACAAAAATATTTTCAACATTTACAGATAAAAGTATTTATGACTTCTCTGTTTTGGGATCAATCACCTTATTACTTTTAAAGTTAGACCCAAATAATGATTAATTTGAAATATTTAAGCAATAAAATGGCTTCTAAAATCATTTTTATTAATTCTTTCAATTTTTTTATTAATAAGGAAACATAATTAAGAATTCCAAAAATTTATTAATAATTTTATATATTTGATATTAGTAAAATACAAGCAGCTTACTCTAAATTTATGTATTTAACATTTTACTAATTAGTTCACAATTTTATGTTCATAAGGTTAAAAATATTTCAAATAGGGCATTTGTTTAAGAGAATGTTGTATAAAAATATAATGTTTAAAATGTCATAAAAAATGTTTTGAAATATTTGTACAGAAATATCATTACATGTTGGTCACGCATATTACATAAAAATTTCTGGATTATTATTTTTTGCAAATTTTTGAACAGTCAACGATAAATTATTTATGGATTTTGCTTTCCAGGACATATTTAATAAGCAATTTTGCAAAGTAATCTTCGAATCAGCATAAAATGTTTTATTTAAAATGTCACAATTTTATTATTAATAATAAAAATTAAATGATTCATATTACTTTTTTATAAAACATTAAATGGAATGCCCCGCCTATAATCTGAGTTATACTCTAAAAGCTTTTGTATACTTCTTGATTTTTAAATTTTTTAAATACTTAAATTAGCTTTACAAAATCATAAGATGGTAGGTAATGCTGGGAAAATGAAGTGTGTAAAATTTGTAGTAATAAAAACTGCAAAAATAGTAGTGAAACTAATTTCTATAAATATAGCTTTTTTTTTTACTTTATTATTATTTGTTTTAACAACAGATACTGTTCATAGTTTGGCTTAATCAATCAAATGTATAACTGCACACAACTTTCCGAAAGTAATTATGAGGAAGTTAGCAAATGATGTTTTCTATCTTAATATAAGCTGCCAGATTTTTAGGTATCTTATCTCTTGCTGTAATGAATCTTCGAAGTTGTTTCATTTTCAATGTGTTGATGAGAGTGAGCAAAATTGAAGCCCAAAGAAGTCATTAATTTTATCTAGGCATTAATTTCTTCACAGTAAGAAGATAATTACATATTTCCGATTCAGGAAGATGTTATAATTAATCACTTGTGGACCGAAATTGTCCTTATGTTAGTGATTTAGTGGAAGAAAATTTTCTCTATCATTTATAATTTTAAAACAAAGTGAACTCTCTCTGATAAAACTAACATTTTTATTCACATTAATGTTATTTAAAATCATTTTGTCAATAGTAGCAAATACAAGTTTGTTTAGAAGATCTTTAGTTATAGGGAACATTTAATTTTTAAAATATTTATTTAAGTGTCATTCTAAATAAAATGCTTAGTTTACGATATTATTTTTAAGAATTCGAAAATTTAAGTAGCATCTTTTTTTTTATCTGAAGAAATAATTATTTTAAAATGTGGATTTGGTAAACTATAAAGGGAACTCAAGCAGGGTCTTTTTCAATGATATATTTAATTTAGATGTGTTTACATTCAGTGTATGATGCTAAAATAATTCTTTTAATAAAATTATATTAATAAAATGCGTGACATTGGTGCTAAAATTAAAAGGGAAATTATAATCTAAATTATAAGACCAATCGACAAATATTTTAAATATAAGGTACCACTTTAGGAAAACAAAATTATAATATATATAAAGAAATGAAAACAAAATTATAAATTATCAAATAAAATGAAATATGTTACTGCACATATATTGTTATGTTAGGTTTCTTTAATTAAATAATTCAAGAAATAAGTTTGCACATTAAACAATAAAATAATAAAAATGTTTTCAGTTTATTCTAAAGCTGATACACGAAGATGTAAGGAAAATTTACCATCGTTGTTTACAAGTCTTTCAAATTTTTCAGAAACCATACTGTGTTTTACAATTGTAAATACTTTTCTCATATAGCAAAAGCATTGAACAGGAGTATAATATATTGAGAAGCAGGTTGTTTTGTTGATATTTTTGTTTCCTTTCACTAACTTAGACGAAAAACTACATATTACCAAATTACCCAGCTAAGCTCTTTATGTGAAGATGAAGAAAAACTATAATGATTAATATAAATTATTAGATGTCATAAAAAAGAAAATACGAAAGGTTTAATTTATCATGAGGTAAGCTACCCTTCGTGTAATTAAATGTAGCGATTAATAAAAAGAGCTTAAGTGAAACTAATTTTATTCAAAGAAATTCCGTGATAAAATGGTCATGTTACAAATTAATAATTAAAGGTTTTTAATCTAAAAATTATGTAGAAACATTAAATATATGGCAAAAGAATATATTTCTTAAAATTGAATGTTTTTAATATTTAAGCACTTTATGGCATATTTGATAATTTTGAATTTGGACTATTAATCCAATTATATTATATATGATTTAATACTATTGAGCTAAAATAGCCTTAAAAGAGCAGTAGGATATATTTTAGAATTATTAACCAATATGTCTTTTGTTGGAATTAAAAATCAAACTGGAATATGAACAGAAATTAATATTCCAAATTTTATATTCAAGAGTAATCTGATTTGTATAGCTGTTTTAAATAACGTAATAAATTTAAATAACACATAGGAAGAAAAAAATAAAAGTATGCTTATATTCTGTATAAAATATACCAAATATATGGGAAATAAGTATGGGTAACAATCTAGAATACAGTCATAACATAGCATGGGACAGTTGTTACATGGAATTCAAGAAATACAAAATTATTTAAAATATTGTCATTTTGAAGTGTTGAATACGTCATATATTTGAGAATAAAATGAATACCAAAGCATCATAAATAAAAATAATTAATTATTCCTAAGGAAATATATCGTGAATTTTAATTTTAGCTATTTATTCAAAAAATAAAACAATTGTATATTCCCAATTATACTGGTTAATGATAATGATTTACATTTCGCACAAATAGACATTTTATAAAAGCTAATCTGATTGGTAAATCTTATGCGGGAAAACGAATTATCTAACACATCTTATCAAGAAAATAAAATGTGCAGATTCAGTAAAATTAAATTACATTACTCTAAGAATAAATTTTATTCGCTTCTGATTTTGCAACTAGTATTAAATAAAATATGTTAAGGTCAACAGAGAAATTACACTGTTTAAATGGAAGAAATAAATTTAGTTAGTGTTTCATTTCGAATTACACGGGCGGAAGTTAAAAAAATCACATTTTTTAATTTATAAGTAAAATTGTTCCTCCATATTTCTTCACTACTTAAAATAGATTCTGTGTAAAATTAACAAATAGGACAGAAGTTTCAAGACTAAATCTTCAAACATAAAATGCTATTTATTGTGAAATTTTATTAAATGTCTTTTTGCGATAAATAACAAAAAATTTATAAAACATTACTTTCCTGTACCTTGGATAAAAGTGAGAATGAAATAACACGAATAACTTTTTAAGTAAATTTTAACCAGAAATATCGGGTTGCATAGCTTATCTGATGTTGATCAAATTTATAAATGTAGAAACTAATGTAAAGGAATATTGATGCAACAATATAATCTTATATTTTAATAAGAGTATTCTAAGTAATGTTTTAAATATCAGTTAATTTTTCATTTTTGTTTTGATAATTATTATGTACAGTTTTCTGTATTTTCGTGTAAAAACTTCATCTTCAATGACAGGGCTTTGATATTGATAGAGTCGTAAAACATATCTTGTGAAAAAAATCCATTCTGGTAATCTTTGCATAATTACTGATTAAAGATTGGTATTAATAGTCAAAATTTAAGAGATATTATTTCTATCTAAAGATTTTGTGTAGTAAACAGAATCCCAATGCAATCAATAACTGTAATTTAAAAATTATATAGAAACATTAAAGATGGTGAGATTATATATATTTTTAAGCAATGTTTTTAATTTTTCTTTACTATTTTTCGGCTGTTCTGATTATTTTAGAGTAGAACAATATATCTAATAATTTATAGTAAATTAATGTCGTTTTGCTAAAATACCTTTAATAGAATAACCAGAAAAGATTTTTGGAAATATCAATCAGAATTATGAAACATAAAAAACATTTCAAAAATACGTTATAACAGTTGAACCTTTTTTTTTATTTAGGTAGGATGGTTTAGTTTGAAAAAGAAAGAACTTTTGAAAGCTGGTCAGAAGAAAAAAGAAAAAAATTAATCAAGGAAAAGTTCTTAAAAATTCAGCTGGTGAGTTTTGTTCCTCCATTAAATATATTCCAGTTCGATTTCTATGTGATGTCATTTTTTGCTAGTTTTGAATTGCAGCCTTAAAATTTTTCCCTTAATATATCTGAGTATTTAACAAAGCTTATAATTATATTCTTAAATCTTAAATTCTTTATCTGAAAGAGAATACATCATAGTATACTAGTCTAAATTTAAAATAAATTATACCGTATGCAAAGGGCTTACATAAAACCAAATATAACATAATCTTGATGACTAAACGTAATACAAAATCTACTATTTTCTTTCATAAAAATTATTATTATTAATTCACGGTTTTAGGAGATTTTAATTCACTATTGAAGGAGATTTAATGAATAATAGTTAATTAATGAAAAATAATAGAAAATTAATATTTTGCAATGAGGTTAAGTCCTTAAAATTCAAAGACTATTTAAGGTATAAGAAGCTATTTTGTTTTATATAAATGGAAACTAATGTAAGTATGAAAAATAATAAAAATAAAAATAAAGAAGCTGAAAATATTTTTTTCATAATAAAATCAACTAAAGTGTAAAATGTTGAAAAAAATTCAGTGGAACCAAAATTGTTGTGAATAATAAATATTGTTATTAATTTTCATTTCTTCTTAAGTGTATATATATATATATATATATATATATATATAAATACATAAAACATATATATATATATATATATATATATATATATATATATATATATAATTTTTTTCAATATTCAGAGAGGTTAAGGTCAGTGTAATAGGTTAATAGGATTGTAAATTATATATACAAGAATCTATTTTGCTAATGTGATAAAATCTTAAGAATGAATAAAAAATATGTGAAGAATAAATACATCAATAGTATTTATATAAATTAAAACAAGATTGATTTTATTTTATTATACTATAAAAATGAGAAATACTAACTTTTAAAGTTCAAATTTTTTTCAATAATTATCTTAAAAATGAGCCATTTATCAAATCATGATTTTTGCTAAGATTTTAATGTATTTAACAAATGTAAAAAATAAAACAATTTATAAGTCTTAAACATGGAGAAAAGAGAATAAAATTAATCAAAACAATGTTACAGAGAGTAATTAACTTACAAAACAAAGAGATAAGCAAATTTTTTATTCTTATTAATATTTTAAACCTTTGTCGTTTTATATTTCTTAAAGCACGAATTTCCTATTAGGCTACTTATATTTTAACATGTTACTAATCAGATTGGCAAATTATTAAATTAAATTTTAAATTAATTATCAAAATTTTAATTATTGTATAGTGCTATTTTTAAGAGATATTGGAGAACTAAAACTCTTTATCGACCGTTAATGTAATCCAATTTTATATATTTTATTATAAAATTTCTAACTATCCATTCACTTATAAGAGAATATTTAAGAGAAGTAAACTAATTGTGATTGCATAAAATAATACAATACAAAACATGAGACATCAGAGAAAATATAATATACGAAAATATAAACGTAATTCTTAAAGAAATGTTATATTTAAAAGTGTATATGTTCTCTTTGATTTATTTTTCATTTATAATTTATGTTTTTATATCACACAGAAAATTTAATTACATACTCCATTTTTGCTTATTTATCAATATATTTGTAATGGTGAAAACTATACACCATAATTATTGATTTTGTTATTAGATCTGTATTCTCAAACATAGAAAATTCATAATATTTTCCATAACAGAGGTTTGAAGTATTTTATTAGTACTTTGAGTATCGGACAAAATACCATTAGAATTGTAAGCAAACGCTTGTAGCCAATAAGGATTCAGATCACTACTAATGAATTAGATTTATTGTTATTCATTATTTTGCACAAATGAATACAATAACGAAACACATTTGAATTATAACATATTTTGTACAACTGAATACATTTGAACACGTACTAGTTCCTACAATTTTCAAAAATTGCATCTACTTTTAATTGATTTTTGTGAAAATAATTTCAACTATGCAAAAAGTTAATAATGTTACCAAAATAAATTTCATAATATCTAAAACAGAATTTCTTAAAATTCTAATTGATTTCTTAAAACACTATATGAAGAATATTTTCAACTTATTTTTCAAAATTGTTATCGGTAAGCATAATGATACTTTACCGTTGGTATAAAAATTCAATTTACATGATATTTTTTCTCACATAATAACACAAACTTTTTTCTAAATAAGTTAGTAACCAAATTGTAAATATTTCTTTCAGATTATTCTTAATTTATATGTAATAATATAAAATATTTAATTTCACTTAAATTTCAAAAGAATAAATCATTAATAATGCAAATAAGATATTAAAGAAAATCATTATTAAATTTGTAAAATATGAAGTAAAGTATATAAGAATAAGAAGGTATATTTAATTTTAAAAAAAGTATCACGATTACCTTAATGATACGGGGGATATTCTGTAAAATATTTTCAGTCTAAATTAAAGAGAAAAATACTATTATATTTCATCAAATGATGAAATGATATATCAGTGTAAGAAATCTAAATATTTTATTTTAATATATCAGAGAAAGTTTAGAATTGAAACAGCAGAATTTGACTTTTCGTACAAACAAATAGATACAAATAATCATATTAGAGATAAAAATAATTGGAATGTCAAATATTTTCCCAAGGAATAAATATTAGATTATCTTTTGAAATTTCAATTAATTTTCAGTAAGGTGAACAAGATGTCAATATATTTTTGAGAATACTGTTGCTATTTTATTTCCCCATCATTTGAATAGTTTGATATTTGCCTACAATTAACATTTACTTATTATAAATTTAAAAAAGCTACTTTTAATTTGATAACTTAAATGAAATATAAAATACATCAAATATGACGTTTTTCCAAGTGGTAAAACTATGTAGGATTTAAACTCAAAATACAAATGTTAATAAAAAAAGAAATATCATTTGTCTTATGAATATATTCTTTTTGAATATTTAAATGCCTATTTGTTTTTCAAATTATTCCCAATTAACATGTTTTTGATTTATTATTTATGGATAATGTACACGAATAAAGTCAAACAATAAATATATTCCATTTACTGTAGTGTTCGAGTCTTATCTAATTGTGAAAGATTATATCCCAACATAAGGCATCAAATGAAATAGTTTCATTTCAATTTCCAGATATTAGGATTACTATACTTTTCAGCTCAATTAACTATTTTGTCATGCTTTACCAGAAATTGTGTATGGTTTCGTGATTTTGAAGCAGCTAACAAACAAACAATTAAGAAGTGATCTACCATCTAGAGATATCATTCGTATTGTTATTGGTTTTAATCATGACGTATTTTACATGCCCCAGTCATCAGTTTTATATTTTTTGACAAAATATAATTTCCATTGATTTTTTTTTCCATGCATTTATTTAAATCTTAGGTAGAATTCCTCCTCATACAGCAGCTTTCTAAATTAGCTGGATTATAAGTGCATCCTTTCAACTTACATATTATTAATTTCTTAAATTATTTTAAAATAAATAGTTTCTTTGCATTTTTAAAAATATTCTTAAGTTTTAAACAAAGATCGGAAATACGTATGAATATATTCAACCCTATTTCCTTTCTTAGAAATATTCCTGTTTACTTCCATGCAAATTTTTACCTTGTTCTCAAATTAAACTGTCTCTTTAATTCATTTTGGACCCAATTATATCACTCCGATATAACAGTTAGACTTGTGCCTCGTTATAGTTTTAAACATATGAATTAATGATTTAGTTTTAATTAATTTTCTTATTTTTAAATTTAATACTTAATATAAATGAACATCTATTTTCTAAAAATGTGAAAAAGAGCAAAAGAAAATTTATGTTAACCCTTTTGATTCCTCTTCTGTAAATAAAAAAAATAAAAGTTTGTATAGACACTAAATAATCTGATTACTTAACAGTCTGGGACTGTTGTGTAAGCCATTTCAGCACATACTACGTAAACTATCTTCCGTTTAAAGTTAGTTAAATGCACCAGCCAAACAGAGTCACAACATCAATCACTGGTTACTCAAAAGATGTCGTGATCAAATTCACGATCTATCGCTCTGAATATCACCATTCTATCACTAGTCTATGATAAGCTCATTAAATTTATATATTTTTGACAATACATAATGCAAATTCTAACTATTTTAAAACTGGTATAAAACACCTTTAAGGCCCACCATGTAAACAAATATCTGGGAGGAATTATTATATACAGTGAGCAGTATTCACGTGACACAAGTAATAAAACCAGGAAAAATCACAAACACCCAATCCAAAAAACTTTCATCCAGAAAACAATTTATTTTTAAACAAATAAATTTAAGTAAGATAAAAATGTTAATAATATAAATAGTAAGATTACATTTAATTTGAGTTTACATTTCTGGACTTATAAATATTTTGATTACTAAAATATCTATTTTATGTAGTAATAAAATATTAGCGATTTATTTTTTAATTATTATATTTATTTTTATATCCTAAAATTAAAAGTTACAGTTATTAAAATATTTATTTTCGTTTTTTAATTTAAAAATTAGAATAACTCTAAGCAAATTTATTTAGAGAATAAAATAAAATAAAATATGCCTGTAAAATAGTATGTTTCTTAAGTAAATTTTTATTTTTACCATTTTTTACTTAAATGTACTTAGTTTTCTCATTTAATTACTTATAAATCTAAACATATATAGTCAATACAAAATAAATATATGTCACTGTTACTCTAACTTCATTATTTTCGTAATTCTAAAAATTCGAACATGTCTTTGCTTCTTTTATCTTAAAATTGAGATAAGAAAATTTTTCTTTTAGATAAGTACACAGATTTTAACTTTTAAAATATTCTTCGATTCCAGACCCATTTCTAGTTAATAATATACTCATGAAAGTTTACTTTCACTTTTGTTTCTTTTCCTCGCTTAAAGCTTATGATAAAATACGTTTTAACTGCTTAGTATGGGTAGCAATTATTTAAGATAAATGTTTACATTTGTCCCTTCACACGTTACTTTTACATTTGTTTCAACTTTTTTTTATTATATTTAGTAATTAAAGGTTTATCTCTTCAAATTGCCAAGCAATGTTAGTCACCAGAATACATCTCCAAAATTTGATTTTTTTAAGTATTTTAAGACTTTGAATTCTTGTCAGCTTTTCTTTATTTAGTATTTAAATTTTTATCAAAATAAACTTTTTATTCCAAACATCAATTAACTTAAGAGATTTTCTCCTATAGATTCTTCAGTTTTATTTTTTAACTTTAAAATCTGAGCATTTTCATGTAACTTCAATAATTACATTTTTAAGCCGTGAAGTAAAAGTAACTCTTGAATCTTAACAAATATAATGTATACTCCAAACATATCATTTGATTCTTTTCGCTGATTTTTACGTACGCTGGTTTAACACTATTTCCGAATGAGTATGCTTCTAGTTTCAGTAGTTAAATTAAATGTTCTTTAGCTCGTAAATTTGTTCTTTTTTTATTGTTCATGTAACTAGTTCTGGTGCTACCTGTAGCATTTAAAATACCGTCTCTAATGAATAGGTGTTTTAAAAGACACTATAACGGTCATCAAGAAAGCTTATATTGTATTATCTAACTTAGCACTTTTGTGCCATCTTATACCTTCAGTAAAACAAAATATTAAATATTACTTTATATAATATAAGAAATACTAAATGTACACACCGCCAGTCTACTACATAACCTCCAAACTATTGCGTGTTATATTATTCTGCATGCATGCTTGGCTCCAATCAGTCTTCTAATTGTTTTTTGAGCAATATTCACCTGCTCGTTCAGCTTAGGGCTAATTTTTAAGCTCAGAATCAGATTTTGACAAACGGATTAAAGAAAAATAAAAAGACTTCAAAATGTATATCTTGATGCATTTCATCAATTAAAAAAATATTTAGTTATAAATTTACATAGACATTTATAACCGATTTATCGATTTCAATAAATTGCCTATTCGTACTTTTTCTCTTTTCACTCAATACGTATATTACATTAGATTTTCAAAAACAAAATTATTTCTTGAAAACAAATAATAAGGAAAATACCCAAAATTACTTGTTTCATTGATATTTTACAAAGTTAAATCAATTATCAAAATTTTAATCTTTATAAAAATATATGATATTATTTTAAACTAAGAAATTGTTAAATTTTTAAAAGTAATAAATCTCTCAAAGAAAACTTGATTTAAATATAAGTTCTAGAAAAAAGAAAATACGAAAGAAATGGAATTACAAAACAGCTCTTTTCTGCAATACACACACACACACATATATAAATATATATATATATATATATATATATATATATATATATATATATATATATATATATATATATATATATATATATATATATATATATATATATATATATATATATATATATATATATATATATATATATATATATATTATAATTATTTTATAAATTATTTTTCTACTGTTACTGTTGATACTTAAATAAACGTTGTTTTCTGCTTAAATATTTTAATGTTGATGTAAAAAAAAATTAACAAAGGTTAAAAATTCATTTTGTTCATTTTGTTTGTTACATGATATGCCATTTATAAACGTCACTCCATGAAAATCATTTCATTAAATTTTTTTATGATTTTTTCTGTAAGAGTACAAATAATATTTTAAATTCAATATCAATAAAAGGTTTTTGTTTGAGTTATAAATATTTTCCTAAATATATATAACTCAAACAAAAACCTTTTATTGATATTGAATTTAAAATATACTGTACATTTTTAAAAGTATTAAAGCAATTACAATAATTGTTGCAAAGAATCCCCAGTAAGTAAACAATTTTTAAATATTCCCTTACAAATTTCAAATGTATACTTCTAAGGAAAATTAATTTTTTTAATTTAATTAACATTCCTCTTACTGATTAGCTCACTTATATTAAATAATATACTTAATGGCTTCATTTTTAAAACATTAAAATAATGCATTATATCTTACCATGAATATTTCATGAAATTGGATAGAATATATTATATATTTAATAATATATATTGTTAATGAAATCGTACAGTAAAATATATTACATGTGTAAAAATACGAAAAGGAACATACTAGCTCTTTCAAGAGCTCATAATACATAATATTTATTATTAATATTAATCCAGCAAATAACGATTTTTTCCTCATTCATTAGGCTCTTGCCAATGGCTCGGACTTCAATTCTTTATTTAATGGAATTAATTCCCTAATCATTCAAGATATATCAGTAATTAAAAACAGAATACTATTAAATATATGTTTCTAAGCATTTTAGACCCTACATCCAAAACGCAAACAAAGAAAAAAAACAGATTAAGAAATTGTATTTAATACTATTGAAAATATTTCAATTCTCTTAGCATTCTATTTTTCTTCCACTATCGATTGCAGTTCATTTTTCTGCAAAAACATTCTACTGAGAATTGAAAAGTTATTTCTTCTTTCATTCAGTTAATGCTGATATACGTAGTTAAAAAGATTTTAAAGCACAGAGAGCAATATAGATGTTACATTTCCTTTCAAAACTTAGTCAGTTTACTTTAAAGAGCATATGTATTTAATAACTTCCAGCTTCCTTATTAGTTTTTTTCTGAGCATATATTTTACTAGAAGAACCATCAATACTACAATGATTGATGATTCTTCTGTTTAAAGCAAATCGTTGGATTTAGGTTAGGTTAGGTCAGGTAGGTAGGTTAGGTTAGGTTACAACAAAAAACTGTTTTGGAATATGCTCTTAGGCGTATAGCTCGCATTCAGTAAGATTGCGTTTTTATTTGAAACCTAAACAAAAATTGATGGATTGATGGATTTGAAAACAAAATGACAATCGAAACGAAAAGATAAGCACGGCGTTTGATTGCCAAATGAAGGGGATAAAAGGCCGCTTGGAAATACAAAGGCGAGTAAAAAATTAGAATTTATTAATTTGTTTCAAAAAAGAAATTCTTGGTCAATTTTCTCTTTAGGACTGGTTGACAAATCTAAGATCCAAGAGAAAGAAAGAGCTCCGATACCAAGTTTTTCTCTTAAAAAATTTCTTGCTTGATCATATTGAGGACACGATAGCATTATGTGATCCCTGGTTTCTCTTTCTCCACAAGAGCATTTATCCGTTGCAGAAAGTCTGAATTTATGTAATTTAGCATTTGTCGGAAAAGACCTAGTTCTAACTCTAGCTATCCACACTTCTTCAAGGCGAGAATTAATATAATTGCAGTGAATTTTCATGATATAAAACATGTGCGAAAAGTTAGAGGCGTATTTACTATTATTCCATTCATTGTTATTATAATTGATAAAAATGTTTCTTATATTATGGATAAGGTCTTCAGGTGAAATCGAGTGCAGAATATAAGTCTTATTAATGACCGATTTTGCAAGAGCATCTACTTTTTCGTTCCCAGCAATTCCGGAATGACCTGGAATCCAAACTAATTCAAGAGATTCGCAAATCTTAGTTGCATTTCCTAAAGCTGATCCGATGTGATGTTTGGGATGATGTTTGGGGAAGAGGTTGAGTGAGTTTTCAAACTGCTCAGACAGGATAAAGTGTCCGTTAATATGACATAGTCGGAGGGAGAAATACAGAATTTAATCACCGCCATATATGTAGCCAAAGCCTCTGCTGTAAAGATGGAATTAGAGTTAATGATTTGCCTGGAAACAAAGGAGTTATTTCTGCTGTTATAAACAGCAATTCTAAGTTTATTTTTTTATTTTAGATGCATCAGAGTAAATGATAATATGTGATTGGACCATTCAGAAGTACTATGCAGTTCAAAGAGGTCATTGATAGTATTGGTAGGAAGATTTTTAGTATGAAAAGTATATTCTATAAGATATATTTTTAAATTAATATTAATAAAGGTAGGTTTTGCAGGAACTCTTAAAATATGTAATTCTTGAATTCCATTTTCTTCAAGCCATTTTTTCTCTCGCAAGAATAGAGGAAGAGCACCAGAGATATGGCTATATGTCATTGATTCCCGCAAACTACCACATGGAGATCTGGTAAAAAGTGCAAGGTTTCTAATGTACATCCTTGTAGAAAGAAAGTTTTGTCTTACAGGAAGAGGTAAGACCCCTGCTTCTTTCGGAAGAAGTGGAATTGGTGTCCAGCGAGGAAGACCTATACCAATTCTAAGAACTGAATGATATATCGGATCCAAGATTTTTCCGTCTTGGATGTAATGATTTTTAAGTCTTGGATTTGTAATGAAGGACTGAACAACTTGAAGTAAGTGATTAGATTTTGCTCCCCATGTATTACCGGCAATAGCTTTTAAAACATTAATTTCCTTCTGGATGGATTGATTTTCATTTGAAATATACTTGAAGATTAAGTTATTACTAAAATAGAGGCACAGAAGTTTTATGTGCTTTGACCAAGCGATCGATAATTGGTTGATAGTTAGCTCAAAATTTACCGGAGATTTTTTAGAAGAGAAATCAATGACTGAACATTTTGACTGAACAATTTTTAGTTTCCATTCTTCACACCGTTGTTCAAGTCTTATGATTGCAGTCTGCACTTTTTGCTTTAAACTTTCTTGTGATGAATGAGCAGCCAAACGGATTATGTCATCAGCATAAATAAAACACTTAATGTCAGGAGAGAGAGCTTCGTAAATATCTGACTTTTAAATCATGAAAAGAAAGGGGAAAAGAACACTACGTTGATGAACAACTCTATTAGAGAAAGTGGGTTGAGATAAAGTTCCACGTAATATTACTTTAAAACTTCTATCCGTTAACTCTGATATCAAATTGGAGGAGCTTATAAATAAGACCGTCAGGCCACGCTGAATCGTAAGCTTGAGATATGTCTACAGTTGCGCATATGATATATTTGTGCATATGCATTACAGTTGCTCTGTGAGCGTAAAGCAATAATATGATGATGAAGCAAAGAAAGAACACTATCGTAACCTCTATGAGGCATAAATCCATGATGATTTGGAGGAAAATATTTGGAAATGGAGATATGATTTATTAGACGATTCAATGTCATGAGTTCCATGACCTTACATAGAACACTTGTAAGAGATATTTGGCGATAAGAATTTACTGAAGTAGTATCTTTCCGAGGTTTTATTATAGGAATTATGATGAATTTTTTCTAAGACGGGGGAACAATACCGCTTAATCAAGAGTTATTTATAAGTCACAAAAGGGATCGTAAAGCCTTTCAAATTTTTAGATGATATAAAATCAGGAGCAACTGAAGTATTTTTGCATTTAGAAATCGCCAATTGGAGCTCTGAGAGAAAGAATGCAAAGTTATATTCTAAACCAAAGTTTGAACTTAAATCTAGAGGTAGTACTTCAGTTTCAGATTGACGAGAATAAAATTTGGCAAATAATATAGCCTGAACAACAGGTTCCGAAATAATTTAAGTTTCACTAGAAATTAGTAGATGATGAGTTAGTGAGTCGCTAGATCTATTTTTAAGTATTTTAAGAATAGAATAAATGTCTTTAGATATATCAGCATTTGTGATAGTTTTATTGCAGAAATTTCTGGAAAACTGTTAGAAGAAGCTGATGAAGTTTTGCAGAAATTCTTTTGTACTGTATCCACAGAGTCAGATTAAGAGAATTTTTCGCTTTTCTTCAAAGTTTTCTTTTTCGACCCAAAAGATAACAATATTCCGATGTCCACCACGGAGGATATGACTTTAACGGAAAGATTTGTTTTTTCCTGAATTTATCAAGATAGTTTTTGCATAAAATTTGGAATTGATCTATAGAAACTAGTCTGTTATTAACAATTTGAGTGTTCATTGAATTGAAGTAGCCATTCCATAAAATTCTATTGCGGAAAGTACCTTTCGAATAACCATTTTTGTAGATTTTGACACTTGTTTAAACAGGGACGTAGTCACTGTGAAAGTACAAAAAGGAAAAATATCAGGAGATACAAAGTTATAATCGATAAGGGATGGTCTATGGTGGAGTCTAAAATGAGTAGGCTGAGAGGAATTTAAAAGACAAATGTTGCTATCCAGTATCCAATCGAGGAATTCTGAAGATTCGGGACATTTTGAATAACTAACAAGCCGAACTTCGTATATTAAAGTCTCCAATTATTATGAAGGAAAGATGAATCTTTGATAAGGTGCAATGGAACAAAGAACTTGAAAATTTACCATGTGGGAAGTATACATTTACTAAAGTAAGAGATGATTTGGATATAGTAATTTTTATTGCTAATATTTCTGTATCGTTATCTTCTGAGTGGGATATATTTAAAACTTACACAGGTAGAGATTTATCAACAGTAAAAAGAAGTCTTCCACCACGGCCATCTTGCCTATCTAATTTATTGTTTTATTACAAATTTGACTTAAGTAGTGTTCTTTAATAAACGTTTCTTGAATTGCTAGGACATCGGAAGATTAAAAGTACGAAAGTCTTACATACGGGCACTTAGAATGCTTTTTGCATTCCAAAAAATTAAATTGAACATTAAATAAAACGAAAAACCCGAACAGTTATTTAAAATCAAAAAAGTGTCCTCGTAGTAAAAGAATATTTTTTTAAAAAAAATTATGAATATTTTTTACGCCTTCTTCCTGGCTCAATTCTTTCTCCAATGTTAGGTTCTGCATATTTAATATTTGGTTGAGGAGACTTCATAATAAATTGTTCGCGAGATATAATTTGCTGATCTACAAAATTTTTTGGACTTATCTTTTTTGATTGGATAGATCATTCAAGATTCTTTCTTAGTGGAGATCTAGAAACTGATTTAGCTGGATTCGAACATGTTCGCATACATTCTTTCATGAATGAGAACATTTGTTGGACCATTTAATCTTGTCTAGCCTGTATCGCAAGTAATTTTGCTTTAAATATAGAAGTCAACTCAGTCATAGCTTTTTTAATTATATCAGTTATTTCATTTTAATTCGACACGAAAGGAAGATGACTCTTGGTTACACTGGAGTAAATGCTTTTTAAAGATTTATTATAGCGTCTTCTCGCCTCAATAAATGAAAGGTGGTTCATGCTTTTAAAATGCAAGAATTTTTTTCTTCAAGCCTCGTAGGGCAGGAAATGTCATTATCTGCATGTTTTCCATGATAGTTTATACATTTAGATGTTTCATTGGCACAGGAAACGTTTTTATGGAATGTTCCACAGTTTTTACTTAAAAAAACTTGTGTACATTTTTTTCGTAGGGTGAGTGAATTTATATCATTTTCCGCATTGGCGAACGTTATCAATAAAAGGAGAAATTGGAATGATGGAATAGAATAAGTAAATAGCTTGAGGTAGATGGTGTCCAATAACGCTCGCTAAAATATTTTCGCTCAGTTCTTCAGAATTCTTTTTTGTAAATCTTTGTAAGCTTAATATCGTTAAGCGAATTTGCACTATTTCTTCAGCAACAAGATATAAAGGTAAATCTACATTTATTTCTTTTATAAGAAATCTTGAAGAAATGCATTCAGGTTGAAAACTGGAGTTAACAGGTACTCCAAGAGTAGTGTTTATCTTGCTTATTTCTACAGCAGTATCTGGGCAATTAGTTTCAAAAAGAAGCTTACCTTGATGGGTGTCTTGAATTTGTATTATTTTCTTGTGATTCTTTACAAGTTGAATTATTTCTTGCTTTGAATTGTAAGGTTTCTTTGGTATATATGCAGTACCATATCAGTGGGAGACAGGAAGATGAAGAACTTAGTAATACCATTTTCAGCAACTAACTGGATTAGTTGAGGAATAGAATCTTCGAAAGTTAAGAATCTTGAAGTGTTTATTTTTGGAATGCGCAAATCGCAATCCATGTAAATAATTTTACTTTTAACTTCAGTTATTTTGAATCCATAATAATGAAAAAAATAATAAGAAATAAAAAGAAGAAATTCAAAATTTAAATAGAAAAAATAAAAGAACAAAAATACTCAATCTTAGACAATCAAACATTTAGCCGAAGTCAGACGATAGTTTCAACACGAAAAAGGAGAAAAAATGTCAAACAAAAACATTAAATAATTACAAAATAATCAGAGTACGAAATTTACGCATTTCGCTATTTAGAACAATCCACCATCACTCCGTCGTTGGATTCATTTAGATACATATCAGAGAACACACGCTTCATTTTATAATTCTGAACTAAGAAAACGATATCGTAAAACAAAAATAAATAATAAATCGCCTGAATAAAAAAATGAGAACTTATAAAACTAAATAGTGAATCCTGTCTCTCTCTGTTTGCCTACCACCAGATATTGTAAAACAGAATACCACAAAGTATTTCTTGAATATTATTTTTAATATTTTTTATGGCATCAGATATTATGATATTGTTTTATGATTGTGTCCTGTCAAAAAATCTTAGAATACTTAGAATAGCTATAAATTGGAACGTTTATAATAACATCTAGATAAAAAAACTGCATTGTGTTTGATTACTTTTGATTTTATATAAAATTTAATAGACTGCTACTATTTTTAAAAATATTTTAAAATTTAAAATATTTTTTTAAATTTTATTTTAATGCAATAAGCAACATCGAATAAATAAAACAACCAAATTATTAGTTTCAAATAGGCAACATATTCTGCTAATTTTGATTCAAAATAAATTCGATAAATTCCACTGTTACTAAGATTACACTGAAATTAGGTTTATTTAGGAATTTTTTTGTACTTTTATTTTCTAACTCAAATTATCTTTCTTAGTAAATTATCTTCACAATGACACCAAAAAGTTTTAATGATCTTGCATTTGCTTTTATACAGATGTTGAACGCTGTTTTTATTTCTTTGTTTTTAAATAGAATGATAAGAAAATAATTAGATAGTTTGCCTTCCATTTAATTACGAATTACATAGCGATTTTTACTAATTGGCTAAATTTGTCAATCATGGAACTTTTTTATTTCTTATTATTCGTTTTGATTATTCTTTATAGGAATTTATATTGCAGATTTTTGACCCACTTTTATTTTGACTTTCGTTTTTCGCAATTCAAACTAAACAAAGCCGAGAGGGCTCCTAAGTTATTAGTGCTTTAATTTTTAATTCGAATGTTAGTGAATTGGAATCCCTTTTAGGATGTAAATGTTCATAGAGTAGATCGGAATCATTTTAACTATATTTTTTAAACTAGCCTTTGTATTCAAAATGTGATCATAGAGGGACAAATCAAATTGACTAAATTAATTTCCTAAAATAGAAAATCGTTGCCATTACATCAAAAATTTTTGGCATGCATGTAAATATTGGCAAGAAAAACATTAATAAGAAATTTTAATGATTTATGTTAAAATAATAATTTATCATTGCAAAAATTTTCAGTTAACTAGGATTAAAGGAAATAATCTTCATTGATATATTGTGTGTGTGAGATTAAGTAAATATAATCTGCTTTATTTGTTTACTGAAAACAAAATGCAAGTATTAACAAAGTTAAGAGTACTACTTTTTCTTTTAATACATTACATTTTTATTATGAATAATATAATGTATTAAGCGAAAGTTTTACTTTTTTACGCACTAGTAAGACATTTAAGCAAAAGTTAAATTTTCCAAGACTTGGGTGTACTTTGAAATTACAATTATTTTAAAATATTACGCATATAAATATTATTAAAATAATAAATAAATCTTCTTCAACTGTTGAACAGAAAATGTAGATGAAGTGTAGAATTGAATTTAATTGTAAGGCAAATATAATAATTTTTATAATATATATGATGGCTTATATACTTTATTAAAAAATGCTTATTCCTAAACATACAGAGAAATTTAAAAACAAAATATTTGAAATATATCATATTTAATAATGAATGATCAATATTGAAATATGTCATTGAAAATATAAATTAAACTTTGTCAATATTTTATTAAATTATAAACTTCGAATTTTCTGCAGGTTCTGTTATGAAATTTACACACTAAAGAACGGATCTTTTTCAAAAATATTTTATGAGCTTTATAAATTTAATAAATCTAATGAATATAAGCATAATTTTAAACTAACTTAAATTGCAATTTGGCATTTGTAGAATTAAAGGCATTTATTTCCCCAATTTTCTCTTTTTACTGAAAATAATATTTCATTCAATCTATTTTACCTAACATTACAATAGATCATTTTCTTCTTCATGGGAAATTCTATGTAAAAGTCATTATTAGATATTTTCTTTTATCGGTAAAAACAATAAAACAGTTGCAGTTTATAAATTTAAATTACGCCTTCATTACTAATGTAGTTCATATAATTTTCTTCTTAGAGGACAAAAGCAACAATGCAATCATAATTAAATTTAAATGTTTATATAACCTATATTTCTATAAAGTATGTGGATTAGTCTAACACCACAACGTATTTGGAAGATTTGTTTACCCTTCATATAATTTTGCTTCTTTTCATAGACAATAGGTAGGTAAGGAGACTTTTTCATAAATAATAATTAGATAATCCCGAATCACTATTCAGAATGAAGCACTAGACAAATGTTAACGTAAAAATGTAACATTTGTCTTCTATTTTTAAGAACTGATTACCATTTAACTTATGGTTTTCCTCTATAAAAGGTGCACTTCTAACACTAAATTCAGATTCAAAGAAAGTTCTGCCAATTGATAAGTAACCCATTAGTCAGATTTTTTCGCAATATGTGTAACAAATTTCTCAGAATATTCTTCATGAGATACATAAAATTCACATAATTAAATACAGAAAGTTTTTTTTATCAAGAATTTTATTCTAATAGCTCTTCTGATTTAAATATTTACACAAATGACACTGCTTACTTAAGCAAATGAACTAAAATTAATTTAATTGGCTTTTTTACTTTGAATTAATTTTATTTATCGATTGAGAGTTATTACATTCTATTTCTGCAATTTTTCTACCTTTATTAATTTTTGTAAATATTATAAAAGTGGAAAAGAAAGTTTTCTGTAGAAAACCATTTTATTTATGATATATTTTTTGTCGTGAAAAAATCTTAAGGAAAATTGTCAAATTGTAATGTAATTTAGATATTTATTTACATTTATTTAAAAGAAAAAATAAGCAAATGCTATAAAAAAAATAAAGGAAAGTATTAAAATAATTATTACAATGTGGCGTTATGGGTACTAACATGGAATATAATAAAATATTTAATATTTATAAAATATTCATGCTTAAAGAAAATACAAACGCAATTAATCTTACCTAAAAAATAAATCAATGATTATTTATTTATTTCCTTGTATAAAATATTTTAATACATATGCAAAAGAAAAAAGATAAATATCTATTTTTCTAAATAAAAAAAGTTTATGATAATAGCAATTTATTGTGTATTGGGTGTAAGTTTTTACAATGGTCTAATTTCCTTTTATTAAATGTGTCTTTTATTAAATGTGTCCTATTCCTAAATAAACTCCTATTTCAAAATAATGTTAATAATAAGAAATGTCTTTTTTAACATGCATTTTGTGTATGAAATAACTGAAAAATTTATTTGATTCAGTCATATTTATATTATCATTTGCATTATATACACCATTGCGTAACAGTGAGTAGCAATGAAGAAAATAAAAGCAATGAGGTATTTATTAAGGTCTAATGATATTTCAATTTTCAAGTATTGAATATTATTAAGAAATTTTAATGTAAACAACGCATTTGAATCTGGACGTTTTTTAAAAAAAAATCTTTGATACTCTAGTTTTTCTAGACTTATTCACTTAAGTTTCTTCAAATCAACTAAGAATGAAGTTAATAATACTTTTATTGTGCATAATTAAATAGCCCAACTTGTTTAAATGAAAATTTAATCACATAATAATGTAACATATTTGATTCTTTTGACATTAAAATTTATTTGTCTTACTAAATTTTATTCGCATAAAAGTAACTATAATCGTATTTTTAAGTATAGTTTAGTCACATTTTCAAATGATTCTAATACATTACTGATGAAGTTTAGTTTTATTTTTAGAGTAAAATGCATATTAAATATTATGGGAAAAATATGATTACACAGCACACAATCAATATAGTATATAAAATTAATTTAGTTATAAATATTATTAAATAATAGAGAACTTTTAATTCGAAATTCTTTAAATAATTTTAAAATGAAAATAACTACAATTTTAGACATAGTTAAATAACCACACTTTCTGTAACAAAACTGTAATTGCATGGTAATATATTGCTTATTATTCTTTTTCTATTATACATTAAAATAATTATAATTTTTTAAGTGCATCTGTTGCACTCATAATGAAATTAACAATTTTTCTTAAAATAGTTTTTTTAAGCTTTGGACAAAATATATTATTTAGCCATCTAAAGTATGTAGAATTTTTACTTTAGTTAAAAAATATTCTATTTAGTTAAAAATATTTATTTAGTTAAAAATATAAAGGGACATTTAAAGTATGCACATTTTATTAAAATCACATTTAATTTCAACTCCATTAAACATTGCAAGAGTTATGTTTTCAGTTTAATCATTTCGGATCTATTATAAAAATAGGTAGTTAAAATCAATTACGTGATGAAGGATAAATTATTTTAAGATGTTTGATACTGTAAACGATATTTTTCAATTGTTTCAGTTTTCTTTTTTTTTTTTTAAATTGAGAGAATAAAAAATAAAATGAAGATTTTACTCTCAATTACAGTTCAAAACCATGTTATCTAAAAGTATCCTTTTACCATTTAAGGATTTCTTTTACTTTAAATAGAAAATTTTTACTTTTTTTTTCTCTCCATATAATATTTTGTTATCTTTTGGCCTCCGGTTAACCTTTAGAAATCTAATTTATGCAATCTTTTACATTAGTTCTTCAGGCAGTTATTCAAATATGTAGAATTTCAACGAGAACAAGCACATTAAATTCAGCTGATATAAACCGAGTGAAAGTCTTGTTCATTTATTTTATAAAAAGGAATTCACGAAACTAAAACCTCACCTACATAAACAAATAAATAAATATACCATTATCCAATAAAATTAATCTTTTTTTTTTACTTTGATGGTTTTTGAAGATTTTATTTTATGATCAGGAAGCAACTCGTGGACTTATAAATTGGAGACACAACAATAAATTAAAAAATGCTTGAAGAGTTCTCCAAATTATAATAAGAAATTTTCATTTAATACCAAAAGTTAATATTCGGTTTTACAATTATAAATTGATATCTATCATATTTTATATTTTAGTTTTAAGAATTAGGACAAATAAAATTCATTACACATGGTTTGTATTTTTAAATTTTGCTAAAGATTTTTTCGAACAAGGTATTTTCTAGATGTTCTTCCTATTCATCGTAGAACATACAGAGGAATTTTGGAATAACTTTTAAAATATATTCATGATCTAATAAAAATGAAATTATTATAAATTATATGTATTACCTACATTATGAAATGCATCTTATTGTTCTATTCAATTTTCGCTTCAATTGTAAAGTAATTATTTTGAAATAGGAATTACGAATATAGAATTATCAACTTTTATTTTATATTTGAACGAAATGAAATTAAAACTCCAATTTATTCATGTTAATCCATTTCGGTCAGTTTTACTTCGCTTGTTTCAAATTATCATTAAATATTTATTATTAGTTTTATGTATTTAAATTCATTATAATTTAATACGCATATGATGCATATGAAATTTCCATCACCACTTTCAGTCTTAAGGAGCAATTCAAATGCTTGCTGCAATAGTTTTCAATCAAAGTCCCTAAAAATGTAATACACCAATAAAGAAGCACATTTTAATTTGTTTTTCATGGAAATTTCGTAAGGTTATTAATTAGCCACGAGCTTTATTTCAGTCTTAATGGAACATTGAAAGGTAATAACGTGCTTTTCATTTTTTTTACTTTTAAATTTCTCTCAAAATAGAAGTATACATCTTGTGAGGAATTTCTACGCATACATATTAAATTATTGTATATAAAAGATTTAACAATTCTATTATTTTTGTTAGGAGAACATTAGATGAAATGTTGTAAAAAGTTACTTACTGTTTAGTTTATTTGTCTTTTACATCTAATCTCTAAGTTAGATAATATATAGCCACATATTCTTAGCTTGCATATAATTATGTTTAAATTTGCATTTAAATTTTTAAACTGTTTATTGATTTTAAAATTATTTCAAAAATTTAAATAATTATCACAACAGTTGTACAAAGTATATTTTAAAAATCTTTAAATAATTGTTGCTGTTTATAGATATAGTAAGGAAGGTTTTATAAAAACTTTATTTGAAAGTGAACTTCATTAATAATCCCAAATATAAAATTATATCCATCCCTATGTTTTGCTCCATTCAGTTTCATATGTAAATCCTGAAATGCATGCATTATATGATTGCTTAAAGCAATATTTAAATGAAACTTGTTTGGATAGTTTAATAAATACTAAATTACTACTTATGCTGCGAATAATTATTGAAATATAATACTTGCTTATATAAACTCTATATTTGTTAACTGTTTGTTATTTCAGAGATATAATTGCAAAATGTTTATAAATGTTTGTATGAAGAAATTTTTACACTACTAATTATAATTTTTTGTACATATACTTTCTTGAAAATTGCAATATAAATCCATTTCCACTAGCCAGATTCACAAATTATTGAGATGAATTATATGTTATTATAAAAATACTTTGAAATATTAAAGCGATAAACTATATTATACTTTTTCATTTGGATGCAAAACAACTTTTGAAAATATATTTTGTTTATATTTTAATTAAATTTTTATTTTTTTTATATTTTGATTAAATTTCAATTAAATAGAATGATGGTACATACATGAGTATCATGAATTCATAATTAAATATTAAACTGATAACATTCAAGTAAATATTGAGTTATAACATATTTTGCTTATAAAATTATGAATACTAAACATTTCTACAAAATATTAATAGCATAAATGTGATAAATACTGCAATGCTTGGAATGATCTCAACATTATAAATTAATAAAATGCAATGTGCTGTCTTATAATTAACCTAAGCAATTGTTTTTAAAATTCTCTTTGTATGAAACAATTCTCAAATCGTAATCAAAGTATTTTAAAATATCTTGTTTTCTGAAAAATAGGATATAATTTAAAGTGATTTAATTTATAATATTGATTGATAATCTGGTAATAAAAAAAAATATTCGAAATAATAAATACAAACTAAAGAAATAAATAATGCATTTATCTAATTACTTAATTTGACTTTAATTTGAGTTTAGGATATACTTAAAAGAATACTATGTACATAGAAAAAATTTAATATATCTCAAGAAACACATTCATAAAAATACAGTAATTATCAGTAACTAACATTTTATATTAAAACATTTTTCAGCTATTCACGAATTAGTTAATGGCTTGATTTTTATCTAAAATTAAGAATTTGCGTACATAAAAGCTGTATTACAGGATGTGATTATTTATATTTTATTCTAAAACATCTCTCTGAAAACAGAAAATATTTCGAAAATTCTAAAAAAAATAACCTCAAACACATTATTAAGAATGTTTTTTACATAATTTGTAACCTCCAGAAAACAAATAGTAAATTGAGTTGATTAATAACATAAAATTTTCCTATTTCTCTTTCTTTTTCTTTCTGCATTTTATCAGACTCTTGAAGTTTCAATTTTTTCGTGGCGTTCCTTGAGAAAAACGATTCAATTGCTAACATATATTTTAGAGATGGAAACTGAAAAAAACATTTTATGCATCGAAACATATGGTTTCCTTCTTTTTTCACTCAAAATTCTAGCACATATTGCCTTCTATCGTTCTTTCTTCATTTATTCCAACTTGATTTAATACAGTTATATAAATACAATGCTGCTGAGAAAATATTTGGAAACATATATGGAATTGTTTTCTAAAATTTAATGCAAACAGTTTTTGAAATTAATCATTACGAAAAACTATACATAATGTAAACAAAATATTTAATATTAAATGACAAATATTTATTTCAGAACGTGTATTTGAAATTGCTACTTTTCAGCAAATAAATAGTAAAATGTTTCCATTACTGTTTCTTTACCTGCTTTGCTTTATCTGCAGGTTTTCAGTTATCATATTTGACTTTTATTATGAAATACAATTCATAAATTTTATACTTTTTTTGTTTGCTAAATATTATTAGATTTAATACATACGCAAACTTTTCATCAGGGAACTGTATTGTGTTTGGTGTTATGTTAGAAAGGAGTAAAATATGATTGATTCAATTGTATCTTTGTTATTAAATTCCCAACAATGGCATCTAAAATAAAATAAGTTTTTTATTGTTGTTTGTTAAGTTATAAAGTTTTTGCCCAAATCATAATAAATTGTAATAATGTTATAACAATATGAACAATGTTACGAAGTTACGGGAAACGATAAATACAATATCAATTTAATCATAAAAAATGAATTGTAGTATAAATGTAAAGATATAAAAGCTTTTGAAATTTTGGAAATTTGAGACATTTATCAATAAAAAATGCAGCATCTTAAAGGGCATAATAATTAACTGATGATTAAATATATTATTGGATTAATAAATGGCACTTTATTTCAAATGGAATATCAATAGTCAGCGAAAAGCAAATTTGTGTAATTAAGCTATTTTTTGTCCAAAAAAGTTCAGAAAAACAATAAATTTTTTAAAAGCGTTTTAACTCTCATTAACTTCTTCAGAGTCAAAGCCATAGTGATACCAGTAGCCGAGCAAAGGTGTTTTAGAAGTGTGACATTCATATTCCGAGTCTTTGAACGTCCAGGATTTAGGATTGATCTTCGGTCTGCATTTCGTGTCTCCAAAAAAGGGTTTTAAGATCCTTGAAATCACATTTTGTTAAATTTCAATATTTTCTGCTACTGTTTTCTGGAATGTGTTTGGCTACGTATAATAATGTTCTCCGATCTCCCGATAAGGTTAAATGATTTCGTTGAGAAATATCACTAAGCGAAACAACGTGCTTGCTCAAGTTGATCATCCTTTTCCACTTTCTGTCACATTAAGTTGAAAACCAAATCTCATTCGTGGCCACTAAACCTTTGTCTTCAAAGTTAAGCTCATAATTTTAATCCTACAAAGTTTGAAATACAGAAAAATTTGCATTTGGGACTCTCTTTCTCCATTTTATGTAAAAAAAATGTATACTATTATTTTATAACATTTACAATATCTTTTAACTATTCTGAGTACAGGGAAATAAATTATCATTATAAAGTAAAAAGGGTTGAGGCAACATGGAAAATCAAAAGAAGAAAATAAAAAATTTAAAACCCTTGGAGTAAATCTTATGAATATCAATCAAATCATAAATTAATGCAGATTTCGTTAAAACATGTGGATATTATAAAATTAAATTTTAAAAAAAAATGAACTATTTCTGTTATGGGGTGGGGAAGAAAACTTTACTTAGGAAAAAGAAGAACAAGGTCTAAATTAACATAAAAGTGTAACATTTTCATGAATAAAAATTTTAAATAAGAATGAAATCAAGAATAAAATTTTAAAGGGATTTATGTAGTCTTTTAACAATAAAACGTATTTAATTTGTAATAAAAATGTTACAAATGTTTTCTAGAACAAAGGGGCTGTCACAACCGCACAGGGGTGTACACATGAGGATGAAACAGCATATGTCTTCTGCTTCTTCAAATACTACGAAAACAAAAGTAATATCTACTCCCCCACACTCACTAATTAAAACACATTGGTAGAAATTTCTTTTTCATTTAGTTTTTTACAAGAACATTTCATAGGATATAGCCTACACAATTCAGAATTTTCCTCGTTAACATGTACTTACATCAACATTTGCATCTACAGGTTTCATTTAGAAACATGGTTCTGGGATACTTGTAAAAGAAAAGGAAGCAAATAGAAAAATATAAAAACAAAAAAAAATCACTTAAGTGAAGATATCTCCAAAATTAATTTTAAAGAAAAAGCTCGGTAGAACAAAATTCCAAAATCCCAATGTTGAATTTAAAGCTAGACTACTGAAAGCTCGCACACAAAATCGATCAGAAACATTTTTAGTTACAACATTAACTTCTAGAAATAATATTTAAAAATAAAAAAAACTCCACCAGATTAACGTCATCTGCATTTATACAAAAATAAAAACATAGAATATCAGAAACTGAAAGTGTCATACGACAGTAAAATTATTCTATTCTAATCTGTTTATTTATTTTCATATTATTACACTTTTTAATTGTTTGCTTCGATTTTTTCCAAACAAAAACAACAAATTTCATTGATATTTCGAAGCATTTATAAAAGGTTTAGTGTAACAAATCATTGAAAACTAAAGAATCAGAATAAATGGTGAGCTACTAATATTTTTCAAGATTTTACCAATTTCATCATAGTTGAATTTACAAAGAAAGGATTGTTTTGCTCAGACATTCATTTTAATATAACACCCTAGAGTCCAAATTGGAGAATATAATATATTAATATTAAAATACATTTCGGTTGCTTTATTGTCGTCTCTTAATGGTCGTTAAAGTAAGAAAGTTCGTCTATTCTATGTCACCTTTGGGGATAAAAAGTATTTTATTGTATTTTATTAAATTTGAATATATTTCGTACCCTGCGGATATAACAATATCTTGCCTATTTCTCAATTGCATTGTTATTTTTGTCCATGAATAATGAATTTGTATTTAAAATGTTAAACAGGAAACAAATGAATCAAATGAATGCCCAAATAGATTGAGTAAATCCAGTTTTAATTTTCTATTTAAGTTTCTCTTTTAAAAATTGAAATAATTGTTACTGAAAGAAATTTTATCATTGTACTTGGGTTTAATAATTCCCTATCTCAGTTAGAGCTTACATTTATGATGAAATAGTATAATTAATAAATAAAATTTACAGATTAATACACAACAATCTGTAGTGTAATACTATCATGAATTATTTGTATTAATTATTTTCAAAACAACATTATGGATGTATTATGATTTGTAATACTTTTACCTAAATTTTAATAGCATATATTTAATATAATAGTTAATCTAGTTTATTTACTTTTTAGAGTTTTTAATTTGAAGAGATAAAGTGAAATAATGATTCCTGTCTTACACAAAATAAGAACGTTCACTTTTAAAATCAGTTCCAAGTTGCCAAGGCTCATACTGTCGTAAGTTACTTACTATCAGCAAACAATCAACTAAAATTTGGAACTAGCTCTAATAGAATTTCAGTAAAAAAATGTTATCCCATTTTGACATTAATCATATACGTTAAAAGAGTATTTCTATGCTTCCAAAGAAAATTTTTACTTTCAAGCCCATTTAGTTTTATTTATTTCTGGATAGCAGAATTTCTTATCCAGATAATTCCATTTGAATAATATTTTTTTACTTCTTACCCTGACACCGAAATTGAAAATGTATTAAAAAATCCAGATGCTACATTTACTGGTCAATAAATATTTGACTTCTGTTATCGTTTGTAATTAGAAAGCATTCGATGCATAACTTCTGTTGAGAATAGAAAAATCAGTACTAGGATACAACATTAAATATGGATTTATTTTTTTGCCATACGATTACAACATCAATCATGTATAAGGAACATGGTTTAATTTTGCCTGACTATCCCAAATTCAGTTTTATAAGAAAGATATAAAATTAAAACATGAAAAGTCACAAAAATTCTATTTATTTCCTTTAATTTTACACTTATTAAAATTGCTTAATATAAAAACCATAATAAAATAAATGCTTTAATAAGAATGCCATTGAAAATAATCCAAGCAATTTTTCCCAATTTAAATAATCAGGTATGCTTATACCAAGACACATTTTAAAATATGCTATTTATATACCATAATGAAGGAAGTTATCAACCAATAATCATTCAACTATCTTTTATTTCATAAACTAATAATTTAACAATATTAAAGATTCTCTTTAAAATAAAAGTTTCATTAGCAAATTAGTACAATAAATTCTTCAACAAAACATGATGAATTGGAATTAAATTATCCACCTGAAATTATCACTGGTTTTTACCAAATAATGATTTCATAAAAATTACAATGCCACTATCTGAAAACTTAAATAGTCAAAAGATGTTTTACAAGTGATTCTCGTTTTAGCGAGAATCTAATTTATGAACTCGCACAATTTTACAAACCAGTGATTGGTTCCGAACATGGCTTTATAACTGCAATGTTATTTTAATTCCCATACAAGAACTGAGTTTTTTATTTCTTTTTTTTATTATTTTATTTTTATTTATTTTTTTTAATTAATCTCTTTCAAGCTCATTTTCATGCAACTTTCAAATAAAAACTGAAAGGAGTTTATTTTTCTGACAAACTTTTTTCAATTTTATTTTTCATTTTATTGTTCATAAGCTTGGATCAAGTCATTTTTATTGGAGAATTCTTAGTTCTTCGAATTGTGGATAACTAATTCGACTGTTAATTTTGAAATCTTGGATATGTAAGCAAGTATTGTAGAGTTTATGCCGCTTGATCTAAATACGGTATTACTGCCAATGTATAGTAGCTATTTTTGAAAGAAATGTAATTCAAGTTTTGTTAAAACAACATTAACAACAGAACGTCAAGATTATATACTTAATAACTTAAGCAAAGATGAAGCTACTCATTTACAAACCTCGACAAAGAAACGCATTACTACATTTAAATTTAATTCTCATGATTTTTATAAAATTGGTGAGGTGTCAATTTATGCCAGAAATATCAGATGATTAAATTAAACGAAAATGAAATAAATTTCTGACATCAAGGAAAGAATTCATAAAGAGAAAATGACAGAATACTCTGACTGAAAATGTCTCTCAGTTTCAATTCTATCAAGCAGAATGTCTGTCATAAATGAGCGACATCTTTTAGAAAAATAGTGAAATAATAAATTACATCAAAAAAAATGTTTGGTAAGGAAGGTTTAAAAGAGGAAATATTATTTTGCTTTATATATATTTCATCAAAAAATAATAATAATTTACAAGTATAAATAAATTTTATTTTCTAATAGTTTACTATTAAATCGGTATTTATAAAGTGTGGAAAGTTTCTCAAAAAGATAATTTCAAGATCTATTACTTATTTATCTATTTACATATCCCAATGATTTCGTAAAAGCCTCTGCTGTACTATTGTCTAAAAGAAGGGTTAAAGTGTATTAACTACTCATTAACTACACTCAGTAATTTATGCAACAAAAATGTAATATGCCTATATACTTTGAGATTAATTGCTTCAAATATTCTCTAAAATCTATTAAAAGAGAAAACTCATATAAAAAAATGTAAGTGTCTCCTTCAAAATTTCATTAAATATTCATAAATTCCATAAACGCATATAATTGATCTCAAATTATTTGTTCATAATCACAGCTATAATTCATGTTACTACATGCATGTTATTGAGAATAAAATCAATATAAAAGAATTAAAAATAATATATATATATATATATATATATATATATATATATATATATATATATATATATATATATATATATATATATATATATATATATTATTTTTAGATTTTATTAAACATGTACAATTTACAATGAAATTCTAGTATTTTATTATTAATTCCTTTGAAAATTTATTTACCGTTTTTCATTTTTAATTTATATTCATAAACTTTAGATACAATTAATTGAACAATATTCCAATTAAATTAAAATAATTTACTCATAAGAAAGCTTTATTTAATACATCAATGAGAAAAATGCTATCTAGTGATATCACATGAAAATAATAAGAATTTAATATTTAAGAAAGAATCAATTGCTCAAAAGTCATTGCTATTCATTATAAACATTTCTCAATTGTTTATTATGTTTTATCAATAAAAATAACCAAATAATAAATAAATATGCATATATACCATGAATTATATTTTTATATATATGCAAAGTAAAGTAATATCAGAAATATAAACAAATGTGTTAGAGGAGCATTATATATATATATATATATATATATATATATATATATATATATATATATATATATATATATATATATATATATATATATATATATATATATATATATATATATATATATACAAATATATATATATATATATATATATATATATATATATATATATATATATATATATATATATATATATATATAATATATTAAATATATATATGTATGTATAGATGTGATATGTATATATATATATATATATATTCATTGTCCATTTACGTGTATTTTTTTTTTTGGCCACTAAACACAAACATACTTCAAATTTAAATCTGAATTTTTATTTTATTTTAAAACTCATTTGAATTTAAGTTCAATTTGTCCGAATTTAATACAAAAATAAACTTTATTGGTATAATAAAATGAAAAATAACTTTCTGTAAAACCAATGTGTTCATTGAATGCTCTAAATGCTTATTGCACAGAAAATAAAACCATATGAAATTTCTAAATCTTAACAATTGTGTAATTTGCATCAACAAGAATAAGTCAAAAGATTATTTTTTATATGAATTTTATGTTGAGAACTTTTATTGAATTTACTCAGAATAAATAATATTTATTATATCCCTATTCGGTTATTTGATAGCAAATATTTCTGCTCGTTTCATTAAATATGCATAAAACGTTAAAAGAATATCATTAAAATGTTTTTAGAGATGAATAAAAGTTACAAAATGATAAGAAAATAGAAATTCTAACTAAGGAGCAATGAGATAAAAAATACCACATTAAAAACATTGTGAATATAATGTTTGCAGAAAACAACTGTTTCCATAGATATTTTGTCATTTTAATGACTGATTTTCCGAGAAACATTCTGCAAATAGTTCATTTTATATGGAATGTGTAAATTCAGAAGAAAAAAAGTAATAACATACTTTACTAAGGCAAAACTTTTTTTTTAATTTACAAAATTATTTTTAACTTTAAAGCTCTTGGATACATTCATACCTATTATTCAGCATTACTTTTATAAAAATTATTCTACTTAATAAATGATATATTCAAGAATAATTAAAGTGTGTACAAAAGAGCATTTTTAATAAATATAAACATTTTATATACAAATACTTTATTTTCTGACGTTAACAGTTTATTTAGTTTCCAATTTTCCTGAATCTCATACATTAAATTTCATTCCTGTTTGATTGATGCATGTAGAAAAATTTTCAGTATATTTATCGAAACTTAATATAGTAAACTCAAATACACATCTATGATTTCTAATAGTATTCTTCATTCAAATGTATATTTAAATTGAAAATGGGCCATTTTGACAGCAGTGATTATATGTAAAATTTAAGCTGATGATTTGAGTATATTTTTGTGATCAAACTGTGCAACATTTTCAAAGAATACTCAAATATTTTTATAACAGTTGTAAAGGGATAAAATGACAATCTTACTAACTGAAATAACAGGTGTTAAATAAAAAGATATTTGTACATTATAAATACATTTTCTATAATATAAAAAAAAGGAATCCAAAATTTAATTTTCTCTTTTTCTTACACATTTTCACAAAAGTATTTTTAATAAAAACATATATAACTTTTTGAGTTACGCGTAAAATTACCTTTAACAGTAATAATTTTAATTCATTTTAAAACTTCTGTATCAAATTATAGTTTTATGAATTATATTTTTAACTTATTTTTTACAAGTGAAATAATATTGTCACATATATTTTTTATTTCCATTGGTACAATATAGTTTAATTTTGTAAATATAATCATTAAATATATATGTGTGTGTGTGTGTTATTACATAACTCTCGATCTATATATGCATAGTGAATGTACCATGTGTAGTATAAATTGCTTGAAAAGGACAAACAATTAATTTAACTAAGCAATTTAATATTAATACATTAATAAAAACTATAAAATATTAATTTAGATACTAAAACATTATGAGACGCCAATGAAAATATCTGGACATTTCGGCTTCTTTCGATTAAATTTTAATGATGCTAATGAGAAATGATTTAATAATAATCATGACGTAAATCATCATATTGTTTCCTATAAACTCTATTTTTCAGATTGAAATAGTTTAATAATAATGATTGCTTACCTCAATTTATATTTTTTATTAAATCAAATTTAGAACAAAATTCAGATTGATTATTCCACTACCTCTATAATAAAACTTTCAGTAATACTTATCTTCTTTAACTTTTATTACACAATAAATAAATTTCAAGTCTTTATGAATTAAATTAAAAATTCACTTTTATTTTAGACAATTTCCCAAACTTTTTTTAGTATCAAATTTAATTTAAAAAGTTACCCTGAAAATTTGGTTATATATATATATTCGATTCCATAAACAATATCAGAGTTTTTCATTTTTATAACAGATAAATAATGATACCATGTTGTAATGATAAAATCCATTCATCATTTGAAATAAGTTGAAAAAATATTTTTCCAGAATAAATTATTTCAAAAATGTTTCGGGAATTTTTTTATCTATAATTTTGTGTGTTCCGCTCCTGCTGCATATTTCAGACAGATGTAAATTAACATAATCATATCATATATAATTTCCTGTTAGTAGCAGCCATTTTTCATTTATATGTATCATGTATCTAATAATACACAGCATTGTTCTTGAATTTGTGTAATCCATGTATTATCCTGTTTCCAATAAAGTTCACAGTTTATCATAAATCTTTCAGTGATCCATTTCATATTTATGTCATACTGCTCTCAAGTATACAGTTTTTATCACACTTCCGGGAAACATTTTCTGGTCTTACATTTTCCAGGTGTCCTTTTTTGATGTTCTCCATCCCTTTGAAAACTTCCCCAGAGAAACAATGATCTGCAGATGAAATATTATAGAAAATATATTTTATTGTTTTTTATGATAAATGGTATGTTTGAGATTTCTAGATTAAGTTCATATCTTAAAATTCTGCTTAAAATATGAATTACATCTAGGCTTTATTTGTCAAAAATGCATTTTATGGATGTAAAACCTGATAAATCTCAAACGCTGATCATGCATAATTGAGTAAAGAATAAACAAAAAGAATAATATGTAATTTATTAATAACACATTATTCAAGTGTGTTAAGCAAAATTGATGAATTTTGCAGTACTTGATTTATACTAGATTGGGATTTACCCATGCTCCTGTGGACTTTGTAAAGTTTCAAAATAATAAGTATTTTCATTATATAAAACAAACTATATATAATTTACGTGGACAAAATGCTGTATTTATTTTAATAGTTAATTTTCAATGGAAGGGAATATGTTAGAAGAATTATGTATTGTAATTTTCTTATAAAAGGTCGTATCAACATTAACTCTGAACTGAAATTAAGTTTATAGTGAGCATCAACGCAGCTAAAATAGCAATCACAAAATGTTGGCACATTCCTTATTATATATGGCCTATTATTTAATCAAAGTGTTTAAATTAAAAACTATAACTTAAAATAAGATATAAAAGGGAATGTTTGTTATATATATATAAAAACACACACACCTATATTAAAACATGCACATTTATCTAGTCACTATAAAAATTTGATTTAAAATAATGTGGCAGCAATGAGGTATTAAGTTGAATGAAAATATCCTTCACACACACTCACACATTTTTCTGATTAAAATATTTGTGTGGCAAACTTTTATCAGTCAAAGTCTACAAAATAAGAATTTTTATTATCCAAATTTAATAGAATACAACAGAAACAGCAACAAGTCTTGACAAAATTAGAATTTACGTACTCCAATTCTGTCAAATTATCACATCCAGAGTTTTATTCTTCAACATTATTATCTTATCAGTATCGCTTAATTCCAATTTTATAAGTATTTCTCTATTAGTGTTCCAAACCTTTCTACCTGTGTTTGGCGTTTTATGGTAAATTTTTTCTATTTCTTAAGTGTAAATAAGCATTGCATTGGTAGAAATACCCCTCAGAAAAAATTAAAACTTAATTAAGTAAATGGTCCTTCATTTCGTCAATAAATTACAATATACAAACCCCTTTTTGTGAATGGCCTTATATATTATTTTATTGTTACAGATTTGAAATGTGTTGTAAAACACTAATAAATTGCCATTAGGAAGAAATTTTCACAGATAATAAAGGAAAAAAACCGACAAATCATAGAAAAACCTAAATGTCTTTGCAACTGAAATACAAGCAGAATACAGCTATAATAAACTTATTTCTCGTTGTCCTACACAGGGGACTGAAGCTCTGTGAAAATCAAATTTTCGTTCACTAATGTTTGGTGGAAAAAAGCTTGATTTTTCATTCCGATGTGCATAATAATGCTGCAACGCAGAGCTGGTACCTGAGCGATTAGTGATCAAGCCTTCGATTCAACAGTTCGGGGATTCAAATCCCATCTGGAGCTTAAGTATTAGTATTTTCCATGTCATACAGCAAATATTTATCATTTAAAATATTAATAAACACTGCATTGTACTTGATGATGAATACGTAAGGAATTACTGATCAAAATATTTAATTAGTACAGTAAGAGGTAAAAAAATCTTTAAGTACAGAAAAATATAATATTCCTTAAACATATATCTCTAAGAAAAAAACTAGAAATTTAGTAAAACAATTAAGAATAACTTGTTGTTGCACCATCATGCTTCCCTTAGTTGAGATATTTATTTATAAATGAGTGTTTTTATCCATATTCAATTATTGTGTGTAAAATTTTCAAATTGGAATCAACAAAGAACAAAGATATGTCTGAATATAATCAAAGTTAAATTTCCGAAATCTGTATCATAATTTATATCTTATTTTGGAAAACTATGGGAATATATACAATATATTTAATGGACTTAGTTGCGTTATAATATATTTTTTAGCATAGTGTTTTTTAAAGTTATAGTAATTAGTTGTAGTTCTAAAAATTTAATACAGTTTATAAAAACTCAGAAATTAATTCGAATTAGATGTCTTGAATATATTTTTATGTTATATCAAAAAATAATAACTTTTATAACTATCAAATATATAACAATAAAATCAATCTACAAATTCTTTATAATATCTGAAATAAAGCCCTTGAAGATCTAAGTATGTCTGGCATTTGTAATTATTAAAATTAATTTTTCCATTTATAATTTACCAAATTAAAATAAAAGCAGTTAAAGTGAATTAACAAATCATTTGAAAGCAGTTGAATATTTAGACACTCGATTCTTTTAATGATTCTTTCTGAAAATTAATACTTTCTAAGTCCTTACTTCTTTTAACTCAAGGGCACAAAAATGAAATAAAAAGTTTTCCCTCTCTATCATATTACCAAAGTACATTTGAAGAAAGAATTCCCTGTAGCCAGCTGAGTAATATCGGAAACCAATAGTTTCAACAACCGCTCTTACTACAGTTGAACTGTGAAAGGGGATCTCTCGGAGGGAAAAAAAATCCTCTGCCTTCATTAACTTCATCTGAAAGTCGAAACTCTCTCCATTTTCCACATACAATATTTTTTCACCCATTTTTCCAACTCTAGTGAATCTATAAAAATAAAGGGATTTTTATTCATTCTTTTGCTCCCAAGCTATGCCCAGCAACCAAAAAACTGAACAATTTAACCAGACAGCCAATACGAAAGCATTAGATTATGGATGGATGCATGATTTGTGTATTCGGTAGAATAGGGGACGTCCTCTCAATGCTGAAATTCTGCAAAGGATAGAAAAAGGATCAAGAAAATGTATGCTTTCTGTCAGAATCATATGATATTTTTCTTCTTCAAGAAATAAATGCCAAATTATTTGTTAAGTAAAAATATATCAATCTCTTTTTATATTTGAAAATGTGAATATTTATTACAATTATTAAAATCATCATTTACTGCCAAATGATATTGTTTGCATAATGCATCGAATAACACTTTTGTATATTTTAAGAAATGAAACAAATTTATAAAAGATATTCTATAATTACCAAAATTTTTCATTTGCTCTGAGCCAGGAACGGGACCTAAGCTATCATAACTTTTTTTATGACATTAGGAATAATTAATTATCTTCCTTGGAAAGATTCAATTAAAAATTATAAATAAATAAATAGATGAAGAACTAAATATATGCTATTTGGCAAATTGTATAGCAATGAAGAATTAGAAACAGAAAGCTCTAAATATTTAAAAATAAATCTTGAATATAATTTAACAGATTTCAAAACTGGAACAAATAAGTGATAAAGGTGACTATGCTATTGGGCAAGATGATGAAAAATAGAAATCTGACATTATTGCCTGCTGTATTATTTAGTTGAATTCATACAAAGGATAAAGGTAACTGTTAATAACTGTTATTAAATTTCTTTATAGATACATTCTGCTAATATTGTTGAAAAAGTAGCTACCTGGGAGAATCAGGCTTGTGAAATAGGATAATACCAATAACGCTTTCACATTTGTTATGTAATAATATGAGAAATAAAACATGATTTTACAACAAGATCTTATTCTTCTTGCATAAAATGAAATCACTTATCTTTATTGCTCTGTCATAACTTTAATACTATGTTTTTACATAACATTAAAGAGAGGATTGATATTATCATCGAAATTCGTATATTGTATCCATTTTTAAGCAAACCCAGGAATAAGTTTTATTTTAATTTTTATTGACAGTTAACTTTATTTTATACTTTCTAACATTTCAATGACAAGCTTTTGTAAGTTTGGAAAAAAAGTTTGAATAAATGAAAACAAAATTTTGTTACTTCATTTCATGTCTTATGAAGATGGCTTGATTGGGAATCGTTCTCTTTGCAGCAATGTAATGAGTTAAAATCCCGACTTATCCAAAGATCCGTCATGTTCCATAATGGCAGGTGGAGCACAAAAACTATAGCGTGGTTGTAATGCCCTCAAAGTAAAGTAATATCTGTGGAGGTAGTAATCTAAGCTTGTTGTTTTAGCTCAGGAGTGGGCAAATACATTTAAGCGCGGGCTAAAATGAAATTTTCAAATGTCTTCCTGGCCAAAGAATTATATCGCGTACGCTGTGCACTAGGGAATGTTTTGGGTGAAATTTTTTTCTTTGCCCAAGATATTTTTTGACAATAACACTATAAGTATCATTTTAATGCATTTGGACAGAGACATTTGACAGTTAATAAAAGATATTAGTAATAATAAATTGTCTCATTTAGGTGTATATGAAAAAATTTGCGGCCAGTAAAATATGTCATGTAATTTTTAAAGAAATATGATATAGAATAGTTTTAGTCAATACGAAACGTAAAATCTGGAATGTTAATTTAATATTATTTCTTCAAAATTTGGATCCAAATCACTTTTAGCAATCCTTAATACCCAGTGTAAATTTTCGTCAGTAATTTGTGACCGATATTTTTCGTGTAAATCATTAACGAAAAATTTCTTTCACAAATATATGCTGAATCGAATAAAACTAGGTATTTTTGAACATAGTTCAAAAATAATGTTTGAAATGTTCTGCATTCAAAGTACCATAGAAAACACTCAACTCATTTGAGTGAAATTTTTCTTTTGGTAAATTATTTGACTGTAAGTCAATTAGTTCTAGTTGAATTTCAACAGGAGCTTCTTACACGTCAAAATTGAAAAGTTGACTAATTCATGATAAAGGTTTTTCAACAGCTTTGAAATCTTGAAATCATCTTTGGAATTCAGAATGCAGGTCTTGTGTTATTGCACTATATTTAAGAAAATCGGTATTTTTCAATAGTTCCCGTCACGATTGTAATGAAGGAGTTGTGGTTTAGTAATTTCTTGTTAAAGTTTTTAGATAATAAGATGAGTTTTATAATAAATACATTATTTTCATTATCTATGTGTACACTACGCATACAAATACTGTTTATTTCTACAAAATCGGATAAAGTAAGCAAAAAGGCCGCATCCGACCCGCGGGCCGGCTTTTGCCCACCTCTGCCTTAGCTCTTTGTCTTCGTCCCTGCTTCTACATTTCGAAGATAAACCTACTTCCTCAACTACATGATTTGCGGGCTCTTAAGGCAATGTCAGACTTACACTCATGATGTTTTACGGTCTTAAACCTTCTATAATAGCTACCTCTCAAATAACTCATCATGGCCTACGAGTTTAATACTTTGATAAAGATGTTTCTGTTAAACAAGCATGAGCAACAAAATCATACGTTTTTCCAACTTTTTTGTAAGTTTGAATATTGCGTTAATTAAATTTACTGAATTTTTTTAAGGTTATAAATTTTGCTGCTTCATTTTACAAAATACGTCTTACAGATTTAAATAAATAACTTTTACGTTTAGATAGTTAGATAGACATCTTCGTGTATTGACTGATAACTGAAATTTAACGGTTTATATGTGAGGAAAAATTGGCATCAATGAAAAAGATTTTATCTTCTTGTTTTTCTTATATCTTCTAGCATTGAAGTTAACTGACTGTTCAAAATTCTGATTTTAAACTAATTTCATATTTTAAATGGAATTAAAACTCAATTACAAGTTTATACTTTTATATGGATTCAAACTCTATCGATTTATAACCGAAAGTTTGCTTTTTCCGTTTTGCTACACAATTCTCAAGTGTGTGTGTGCGTGTGTGTGTGTGTACGTGTGCGTGTGTGTGTGTGTACGTGTGTGTGTGTGTGTGTGTGCGTGTGTGTGTGTGCGTGTGTGTGTGTGTGTGTGTGTACGTGTATGTGCGTGTGTGTGTGTGTGTGTGTGTACGTGTGTGTGCGCGTGTGTGTGTGTACGTGTGTGTGCGTGTGTGTGTGTGTACGTGTGTGTGTGTGTACGTGTGTGTGTGTGTGTGCGTGTGTGTGTGTGTGTACGTGTGTGTGTGTGTGTGTGTGCGTGTGTGTGTGTGTGTGTGTGTACGTGTGTGTGCGCGTGTGTGTTCGTGTGCGTGTGTGTGTGTGTTCGTGTGTGTGTACGTGTGTGTGTGTGTTCGTGTGTGTGTGTGTTTGTGTGTGTGTGTGTACGTGTGTGTGCGTGTGTGTGTGTGTGTGTGTGTGTGTGTACGTGTGTGTGTGTGTGTGTACGTGTGTGTGTGTGTGTACGTGTGTGTGTACGTGTGTGTGTGCGTGTGTGTGTGCGTGTGTGTGTACGTGTGTGTGTGTGTGTGTGCGTGTGTGTGTACGTGTGTGTGTACGTGTGTGTGTACGTGTGTGTGTGTGTACGTGTGCGTGTGTGTGTACGTGCATGTGTGTGTGTGTACGTGTGTGTGTGTACGTGTGTGTGTACGTGTGTGTGTGTGTACGTGTGCGTGTGTGTACGTGCATGTGTGCGTGTGTGTACGTGCATGTGTGCGTGTGTGTACGTGTATGTGTGCGTGTGTGTACGTGCATGTGTGCGTGTGTGCATGTGTGCGTGTGTGTGCATGTGTGCGTGTGTGTGCATGTGTGCGTGTGTGCGTGTGTGTGCATGTGTGCGTGTGTGTGCATGTGTGCGTGTGTGTGCATGTGTGCGTGTGTGTGCGTGCGTGCGCGTTTCCATAATATTTTCTTCTTCCAATCAAACAATTTAATTCTATATTCTTCCAATGTTTGTAATAAATCATTAACTATTAAAATTATAATTATTTATAAATATACATAAGATTCCTTCAGAAATAATAATTCAACAAAAAATAAATTGCTGTTCCTATAATCCATTAAAATTTGTGATGACATCATTTTTTACAACATAACTAAATACTACTGATTTGCTATGAGTATGTGAAATATTTCCTTACGTTTTCGTACAAATAAATATTTGATAATAAAAATAGAAATTCATAACGAAATAAATTAATGGTATATTGTATGAGAGATAATAAAATCTAGAAATTTCAAAGAATAAAATATTTGTATTTGAAAAGACAAAATTACTTATGAAGCAAGTATAAGCATAAAATATCGTACTTTATGACATCTTAATTATTCATCTCTAGCAAAGCAGTATTGGCAAGTACTTGCTTTTATTTTGCATTATGGTATTTTTATTTTGAATGAATGAGTTGTAATTTCAAAGTTGTATGGTTTATTAAATTTTTAACAAACTTTTTTTCGGTTTAAGTTAATAACAATAACAGTAAAATAAAACTGCAATGTGGAGAGTAAAAATAGCAATATTAATGATGAAGTAAGAAATATTAATCACCAAAAATAATTTACTCAGATGTCTTAAATCAGAATTGCTTCTGGTTTTCTTATAAAGGATGAAAAATATCTTCTTTTCCTAATGACATTCGACATCTAACAAAGGAAAAACAAAAAAAAACAATTAAAATGTCTTCCAAGCGTAAAAAATTAATTAACTTCTTCCATCTGAAAAATAATTGTTTTTCGTGAAAGGAAGTCATATATTTGTTACCCTTCATTTCGCTAATTATCCATTATGAGGAAAGTTTTTATTAAAAAAATTTCTTTCTTTCTTTCGAATGGAGAATGGAAAATTGCGAACTAAAACTAACAACCTGAAGTTAATTAATATAATGCATATTATATAGTGTTTGGAATAGGTGCTGCTTATAGCTTTTCCTATTCTTTTATAAACTTCATGTGAAGATAAATAGAAAATTCTATAAATCGGTAACAAACAGAAAGAGTTTGTGGTGTTTTTAGGATTTAAATGTTTACAGACGAAAAAATTTCATCGAAAATTATAATTAGATTCTACCATCTCCTCAATCAAATATAGTGCCTTTAAATCGTTGAATCTTCATAAAATGTTGTGGTTAACCTTATTTAATACGAATGCTATTGTTATATAATATTCCTAAATGAATGCATCTAAAACAAATGCTTGTCAAAATACAAGCTTGAAACAACAGAATAAATTTTTTCCACTAAAGTACACGTGAAAAAAATATAAAAATTAAACATGAGAAAATTATAATTTTGAATAGTTAAGAAAATTTTTGAACTTATAAAGCCATAAATTATTGCTTTAGAGGGATTTTTATTGAAGGTAGAAAATAATAAATATAAATAATCTGTTATAATTTTAAAAACATTAATGAAATGCGCTTTAATGTTTCTTACCTTACTAATGTTTTTACTTAAATTGTTTTCATAATGAGATCCCATTGCTGTAAGATTCAACATTTATTGAAATAAGGTGAATTTTCTTGGTACTAGTAAAAAAATAAAGGAAGTAGAAACTATAGAAAACTCAAATACTTATAAAAATTATCTTAGTTTTTATAAATGAAAGCGAATAAGCATGAACTAGAGTGATAAATAATGTTAATGCATAAATGAAAAATTATTTTTGAGTTCTTTGTTTAACAACAGTTAACTAAATAGAAAAGGTAATTGTAATGTTAATTCAGGAACGATAAATTTTAAAGATTTTAACATTTTTGCTTCTATGCAATAATTTTGAATCGATACTATTAATAATAAAGACTTTTTTAACTCCTCCACCAGTTAAAAAATAATCTGTAATATGAATAAATAATATTTTTAAACAGCTCTGCCATTTTAAACGGAGTATTGATAATAATTAGAATTTTATTTATGTGTATGATTGGATATGTCATAACAGGATGTATTTAATTATTATTTGAGTTTACGGTAATTTATAATATGACCACAATTTGTACAAGTTTACATAAACATAGATGATGCATGCTTGTGCATTGTTGTGCATACACATATATAGTTCGAATTAATTACAACGAGGCTACTTACAAGAAGGAAAATATGCTTTTAAAGTATTACATACACTTAAATGTGTTTTTTTAATGTATCAGTATAGCATACTTCTTTTCAAACACGCAGATATTGTTAATAAATTAAATAAAATATCTAGTATTTAGATAAGTACATAGGATTTGAATATTAAAGGAATTGCAACATAAATGCAGTCTTAAAATAATTATAATCATAACTGGAGAAAGTTGCTATTTATGAATTGATGCCATTAATTGCTTCATTTGCCTTTATTTTGAACAGAAAATAATTTCAATTAGTAATAGCTTCAATTATATGTAATTAGAAATGAAAAATTGCACTTTTTTTGTGTAAATTTTGAGTAAATGACGTTAATAAATGTCAATTGCATATAAAATATCTGATAATATGAAATATTTTATGGCATACTATAATTTTGTTGTAACTTTCTAAGAACTTTATCGTAAGTAATAATAAATAAGACGATTGCCTAATTAGTTACTGTGTATAAATTATTCATTTCTTAGCTAATTATTTAAGTACACCTAAAATATGTACTCATAGTTTTGAAAGAAAAAGAGCGTACTCACTATAAAAAATATATGGGGACATTTTGTTCCATAAAACAATTTTACTCTTGCTTCGGTGATAAATTGTGCTAATAAAACTGAAAGGTTTTATGGTGTTTGCTTTTATAACTCTCAAACTCTTATTTCATCACGTTTTGTCGTCTGGACTTAGAAACAAAATGCAGCAAATGTAAGTTTTTGGGACTCTTATACGCCAAAAAATTGAAAGTCCATTATTTTTCTTGGAATACTGTTGTTTTTTATAGCTCATTAACGAAATAGATAGGAACAAAGTATGGTTTATTTTGTCTTAAGAAACTTATTCTACAGAAGTTTGAAATATCAAAATGTAATCCACAAACTTCAGTTTATTATAATAATTCAACCTTTTGTATAAAATATCATTCGTTTTTAATTACTTGCATTATTCTTTTGCTTAGATAGGTTCATAAAAATATGGAGTTAAGCAAGTAAAAATTAATCAAATTATTTGAACGTAATATTTTTTTTAAATTATTAAACTAATAATGTATAAGTGTGTCAACAAAAAACATTCATTTTTCATTATAAAAACATGAAAGTAGAAGTTGACATTGGTATATTTTCCCCTTACATAGTAATTTTATCATTTTCTATAATTTTATAAAGTATTTTACATGTTTCTTCATAACACTTCAACGTTTTTATTTCAAATTTCCTGAACTTTTATTGCTTTTTGTTTCGAAATTTACATTTTATGATATATATTTACAAATGAAATTTTAACAAAAATCAATTATTTTGGAAATACAATATTCTTCAGTGCCTTATGAATTGATTTTGCTTCTAGCTTCTAATGAAAAAAAAAAGATAACCATCTTTCCAGTCCCATATAATTTTACATTCAAAATATGCTTCAAAAATTAGTAATGTAGATTATACTCCACTATAAAATTCATAAATATCTACATTTCATAAAAATTCGTGATAACTTGATTCAAGGAATGAAAATGTTAAAATAAAATTTGCAGTGTGTTTGGAAGTTTAATTTTTTCATGAAACGATCATCACAATATATAATGGGTCTAGAAACTGTGACTACAGAAATTCAGATGAATAAAGAAAAACTTATCAAACACTCTCAGAGATGTTTCGTCAACTGGTTGTCATAAATGTGAATTATAAAGGATACAAATCATTTAATTTTCGCTTATCTTCACATTAGGTTTTCATACAATGTATACATTTGACAAAACTTATCTATCATTTAATATATAGAATAGAAGACGTATTTAATAATAAGTATATATTTTATACGGAATGAAATAAATATATCTTCTTCATACACATTTTTATTTTAAATTTATATTCAATCTTAATCATTTAAATCCATCTTCTTATTTAAGGAATTTCATTAAAATAATTTTTAAAGAAATTAGATAAAGAATTCAGTATCTCTGTCATGTGTTTAACATAAAAACACAATATTTCTTATTAATTAAAAATCGAAATATGTGATAACAATAGTCAGAATCCTCACCATAAGTTCTTATGTACTACAGCAATATTTTAAACTAATTGTTAAAACGCATTCCTTTTTATTTGTTTAAAGAAATGATTGAATACCACTAACTTTTTTTCAATACAAAAAAACAATAAATATTAGTAAACAGGAATTTTCTTAAAAAAAATATTCAAATGATTTTTACAAAAGAATAGAACTTGAGAAGAAATATTTCAGAAAAAAAGCATAACATTTTAAACATAATTCACTCTCATAGCAATATTATCAGCTATAAATGATGAATTTGTATTTTAGAGATATTTCAACTACTAATAACTTGAAGTAATTCAAATACATTTTTTAACATTGATTCATATAAAACTTAATTAAACGTTTTTGAGAAGCAGTATTGAATAGAAATATTTTTTAAGAATAATATTTTAATAAGCGATATTCTCTGCAATATTGCTTATTCTTCACTGATTGTTTGAGTACATTTCAATTATTATTCCATTTTATTTAACTTTTTCTCAAAATTCTGTGCAAATTTAAATATTTATTCAAAATTTAGACATTATTCTACATTTAAATATTTCTATTTAATAATTTGATAAGTAATGCTTTAAATTGCTTATCATAGTTGATAAATTGCAAAAACAAAATTTAAAATAATTTTTAGAAAAATTTAAAAATTAAAAATGTTTATTATTAATAACTATTACTCCAGTAAAATAGTGTTCCCTTTAAAAGCATTTCCTTTCATAATTATATAAAAATATATTCTTAATTTTTCAAAAATTTATATTTTTAAATTAGTTGTACTTTATAGTACGGAAATAGAATGGATAAATAGGACTTACAATAGCATTTGAATACTAACTTCAACTATAATTAACTTAAACTTAATAACTAACTTAAATTACTAAATAACGTAAACTTTCATTTGTTAATTTTACATTAACAATCAAGAGTTCACAGAGATGCTTAAAATTTCATTATGTTTTATTAAATGCTTCTGACAACTAAAATGGGCATCAAAAATTTAGATGCATTTTTAAACATTAAGATTCTCAAAAATGGAGACATTATTTCAAAAACTATTTGTTCTAACAATAAAAAAATTTGTGAAGACGAAGTCTTTTTGTACAGATTGTTCCACTGATTTAAAGTTTAAGCATCTACATTTGAATTTCGAAAGGAAAGAAAGTCCTTAAGATGCATTTGTTTTCTGAATTCCATGATAACAAAAAAAAATTGAAATCTTCACAGCGAAACTTTGAAAATTGGATTCTAAAAGGTGAATTCAAAAATGTACAATCTGTAGGAAATGTTTGCATGCATTTCGTTACATCTTTTCTTTTCTGAAAATATCAGATTCCTCTTCTTCTAAAGGAAAAAAACACAAACAATATTCTACGCATGAAGTAGTTGTAACTGACATTTTGTCAAATCTAATCAGATCACATTCTGCCTAGAATGTACTTCTAAGAAGAATATATTTTCCAAACCAAATCTTTTTAAGATGTATTTTATTTTAAAGACAATCTCTCTCTCTTTCTCTCTCTCTAAAGATTTTTTCCTTATGACATAGGAATTCGGCTCCCTATCAGTAAACATTCCTCTTTGAAGGCAATAATAAATATCAAATGTTATAAATAAAACACAAAATAACCTTTGATCATTATAATATCAAATACTTAGCGTAAAGTGTATATTTGCATGTGGAAGTATCATTAAATGTGAGAAACGTAAGAATTTATCCCTTTAAAATTATCATTTTTTTATATTTCTTTTATAAAATTATTTTAGGAAAAGAAAAACAGGTTTAAAATTGCAGGTTTTCAATGAATCAAATTTAAAAATAGTGGTCAGAATTTCAATAGGAATGAAATTATTGTAATAATGATAATATTAAATAATCGTTTTAGAAATTTATTTGTTCAAACGAATGAATTTCTCTCAGAAAAGTGATTAAATGTTAGTATCAAAAATTAGAGTGGAAATAATAGCGCTATACAATTATTTATAAAATTAAATTAGAATAGAATACTGAAAATGCACATAACTGGACAAAACTGATAAAAACTTTTTGTAAGGATTACAGTTATGGGTAAATTTAAGGACAATAAACTATTTCATCATTGTGATTCATTTTAAATTATATTCACAATGTGTGTAGCTAAATTATAAGATATTTGAGTTTCACATGATTTTAATTTTAAAGAACAACTTTTTAAATTAAATAAAGTAAGTGTGAATAAATGAAATATAAAATATATGAATTATAGTTTAAAAATAATATTTAAATGTATTAAATATTTTATAAGTATTTAAAATTATCAATTGAAATATGTATCACATTATTATAAGATTTCTTGCTAAAACTATTTTCTTTTGCAAAACAAAAAAGATATTGATTGAGCATTTTTTGAATATACAATAGCTTCAAAGCATCCTTTTCTATTGAATTAATCGTATTTTTGAGCAAAGATTTTGGAATTTTCTCCCATTTGTTCATGATAGCTAATTCCAATTTGTATACAAATTCATATTTGTGATTATTTGCACGTACTTATCTAGCCAAATAAATTCACAAGTGTTCTATATCATTCTGTTCCAAACTATTTTTCCACAAGCATAAAAACTTGACTTTTTTCTTCTTAAAATCAATTTTAAGTCCATTTAAACGCAAGGTAATCAGTAGCCTTGATAAAGTTCTTAGTTTGGATCTCCTAAAAGTTTACCAAAGAGCGATGTAAGGAATATTTTAATGATAACTAGATCAGATAATTAGATATGTATTTTTTAGGATAACTTAAGATCTTATTTTCCCTCATATGCGAAAGCTACCCAGCCCATCACAAAGAGTCTCCAGCCAGTTCCCTCATCCTACTGAATGAATTCTCAAGTTTGCATAAAAAATGTTAGTAGAAAATAATTGGAGTATCCATATAGAATTTATCCATAGGTTAAACACTATTCTTCAAACTAGTATCCCAGGCCATGTCTTCCTTTACATAATCCAGCTTCTCTTCTTTATAGTGTCTTAATTTCCTTTCTAATTTCTAAAATGAAACATTTGAAACTTATCTCAAAGTACATCAGATTGCTGAATGTGAGATTTTTTATTGGTTTTTCTGTTCTATTTTGCTAGTAAGCAATGTTTGTTTTTGTGCAAGTTTGAAAATTGGTCTATACGTGCTGATAATTTATCCTTTCTATATATACCAATATTTTATACTTTCGATAAAAAATCTTTTTATACAAAATATTCTGACTAACAGCAAAGCACTTCCGTAACTTTGAAATACCTTATTTATGTTTCATATTTCTAAGATGCTAATATAAATAATAAGTTATTAGCTTATTTCTCTCGTTCTCTCTCTCTCTCTATCTATCTATTTCTATCTCTTCCACTCTAACAGTAGTTAATTTATAGTGCTCTTCTCATAATTTAGTTTCAAGTCCTAAGGAAAAATGCTTAAGGTTAATAAAACTTCTAAGGGATTGAAACTACTCACATATAAATATTGTTGTGAGAAGCACTAACATCACAAGTAATTAATTGTTTCCAAGCAAAAAAATCATTTCTCAAAAAATCTCTCCTTTGCTATTTTAAATATAAAACTTCAAAAAAGACTAAAACTCGTTAACAAGTTTTCTTTCAATGTCTAGAAAATGCATATAATTGCATCTAGAAACGCAATTTTAAATAGTTAAATTAAACATTCTTAATTAAGCTTCAAGATTAACTATGCTTAAGGGTTCACAAAAATGTTTAAATTGCTGTTAAAATATTCATTCGAAAAAGGATAATTGTTCTTTTAAAATAATATAAGAATAAATTTTCTATTGATCTTTAGCCATTCCTTTTATTTTTAAATGAGCTATTTTTTAACCATTCTTTTCTCTGTGTAGGTAACAATCTTATCTTTTGTCTCAGTAATTTCTTAGGTAATTCTTATGTAATCTCTCTTATGTAATTCTTTTAATTGCTTTTCGCGTTCCTAGATCCTAAATATAAATAAATTTTCTAACGAAAAACAAAAATAACACTATCGAGTAATTTTGTTGATCAAAAAAATTAATTTATGAGCGAGTTTCTATCTACAAGAAATATGTTTTTAGGCGATTTAAAGTTTAATCTTGTATTATTTTAATTAATCATATATATATCTATAGAAAGATAGATAGATAGGGAGGTTCACATTTTGAGCACTCGTCAGAAATTCATATGCATATTTTTCTATTAAAAAAAAGCATGTAATAAGTCAGAAAATAACTCTGTGAGTCTTTAACATTGTTAAATTTATTCTTATAGAAAAATTATCAAGCTTCAAGATTTAATGGTAAAATTTCTTTAGCAAATGATCTGTAATAAATATTTGCCACTTTAATTATAAATGCCCTAAATTTTAAAAAAATAATGAACATTGAATTATTTTAACTTTAAATGAAATTGAATCATTGCTAATAGTTATGCTAACAGTTAATTGAACTATTGCTAATAGTTATGCTAACAGTTAATTGAAAATTAATGTTAAATTATTTTTAAATACAGTTGTGATTATTGCAGAACTATTTGGAAGTAGACGCACCTTCATATTTGTCAGTTTGGTGATTACCTTATATCATTTATTGGGAACAAAATTTCAGTGAATTAGTGATACTATTCTCTTTAATTTCTTTTATCTTTATTTTCCTTAAAATCTAATTTAACACTGTTTACTTAAACTTGACAATTTGAAAAAACTGGAATGAAAATAATTAACATTTCCAATTATTTTTCTGAACCTGTATTTTTTTAATGTACCTAGATGGTGATTTGAGAAACACAATTTTAAAATGTGTTACGTTTGCAGTTCTTTACAGACATTTATTGTTAAAAAAGAGTTTTTTTGGGTCAGGAAGTAGGATTTAAAATGAACTTTGAATAATTGTAAACATCTACCGCATGATGGAGATTTAACCTAAAAGCTGTTGAATTGAGTTTTGTGCATTCATCATCCAACTACCAGTTCACGTTAGCTTAGAGAAAGAAATATTATTTTGCTGCTAAGAATCTATTTAGTTCTTATTTTTACAAACTTCGCGCTTTGATCCAGTAATTCATTGATCTATTTTAATTTTTCGATAGAGGAATTGAAAATTTCTAGTACATTTAGCGTGCATCATTTCATATTATATGTTAAAATATTTTTATCATGTTATATTACCAGCTATTTTTTAATTATTTCGAATTGCTCCCAACAAATTGAAACCCAGATAATAATGCTTCATAGTCAAGACTTTCCTAGTTCACATAAACTATGTTGATGTGAGCTTCAAAAGTTTGATTTTTAAATTATCGTATTTTCTGTAAGGGATAACACGTGTAATTGCACCCAATTTCAACAATTTTTGCATATAACCCAGACACACACTAGTAACATTTACTACTATCATACTAATATCTATTTCATAAACACTTTTCACTTATACAAATTACCACGATACATATTACGATACTGATGGAGATTATAACATGCTTTACATAATTTAATATTCTGTTAAATAAAGGCATCTTGCTATTAATATAATGCATCTCTATATTCTAATATTATGTACTTTGTAAAAACGTAAAATGGATTCTACAAAGTCCTTTAAAATATGCATTTGATATTTTATTATTTTGTTTGATATATATATACTCTATTTTATATTTAGAATAATTTTGTCATTTTTAAAACCCTTCCGTTTTAAAGTATTTTCCTGTGTTTATTTCAATTATCAACGTAATTTAATGTTTCAATATTAGAATTTCATACTAATATTGAATTATTATTATTACATGTACTACAAGAAAAAGTGTTACTCCAATTTTGTTAAATAGCATTGAAAAGTAATATTTTCATAATATAATACTTATATATAAATAAATTTAAATAAGTAAAATTAAAACAGACACCACAAATTTGACGATATTTTATTTAATTTTGTATTACCTAAATGGCGTGTGTTTAAATTTTCATGTATAATATCATTAGCATTTTCTAAACTGTAAACGGAGATTTCATTTGTACGCTATATTTTAAATATCTAATAACAGATTATCCAATTCACATGCAAATTTTTTGGATATTTATTTATTAGAAATATTTTAACAATTATTTCTTTACAAATTTTCTTCAAAAACTATTTTGAAATTAATGTTAAATGACAAACAAAAATTTGGACTTGTTTTACAAACAAAATTTAATTCAGCTGATATATAGAATTTAGCATGGAGTCCGAACTATTACACGCATTGATGCCTCTGTTCTAAATAAAACCCAAGAACTAGAAAATGCTGTGACAATATTAAATTTAATTGGTTCTTTTGTTCAGAATGATTCGTAAAAAAATAATTTTTTCAATTCTTATTCGAGGTACAAAGTTAAGGGTTGTAATGGGTTTTGTTCAAAATGTAGGGTCTGTTTTTTTTATCTTATTTATTGTCAATTGAGAGATAGATGTTGTCCTTCTACATGCAAGTTTATTGGAAAGAGTGTCTGAAATTTTTCCTGCTTTTTTTCTTTTGTGTAACTTGAATATTAGTTACTTTATATGAAAAATCCTCGCAAAGAGAAAACATACAGTGATTATTTAAATAAACAACTCAGCAACTTCCGGCAATTAGGCGACCTGCTATGCGGTGTAATGTCAAAAGTGATATATTAATTAATTATGAAAAAAATTTCCGCTCATTTAAAAACTAAAAATGCATTCTAGTATACTGAATTAAAAGTTAAGACAATCGACATTATGGTCGATAAAGTTATTTTTTATTAACAATAAGCAAAAAGTTAAAAAGTGAGAAAAAGTATTTGTAGACTTCATTTCTACATAATTAGCAAATGAATTTATCTGAAACTAGAATCAATTACTTAAATGAGCTTCGTAAAATTTAATCCCTGATAGACTGAATGAGTTTTCACTAATCGTTTTCAAATGAATGCATAATAGAAGAAAAAAATTGCTTATGACGTGTGAACTTTATTCCAATAAGCATTTCTCTAATTTCAATTGTTAGAAATAATATTGGTATCGCTTTTTCGCATACTATAATTTTTGAATATATTAAACAACATGAAATCTTGTTCTTATTTACATGTCATTCAGACGCCAATATATCTTTGATCTGTAAATGGGTGATATCACCAATCAATCCATTTCCTTAAACTTCTAATAATTTCAACAACTTTGATACATCATTGAAACTAAATCTGATACTAATATTGAAAGGAAACACTGCACAACTAGAATCATCTGCCTCTTCTCTGAGAAGAAAATATTCATCTTTCTCACAATAATACCTATCTGAAATTATTTCATAGAGATTCTATCTAATAATAAATTTTAGTAACTAATAAGAAAGAATAGTTACAAAACATAAAAAGTTAATGATCTATTTATGATTATATAGATCATAAGTATTTTATGTTTTGTAATTGTAATATTTATGATTATTACAAAATATTTATGATCTAATTTCTAAAAACATTTTATTGTTGCAAGTCAGCTTATACACTCTTATTGCTTTAAATATAGGGTCAGCAAATCCATATATTTCTACAATTGTTTCAGACTCAAAAACTATTACAACCTCAAAATTTCACAATAAGCTTGAAATGGTATAAAAACTATACTACTTATTTTGTTAAAAATATTTGCCAATTGCTTCATATTACGTTTGAAGTTTAAAAAAAATTATTTTGTATTGTGGATTCTTTACTCCCTCAATACTTTTAATGTACACAAAAACTTAAATTATTAGTGAGTTCAAGTCATCGTTTCTAAAAAGAAGTATAAATCAGATTTTTAATAGATTCATCGGTAAACGAAATTTTAAATTTTCATTTCATATATCTCTCAAATTTTATTTTAAATATAAGATAAATGTTTGTAGCTAAATGTTTGCATAATTCTAGGTTTCTTTTCTGATATGAAATTTTATAAATATGAAAAATGTTAATACTTCATTCAAAATTACTGCGAAAAGTTGAATATTATATGCTAGAAAATATATTATTATTAAATTGTAATGGCCTCCTATAAGCAATAGAACTATACAAAATGCTGAAAAACATTTTTAATACCGCTAAGTTTGCATATCTTTAATTTTAAACAAAAGTACATGCGATAACTTTATTTGTTTCAGTTTTGGTAAAAATGCTAATGAAGGAGAAAGTCTTGCTTATTTAGGTTTGCCTTTCTTTTCATCAGAAACATAAACCAAATGTCTTCCTCCAATTTTTTAGATTGCAAAAAAGTATAAAAAACTTTTTGTACCAGCAAAGAATAGAAGGAAAATTTTACTCCACTAGCTCATTAACGAAGTAGAAATATTCAAAATGGATAGTAAAAATGGAAGTTATCCTTGGAATTTCATTGTTATATTTAATTAATTTCCTTCCCTCAGGAACACAACAGAAAAAAGTTCGTTATCTTGAGTAATGAGTCTATATTGCAGGTCTTGAGGTTGAATATAATTAAATTATAACACTAAAATATCGATAAATTCATGAAATGTCTAAATTTAAATGGATAAAAATTTAAGATTCACAAGCAATATTTATATTTATACACAATTTTGAGGTATATAGCACATTTAATTTTAAATGTTTCTTAAAGTAATAAAAACTTTTTTTCCTTCACGATTGCTATATTAATATTATATAAGTATCATATTTCATATTAAATTTCATAGAACTTAATTTAATCATTAACTTTAACCTTAAAATATCATTTTTATGCTTTACATTAAATTAAATATTTGTTAATTTTTATACGTTTATCCCACAATTTATAAGATTCATTGATAGTTTTATTTTATTTCTTTAGATTGAAATAAAGAGATATATTTGAAGTTTCTTTAATAAAAGTAAAATTATAATTGAAAATACTTTATTTTTTAAATTAAGCAACTCAAATAAAATTTAATTCATCTGGAAATGCATAGCAAAACGTGCACGTTGAATAAAAAAGCATTATTTTTTTAAAAAATAAAAAAGCATTATTTTTTAAAAAATAAAAAAGCATTATTTATATTTTTTTTAAAAATAAAAAAGCATTTACTTATGAACTGGATACCAATGAATGACATTTTTGATTTCACGTTTAAATTATGTACTTTTTTCACCTTATTAAATTTTGATTTATTTAATTTTATTTGTGAAAAGAAATAAATATCACATTTACAAAATTCTGTACATTAATTTACTTACAAAATACAAATATAACTAAGAGAGGAAAAAATTGTGAAAAGAGAGAGAAAATTTCATAAACGGTAATTGAGGGAATTTTCCTCCTATGGATAAATACGGATACAGGAAACCACATTCAAAATTGATGTGATAGATTGCACAAAAACATGATTTCAATAAGCACAATTAAATATTGAGGTATATAATTTTTTTCATTTAAGACTTTTTCGTAATGTATAAAACATAACCATTCAAATACACAAGGAATGCAAATAAAATTATATTAAAAATTCTAATTTATATTCTATTTCTATTTAAAAAGTTCTACTTATAAAAAAATAGAAAATTATTTTTTATATAAGAAATTTCTTAAGATAAAAGAGAATATTGTCTATTTTTTATAATGGGAAATCTCTTTTATTAAACTTATATTTTCGTATTTATATTATGCTATTCACAAATAAAAGCTGTACAATTCCTTCCAGTGTTTATTGAAATCTGAAAGATCGCAATAAGAAACAATAGTTATAATTGTTTTCAATTTTATAAAAACTGTTACATTTATGTGTATACCTTTTGTTCCAATGGAAAAATATTTCATTTTCTCTTAAATATTTATTTGTTGTTTTCGTGTGCCAGCTAGGGTGGCAACTTGGGGTGCGCTGCTCCACTTTTCCAACTGAACCGCATCTGGTGTGGAGTCCGACTTCTTCAGTACACATAAATGTCATAGGGACCCGTTTATAGGGTAGGCAACCATTCACACAAGGAAAGGACAAAGACAGGATAGATAGAGAGAAAGCACATCTATGTTTGAACCGGGATTTGAACCCAGGACCTCCCTATCCGTAGTCAGGCACGCCGACCACTTGATAAGTTAGCCGTCATAATTTTCTATTTAAATATTAATAGTAATTGCATAAAATTTTGTGCAATTAAATGATCTTTAAAATAAAATGCAGATAAATATCTAAAACTTGCATGTGGTTTAGATTTAAAATTCATATATATGTTTTTTACTATGCAATTGTCAGATAATCTTCTAGTTCAATACTATTTTAATGATTTTTGGACATCTCCAGGAAGAATATTAATAATTCATAAGAGTCTCTTATGGAAAATTAATTTAGTTGTCAATACTATGGCAGAGACAAACTTGTGTTACGTTTCATGAAAAATTAAGAAATATGGTTGTAAAGATTCTGTCACAGAGAAAAACTAGGACATGCGTAAAAATCTAATACAATGTGCTTTCAAACACCTTTGTAAACTTTAGAAATTCATGAACATCATGTTTGACTATGAAATAATCTAAGAATAACATACCTAATAATTTTTCGCATTATGTTCAGATGGGTCACAGTGTAAAAATAATAAAGTATACTCTTAAAAATCTCTCAAATTATTTTTCTTAGTAAGAATCAAAATGCACAGCACCAAGAAGAAAAAATATTACAAATAGTATCATACACCAACAAATTTTTCAATATATTAAATTACTAGCACACAGCATCATTTTTTTGTTTTTATGTTTTGCTAAAATTTAATAAATTAGTTGCTTTAATTTTATAAATATATTAAATAAATAATGCTTAATTATTTTAATAATATTTCTAAATGATTTGCAAAAATACAAAAAATAGAATTAAAACTTGCTTTTTTTTCGTTAAAACAGAACAAATTAATTATTAAATTAATAAGATTTTAAGACATAATATGTGTAACATAATTTAAAGAAATAATTGAAGGTAAGATATACTGAAAAACTATAACCTATATAGTTAACTTAAGTTGACTAGAGATTAAAGGTACAGAAACTTATAAAAATATCTATGTTTGAAAGCTATAGAGCTTTTTACATGTTTCAGGGTTAAAATTTCAAGACTGGAATTTCTGCACCATAAAATATTTGTAAGCTCAAAAATCAAGGCATTCTGCTTCTTTTACGAAATTGATGCTGAAATCTAATTATTAATAAACGATTTATTATTTGTGGAAATTAAGTTCAAAATTTTTTATGGGTGGGTATATATATATATTTATATATATATATTATATATATATGTATATATATATATAATATATATTTATATATATTATATATATATATATATATTATATATATATATATAATATATATTTATATATATATTATGTGTATATATATATATATATATATATATATATATATATATATATATATATTTATATATATATATTATGTGGATATATATATATATATATATATATATATATATATATGTAATTGCAAAGGGAAACGAAGGAGTTTAATCGAAAGAACTTTTTAGAAAAGTAAGTCATGGTAATGATGTCTTTGTGTGGGAGTGTGTGAATGGTGCGGAACGAACTTGGCAGTTTGATATTTATCGATGACATAATCATGATTTTTAATGGTTATTTTAAAATTATTAGTTTAAAAGTGAACCACATACAAAATTAACTTATCATTACTAAGGACTCATAAGGTACGTCTTTAATCTCTCTCTATAGCTTTAACATTTTAAAAACATCTTAGTCATTAAAGTAGGTTTAGATAAAATTAGAACTTAGAATTACGAAAGTGACCTAAATAATACATTGGTTGAAGAAGGAAGTGGGTGGAGAAAAAACATCGCAAATTACGAAATCGTTGCCAAAACATCAAAAATAAATCCAAATATTAATTAGCTGACATATTTACATTATTTTTTCAATATAATAGAGTAATCATATCTTTTAAGTGTATGATGACATTTCGGATATAAATGCTTAAAAAATGACAAAGAAAATTGTCATTTTTTAATGGAAATGAGCTTTATACATGATCTTAAAATAAATTATGTCATTTTGGGAAAAAACAATCAATTGGTAATATTAAATAATGTATAATATAAAATAGCAATTCCACTGGTGCATGTACCACTATTCCAGTAAAACTAATAACTATACGAAAACTCATGGGAGCTATTACATACATACTTCATAAAATAAAGTTGCGGCATAATTATTGCCATCTGCAATTTAGTTTTAAGTCTTTTAATACTTTTCTTACGTTTATAAATGCAAAAGATAAATCCTAGATAACATATAATTTAAATTTTCATGTTATTAACATTTAAATTATTTCAATAAAAAATTTAAAAAAAACAAATATATTTTTTTTTACTTTATTTACTAATCAAATACCTAATTCAATATTGTTGGGAATGCAAACATTTGAATTAAATTAATAGACCTATAGTGTCGTATATAACAATAATATTCTTCCAAATACTTTCTACAAATAAGAATAGACTTAAAAAAATATACTTAAACTACTTTAAAAAATAATTTTCTCTGTGTTTCATATCACAAATTCGTTTTTTACACTAGAACATTCATCACTTATTAGAAGCGATTAATTATTATTAAGAGATTGTTTGTTAAAATATTCAACCAATATAATTATAACCAAGATGAAATTTTGAATATAAAATTAATTAAAACAGAAATAAAAGTAATTATTTTTGTGAATAATGTTTTAATTCGTTGTTTTTCCTTGATTTTATATTGTTTTATATATATATATATATACATACATACATATATATATATATATATATATATATATATATATATATATATATATATATATATATATATATATATATATATATATATATATATATATATATATATATATATATATATATTTCAAATATCTCTTCATTTATGCTACATTTAGTTCCTCTAGAATCCTTTGTATAACAAATTATTCATTATTCCTTAAGATTAATTTAATTCAAAGTTTAAACTTATAGAACATCGGAAATTAGTAACTTAATGAAAAATAATACTTCGTTCAACATTTGAAGTAACGTATGACATAAATTTGGGATTTGAAACATATTTCTTCGAAATACATTGATAGATTTTTAATTGACGAACCCAAATCTAAAACTTAAGAAACTGCAATCAGCACCTTCTGACGGGCCATTCATTACTCTTCTGATAATCAGAATGAAGCAGCATTCTCTATTGACTGTTTGTTGTTCGGCTCATCTCAAACAAGCCCTTGCAAACAAATCTGCGAATTGTCGATGAAGCGTAAGCGCACACTTCTTCGGCATGCGATATCACTCATCGTTTGTTTAATCCTTCTTTGTGGTTCGTTCACAATAAATCGAGAGTGTCAACATTGTTCACATTATCTCTAACAGTGTGGAATTTGACATTAAAATGGACTGATTATGATGAGCAATTTGTTTATTCAGTATTTGTGCTTAATGCCAAAGGGAAATAATAATGCTTAAAAGAGTGTTTATTCACAGTAAAATTATTATTCTAAATTAGTTGCAGGGATTTCGCATTTACATTTATTTTTTACATGAAATGAAGGAAAATTAATAAGGAATTCTTTGATTTGTTAATTTAAAAATTAAAATAAAATTCATTTTTATGACAATATTATATATTTCGTTGTCTACATTTGTAAATTCTCTTACTTATCACTCATTTGGTAAAATATTTTTGTAATATAAAAGTATATTACTTCCTTATCATATATTTTATTTTTATGACAATATTATATATTTCGTTGTCTACATTTGTAAATTCTCTTACTTATCACTCATTTGGTAAAATATTTTTGTAATATAGAAGTATATTACTTCCTTATCATATATATTATCAACTGTTTCTCTGATTCAAGCAAGCAGATGAACTGATAATTTACTTGATTAATTTATTATAGCAGTTCAGAATTTATTTTAAGCGATGAGTTTGGCTTTAATAATTCTCATACCCAAAAGATGAGCATTGGACGACCAACTTGTTATTTGTGGTGTCAAATAATGAGCTAAAATAAAAATGTGAGTTCATGTATGTGAAATCTGTGTGTTAAATTATGTATACTTTATAAAGATTAATTTAATCCAAAAATATATATAATTATCCAAAAATCAACATTTTTATTAAATAAAGTATCTACAGCCTCCTTGATAAATTAAAGTTATTAACAGTTGCAAACATTTTTTATAACGCATTAGAAAACAAATTTTTACGCAAACGACAATATAAAATTTTTAAAAGTTTTTAAAGCGGAAACCATGCATTATTTATTTAGAACTCCGCAATGTAAATTCAGTTTATTACTTTAAATACAAATTAGTACAATAATGGTTTGTTTGTCCCTCAATGGTCATTTTTTGCACACGAGGGCCTACTAGACTATAGTAGAATAAGAACAAAATGCTTTTTAATATAACATAAATATTGCATTTTTGGAAAATAATATTTTTGTTCAGTGCAAATTTGCTTGATGCTTAACTTTCTTATAACAACAGAGATTAACTAAACTACAAGATTAATAAACAAAATACCTCCTATTTTGCAATCTATTTTAGATCATCCATCCGATTTACCATTTTTACTGATGTTTCACATTGTTGCAGTGTCAACGACATAAAATCAGCCTGAGAAAGAACAGATATTTTTATTGTTACTATGAATTCAAAATCAATTCCTTTCGGCTAATGTGTTTTAAATGCAAAGGAAAGGAAATACATAAAATGATGATACAATGAGGCAAGTACCATAAATAAATAAAAATTGAAGAGTTGTAATTCTGAGGCTGCAGTGAAACCATGAAAGCTTACTGCAGTTTTACATTCCGATGTGCCTTTATCCTTGGTATGGATGGGTGTTTTGAAAATTAAACCTGTGGTGTGAAATTTGGGCCTAGGCTAAAGTTCCCATACCTGTTTTCCTAACAAAGAGCTCTGGGGTGGGGAACACATGTCTTGGTTTGGTGGTTAGCCTAAAGCGAGATCCCTCAATGCTTAGTTCCTAAGAATGTTGGGTACTCAGTTTATCGATCGACTGAAAGGATGAAAGACTGAGTCCACAAATTCCCCTGCCTGATGTTTAAACTATACTGTGGCTTGGGAGCGTGAAGTTATACCCCTAAGCTACCAAACTTCGGATGGGTGGTCTAGAATAATAAAAAAAAAATCCTAATCAATGTGTGTGTGTGTGTGTGTGTGTGTGTGTGTGTGTGTGTGTGTGTGTGTGTGTGTGTACGTGTGTGTGTGTACGTGTGTGTGTGTGTACGTGTGTGTGTGTGTACGTGTGTGTGTGTGTACGTGTGTGTGCGTGTGTGTGTGTGTGAGTGTGTGTGTGTGTGTGAGTGTGTGTGTGTGTGTACGTGTGTGTGTGTGTACGTGTGTGTGCGTGTGTGTGTGTGTGCGTGTGTGTGTGCGTGTGTGTGTGTGTGTGTGTGTGTAAGTGTGTGTGTGTGTGTGTGTGTGTGTGTGTGTGTGTGTGTGTGTGTGTGTGTGTGTGTGTGTGTGTGTGTGTGTGTGTGTGTTTATTATATTTTAATTTAGTTACTCTGAATTGTTTCATCTTCAATCTATTTTCTACGAACCTATATTAGTTCGATGATTTTCTTTATCCCAAACACATATCAATTGTGATTTTTTAATACCAAAATCAGTTACTTTTTAACAGTTTCAGAAAAATGTGCGGTTTTTAAGTTATTGTATATACATTTTACATATATTACGTATACATTATCATTATCTTTGTAAAAATCAACCGAAATGTCTTGTTAAAAAGTTACGCTGGTCCATTACAATAACATCACTTGCGTGGCAGTGAAACTCTCTTCAACATGATAATATTTCTTTTAAGAATTAAGAAGTAAAAATACTTCTGAAAAGATTACCTTCGATTAACATTTGAACATTCTTGATATGATTACTCAGGTGTTCTTTTCCTACTTTACAATTTATTCTGGCTCATGTGTTCCAGCCATTGTAGATATACAAAAATTTTAACTTTCGCTGATATCTCATTGTAAATTTTAATTATAAATAAAAATGCATCATATTACGATTCAAATTTTCATGAAATTATTAAGTTTGAAAAAAAAATGTACTTGAAAACAACTTATAATAGCCAATACAACTGAAAGTAATACTTTTAATGAGTATATAAATCAGAAAGGTTTCACTATTCCATACTCCATGCTACAAGGAATAAGATGGCAACAGTATACTACTGTCTTGTATAAATTTAATAACTTCAGATAACAACTCATTAGGAAATAATGGTTTCACTGATTTATATTTTACTATTATTTACTCAAAAACTTAGAAAACTTGAAATTAGGAATACATGTACTTTATTTTAAATTACACATTGCACTAGTATTGGAAATAAAAGTAGAAAATTCTAATTAATGTTCAAATTTTTTCTACATTTTACCATACGCCTCTTTTTTTATACTTTATTAAGAAAAAAATTACATTAGGATACATAAAATATCAAAGATTTATAAATTGACCAAAATATTTTATTTTGAAGAGAAAATTTGAGAGAAAGCCTGGAAAAATAATCTTATTTGTGTATAAGCTATTAAAGTCCTTTTGAAAAGCCATATAGGAAAGTTAAAAAAATTTCAAAACATTGAATGTCAAAAAATAATTGTCAGAAATATGTCCAAATCACATATTCACTTAAGTCCGGATTAAGTCCGGTATTAGTAGGTTCCGGATTCACATCCTGGTTTAGGCACAGATATTTCTTATTCTCTTTTTATTTTTTCTTTATTACTTCAATTTCGGGGCGAAGATGACACACCCACTGGGTGCCCCACTGTTTGAGAGGCCATCATTTTGCCAATTACAGAGCTGAATAGGGCAAAAGCCTTAGGACAGCCAGGCATTAGAAAAAATATAACTGCTTGATAAAATCTCTTTGATATTAATAATATAGCTGATCTAATCAGGAAACGCAATCATCAACCTAATCAGATATTCTACCATCTAATCAGAAAACTAGAAATAATATCTGAGATGTATACTGTATATCTATTACTATCAGCTCATTGTAATTCTTTGGTAAAACTTACCCTATGGAAATGCAATCTCGGCCATTATTAAACAGTTAGAGATGAATATCGCGTTTTTAACTTCTGTATTTACTACTTTTTGAAACTACTTTTGAGCGTATTTCCTTCATTGTGACATGCGAATATAGTTCCTTATATAAGCAGAGATAGAGCATTATGCTGTGCGCGTATGTTCAAAAAGATCATAGAACAACTTGTAGCTGTTAGACTGCCCACCATACACGTTGCCACATATGCATTAATTACTTTTAAATTGAAAATGCTATAAAGTGAGCATACGCATCAATTTTTGATTTTACATAATAAAGCAACCAACCTTAAATGTCATGTTTTACAAAACAGCATTGCAAAAACAAAATATTCTGCAATTCTAATCAGAAAAATAATATTCAAATAATCTTGGTCACTATGAAATATTGTGCTAAATCTTTAAACATTAACCAAAAAAACTGCATTACGTTTATTTTATAATATTTCTTTATTAGATCAAAATTAATTGCGGGATGAATGAAAGAAAATTTAGAAACTCTTCTTTATTTTTATTTTAATTGAAAATTCTGCTTATCTTTAAAAGATATTAACTTTGTTTTTCTACTTATTTCACAATAATTTAAAGATAATATTATATTTTCCTATACACTTAAGAATATATGGAATATCATTTGAAATTTAAATGCCCTAATCTTCTACTAAAGAAAAAATATTTATTTTTTATACAAGTAGTTTTAAATTTTAATTCACTTATTCTTCAAAAATATTCGGATTTAAATATATTTTAATATTTTTATGTAAGTATGATAATAACTTGTTTTTATGTATTTAAGATCAAATAAATTTATCTTTTAATTACTTAGTTATTATATATAATATTTGTTTTACACATATTTTAGTTATTAAAGGATAAATAATTTAATTTGATGAATTCTATTTGCTATTTCTAATTTAGTATCTGAAGAAAATTTTCATTAAAAAATTATTGGGATTAAAATAACTTTAAGCATAGACTTATTAAATAGTAAAAACAGATATAATTGAATATTGATTTCAGGCTTCTACTTTTATAATGAAATTTATGACTGGCTAGCTTATTGGGCGAGACAATTGCTGATGTTGCTATTTTGAAGTCAGTCTGCTTAGTGATAAGTAAACAGTAATAAATAATGAATTATAATACCAAGCACTGCATGTCAAGTTTAAATACATATAAAAATATACTCATGTTAAATTTGGGTTATTGTAATATTTCAGGAACTTACCTTTCGCCTACTCATGTTCCTAAAATTACTAAGCGATACCAAACGCCTAGTCTTTTTGTTTTATGGTCAAGTACAAAGGTTAACATTTAATTAATCACATCATTTGGCTCCCTTTTTACCGCACAGAACATTGGACAGAGGTTGACATTTAATTTGGCTTCCTCTTTACCATGGTATAACAGAGAAAATTTTAATACGTGTTTAGTTCCTCAAAGCATAATGTCTTCATCTGGAACATATGTTGTAATTACTTTGTCCCTGTCATGGGAACACAGCTTTTCTCATCAGGCTACCGGGGCTTGAAAAACCAATTTAGTATTTATTTAAATTTCAGACTTTTATCTCAGGAAACTTGTAATCAAGCATAAATATTTAATGAATAATATATAGTAAAATACTATTCATTTATGATTAGTAAATAAATTTCTGTTACTTATAGGTATTTTAGTTATAAAGATATCATTGTTGTGAAAATATATTTTTTTAATTTAATAATGTGACACATTTTACACACTCGTAAAATTGTAACACATTTTACACACTCGCAAAACTGTTACACATTTTACACTCTCCTTTGTTATTTCTACAATTAAAATTCTACAAAAACGTAATTATGAAATTAGATTCAAACCAGCTTTCACAAAATTACCGGGTGACAAGTTTTTTTGCATAATTTTACAAACTGATTACACTGTCTGAAAACATTACTCAAAAATATTATTTTTAAACAACAGTAACAGCAAAAATCAGTTATTTAATCCTATACTTTAATTATATTTTTTATTCAAACATTAACAAATATTTGAACAGTTACTCTCCCGTACCACTTAAAATTACTATAAATAACAATATTTAATTAACAAAATACTATTTATTACACTCCTGGCAATTAAAATTGCTACACCAAGAAGGCGACATGCTACAGACGTGAAATTTATACGAAAGGAAGAAGGTGCTGTGATATGCAAATGATTAGCTTTTCAGCACATTCAGACAAAGCAGGCGCCAGTAGCGACACCTACATTGTGTTTAAATGAGGAAATTGTTCAGCCGGTTCCTCATACACAAATTGCATTTGAACGTTGTTGCCTGGTGAAAAGTTGTTGTGATGCCTCGTGTAAGAAGGAGAAAAGCCTACCAGCACGTTTCTGACTTTGATAAAGGTCGAACTGTAGCGTACCGTGATTGCGGTTTATCTTATCGCAGTATTGCTGCTCGTGTCGGTCGAGATTCAATGACTGTTAGCAGAATATGGAATCGATGGGTTCAGGACAGTAATACGGTACGCCATGCGGGATCTCAACGGCCACCTATCACTAGCAGCCGAGAAGACAGGCATATTATCCGCATAGCCGTAATGGATCGTGCAACCACGTCACGAGCCGTGAGTCAAGAAACGGGGTCTTTTGGAAGACAACAGGTATCTGCACGAACAGTTCGACGACGTTTGAAGCAGCATGGAGTCTCATCTCGGAGACCATGGCTGCGGCTTCCCTTGACGCTGCGTCATAGACAAGAGCGCCTTCAATGGTGTGATCAACGACGAACCTGGGCGCACTAATGGCGAGACGTCATCTTTTCAGATGAATCCAGATTCTGTGTATAGCATCATGATGGTCGCATCCGTGTTTGGCGGCATCGTGGTGAACGCTCACTGGCAGCGTGCATTCGTCATCGTCATACTGGCCCATCACCTGGCGTGATGGTATGGGGTCCCATTGAATACACGTCTCGGTCACCTCTTGTTCGCATTGACGGTGCTTTGAACAGTGCACGTTACATTTCTTATGTGTTACGACCCGTGGCTCTACCCTTTATTCGAGCCCAGCAAAACCCTACGTTTCAGCAGGATAATGCCCGACCGCATGTTGCCGGTATTGTACGGACCTTCCTTGATACGGAACATGTTCGGCTGTTGCCCTGGCTTGCACGTTCTCCAGATCTTTCACCAATAGAAAACGTCTGGTCAATGGTTGCCGAGCGACTGGCTCGTCACCAAACGCCAGTCACTACGGTTGATGAACTGTGGCATCGTGTTGAAGCTGCATGGGCATCTGTACCTGTACATGCAATCCAATCTCTGTTTGACTCAATGCCCAAACGTATAACTGCTGTTATTACTGCCAGAGGTGGTTGTTCTGGGTACTGATTTCTCAGGATCTATCCAGCCAATTTTTTTTTGAAAACATAATCACTTGTTATTTTTAGTATAATATATTTGTCCAATAAATATCATTTTGTTATCTTCATTTCTTCCTGGTGTAGCAATTTTAATGGCTAGTAGTGTAAAATAGAAGATTAAACCAACTTTATTTTTTAAACCAACTTTTTTATAAAATATCAGATACAATAAATGATAATGCTTAAAATAATTTAAGGATATGTTTTTGATAATTACAACAACTGAATGAAAATGGTTACTTTATTATTCTCTTATACATGAATTTTTTTATAACAAACTTTGCTTTTTTTTTCAAACTTCTTGTCAAGTGCTTCATAAAATACATGTCAAAAATCAACATATGTAACTAAAATTAAGCATAAAAATATCTCATGTAACATCACATTTTTCAGATATTTGAATATACTTTAAAATTAGGTTAACCCCACATACGGTTATAAGATAGATCTCATTTAAAGCACTCCCACACATCACACATTTCGTCAGATAATGCGCTTCGTAGAACTAATTCGTGTACATTTTGAATTTAATAGCCGTTTGCTAAGAAAACCATTGTCTTATAATTTATGCTGATTCCTCCAGCCCTTTGTTGCCTGTTCTCTACAAATCTAAGCGTCACACGCGCATTCAATTAGTCTTGGAAAATGCTAAATTGAAGCATTGAATCAAGAATTAATGATATTTTACGAATGCAATGAAAGAAAAAGCATTAGAAACATCCTTTTGGTAAGATGAAATTACATTTGCATAAAATTCCATTCACGTCTGTTTATGTAAATTCACCCGAATGCATTTATTAATATTTTCGTTCAAGAGCAGTGTGAATTTTAAATACCACACTTGCTTTGAAGATATCTTATATTACTGTGATATTATTTAAATTATATGTGAAATGAGAATATTTTGAGAATTAGGTTTATAATATATAAAAGCAATACTGATACAACCGTTCAATAGTATAATATCATTCATCAATTCATTCTGAAATCAGTTTGAATAAACATTTCCTGTGTCAGTATTAAGTTGAATTTTATTCTGTAGTACATATATTTTTTCAAACGAGAAAAAAATGTAGAGATAATATAAAAATATTAGGTTGGTAAAAAGAATTTTATGTTTTTAGTATAGATGGCGTAGTGATCGATATCTCTTAAAGTATCTATTAAACAATTTCAGAATTTGTTTTGTTAGAAAGGTAACATTTCGCATTAAAAAAATTCTTTAGTTGTTTTTGTTAGGTCTATTCAGCGAAATATAAAGCGAATCCGAAACAAGTTACATAAATTCTTGAAGTTGAAATAAAAATAATTGATTTATTTTTACCCAATGTTTGTATTAAGTAATTAATTGCTGATTATGTATAATATAATTGGTGATTATTCATAATCCAAACTAAACTTGGTAAGTGTCCTAAATTTCTCATTGCTTATCACTTTTACCGGTAAATATGTATAATCCTCAACTCGTAATAGAGAATGTGGTAAATTCCGATTATTTTGCAAAGTAACGATATTCTTATTCGAAAAAAGTTTTCAAGTAATATTATTAAGCATTTCGTTCTTCAGAATTTGTAGAACATTATGTTGTCTTAAAATAAAACATATACAATTAAAATTCTGATTGTTTTGTTTCTAAAGTATAAATCTCCATGTTTGATTATCTAATATAATCGCTAAAAAATTTCTCAGGTCACTTTTTCTTTTTAGTTTGTTCATGTTCCTTGTTTGTAGCTTCACAATCACCAATATTACCAGAATAAATTAAAGACTTGAAACTTTTAACTTCTTTATTTTCTATAATTCTAAACTTTTTTAGCATTTTTTTAAAAATTTCTTACTGGTTCGTGCCTAAATAAAATATCTGTCTGGTTAAAGTGGATCACTTCATCATCCTCATTTGAAATCGCAAAATTAATTACAGGTGAACATTCCTTTTTAGCAACGTATCATCATTTTATAAATTAGTATTATTTATTTTCTTATTGAATTTATGAGAAGCGCCATGAAATTGTTTCTATACAACCTCGAATTTCTTCTTCGGTTTTAAGATATTTGATAGTCATTTAGGAAAGAAGATATTTTTAAATATATTTTCAAAATCCTCCCAACCATTATTTTAAAAGTAACATAAGTAGGAAAAGTGCAATAAATTTCCAAATCTCTCTCTTTTGCAATGTATATAATAACATTTAAATGATTATGTTAATTACTGAGGATAAATCATAGCTACCACTAATCTTGGTAAATGCAATAAATTGTTGAACATCTATCTTATTTGCCAGTTACTTTATGTAATCCCTAACTCGTGATGAGGAACGTATTATAAAATCATTGCTTTTTAAGAATTCATTCAGATTACTTAGATGCTTATAGCAAAATAGGTTCTTAGACTGTCATTCTGGGTCTTTGTTGATGTCAGAATCACATGATTTCATTAGTTTTTCTAATATTATAATAGAAATGGTTACCATAATTCATAAGCCGCATTTATCAATTAGTCACGGTAGCAGAAGCAAAATGTTAAATATCAGAAAATATAAAAGGATTACTAGTGAGACAGTGCTGGTTTACTTAAACTTGTGTAAAAGTTGTCAAAAGAAGTAAAAATTACCCAAGATTGTTAGGCCAACGGTTTCTTTAAAAAAATGAATTCAAGATTCAAGTCAATTTAACTGGCATGTAGTTGCAACCAGATTATAATTTCAAACTGATATGTAAGTATTAAAACTTCTAGACGAAACTCATACACTGGATTCTGTAAAAGAGAAACGTCTAAAAGTTATATACTATTCAAATGACACATTTGAGATTCTGATTATGAAGGGTAAATTATGTAAGGTATGAAAAAAGTGATAATAACCGCGTGTTCAATAATCAGAATGAGAAATAGTTTTGTGAAATGGGTCTGAATTTAAAAATTATGCTTTGAAACAACTAGACTGGACAACTAGACTAGACATCTGGACATTTGCACACAAAACCGAGTGGTTTATGATTTAAATCAGGATATTGAAAACACAAAGCGTTTGTATCGACACTTATAAAACTAGTAAATAGTCTGACAAATTAGGATATACATAATATTTGCACAAATTAGAATATGCATGTTTTTTCATAAATGTATCAAGTGTACTCCTTATGAAGCAATATTTGGGATGCCTTAATAAATGAATTTAAAAACAATTCTTTCCCAAGTAATCTATCAAATATCTTAAAACCAAAGAAGAAATTTAAACTTTGATAGAAAATTTAACAACGTTTCTAATAAAATCAGTTGTGAAACAGAAGACAATTCCAATAAGAAAAGTAATAAAATATATTAAATGACTCCCTTTACTTATAATATTATATTATGAATTCCTACCAATTGCTCAGACAGACTACAATAGTAAGGTAGTGAGTAATTGTCGCGTTTACCTGAAGGTGTTTCTCTAAAACGATCTAAGGTAAAGCAAGAAACTTTATATGCTTTACAAGATGACAATAACCTCCTTTACCAGCAATTCTTAGTGCTCAATATTTAATCGAACATAGACTACAAAAATTATATTTTCCTGACGTTCGTTCCTGTTTCACACAGTTGAAATTATCTTATCATGATTATCGTTTTCAGTTTTATTAATATGACAAAAATATTCAATCGAAAATTTTAAGGACATTCGTAAAGATGATTTTAAGAGATTTTTCATGACTAGAAAAATATTCAGTACATAATAAATTGTAAAAAATGTTATAAATTATTTTAAGGGAATATTTCTAAAATCTGAAACTATTCTTTAAATAATTTTTTTTTTGGGTGCTTCTGAAAATTTTCCTATTTTTTCATTTCAAATGAACATTAAATTTATTATTTACTTCATGGTAAACATTTGCAAATCAACATCTGAAAAAAATTAGAAATATATATATATATATATATATAAATTTCTATTTTAATACAATAAGGAAAAGAAAAGAATGCAATGTTCTTCCAATAAATGAAATTATGTCGTTGAAAACAGGGCAAAAAACCCCTGTAAACGGAAGTCAGCTGAAGGGTTAAATGAAATGATGCGAATGTCTTTAAACCCTCGTGAATTGATATGGAGTAACTATTTATTTATTATTATAAACTGATTGTGATTGATATTAAAAAAGTTGGAGTTTTGCTGAGTTTTAATAAAAAACTTTACTTGGTTTATATTTGGAGTTTGAGCTCTTGATTTCCATTTGTCAAAGTATTTCCCTTTGAATTGGGAACATTCTTAGAAGCGAATGCTGAGGATATTTATGTGGAGGAGAGCATAATCTAAAAGACTATCGTCCCTGACATGATCCTAAGAATGATCCTTCCCATTTGGTAATAAAAAAGAAGGATTAGCAATTAAGTTGATCTGAAGGCTGACCTGTATTCCATACATTCTCGTGGGAATCAGATGCTTACAATTTATGAGCCATTTTCTCTTTATTATTATTGAAAGTTTTACTGGTAACAAAATTGAAATTTTAATTGTTTTATTCTGTAAAAAATGAGAATAATGGAATAACAATGTTGAATTTAATAATGAAGTGACAAGATACGATTTTACAAGAAATAAGATAACTAGCAATTTGCGGATTAATAATTGAAATATCCAAACTAATTAAAGGTGAATTTACACTCTGACATACATAAAAGAATATTCATACTATCGAGTTAAAATTTTGACACTTGATGGTTAGGTGCAAATCTTTTCAGTATTTTAAGTTGCTAAAAATATAAACTATTAAACGTAGTGTTTCTGATTTATTTTTTTAATCTTCCTTTCTAATGTAGCCGAGCTGGCAGCCGAATGGTTAGCGCTCTTGCCTTCGGTTCAACAGTTCGTGGGTTAGAATCCCACCTTGGGCATGGATGTTTGTAATGGTTCCGATTCCACTTTAAACCGTAGGTCTCGGTCTAATTAGCGCTCATGTGCAAAAAATGACCATTAAGCGACAAACAAACCAAACCATCCTTCCTAATGCAAATTGAAATTGTGATTTTTTTTACATATGATTTGCCACTGCAATATCAGAGTTTATGGTTTTGAATTCAACAAAGTTCCGGTGCTTGGAGAATTCTTGAATGCTGATTAGTTTTGAATGTTATCTTATCGTGAATATAAGTACATTAAGTAAGAAATTTAAATTTACCCCTTTTGTAGAAAATGATCCTTTTAATATCTCTGTATCATAATAACTTAATTAGACAAATATATTTATTATTTTACTATTGAAATTACGTATATAGTTGAGAAAATTGAAACATTATTGCATGAAAATCAAAAGTGCAAGTTTTGAAATTATTTGACTTCTCTTAAATGACTCAACGTTTTAAAATTAAGGAGTAATATGGGTTTCTTCTTGGTTTTTTCTACAATTATAAATTAACTGATCATTTCAATATAGTATAATAATGTAATATACAATGTTTAAAAGAGGACATTTTCTTAATTATTTCGTGTTTAACTTGACACAGGAAAACTAATTTTTTGTAAATTTTATTTCTCTGTATAAATTATTTAAAAAGGATTATAAAACAAAATTGGTTTCATTAACTTAAAATATGGAATACCTTTCACTTAAATAACTATATTATACATATTAATAACGTAAATAAATTTTTAATTTGCAAAGTAATATGTGAAAAGTGTGTAATGTGTTTTGATAATTCAGATAGATGTTCAGATAAGTAGTTAACATCAGTTACTAAACGCCTAAAATAATTTGCATTTTGTCATATTTGACTTCGATATTTCAATTTGGATTATTTTTTTATTTATATATGTACATCTGTATATCACAAAATAATTGGAATATATATTTCCTAATGATAAAATATTTTTCATCTACAGAGTGTTTTCAAGAATTCAATTGATTTCTTTAAAATATAAGGTAGGTTCTAATTTATTGTGGATATAATGTGACAAATATTGAATTTTTCATTTACAGCCAAAGTTGTGATTTTTAAAAATATGCAGTTTTCTTCATTTTTAAAGATAAATTACAAAAGAATACATGTTGAAAAAAGAGAATGTTTAAGATAAAAAAAAAATACTGAAATGTTTTTAAAACTGAATAAACTATTTTTGAAAAATTAAAGTTTTCATTAATTTGTTCATACTTTTAAAGTTATTTTCTAATTACTTTAAAAGGATTGCAAAAAATTGTCAAACATTTATTATCATAAAAAAGTAATTATTTTTAAGGGAAAAAATTAAATTTGAAAATCAAACAATCGTTGTATCAATAAAATCATCCTCTAAGAAAAAACGTTAATACTGGAAATGAGGCACTCTGTATATATAAATGCAGAGCATGTGTGTGTGTGTGTGTGTGTGTGTGTGTGTGTGTGTGAAAGAAAGATTAAAAATACGGATTAAAAGAAAAATAAACTCTTTTGAAAGAGTTTGAAAAACATGGCACGCCCAGTAAATGGAAATACAGAAAAGAACATTTTGATAAAGAACGCTTTTTAAATTAAAAGGAATTTTATGTAAATGAAGAGCCGGAGGTAAAATTCAGATGCTTAATTCGTTTTTTCTATGCTTATATTCTCATAAAAATATTATTTAAAATTGCTTATATTATTATAAAAAATAGTTAGAGAAACCAAACAATTTCTGTGATTTAAAAAGTTATTTGCTAATTTTTATAAAACAAAATTTCAATCTGGGAGGATGTTTAGGTCTTCTCTTTTTGTGATTTTTCTTTTAAATTTGTTACCCCAGTATTCAATTGACCCAAACTTTTATACCTAAATAGTTACTAATATCTTAATTTCTTAAACTTTGGAGTGAAAAATAATAATATTCAATCATTTACTGCACTTAAAATACTATAAAAGACATTATTCAATTATTTGGTTTTTCAACAATTTATGTTTTATTATTTTAATTAACAAATACTCTATCGCTCAATGTTACTATTTAGAATATATGTATACATATATGTACATGGAGAGGCAAAATAATTTCCTTATCCGTATTGCAATAACACAAAATATATTAAAAATATCTTTTTATTCTTTATTTTTTAATACAAAAGTTAGTTTACATAGTTTTAAATATCATATGGGGTTTTAATTTACGTAGTTTGAAATATCATACTGAGCAGGACGCTTGCCATTGGCAATACACTGGGGTATGTACCACTTTATGCTTTTCTCATCATTTTCTCCAGCATATTTGTAGGTATGCAGGCCGTTTCTCTCTGAATAATTCTTATCTTATCTTCCCAAATTTAGAGACGATCAGTATAGACACGTGACTTTAAAGATCCCCCCCCAAAAGAAGAAATAATATGGCAACAAATCGATCATTCTAAATCCCTTCGTATTGAAGTGAGGCACACGAGGCAGGGTTAATCTGTGGTTTGGGTACCCCTTTCTCGCCAAATGGCCGATAGACGCGCAAAGCGTGGTAACCCTGACTATTTTATCCTAAATGCACTCCTTGTGGCAATTCTGTCTTTTTTTGTTATACAATTCGTAAAAAAAAAATACACTGTTTTTGTTTTCGTTGCCATACCAACGGTGAAATTCGTTAAGGCATGGATTTCGGTTTCGTCGCCATAGAAACGCCGTTTTTGCGTAGTGTATCTCGGAACATTCAACTCAGCGAGACAACACGCAAAAACGCACCAGTTAGCGACTTTTTACAAATGCGCCAAGCAGGGCACCCAAAGCACGTTTTCACCCGAGGCAGTAATTCTACAGCTTTTGAAGTAAGGATTGTTGCTCTGTTCTGCTGAAACCATTCTTGCCCTCGGTGCATTTCACCAAGTGGGAGAGGAAAATTCTTTCAGCTTGTTCACATAACAGTTTGAAGTGACTGTGATGTATCTTGATTAAATATTTAAAACTTAAGATTGTTATAGTTGTTTGTGAATTTCATTCTACTTTTCTCTTCATTTCAATTTTTTTCTATTAAATTATAATAACACATTGACGAAAGTGTCATTGTATTTTTTATAACTACTTACATTTATTCTCCAACTTTTTTATACATAATGTTCGAATACGATAGTTCTCAAAAACAAATCATATTCACATAGTATCATATTCGCATGAAATTCTCTGAAATTTTGTAGCATTCTATATTTGTTCAGTTCTACATGAAATGTATAAGCAAAAAAGCAACGGAAAAACACCTGAAGAAATATTGAAATTTTCCATTGTCACATTAGGATCTTTTATTTCTATTTTACTTTTATACGTAATTGTTTTTGTATATAATATGTTAAGGATTCAATAAAAAGTAAAGGAAATACTTTTGTTAAAATATATACTCCCTATTTATGATAAAAAAAAAAAAGCTAAATTTTAATATTTAGGAGAATTTCATTGATAGAATTGCTTCTCTAGTTTTTTTTTTTTCCCATTAGGGCATGAGAATACAACTATTTATGAAATCATTCTCCCAAAATGAAGTAATACCAGGAGGATAAAATCTCTTAAAAATGTCTTAATTATTAAATTAGGAACTAGACAGCTTCAAATGTATTTTATGTAAATTATTCCTAGATAACATGGATTGTAACAAAAAATCATTTTTTAATTATTTGAAAGAAAGTCCAATCAACTTCGGTTATTGTCAAGGATAGCTTTTCAATCTTTAATCAGTATCTGGAAAATAAGTCTTAAGCAACTACAGTTACCTATAATTTAAAAATATCTTTGAAGAAATTAAGTAAACATCAGTAAAAAGAGGAAAGATTATTTTCTTATAAAAATGATTGTAGAGCTTTCGTTTGTTTTTTAAATAATAAGTAAAACTTATTATTTAAAAAACAAACGAAAACTCTGTTTAAAACAAGTAAAACTTGCTGTTTTTTTTTTCTTTATCAAATGTATTTTTGCTATATGATAATGTAAAAATACTGGATTAGAAAATGATAATTTGAAGTAGTCTCACTTAGATTAACAGATATTGCTTCAGGAAGGAGAATAGAAAATTTTCAATCTGATATGTTTCACTTGGATTTTTAAGCACTATTTGTTTTGTAATTGAATCTCATTTTAGTTGCTTCTCCTGATGGGATGATTTAATACTATGCAATTAAAAAAAATATAGGTAAAATATTATTCTTCTCTATTTGAAAAATTAAGTGTTGAAATTTAATGTAACTTACGTTTATGTCTTGAATACCACAGAATCCTGTTTGTACATAAGTAAAAAGAAAATCTGATTTTGCATTAGGTTTTAACTCCTTTATAAAACATGTCTCAATCCTCATATATATAAACACATAATACTTTATACATGCTGAACCTTTTAGTCAAATTAAAAATATTTGTAAAATAGTATATTTGATTCTTAAAATTCTTTCCTTATTTTTTATTTTCTAATAAAATATCCATTTATTAATTATATTAATTTTGGCTCTTTTGAAATTTTTATTAATGAAATTTTATGTATATGTGAGTGTGAGGTAATAAAATTTTATAAGTATTCAACACTTTAACTTTGAATATAATAGTTTTATTAAATTCATTAATCACACAAACGGACAAAATTAGTTTAAAAATTATTACACAAAATGTACTGCTTTTTTCGTTAGCTATTTAACTTTACTACGAGATATTATTCTTATCAACAATTAAAAAGCATCTCAAAACTAACTGCTTCAGATGTGTAATAACTGAAAATTCTATAATAAATAATATAAATGTATAATAATCAAAATGTATAATTGTATGTTAAAATGTATAATTAAGTAAAATAAAAAATACCCTTTAAATCCGTCATGTTGATATTAAGTGGTTGCAAATAGTCAAATTTGATTTACACAAGTTTTCTATTCAGTACTTCAACAATTCATGTACTTTATCCTTTTTATTGTATTGCTATTAAAATATTCAAAACTGTTTTACTAACGAAATACTATGAAATATATATATATATATATATATATATATATATATATATATATATATATATATATATATATATATATATATATAAGAAATACATTTTACAGAAACGTATTGCAGCTTTCTTATGAAAATTTCAACAAATTATAATGTTTGGGGATACTAATTATGCCTTCTTAACAAATTAAAGGCAGTTTACTTTACAAATTTTACTATATATATATATATATATATATATATATATTGCAAAGTATAATGTTTGTGAATATAAAAATATGCCTTTTAATGTTAAAAATAATTTGTTTTTGTTTCTTCGTTCTATGAATCAAAGAAGAATAAAAAATTTTTATCTGACGAAAATAATATGATATGATCATATTGGTGTAGCCTAATGCGTTGTTCAAAGTTAAATATTAATTTTAATTTCTTGAAATATTGTTATTGAAAATTAAAAAATAATAATTAACTTGAAATATGATGTATTATATAGGAGAAAAGTTATTTTAATAAATCAAAGCTTTTAATTAAATCAATACTCCTGAAAAAAAAACATAGACTTATATAAATCATAGCAATCTGCATCAAAAGCAAAGTATATACATATATTTATGTTCATAAATAGAAATACTGTTTTAAGGTGTTATCTGGGCAGTTATATTTATTCTAGCATAAAAAATTTAATTATAAATATTTTTAATGAAGGACAATAATTAAAAAATAAAGACGGAAGAGTAAATCCAGTAGAATCTTTCCCTACTAAAAAATTATCAATTATTTAATAAAAAATGGAATACGCCAAAACCAAAATCAGGATATTTTTGTCTTTTACAAATCATTTTTTGATTTTATAACAAAAATTTATTTCTATAAAATTTAGTTACATTATTTTGGTTATATCATTTTAATTTCATATTCCAATCAATTCTTCAAAACACGAAGCAACTAATTCACATTATTTTTAAATGTATATAAATATAAAGCTCAAAGCGTAATTTTTATACTTATTCTCTAAATATCTATAGCACATAAATAAAACTATGTGAAGTTCGAACTCTTTTATCTGTTAAAGATTGTTTAATTATTATATTGTGTATTGTTTAAGTATTATATTGTTTATTGTTTAAGTATTATATTGTTTATTGTTTAAGTATTATATTGTTTATTGTTTAAGTATCTATGTCCTCTCCGTGAACTGCTTCAAAATCAGACAATCCTCATCAACATATGTTGAAACAGGCCTCACTTTTTGTAGTGTTTTTTTTGTGCTTTAATTTTGATTGTATTAATAGATAATTTGTGAAATTGCTGCCACAAATATCTTAACATTATTTATAAATATCTGAAAAAAATTAAAAGCTTTATTTATAAGGAACTTTAACAACGCAATTGAAAAAGAAATATTTGTAATAGTTGTCCTTTTGCATTAATTGTTATGCTACACACTATCAGATAGACACCATTAAACAAACAAATATGATTCATTTTTTTCTCGAGCTCAAATGAAAATACGTCTTTTTCCAGATAATAATTCATATCTATCATAAAGTATATCTATCAGGATGATAACTAGTGCATAATTATTTGCATACATCGTTCGACAGCAAATTTAAGATATTTTATGCACGAACTAATATGAAAATGTTCCATTAAGAGGATAATTCCTTGCACGATTTAAGACAGATAATTAATAGGTCAATATTAAATTCCCTGAGAATTTCAATGAAATGTACCAGAATTGTAAATTAGAATACGCTTTTGAATAAATCGCATCTGACAAGTAAGTGTCACTGTCATTTGACAGATAACAGCATTCGCTTACAAATTCAATTATCATTCTGTCCAATGGAGTGATAATTTGTACGTACTTTAAATTTGAATAATTTTCTTGGTACTTTGAAATCTCAATAAAATTTCCTTCTCAGCTAATAGGTGAATATATTCATAAATGAATGCATATTATAATTTAGTAATAATAAAATGTTTTAATTTTAAAAAAAAATGTTTCGCTTTTGTTTATAAAATTTTTAAGAAATTCTAAATGGGAAATAAATAGGCCTTTTATTTAAAAAATTTTAATTACATCTATTGACGTGCCATTTCCTTAAAAATATGTTGTTTGGAAATTTTTATTCATTTTTATATAAAAGTAATTTTTGTTCTGAAAAATAATAATAGAATTGATGTTAATAAACTTCCATTAACAAAACATTGATTGAAGTTATTAATGACAGTTAGTATCAGCGCAGCAAGTATCTTATTAAACAACTAGATTAAAATAAAATAAAGTTTTCTTACAAAATTTTTAACTA